>OZ030015.1:78584122-79317456 GCA_964023405.1 Apodemus agrarius
AACTTAGGGGAAAGACTTTAGGAGATGAAGGGATTTGCAACCTAATAGGAAGAACAATATAAAACAAGCAGACTCCCCAAAGATCCCAAGGACTAATCTACCAACCAAAGAGTACACAGGGGTTTCCCATGGCTCCAGCTGGATATGTAGCAGAAGATTGCCTTACCTGTCATCACTAGGAGGGGAGCTCCTTGGTCCTGTGGAGGCTTGATGACCCAGGATAGGGGAATGTTAGGCCACTGAGGCAGGAGTTTGTGGGCAGTTGTGGGCACACCCTCATAGTCAGGGGGCAGGAAAAAAAGGGATGGGGGCTTGGGGAGGGGAAACTGGGACGGGGGATAACATTTGAAATGTAAATAAAGAAAATAACTAATGAAAACAAATGAATAACTAATAATGTTCTTTAGAAGATTTTGCATTCCTAAGAAAAATAATTTACTCCAAGTTTAGCATAAAGGAAAATAGATATTCAAAGTGATGTCCCAGAAATTGGCCTTTGACCTTTTGTTACTTAAAATATATTTCGCAAGCTTCTAGGAGAAGACCCATAACATACATACTAAAATATCTCAAAATTTATAAGACATAAATTTAGAAGAAAAAGCTGACAGGATAAAAGAAAAGTAATAAAGTAAAAATATAATATTGGATTGATGGGCTGTAATCCAGTTTCTCCCAGAGATAGATGCTTGAAAGTAGCTTATGGGGAAATATTTGGCTCTTTTAAGTGACCGTAAGTTTAATACAAGTTGACAATCTGAGGTGGCAGCTCAAAAACTCAATGCAATTCATGCCTGTAATAAGACTATGAAATCTTAATGCTGGAAATAATAAACTCACTGGACTTCTAGGCCAAACCAAGTGTCAAAATAGGGACTTTTCTAATAGCTTGATGAAGTAGATGTATATTTTTAAAGTATGCATATAAAATATAAATTGCTTGTGTACTACATGACCTAAAGCTGAAATGCCCAGTAATACGTTGGATACAAGATACCATAAAGTTAACAGGGAAAAATCTGAAAGTCTTCAGAGGAAAAAAAATAATGAAAACAGTTGCACTCCCTGAAGAAATAAAGAATATTACATCTCCACTCTCATTGTTATTGCAATACTATTCACAATAGCCAAGCTATTCAATCAAATTGCACCCTTCAAGGAACAAGTGAATAGGTCACAGATGTTATTGATAGAAAACTTTCTTTGCATGCGTAAGGCTGGAGTTTGATCCTCAGAACTGTGATAAAGGAGAAAAAAAAAACAGAAGTAACTCACAAACTCTAGATGGATGCCTAAAGAAAACACATCATTTATCCACGCAGTGTAGAGGTTTTCTGCCACAATTAGACTCTCTCATCATTCACAGCAGCAGAGTTAATATGCTAATATGATATGATTATTTTGGTTGAAGTCAGTCAGAAATAGAAAGACAGATGCTACTTTCCCACTCTCATACATAGAATCTAAAAACATTGTTATCATAGAAGTGGAGAATGAAGTGGTTGTTGCCAGAGAATTGAAGGTATGGATTGGTGAGGGTTGTCTGTGAAGTTCCCAGAGATACATTGTGAGAATAAGATTGACAGGTTAAATTCAAAAGATCTCTTCTGTACACTGTTATAAGTTAAGGTAAGAGTATATTAGACTCATCAGTAGAGTAGACCTTAACACTTTTCACCATAAAGGGTTTACTATGGAAATAAATAAATTTGTTACTTTTTATTGAATATTTTCTTTATTTACATTTCAAATGTTATCCCCTTTCCCAGTCCCCCCCCCCAAAAAAAACCCTGCTATCCCATATCCCCCTCCCCCTTCTTCTATCAGGGCTTCCCCCCCACTCATCCATCGACTCCTGCCTCCCTGCCCTCACATTCCACACTGGGGCATCAATCCTTCACAGAACCAAGGGCTTCTTCCCTCATTGATGCCTGACAAGGTCACCCTCTGCTATATATGCAGTTAGAGCCATGGGTACCTCCATGTGTACTCTTTGGTTGGTGGTTTATTCTCTTTTATTTTTTTTTTGATATTGTTCATCCTATGGGGTTGCAAACTCCTTCAGCAACTTTAGTCTTTTCTCTATCTCCTCAATTGGGGTCCCCCGTGCTCAGTCTAATGGTTGGCTGTGAGCATCCGACTCAGTATTCGTTCAGCCTTTGGCAGAGCCTCTCAGGAGCCAGCTTTATCAGGCTCCTGTCAGCATGCACTTCTTGGCATCCACAATAGTGGCTGTGTTTGGTGACTATATATGGGATGGATTCCTAGGTGGAGGAGTCTCTGGATGGTCTATCCTTCGATCTCTGCTCTACATTTTGTCTCCATATTTTCTCCTGTGAGTATTCTGTTCCCTCTTCTAGGAAAAACCAAAGTATCCATGCCTCAGTCCTTCTTAGAAGGGGGAATTTATCACTTTCTATAATGCCCATGTGCTTATGAATATTATGATGAGGAAGTTAATCCATAAACCTGTCTGTAAATTCAGAAATAAGCATGTTTGAATAAAATAATAAAATTTGGGCCTTCAAATTATTCAATATCGCTGCTGAATTGAATTTTCTAGTTTTTTATTCTAATTTTTTGTGAGTACCAAATGCAAGTTTTGATTTGTATCATTTCACTCTTATCTGTGCATGATTCCTCATATACTCTCACCACTTTCTTGCATTTATGACATCTTTTATAATTGTATATCTACATATATCAATGTGTATTTAAATATAGAATTAATATATATTAGTTTATGTTTTTAGACTTGTAAATATTGTATATAATTATTTATATATGTGCATACACATATATAAATCTCATCCGTTGAATATATATATATATATATATATATGTATATCAGTAGGAGATGGATAGATGATTACCAGATATACAGATAGATAGATGATAGACAGATAGATAGAAATTAGACAGTCCATTTACTGTCACTCGTAAGTACATGTGTTTAGGGCTAACAGGTTGAGTTCAGATTACTGATCAGAATATTCCTTCCTCGAGAAAACTGGTTCTCTCTTCCTCTCTCAGCAGTCATTGACTACTTAAAAGGAGTCTAAGGGTGAAATCTTGTGAAGTTTTCCAATCCCTGTTGCAAGGTTAACTGGTATGGTCATTGTACAAGTCTTGTTCAGGTAACCATATTGCCAAAAATTCCTGTGTGTAAACAACCCTACACAGCCATTAATCTAATCTTCAGGCTCTTACAGTATTTCCTTTCCCTCTTTTGTGATGTTCCCTAATCTTAAGTTTAAGAATTATATTGTAGATGTACCAATTATGGCTGAAACCCTATGTCCTGAATTCCAAAGTTCAAATTTTATCTGAAAAAAAGGAAGCAAAGGGAAGACATTTCTCTAGTTACATTTTCTGCTTAATTCCTGAATATAACAAACAACTTATTTTAAGATCATTATCTGACAACTTGAAGGTCCTAATATATCAGAAGAAACCATAAAGTCTCTAGTAAAAGCAAACTATAATTCTTACATAGTTTCAGAGACAGAAAAAATAAATCAAACTTTGAGAAATTAAGAGAAATAAAAATCTGGTAGTTTTGTTAATTTGAGTTTAAGAAAATAGGTCAGGAAGTGTAAATGGTCCGTATTGCTACAGACCATTTACATCAAAAGCCTTGAAATAGTGCTGTATTAACTGGGAATTTTTTCACAGATGTAAATATGTCAACGTCCTTCAATATCTTAAGCCAAATTTGGTCTCTCCAACTAACAATATCAATACTGCTCACAGGGTTACTTTCAAAGTTTGTCTGAACTAGGCATATAAAACAAGAAAATACATTCACAAAACTTTAAGTCTGGGCAGTATTTATAAAAGGTGTAACATTAAAATAAAGGAAAAAAATTTCACAGCCATTTGTTTCCAATGGCCAGTCTCACAGGTGGTGGTGAAACTGAGCATTTTACAAAAGATAAAGGGTGGTGGTGATTACGATCCTTATTCAACATTAGTGAAAACCACAAACATTTTGATGAATTATTGTAAAAAGTTGTTGAATATATGTGTTTGTTTTAGCATCTGTTTCGTTTACTTACAATAGAAATTTTTCAATAATTACTTACACTGAAATTTTAAAAATGTCTTATTTATCATATTATAAAATACTGCAATATTTTAAACATTGTAAATACTTGCAATAGTATGCTAGGCTTTGGAGTAGAGTTAGTTTTAAAATTTCCAAAATTTTCGAAGCCAGGAGTTGGCATACTTCTACTCTTATAAATAAACTTACAAGCAAAGCTGACTCTAAAATGAATCCCTTTGACTTCTATTTGTATAAAATTAAAATACGGTTTTATGAGAATTCATTTGGTAGGAAAAGAATAAATGTGGATGCTGCTCCCTGGGCATTGTTGACTTGTTTCTGGAGGTTGACTTTAGATATACATATTATTCATTTTCTCAGTATGGTTTAGACACTAAGTGAGGAAGACAGCTATATGGGTAGTCTATGTGACTGTACCTTCAATACATCCTTTCATTTATTTGAGGCAAAACTCTAATGGGGTAAATGAAACAAACTCAGAAAGATTCCTGTCCATCATTTTAATCTTCATGGCTTTAAACCAAACATGCTTAGACATAGACCAACTCCAGTATTTATATGTACAGGTTTCCTGAACAAAATATTCACATTTCTTTTCTTTTCTAAAAGTGCATCTCTGTAAATAACTATCATGCTTGTTGCAAGAATTACATTTTTTTTTGGCTATGGTTTTACAAGCTGCCTGTGCTTATTTTGGCTTTGTGCTCGTGAAGGTGCAAACTCATTACCTTAAAGTATAAGTAGTTCCCTTCTCAGATTTAGTTTATTGAAATAGGATATGGAAATCATAATAGCAAAAGGAGTTATATGTTGACCTCAAGCCCTGACACCCAAGTACCATGAGGATGTACACTTATAAGAATTATTTCCCACATACCCAACCTCTCTACCACTGGAGAAAATCATAGATCTTGCATCTCTGAGTTAACACAGCACACCACAAACCTGTGAACCTGAAACCCTGAGGTTTATCTGGCCAAATACACAACAAGAACAATAGTAGAGAAAGCAGTCATGAATTTGAGAGGGAGTATCAGTAGGTAGGGAGAATGGAAGCTAAAGGGAAGAGAGAATGGGTTTAAAATTATGTTAATATAATAGTTATGTATGAAATTATCAAAAACAAATGAATAGAAAATTTTCTTTAAAATCAGCAATCAAAAGCATTGTAATGGCATTGTACAATAGTGCTCAAACTCTTAAAATAAAATAGAATGTAAAGGTGGTTTATGTTCAGATATGGTGGCTCATAAAACTCTAATCTTAGACTGCAAAATTCAGAAATGAAGGATATTAATACTACTGTATAAGTAGGAATATTAAAAAATGTGTCACATCTGAAGGCTTTAAGCTCTATTTTCTACCTTGTTTTTTATAAATTACTGCCAGAGAATTTGTGCATGTAATCATAGCTTTTAGACAGTAAAAGGGTCATGACAGGCAACATTCCTTTTATTACTGTCTCATCACATACTCTAGCCACATCATTTAGTTGACTAGCTGTTCTGTTTGGTGCTAAATCACTACACCAAGGACATCACTGTCCCAGGTGTGCAGATAGAGCTCATTTATCTGCTGTAGTGCTGCATTTGAATACATAATAATGTCCCTTTCTCTTCTGTTCTATTGTTTTCCCTCCTTGAGGAATAACTCAAAACTCTAAAGTTTAGGAATAACAGTTCTTTCATTTAATATTCTTGACATCCTACTGGGGAAACTTGCACAAAGCACATGGGTTTGAATTAAGAAACTAAGATTCAAAATTCAATTTTACTCCTCTTTCGGGCAATAAAATTTCTCTGAAATGCTTAAATAACTGCAATAGTTATAAGAGAGGGTTACTGAGTCTCACATTTGATGCATGAAAGCTATCAGTGTCTAGTCTAAGGATTGGCAGAGTATAGCGATTACCTAATATTCAGAAACACATATACTGAGAAAAATGAGGTGACATTCTGCCTTTGCATACCCAGCTTCCATTCCTTTCGTTTTGTAATAGTCTGTATTTTAATTATAGTTTGCATCTTATGACAGAAACTCCCTACTTATCAATTATCACCTTATGAGATGCTTTGCTGTTGTGAATAAGACACTGCAAACCTCCCTGGAGTATTCATTCTAAAATAAACAGCTATTTAATATGAAGAATGTTATGAAGCAGTATGTTCTTATTACTGTAGGGCTTTCTGTAATCAATTAACAATGATTATTTAGTCCATCTTGCCTGGTGTTGTATAACTTCCCTGAGGAAGAAATGAGCAGACGGTTTTTTTTTTCTCCAAATAGAATGGCAACAGCATTCTAAAGAAAAGATTGCAGTGCTTTAATAAACCATTGAGTTTATTTGATTTATACACAGGAACATAAGTAAGGAGTGGTCGGAAGGCTAATGCACCACTCAGAAGCCCACCTCCTACCAGCACTGGTAAGAACTCATGAATCCCTTGACTTCTCTGCACGTCTTGCAGGTAGTTTGTCTACTTAGAGATTCTTCCTATAATTTTTAACTGGATTTATAATATAGGGGAATGAGCTATGGATTTTGTAAATTTCAGGAGCATCCTAAGCTTTGTAATTCTCACTATCCTCCAATCCTCCTGGCCCTCAGAAATCTCACTTCTCCCCACTGTGATACTGTTTCAATTTCTAGAAAATAGCTACAGTGTACATATTCTTACTTTGTATAAGGACACACATCTAAAAAAATCCAGAAAATACTGTACCAAAAGAGATACAGCAACTTAATGTCCTTTCTTTGGTTTAATGCCAAAAGGGAGAGTTTTATATACATATATAATATATATAATATGATAATATATACTATATTTGATAATATATTGTACATATAATATATAATATATATGATAATAGAGATGAAGCAAACATTCAAATTATATGGTAGGAACAAGTTATTTTGAGAATCTAATACTTGTAAAGGAAAAGTGACCATGTTAATATATGAACAGAGCAGACAAAATGCACAGTCCTCTGCAATTCAATGTAAATACCCAGTGCTCACTGGGAAACAGGTATCAACAAACTTCTATTAGTTTAAATTCATGGAAGTAACTGTACCCAGCATTAATTTATGTTATGAGTAAGTGACTTATTTAATATAACAATTGAACTCATACTCCTTTTGCAGCCTAAGTACACTTAACCTTAGTGAGTTCTTTAAAGTTATATTTTAATAATGTCAAATTAACTTGATTTTGAGATCTTTGAACAGTAACCATCTTAGGCTTATAAAGAAGGTAGGCTGGCCATTATACAACCAAAATCTCATACTGGCAATGAGTGATACCATCCCTCTTGATATTCAGAGTGTAGGTTCTATTGAACAAATACAGTGAGTGAGCACATCCAATGTCTGAAACTTTTTTTTTTCTGGATAGGTTGCTTGACAAACAGCATTATAGATTATAGATGCTGATCCAAAGTATGCACCAAGGCTTTTGTTTTGATACAGAAAAAACAGCCATTTACTGCTGTATAAAATATGCCCTTTTCCTAAAGGTTTTTTTTTTTGAATTTTCAGAAACCAAAGAACTTGATGCTGTCATTTTGCTCCAGATAATATTACAATGTGATTATTATAGGTTATTTTGCATGAGTTATTCTTCTGTTGTATATATTTTAAGAACTTGGCTAGCTCAAATCAAGTAAAGATCAATGGTGAGAGGTGAATATTTAAAAGTATGTTATCAAATTAGTTAGAGTAACATAACAAATGACTTAATTAAAGTCTTGGACAACAATGGTCTGAGAGTCTACCAGCCAAAACACATCTGTGCTTGTTCAGTGCTCAACAAGAAATTAGCTAAGAATAAAGTAAATCTTAATGTATGCAAGTATATGCTTGGTAAAGTCTAAATGATTATCATACTTGGAAAAGCCTATGCAATAATAGTATATTATTAATATGAAATGTGAAATTTTAATTGTATTTTTGTAAGCATTGTAAAATATTCTATATTATAGAAAATACTTTTCTATCAGTATATATTCTTACTTAAAATTATTCTTTTTTAATTTTATTTTCTATATTCTTTGTTTACATTCCAAAGGTTTTTCCCTATCCCAGTTTCCCCCTCACCGTGTGTCCCATAAGTCCTCCACCCCACCCACGCACATTCCCCAATCACCCCCCAACTCCTTCTCTGTTCTGGTACTCTCCTGCAAAACTGGAACCAGTCTTGTCTGGACCAGTGTCCTCTCATTCCATCTTCTTGGGAATCTTTTGATTTGCTAATTGTGTCTTGAGTATTCAGAGCTTCTGGGCACATTAATATCCACTTCTCAGTGATTGCATCTCATGTGTATTCTTTTGTGATTGGGTTAACTCACTTAGGATGATATTTTCCAGATCCAACAATTTGCCTACAAATTGCATGAATTCATTATTTTTAATTGCTGAGTAGTATTCCATTGTATAAATATACCACATTTTCTGTATCCATTCCTCCTTTGAAGGACATCTGGGCTCCTTCCAGCTCCTGGCTATTATAAATAAGGCTGCTATGAACATAGTGGAGCATGTGTCTTTATTGCATGCAGGGGAATTCTCTGGGTATATGCCCAGTGGTATGACAGGGTCCTCTGGAAGTGTCATGTCAAATGTACCATCTTGCAGTCCCACCAACACTGTAGGAGTGTTCCTCTTTCTACACATCCTTGCCAGCACCTGTTGTCTCGAGTTTTTAATCTTAGCCATTCTGACTGGTGTGAGGTGGAATCTCAGGGTTGTTTTGATTTGCATTTCCCTGATGACTAATGATGTTGAACATCTCTTAAGGTGTTTCTCGGCCATCTGAATTTCTTCTGGTAAAAATTCTTTGTTTAGCTCTGTACCCCATTTTTGATAGGGTTATTTCGTTCTTTGGGGCCTAACTTCTTGAGTTCTTTGTATATATTGGATATTAGCCCCCTGTCGGATGTAGGGTTGGTGAAGATCTTTCCCCAATTTGTTGATGACTGTTTTGTCCTTCTGACCATGTCCTTTGCCTTACAGAAACTTTGTAATTTAATGAGGTCCCATTTGTCAATTCTGGATCTTAGAGCATAAGCTATTGGTGTTCTGTTCAGAAACTTTCCCCTTGTTCCCATGTCCTCCAGAGTCTTCCCCAGTTCCTTTTCTATCAGGCTCAGTGTATCTGGGTTTATGTGGAGGTCCATGATCCATTTGAAGTTGATCTTAGTACAAGGAGATAAGAATGGGTCAATTCGCATTCCTCTGCATGTTGACCTCCAGTTGAACCAGCACCATTTGTTGAAAAGGCTTTCTTTTTTCCACTGGATGGTTGTAGCTTATTATCAAAGATCAAGTGACCATAAGTCTGTGGGTTCATTTCTGGGTCTTCAATTCTATTCCACTGACCTACTTGCCTGTCGCTGTACCAATACCATGCAGTTTTTAACACAATTGCTCTGTAGTACTGCTTGAGGTCAGGGATATTGAGTCTCCCAGAAGTCCTTTTATTGTTGAGAATAGTTTTAGCTATTGGCTTTTTTGTTATTCCAGATGAATTTGGGAATTTCTCTTTTAAGATCTATGAAGAATTGATTTGGGATTTTGATGGGGATTCCATTGAATCTGTAGATTGCTTTTGACAAGATGGGCATTTTTACTATATTGATCCTCCCAATCCAAGAGCATGAAATATTTTTCCATTTCCTGGGGTCTTCTTCGATTTCTTTCTTCAAGGACTTGAAGTTCCTGTCATACAGATCTTTCACTTGTTTGGTTAGAGTCACGCCAAGATACTTTATATTGTTTGTGGTTATTGTGAAGGGTGTAATTTCCCTAACTTCTTTCTAGCCTGCTTGTCCTTTGAGTACAGGAAGGCTACTGATTTGCTTGAGTTGATTTTATAACCAGCTACTTTGCTGAAGTTGTTTATCAGCTGTAGGAGTTCTCTGGTGGAGTTTTTTGGGTCGCTTAAGTAAACTATCATATTGTCTGCAAATAATGATAGTTTGACTTCTTCCTTTCCAATTTGTATCCCTTTGACTTCCTTATGTTGTCTAATTGCTCTCGCTAGAACTTCAAGTACTATATTGAAAAGATAAGGAGAGAGAGGGCAGCCTTGTCTAGTCCCTGATTTTAGTGGGATTGCTTCAAGTTTCTCTCCATTTATTTTGATGTTGGCTACTGGTTTTCTGTATATTGCTTTTACTATGTTTAGGTATGGGCCTGGAATACCTGTTCTTTCCAGGACTTTTAGCATGAAAGGATGCTGAATTTTGTCAAATGCTTTTTCAGCATCTAATGAGATGACCATGTGGTTTTTTTCTTTTAGTTTGTTTATGTAGTGAATTACATTGATGGATTTCTGTATATTGAACCACCCCTGAATCCCTGGGATGAAGCCTACTTGATCATGGTGAATGATCAATTTGATGTGCTCTTGGATTTGGTTGGCAAGAATTTTATTTAGTATTTTTGCATCAATATTCATAAGGGAAATTGGCCTGTAGTTCTCTTTCTTTGTAGGATCTTTGTGTGGTTTTGGTATCAGCATAATTGTGGCTTCGTAGAACGAGTTGGGCAGTGTTTCTTCTGTTTCTATTTTGTGGCATAATTTGAAGAGTATTTGTTGCTACTATGTATCCAACCCAGTTCCCCTGGTAAAAGAAAGCTCAACTCAGCGGTTAACAAAACAAGCTACAAGCCTAGACTGGGCAGGCCTCCCACTCTACTACTCTGTTTCAATCTATTTTATCCCATACAACTTGCAGTTTCTCTTGGCCCCGAGCTTCTCTCCCGGCCGCCTCTCCGGTTCTTTTTAACCGTTTTTCTCTCCCCGTTTCTTCTCTTAGTTTCTTCTCTCCTGTTCTCTCCTCCCGTTGCTCCTCCTCCTCCTGTTTTATACCCCATAGCTCCTCCCCTAGACTCTGCTCCTCCCACTTTCCTCCTGCCCAATCATTGGTTCAAGCCTTTATTTGAAAAGTCAAGGTGGGGTGATGGTTCACAAGGCAACTCCTCATCTGCAGCCCCTCTGAGGAGTGGAATTAACATCAAAGTACGAGCCCAGGGCTATCCACAACATTTCCCCCTTTCTGTCCAATTAAAAGACTCTTTTATCTCAGACATCAATTGAGCACAATTATTACCATTTTGTAATATATAGCATACAAGATAGACCTAACACCCAGTCAATCATTTTTTATCAATTAAGTAGTACTACCCCTGTCATCTATTGGAACTTAAAAGACTTATAATTCTACACCTGACTCAAGTACACTTTAGACTGTAACCCATCTGAAAACCATCCTCTCAAATCTGTATTATCTTTCTAAATGCTAACCAGCTTGGACTGGCTATAAGACTATTAGTCTTCAACCCCATCAGAAATCCAAGAATGACTAATATTACCTGAAAGTATGAGAAGCACAAAATATAGCTTCTAAAACTTAGCTAATTTATAGAGACCGCTGATCACCTGGTCAGGCCCTATACACCAAAACGTTGGAGCATCAGTCTTCAGCCTTCTGGCCCAGGATCATCTGAGAGACCTTGGTAATGCAGAATTTTGAAGGGCTGATTACTCTGTCTTGGCAGAGATTATCAGTCGACTATTCTGCGGTGTGTCCGTTTTTTGGACAGTATTTGTCTGTAGATGAAATGAGGCAATTCTTGCCTGGTGACTGTCTCACCACAACTAATGCAACTCCACTGATGCTCAAGTTCTTCTTTGAATTCAAGAAAGGGGTGCTGTCAGGAGCAGACAGGTCTCTAGTCAAATATTAATAAATAAATGTCAATAAACATATTCTGTGGACTTCTGACACCTTTGAAGACCATTTGTCTACCTAAGACATCTCTGAACTGTTAAGCCTTGACTATTCTCGGCTGTTTCTAATCAAAATAGCTCAGGAACACTCTTTTAACTAATTCATAACCACGAGTTTGCTATCTGGCCCTTAACTTGTATTACTTAACCATCTAAAAGCAGTTTATACTAGCAGTTATAGAAGGACTGGGTCTAAGCCTTGTATTCTTAAATGTGTTATATAGGCACAATGCCTACATGGGAGTAACAATATTAATCCCAGTTTTATATCAGTAGTAAATTCATACCAATGAAAACCTTAAATTTACATCAACTAAATTCTGAACCAATAGACTTTGCATCAATTATAAAGAATTCTACCAATGAAGATCTGGCTATGTAATGTTTTGCTTAAAAGTACATTTTCTCACCAATCCCTATTTGTCTATTTCTATAATTTCTATGATATTACTTTATCCCCCTTTTTCTTTTCCACCCACTTCTCCTTTACCCAAGAAAGAAGGATAGAGAAGAGGAAAGGAAAGGTAGAAATCCCTGTTTAAGTTCTTTAGTTTCCTCCTTGACCAAAGCTACATTTGTGATGTATCCCTAAAATTATAACATATCTATGTTTCCTAAAATAACCATAACTATCCACCCCACATAAGGAACTGGGACGATGATTGTCTTCTGTCTGCTTCCAGCTGAATTGGGGCGAAGAATTCCCATCTGGGGGCCCAAAGGGAAATTTTGAAAACTAGCTGGCATTATTTGCCTTCCAGTCACTATGTTGTGAGAAAGTTCATGTCTCTATGTCAGATGACATCTCGACCATGACATTCTGAAAGGCTGGAGAGGCAAGTAGAGTTCTGGAAGCAAGTCTTTAAGAGAATCAGCTTTGATGTAGTTGAAATAGAGTCAAGTGTGAAGCTGGAATGGAAGTTCCCAAATCTCAGCATACTGGTGTGTGAATCTTTTCAGGGCTGTCTTTCTCTTCTTTCATCCCTATAGTATACAAAACTTAAAAGCAACAAGTAAACAGGTAAAGACATTCACACAGAGCATGCAGGAGGCACAGATTGGCCAATGAAGATCAATAAAGAAAGACATCTGACTGCCTTTCCTCAGATTAGCTTGATCACTTGGTCAAACTAAAATGTCCATGTCCTGGTAAAGGATGTTTTGTAACACCCAATAAGTGTTAATGGCTGTTTATAGACATTTTAGTCTCAGCCAGTTCCAGAGCTGTCTCCATATACAGAGACATAAACATTACAACATATACATCACCTATTTTGTTGACTGTGTTAGTCTCCGTTTTCTTCTCTGTCGCCAAGGTCCTCAGGAGGTCTCCCTTTGTCATGTCTGATTTTTATCAACTTGGAAGGGACCCACAGCTTTTCTTTTCCTGTGGAAACATGGGCATAGCCCCTCCCCCAGCGTAACACATTTCCCATTCTCCATTCTGTTGTTAGAATATCCTTAATGTAAACAGGCTGGTTTAGTTCAATAGTTCGTTCCACAGTACAATGTCTTTTAGCAGCTGTGGTGTTTTGTTCATTGGCATTTAAAAAATTATCTGGAGGTCTTTGTTGTATACTGACAGGATAGACTAAAGTTTGTTTTTTAATAACTTTTGGTTGGCTTTCTCTACTTTTATCTTCTATCCCTCCCTGAGTATTTTCCTTTTCCTTGAGTTCCTGTATTTTCTGTTCAAGGTTCTGCCTCCACATTTTGATCTTTTCTTTATATTGTAATTCTGATAGTCTACTGTCTATTTTATTCTGATTGATTAATTTTAAAAGGTTATTCTCCATGTCTAGCTTCCAATCCTCATTTTTTTCTCTCTGCTGCTCAGTCTGATCTGTGAACCTCTGCATCCTTTGTTCCAGCATCTTTTCTAACTCCTGTCTCCCATCTTCATTCTCTTCCTTCTGTCTCTTATTCTGTTCTATAATTTCCTGGGTCTTCAATTCTAGTGTTTCGAACTGCTGCATCCTTTGTTCCAGCATCATTTCTAACTCCTGTCTCCCACCTTCATTCCCCTCCTTCTGTCTCTTATTCTGTTCTATAATTTCCTGGGTCTTCAATTCTAGTGTTTCTAACTGCTTCATCCTTTGTTCCAGCATCATTTCTAACTCCTGTCTCCCACCTTCATTCTCCTCCTTCTGTCTCTTATTCTGTTCTATAATTTCCTGGGTCTTCAATTCTAGTGTTTCTAACTGCTTCATCCTTTGTTCTAGCATCTTTTCTAACTCCTGTCTCACACCTTCATTCTCCTCCTTCTGTCTCTTATTCTGTTCTATAATTTCCTGGGTCTTCAATTCTAGTGTTTCGAACTGCTGCATCCTTTGTTCTAGCATCTTTTCTAACTCCTGTCTCCCACCTTCATTCTCCTCCTTCTGTCTCTTATTCTGTTCTATAATTTCCTGGGTCTTCAATTCTAGTGTTTCTAACTGCTGCATCCTTTGTTCCAACATCTTTTCTAACTCCTGTCTCCTACCTTCATTCTCCTCCTTCTGTCTCTTATTCTGTTCTATAATTTCCTGGGTCTTCAATTCTAGTGTTTCGAACTGCTGCATCCTTTGTTCCAACATCTTTTCTAACTCCTGTCTCCTACCTTCATTCTCCTCCTTCTGTCTCTTATTCTGTTCTATAATTTCCTGGGTCTTCAATTCTAGTGTTTCGAACTGCTGCATCCTTTGTTCTAACATCTTTTCTAACTCCTGTCTCCCACCTTCATTCTCCTCCTTCTGTCTCTTATTCTGTTCTATAATTTCCTGGGTCTTCAATTCTAGTGTTTCGAACTGCTGCATCCTTTCTTCTAGCATCTTTTCTAACTCCTGTCTTCCACCTTCATTCTCCTCCTTCTGTCTCTTATTCTGTTCTATAATTTCCTGTATCTTCTGTTCTAAACCTTGCTTCCATAATCTTAGCTTCTCTTTGTATTGTAATTCTAATATTCCAGCATCTGCCTTATTTTTACCTATGTTATCCCGAACCTTTATTTCTAGTGTTACTTGTAATCTCTTTTCTACGGCAAGGAATTTTTTGTCTAGGACTCTTGAGATGACATAGTAAATCAAGAGAATAAGTACTGCAATACCAATGACTTTTTCCTCTAAATCCATTCCTGTCAAATCACTCAAAATATTATCACGAAGAGCCAAAATGGTCTTTATTGTTCTACTCATCTTTAAGTATCAAAATACTATATATCTCTCTTATATCATTGAATTACCTGGTCCTGAACACTTTCTATCTGCTGTCCGAGCCGTTCAGGGCTTCTCAGGCAGCTAACGTTTTATCTCAGGTTTGTTAGGTTCTAAACAATACGTTGGGCAGCCATTTTGTTGCTACTATGTATCCAACCCAGTTCCCAGGTAAAAGAAAGCTCAACTCAGCGGTTAACAAAACAAGCTACAAGCCTAGACTGGGCAGGCCTCCCACTCTACTACTCTGTTTCAATCTATTTTATCCCATACAACTTGCAGTTTCTCTTGGCCCCGAGCTTCTCTCCCGGCCGCCTCTCCGGTTCTTTTTAACCGTTTTTCTCTCCCCGTTTCTTCTCTTAGTTTCTTCTCTCCTGTTGTTGCTCCTCCTCGTCCTGTTTTATACCCTGTAGCTCCTCCCCTAGACTCTGCTCCTCCCACTTTCCTCCTGCCCAATCATTGGCTCAAGCCTTTATTTGAAAAGTCAAGGTGGGGTGACAGTTCACAAGGCAACTCCTCATCTGTAGCCCCTCTGAGGAGTGGAATTAACATCAAAGTACGAGCCCAGGGCTATCCACAACAAGTATTGGTGTTAGGTCTTCTTTGAAGGTCTGATAGAATTCTGCACTAAAACCATCTGGTCCCATAAATTTTTTTGGTTGGGAGACTTTCCATAACCCCTTTTATTTCTCTCGGGGTTATGGGACTGTTTAGCTGACCTAATTGATCCTGATTTAATTTTGGTATTTAGTATCTCTCTAGGAAATTGTCTGTTTCCTCCAGATTCTCCAGTTGTGTTGAATATAGGCTTTTGTAGTAGGATCTGATGATTTTTTTTTAATTTCCTCAGTTTCTGTTGTTATATCCCCCCTTTTCATTTCCAATTTTGTTAATTTGTATATTGTCTCTCTGCCCTTTGGTTAGTCTGGCTAAGGGTTTATCTATCTTGTTGATTTTCTCAAAGAACCAACTCTTGGTTTTCTTGATTCTTTGTATGGTTTTCTTCGTTTCTACTTGATTGATTTCGGCCCTTAATTTGATGGTTTCCTGTCTTCTACTCCTCCTGGGTGAATTAGCTTCTTTTTGTTCTAGAGCTTTCAGGTGTACTGTTAAGCTGCTAGTGTATGCTCTCTCCAGTTTCTTTTTGGAGGCACTCAGGGCTATGAGTTTTCCTTTTTTCACTGCTTTCATTGTGTCCCATAGATTTGGGTAGGTTGTCCCTTCATTTTCATTAAATTCTAAAAAGTATTTGATTTCTTTCTTTATTTCTTCCTTGACTAAGGTGTCATTGAGTAGAGTATTGTTCAGTTTCTGTGTGTATGTGGGCTTTCTGTCATTGTTGTTGCTATTAAAGATCACTCTTACTCCAAAGTGATCTGATAGGAGGCATGGGATTAGTCCGATCTTCTTGTATTTGTTGACATCTGTCTTGTGATCAATTATATGATCGATTTTGGAGAAGGTACCATGCGGTGCTGAAAAAAACGTATATTCTTTAGCTTTAGGATGAAATGTTCTATATATATCTGTTAAGTCCAATTGGTCCAAAGTTTCAATTAGTTTCACTGTGTCCCTATTTAGTTTCTGCTTTCCTGATTGGTCCATTGAGGAGAGTGGGGTATTGAAGTCACCCACAATTATTGTATTAGGTGCAATGTGTGGTTTACGCTTTAGTAAAGTTTCTTTTATGAATGAGGTTGCCCTTGCATTTGGAGCATAGATGTTCAGTATTGAGAGTTCTTCTTGGTGCATTTTCCCTTTGACCAGCAAGAAGTGACCTTCCGGGTCTCTTTTGATGACTTTAGGTTGAAAGTCAATTTTATCTGATATTAGAATGGCTACTCTGGCTTGTTTCCTGAGACCATTTGCTTGTAAAATTGTCTTCCAGCCTTTTACTCTAAAGTAATATTCATCTTTGACATTGAGGTGTATTTCCTGTATGCAGCAAAATAAAGGGTCCTGTTTCAGTATCCAGTCTGTTAGTCTATGTCTTTTGATTGGGGAATTGAGTCCATTAATGTTAAGACATATTAAGGAATAGTAATTATTACCTCCCAACATTTTTGAAATTATTTTTTATATTTGAGAGGTTATCTTCTTTTGGATTTAATGAGAGGAGGTTTCTATCTTGCTTCTTCCTGGGTATAATTTCTCTGAGTTGGTGTTTTCTCCCTATTATCCTTTGTAGGGCTGGTTTTGTGGAAAGATATCGTGCAAATTTGGTTTTGCCATGGAATACCTTGGTTTCTCCATCTATGGCAATTGAGAGTTTTGCTGGGTACAGTAGTTTTGGCTGATATTTGTGTTCTCTTAGAGTCTGCATGATATCTGCCCAGGATCTTCTAGCTTTCATGATCTCAGGTGAGAAGTCTGGTGTAATTCTAATAGGTCTTCCTTTATATGTTACTTGGCCTTTTTCTCTTACTGCCCTTAATATTCTTTCTTTGTTTAGTACATTTGGGGTTTTGATTATTATGTGACAGGAGGTATTTCTGTTCTGGTCCAGTCTGTTTGGAGTTCTGTAAGCTTCTTGTATATTCATGGGCATCTCTCTCCTTAGGTTAGGGAAGTTTACTTCCCTAATTTTGTAGAAGATATTTGCAGGCCATTTAAGTTGTATATATTCCCTCTCGTCTATGCCTATAACTCTTAGGTTTGGTCTTCTCATTGTGTCTTGGATTTTATGGATGTTTTGGGCTACAAGCTTTTTGCAGTTAGCATTTTCTTTGACTGTTGAATCAATGGTTCCTATAGTATCTTCGGCCTCTGAGATTCTTCTTTCTCTTGTATTCTATTGTTGATATTTGTATCTATGTCCCCTGATTTCTTCCCAAGGTTTTCTATCTCCAAAGTTGTCTCCCTTTGTGATTTCTTAGTTGTTTCTACTTCTGTTTTTGGATCTTGGATGGTTTTGCTCAGATCTTTCGTTTGCTTGTTTGTGTTTCCATGTAATTCTTTAAGGGAATTTTTGTGTTTCCTCTTTTATAACTACTGCTTGTTGGCCCACGTTCTCTTGAATTTCCTTAAGTGATTTTTGTGTTTCCTCCTTATTGACTTCCATTTTTTGATCCATATTCTCCTGAATTTCTTTAAGTGTTTTTTGCATTTGCCTTGTAAGGGCCTCTACCTTTTGATCCATTTTCTCCTGTATGTCTTTAAGAGATTTATCTATATGTTCAGCTATCAGCATCCTGACCAGTGATTTTAGATCCAAACCTTCTTTTTCTGGTGTATTGGGGTATCCAGGACTTCCTGTTGTTGGCGAACTGGGTTTGGATGCTGGCATGCTGCCTTGATTTCTGTTAGTAACGTTCCTACATGTGCCTTTTGCCATCTGGTTATCTCTGGTGTTAGTTGACCTTGCTGTCACTGGCTGGTGTTTGAACCTCCTGTGAGGCTGGGCCTGCCTGTTGGTTCTCTACTGATGACCAGGCAGGTGGCAAGATGGAGACAGCTGCTGAGAGTGCTGAGAGGACCTCAGAGTTGTCGGTTCCCAACCAAGTTGATACAAGGCCTGGTGGCCATAGAGATGTCCCACTGGGCCGCCCAGGCACCGGCCTCTGGCAAGAGCCTGGCAAAATTCCTCCCGAGTGATGGTAGTAACAAATTAAGTCTATGTCTCTTGCCCTCTCTACTAGTGACCTAGCGACAAGATGGAGACCATTATTGTGGGGTCCTGGGAGAACCGCGGGGAAAGCAGCTCCCAGTCATGCCATGGAGATGTTCTGCCGAGCTGCCCTGGCTCTGGCTACTGGCCTGAGCCTGGTAGTTTCCTGCCCGAGCGATGACAGGCCCCAATTAGGTCTGGATACCTGCACCTCTCTGCTGGTGACCCGGGTGCAAGATGGAGTCCTTAGTTGTAGGGGCCTTGGAGAAATGCAGGGCACTCAACTCCCAGTCGTGCTGTGGAGGTGTTCCACAGAGCCGCCCGACTCTGGCTACTGGCCCAAGCCTGGCGGGTTCCCGCCCAAGTAATGGCAGGCTCTGATGAGGTCTGGATACCTGCACCTCTCTGCTGGTGACCCGGGCGCAAGATGGAGACCTTCGATGTAGGGGCCTGGAGAACCACGGGGAATGCAGCTCCTGGCCGGCCGTGCTGTGGAGGTGTTCTGCGGAGCTCAAAATTATTCTTATTTAATTATTTTAATTAGGTGAGGTTTTTTTTCTATTTGTATATAATGCATTTTTGTCTCCACCCACAATTTCTCTTCTGTCTTCCTGGCTAGTTCTCTTTCCTCTTTCAGATGTCATTTTTGCCTTTTAATTACAGAGGTCACACTATTGTGTGTTTTCAATCTTCTTAGACATGTCATACCCAGAAGAGGGCATTTTACATTATTCTGCCTAATGTATTTTTCCAATTGTCAATAAAATGAACGGCAGCAAATGCTGGTGAGGATGTGGGAAAAGAGGAACCCTCGATCACAGTTGATGGGAATATAAACTAGTACAGTCATTATGAAAATCAGTGCAGAGGTTTCTTTAAAACAAACTGATCCAGATGTTCTACTCTTAACCATAAATCCAAAGGACCGCTGATAGAGATAGCTGAACATACATGTTTATTGCTATTCTATAGATAATATCTTGAAAATGAAAGAAGTCTAGGTTTCTATCACTTGGTGAATGACTGAAGAAAGTATGGTACATTTATGCCAGAGAATTATACTCAGCATTAAATGAAGTAAAATTATAACATATGAAGGAAAATTGGTGATATCAGAAAATATTATACTGAATGAAGTAGTCTAGACAACAAGAAACTCTGTCATATGTGAATTTTTAGATAAATAGTTTTAAATTTCTATGTTTATGTTGTAATAAGTATCTACCTGTGGCAAGTAGCAAGAAATGATGCCTGATAAAAGTTGTAAGAGAACTGAAGGGGGGAGGATAATAAATACATGCTATATGGAAATAGACCTGGAATAGGGTGTTGGGGATAGAGATTTAAATGGAAATAGAGTAGACCATTTAGGGAAAGTGGTGGCGAAATCAAGGACAACCAAAACTAAACACATAGGAACAAAACTACATAGGAACACATTAGCTTATAGGAAAACTGAGATGTGTTTCATTATTTGTTATATTCATTTCTAAAGGAGGTTGCACAGGGCTTCCTTGAATGGAAGGATAATGTTGCTCCCAAGAAATTGCAGATTATTAAACAAAAGCATGTGGTACCTGGTTTAGGACATCTCCCTATGAGTTGTTTGCCACAGAATCAATAAAGGACTCCAAGACAATAGTAGAGATTACAAGTGTTATGGGCTGTCCTGTAGAAGTAAATACTAAGACTCTGGTGTTGAAAACAATATATGCTTTGAAAACAGACACAGAGAAATCAATCTGGAGCAGAAAAAGAAACTTCCCTGGTGGCATTCACAGAAGGGAGGTATTTTATAAAATGTTGGAAGAAAAAAATCATCAAAAATCTAGCCAAGTTGTCAGCCCTGTGTACTACAAGAATGACCTGCATAACAACATAAACTCACTTGTGGAATAGTGGTGTGCCTGATTTTGAGGTAAAAAAAAAAAAGTCAGCTGGACCTGAAACCCATTCCATGGGAATGAATATGTGTCCGGGACTTTAAAGTTAGTCAAAAGTCTATGAAGAATCTAAGAAAGAAGCTGTTCCTGATGTTTTCCCAAATGGGCATGAATTTGAACTGCCTTCTAAGTACTTATGTTTGTGCCAATAGTTTGGTGCGGCTCTTTTGGCAGTGGAAAATGGTGAAATCAGAGGCTCATATAACTCATCCAAGTGCTGAGAATAAAGACCACTTAAGTGTTTGGTCCTGAGAAGGAAATATTATAGTTGCTAATGATATTTCCATTGCATTTTTTTTGATACTGGAGTTTGCACAGCATGTGGAAACTTTGCATCTGGGGATGAATGTGGGATGGCTTTCAGTGGAGAGCATGTTCCTTGCATGTGTGAGGCCCAGAGTTCAATACCCAGAAGCACACATGGACAGAAAGAGTAATGGAAGTCCACACAAAATACTACTTTGAATTGTAATTTAACATAAGGATACTAATCATAGTGAATGATGTTGAAAATTTACTGTTCTTGAAAACTGGAGGCAATATTTATAAGCATATATTTATATAGATCTCTTACAGTGCTTATCCAGAGGTGACTGATCAAAGAAATAAAGTTAGAGCAAATTATCTCAGCTTACAAATATACTAGTTGTGGGATGCTGGGGGCAGTTGTTTCAGGTATCTGAATATCACAGTCCTCATACAATCGATATCATGGCCTTACTCATGCTAGTTCACAGGGACAAATTAGTCAAAATCTGTGAAAGACCCAAAGGAGCTCCTCAAATACCGTGAACGTGTGTGTGTGTGTGTGTGTGTGTGTAATTTTTAGATGAAAGCCTAAAGATTGAGATTTTGGTGAAACAGGGGGTAGCTTCCATGTATTTATAGAATGTGATGCTACAAACCATAACTAAGGAGATGCGATTATGAAATTTCTCAATCTTAATAATGAGAGAAGCTTCCTAATTGACTCCCAGCTAATTAAACCAATGAGAAAAATAAGAAGAGAAACATCTGAACAAAGTGAAATATAGGGAATAAATTGCCCAAGACTGATGCCTGCAATGTAGATATGCTGGCAACAAGTTGGCATTCTGCAGAGCTGAATATTATAGGGAATAAAACTTACTGTATCAAAGCCAAACATAGCTAAGAGTTTGGGCAGTCATTCCTGGCAAGATACAAAGACTGTGTAAGGGCTAGAAGCTACATTAGGAAAGTGCCACTGAATGTCCTAGAAATTTGCTAGTAACCAGGAATGAACTGGTAATACAACTGAGGCTGGAGGCTTTCATTCTATCCACCATTCTGCTACAGCCACAAATCTTGTGAACAAGGTACTGATTATGTTGAATGGCATAGGGTGGGGTTGTCTTATTCAAAGGGATGAGATTATCAACTCCAGAGTCAATGTATGATTCTAGAAGTCATTCTGACCTGACAAATTCATTTGTGTGACCCTAGAGTGTAAGAGGCATTGGGAAAATGGTCCACCTGTAGCTCTTTTGTCTGTGAGCTCTCTGTTGTGTATTTGTTATCTTTTGGGCTTTCCCTTGTTTACTTGATGTAATCCTTAAGAACCAAAGATCTTATGTCTTCCTTCAGTTTTGAAAATATTAAAATGTAGGAGACTTCCCCCATAGTGCTAGGCTAGTAGTATTATAGGCCATGACCATCTACATGTTAGAGTAAAACCTCAGAAACTTGAGTTATGCCACAGTTGCTATAATCAGGGCAACTTTTAGAAGGGTTTATTTGGATGTATTGTTCCAGGATAAGAGTCTATCATTGTGGGCAGCATGGGAGAAGCAAGGGACAGGTGTGGTAGTAGGAGCTGGAAATTGACAACTCACATCTTAAACGACACTCATGAAGCACAGATAATGAGCTGAAAATGACTCATGTCTTCAATTTCTCAAGGCCCATCTCTATAGAAGTCTATCTCTCAACGAGTCTATACCACTTGAACCTATGAACACAATGGCACAAACTGGGGACCAAGAGTCCAGACACATGAGTTCATGAGGGACAGTCTCATTCAAATATTACAGATATTAAGCACAAAAGAAGCTTGCTAAGAAGTTAGACTTGACTAGAGACTGCAAGTCACAGTAGTTTTTAATGCTTACAAGAAATAAGGGGGGGATAAGGGTGAAAAGGACACAGCCACACTTAAAACATGTGTGAGGAAAGACTCTAAAATGAAGAAGACTTGATGAAATTTTGTCCCTGGGAGTTTTTCAACATAAATTCCTGATTTAATTTGACTTAACTTGAATTCTTACAAGGCACGTCAATACAAAGGGCAGGAATGATTCCTTGAGAAGGAAGTTTCGGCCTGTGTGTGCTATGTGAGTTCATTCAGCCGCTGATCTTTGCATGCAACAAATAATTTCTGAACTCTTACGTGAGTCATCGTGTTCTTTAGTGCAGGCAACCAGATATATGAAGACCACTTTAATTTAAATACAATGCAATAATATTATTAATGTTTGCATTTGCATGCACACATGTCCACATATCCATCATGGGACAGATGATAATAAATGGAAAAGATGAAATCTGACTAAAAGAACAGGGAGTCCTGTGCTAATTGGGATGCAGGAGACATTCTCCGAAGAATTCCCACTGGAAATGTAAATTTTAGGGAAAGTGATTTCAGAAAAAAATGGAATTAATTATGTTCTACATTAAAGAAATAGATACAGACAGAAAGTAACTAAAAAGTAGAAGCTTCAGTGAGTAGAAAGTGAGAAACCAGGGCTAGGTCAGATATTACGGAAGAAGGTAGGAAGGCAGGAGATATTGGACCCTGTGTGCCATGCTTGAGACTGTCTTTTCTTTGAGTGACAAGACCAGTCATCAGATGCTTTTAAGGTAGAGAACTGGGTACATGACATCTTATGATTTTCAGGAAAGACATAAACAAAAACAAAGCAAAACAACACACAAACAAGTAGGGTTTGATTAATTGCTATATTAATGGATTAAGGACTGTGGAAGTTCTGCTTCTGGAGGTGTCCTCAAGCACAAGGGGAAACTCTGGAGGTGATGAGCAGTCCATGGTTTTGGTAATCTTTTTATATGTAGTTAACAGGCTTTGATATTAGATTAATATGGTAGTGTATTAATGTTTGGAAATACTGAAAGATCAGAATGTCATTGGCATTTGTGTGTGTGTGTGTGTGTGTGTGTGTGTGTGTGTTTGAGAGACAGAGAGAGACCATGTGTCTTTACACACACACACACACACACACACACACACACACACGGAAAAAGGGAGAGAGACAGAGACAGACAGACAGAGAGGATATACTTGGTGCAGAAAAGAATTGTCATCGTCCTCACAATTCTTCCATCCTCTCTTCCACAGTTCTCAGAGCCTTTGTTTTATTCTTTTCTGAATGTGAGTGGCATATTTAATCCTTAACATAAAAATACAAATTGATGCTCATTATTTATGCTTAATATATTTAACATTAGATCAGTGATCTGTGACTAGAGCACTCAATTCGTGTTTGGGTTTTCTAAAAATGTTAAAATAGTGAAATGCCAAAACTGTGTGTGCATATGTATGCATATATATGCCATATATATTCCATATATATCCCATATATATTCATATATATTCCATATACATTCCATATATATATATATACACATATATATATGTATATATACATATATATATGTATACATATATATATGTATATACACACATACACACACACACACACACACATATATAAATATATGGGACAACAAAGAGAAAGGGGGGGCATTCTTGCGTCAGAATTGTCCTAGCCCTGACAATTGTTAAATCCCATTTTCCACAGTTTCCAGAGCCTTTGGCATAGGGGCTAGATTTTAGTTGTATCTGTTAGGGTTGGGTTCTGCCCCATCAGGTGTTTTTTGCATTTTAAGCAGATATGTATTTATTTAATATTCTCTGCTGCAGAAGAAGGCTCCTTTGATGTAGGCTGAGATTTACAATTAACTACAATGCGATAAGACCTAGAGGATTTGAAGGCTCTGAAACAGGGTAGAAATTATACATACAAACACAGTAAGCATGTATGATATTCTCAAATAATAGCCAAAATTTTCAAATTTATTTTTTTAAAAAATCACTAATTATAATTTTATATAAGAACTACCCTCCATAGTGAAGCAGAAGTAATGAATTTTATATGAAATGAGAGAACCCATGTCAAAAAAATTAGAGTGGACAGAAACAGAGGTAGGAAGATACTTAGACTCAACCACTGGCCTCCATTAATAAGCATGTGCATTGTACCTGCACCCATGCACACATGCACACACTGAAGGAAACAAGTTTCCAAAATGCATAACTTCAAATGAGAAAGAAACTGCAATGCATTCTTCCATCCTTCAGAAGAGAATAAAAAGTAATATATATATATAAAATATTAAAGAAATGCATTTCTACTTATGTGAATGTTTTGGTAACAACTGAGTCAGCCCTTCTGAAGGTATAGGGCCCATTGTCCTTTCACACGTGACAGCCTCAGAAAGACATCTGAGTTCGAGGTTTTACAGGTACTACCTATACCTCGAAATCTGGAGAAAACAGGGACTGCCCAGACATCACAGATTCTTCACTCCATAGGCTTGTTTGATTTATCACTTTCCAGCCAATGTCTGTCAGGTACATAAAAATGAATAGTAGTATGGATTCCCTCCTGTTCTTTGTGGGAAGAATAAACTAAATGTGTTGAACTCTGAAATTTTATGGACTAGGAACCCTATAATTACTCAAGCAAGATATGGTCAGGAAAATGACCCAATATTGAAATGCTAATGGTCACCCACAAATATTACATCCTGCATGATTCTTGAAAATATAGTACATTTTAATAGGAAATAGTTTGCTTATTCAGGGAAGTCATATCACCATATAATTTTTGATATGTCTATATTAGCTGGTACGTACTACAGAGATGACTAAGGCAAGATATTGAATCAGAAAATAAGTAATTCATTTCAAGGTAGCATGAGAGTAAATAGGTTTCTAACACCCACCCAACAAAGCTGAGTTGAAAAAAATTTTAAAAAATCTGTACACAAGTCTTCACTTATGGCTTTTTTGCTTTTGACTACAGTTAATCACTATCACATTATCATTACATTAACCATATCTGTATATAATCTTAAACAGTGTATAACATGCATACATTGAAACATACATCACATGCATATATCATAATTTATATACTTTTACTTTTGATATTTTTATTTTGAAAAATATCCTCTTTTTATGTTTTTATGTAAACCCAATACATTCCTTTAAAATGCTACATAATGAGGTTTTAGACATGGTTGAGGAGTTAAGAGCACTTGCACTTTTTGAAGAAGACATGGTACAGTTCCTAGCACTGACAAAGTGTTTAAAACTGTTATTACTTTAGTTCCAGGGAATCTGATTCCCTTTTCTGTCCTCTTTGGACATCAGGCACCATGTAGTATACATCTATCCCTGAAAGTAAAGCCTGTATATATATATATATATATATATATATATATATATATATATATATAACCCACCAAATAAGCTGTATAAATATTCATATTTGCCCAATGAAATACTATTCAACCTTAAAGAAGAAGAGAATTTAACCATTGGTAACAGCTTGGATAAACTATAGTCTGTACTGTCATGTAAAATAAACCAGAAAAAGACAATTACCACATGCACTCATAGGTGGAATGTAGATTGCTGGTTAGTATGAGCTGGGGTCTTGGAGAATAAATTGACATCAATCAAAGTCTAAAATTTCTGTTTGGAGGAACTACATGATTTATGGTTCAACATGGCAACTGCAGTTGACAATAGCATCTGGTATGTTTGAAAATACTCAGAAGATGTCAAAAAAATGACTTTTTAGGACAAATAATATGATCACAGAAAACCAAGCTAACAATAGCTTTATTCACAGCCTACATTTCCTTTTAAAGACCATCTTGTATTTCATAAAATATACATTTACTCATCAAAGATAAAAATTAAATGTTAAAATGCTACATAGTACTCTATTCCTGAAACAACACATGTTTTCCTTCTCATTGCTTCACTAAAGGAGTATTTGGATGTTTATAATGGTCTTTTTTACTTTAACAAAATATGCAGTTTTGTAAGTTTCTAAGTGTCTCTTTGCACATTTGACAATAGGTTATCTAGGGAAATAGCTGGCTATGGAATCACTGTGCCTAAGGATATTGCATCTTTTGATTAACTAGAATCAGCTAAATGAAGAGGCATTTAGACTTATCTCCACTAGAAGGAAACTCTTGAAGGACATAGAAGTAGGGCACCAATGTGATCAAATTATGTCTAAAAACTCTCTGGCAGCTTATGAAGACATAGAGACAGGTGAAGATAGAAGACTTGAACCAGGCAGGGCTCAAGGGAGATGGGGATGAAAGGATAAAGATTGCCAGAGATGGTGAATTTGGCTAAGTGCTCAGGGAGTTTCCTGAGATGATCTCTGAGTCTCCTCACATACAGACAGTCTGATTATAATTTTTGCCTTTCTTCATATACTGACCAACTACTCAGACAGCATTTTTTGAACTTGTGATATATTATAGTGTTTAAGAGCTCTTTACTTCGAGTCAGTGGTCTAAATTGGAATCTCTTTAGGATGTGTAATTCC
Organism: Apodemus agrarius; assembly: GCA_964023405.1. Classification (NCBI taxonomy): domain Eukaryota; kingdom Metazoa; phylum Chordata; class Mammalia; order Rodentia; family Muridae; genus Apodemus; species Apodemus agrarius. Next base: position 78,611,400 of record OZ030015.1, read on the forward strand.
TTCTGCATCTGATTCTCACTTATGTGATTTGGAGATAATATTAATACCTACCTCAGTGCATCACTACTCTTTATAGAGGGGATATAAAAAAGAGCATACAGAACAGAAAGAGGACACATGCCAGAGATGAGAGCAAGTGGCTCTTATGGTAGAACCTAACAATTCAGAAGCTGGTGATAGCAAATGCCCCACCCCCTCCAAAGGCATGGAGACAAAGAAAAAAATATATGAATAGCTACTCATTTTCCCCTAGAAGTCAGTGGATTTGCTGTTTGAAACTGCTCTTTCCAGTGTGTGATGCTGCCTGCCGGTTTGACCTAAGATGCCAGGGTATTTTTCTCTGCTTTCAACTTGAATAAGGCAGACTGAGTAAAAGGGAGAAATTTCTCTTTAGTTCAAGCAACTATTCTCTTTAAATATTAACTGAATAGTTATCTTTTCTTCAGGATATAATTTATATAGGATTTAAATTTTAAAGCAAGTATTTTTGTTTCTTTTATTTTTTATTTTTGAGGGGTCTAATTTTGAATTGTTGCCTACTAAACTTTTAGAAAAAGCCAGAGCCTATAGAAAATATAAAATGTTGCTCCTTTCCTCCAACAAAAAAGAAGGGAAACAGTGTCCACAGGTGGGTATGTGCCAGAAGCGTGAGAGGTGATATGCTCTTCATAGTCATGTGAATTTAGAGTTTATGAAAATTCATTTGAGTGGAGGAATATAGAACAATTTAGGTGACTCAAGGTTTACAAGTTACAGATGTACATTTGGAGTAAGAGAGCAGCCTAAATGTTGCCAGTAATTTAGACAAAGTTTAAAAAACTGGAGGATATATATAAAATGGAAGCATGCTTCAGTTATAAGAAGTTAATGATACTTGAATATTTTTTCTGTTGAGTAAAATTAACTAAAACCTAAGAAGTATGATTATATGTTCATAATTTGCCCATAAGACAATTTATTTAAAGTTACCATGATTTTAATTGCACTGGTTCACATTGAAAATTTAATAATTAATGATGAAACACGTGATTTACTTCATTGGTTTTGATCAATTTTTATGGAAATACTAGATTGTCCCAAATACAGTTGAAACCCACTGTCATTTGTAGGGCAGAGGATCAGACTGTGGAAATACATTGGACACAGTCTACTGAAAATCTTTATCGTTATTAAAATATTGATAACATTATTATTGAGAAAATATATCCTGTCAACTCTGATAAAATATGTGTATGTGTTTGTGTATGTGTGTATGTATATGTGTACATAATGGGATTTTGTGAAATCAATGGACTGTGGGTGCCAATGTGATATCAGAGAAAAAGCATTAAGAGTTGAGATTAAGAAGTTGTCTAAGTTGGTGAGTTGCTTGCTTTGCTTTTAGTAGGTGGAGTGCCAACATCCACAGAAAAGCTTAACATGGTGATGTGTACCTATAACTCCATTGCTATGACAATAGAGGTGGGCAGATGCCCAGATCACTGGCCCACCATCTAGATGAGACATGTAGCTTCAAGTTCAGGGACAGACCATACAAAAATAAGAAAGATAATGAGAACTTAGGATGGAAGTTATAAGAAATACAACTCAAGTCAATCCCTGACCCATCTCTATACTATATATGTGGCCTAGCATACATCAAAGAAACATACATACATAAATACACACCAAAAATAATAAAAGAAAAGAAGATAATTATTAAGTATTAGATGTTAAAAATAACAGTGGTGAGGTATATCACGTTTCAGGTACAATTATAATATTGATTCATAACTCATTGTTCATCAATACCCCTTAGCATCAAAGCATATTATGATAGTCCCAGTTAATTATCCCACTATACTATCAACTTCTAAAACACAGCTTTAAGTAGCAATTAGCTCACCCAGTAAACATAAAACTTTTAAAACACTTTGGAATCAATTAGCTCCAAACTGGTTGAGATAAATAAAATGAGAACATGTTTGTCACAGATGTTTCCCTGTTTTTAGCATGAAGATACCCTACCCTCTGGAAGTCTTTGCTCTGAATCTTTCTCCATTTCTGTCATCCTCCCCATCAATATAAATAACAATGAGTCTTGTTTATATAATAAGAAAGATAACTTATTTTTCCAATTCAAATAAGTGGAACTAATTTTCTTGTGTGTACAAAATGGTGTTTTCATGAATGTTTATAAAAAGGTCTAATGCCTTGCTTACAATCTGTGTCCACACATGTGTATCTGAGTATATTCTATTTGTGCCCTGGTTTATCTCACTGTGTTCATATGTTAGTCTATCCTTTTCACGTGTTCTTCATATTACCAGCCATCAGTATGCAGGTGCAAAGCTATAAGCATGGCAGTCATATGTTTTAAAGCTTTGAATTTCATTCAGCCTCTTCCACTTAAGATGTTTACTGAGACACTAATAACTGCTGTGCTAGGATATGTCTGAATATGCCAGGGGGGCACTGTACACTAAGCTAGCTGGTGCATTAGCTTTTAAGTAATTCTCTTCTGTCTGACTCTCCTTTTATCTGCAGGTTTATTGCCTGAGATAAATACAATGTGAGCATATTTGCCACAGATGCATCCCCATTACCAGCGTGGAACAACCCTACCATCTGAAAGTCTTTGCTCTGTATTTTACTCAATTCCATCATCATCCCCAACAATAGAAAGAACAATGAATATTATTCAGATAATAAGAAGGCTGACATATTTTTTTTGCTGACCCAAATAAGTGGAATTCATTTTCTGGGATTGCAAATATGCATAAGTATATGTAGATTTTCAGTGGGTTCCAAGGATCAAACTTGAGTCAGCAGACCAGCACAGTTCTTGTCTCTACCTAGAAGACATCTTCTTGACCCTGATTTTCTAGTTTTATCTTCAATTAGTTCACTTCTCCTTTCTCTTCTATATTTTTGCTAGATAATAGAGGTTATTGTGTTTTCTTATCTACACAAATTCCACCTATTTTCAATATTTTTGTGCATGGCTTGCTCTTATTAGTTCATTTTCCCAAACTTCACCTTCACTGTCATTTCTCTTTTAGTTCCATAGGATGGGCATCCTTTGTTCTCCCTTGTTTTATAAATCCTTAGTCATTTTGTGGCTTATAAACTGTCTCTGTTTTTCTAGTCTATGCATTATGCTTTTCTGTTTGGTGATGACAATGAATAATTCTACATAGTTTATCCTACTTTGTCCGTTATTAATTTTCCCCAAAGAAACTGCCATTTGTGTAAAACTGAATACTATCATATCTGTCTTTGTGACGCTGATGTGATCATCAAGAGGAGGCAGGAAGACAGAGGATTCGGGTAGCAAAATAGACACACTCTAGATAAGTGGATGCTGAAGGATGAGAATTGTATGCCTTTCAAAATTCACATTTCAGGGAGTAAAACTAACCGTCCTCATTCTGCCTATTTCTTTGCTGTATATATCATACAGTAACATGATGGCATTAGCGTGTTTCTTTTAATAAGTATATAACTGTAGGGATTGCTATAAATTATTTCAAATGGGAGCTAGATTATTATTTTATAAGTGTTTCAGAAAGCATTAACAGTAAGTGGGATTTGATAGAAAATACATATTCATTTTGGCTATTTAATATACTATAATAACAACTAAAAGCAATACACAATGATATACCTATACTGAATAAACCTTTTAGCTACATACATTATAATTGTTAAGTGATTAACATGAAACATACATAAAATACGGTACTTAGGAGTTTCATTCTATCCCCTTTCTAGAATCTAGAATCCATTAATATTGGAATGATCTTGGATATGTGGTGATAAGCTTTATTTATTAAGGAATTCAAAATTTAACTAAAGGATGCTTAAATTTCTTAATTACAAATTTTGCTTGTACATTTGCAAAATGTGGATTGGAGAGATTTTGTTTTTAAGTAGAAAATGCTTCAACCAGTGTTCTAGCTCCTGCCTAGCATACTACACTCTTTATTTTGAACATTTGTTTGTTTGTTTAATTATTCATTGAGCCAGTTCTTCATTTGTGTGTATGGAGCCACATATGCCGTATTTCACATGTGGATGTCTAAAGGACAAATTGCAGGAGTTAACAATTCTTTATTCCATTCTGTGAGTCCATAGAACTGAATTTAGGCTCCCAGTCTTGGTGGCAATCTCCTATACCTGCTAACACATCTCATGGGCACTTGCTGAATATTTTTAGTTGAAGAGTCTTATTTGAAACAGATAGTAGAGACTCTTATGTATTGTACTGTTTGGGTTTATATGTCAACTTGATGCAAACTGGAGTTACCACAGAAAAAGTAACCTCCCTTAAGGAAATGCCTCCATGAGATCCAGCTGTAAGGCGTTTTCTCAATTAGTGATCAAGGGTGGGAGGGCCCATTGTGGGTTGTGCTATCCCTGGGCTGGTAATCCTGTGTTCTATAAGAAAGCAAGCTGAGCAAGCCAGAGGAAGATACAATCTAGTAAGCAGCATCCCTCTATGACCTCTGCATCAGCTCCTGCCTCCAGGTTCCTAAACTGTGTGAATTCCAGTCCTGACTTCCTTTGATGGTGAACAGCAACATGGACGTGTAAGCTGAACTTGCTTCTTGGTCATGATGTTTTGTACAGGAATAGAAACCCTGACTAAGACAGGTATGAAACTCAAAATTACAATAAAATGAAAACATAGACAGAAACACAGTGTGTAATGCCTATTGTTTCTTGCTTTAATAGTCTCACATTCCTATATATCTATGGTTAGGAAAGCTTTCCTACTAAACTAAGAAAAAGTGATTTTGTTTTATTTTGTTTTGTTTTGTTTATGTCCTCTTGTCACCAAAGATCATCAGGAATCACAGTTAATCAGACATAAGTTTAGAATTCTACCTACCCTAATGTACTACCCCAATGTAGTATAATCACAGCAGTACAGAACCACATTTATTGTCCTTCTTCTAGCTAGATAAATAAAATGGGGACCTAGTTACAACCATGCTGTAGGATTCCTTCAAGCCTTAAGTCTACATCCAATATCTCTATGATAGTCATTGTTCAAGTCATAAATCGTAGTGATTGTAATGATTTATTTTACTTTGACTTTGTGTAGTCTAATATATTTCCTTAAGAAAGCAAAATTTGCTTTTTAGGTTGTTTTTTTTTTTCATGATCTAATAAAGTAGAATTCATTACTAAACCTAGTATTTTTATTTATAGTCAAGACAGACTTTTTTTTTTACTAAGAAATATAGATTAGAAATTATTCTCTGAGGCAGTATTCTCCAGTTTATCAGGCATCATATAGAATCAGTAACTGAACACAACCCTAAAGCACATCTGATATAAATGGAGATGTGCCAGAGCTATCAAAAATAACCGGCCTTTAAAGGGTTTGTGTAAAGACTTCAGTTTTATACTGCTTACATGATAAATGAATTTAGTTAGGTTGAGTAACATAAAATATATCATCAAAATTGCTTTCAACTGCTTCATTTATTTTTCCCTACTGTGCTTTGTAAAATCTTCAAACTGTGTGTGTGTGTGGATTGCATGGCATTTCTTTGAGCTGCTCCTGAGTACTCTGATATACTGATATTCTATGAAAGGTAAACTCAAAGGCATAATGCCATCATAACTTGGTGGATGAAGACCTAAAATCTCCAATAAATCATTTACTCCCAAGAATTTGATTTCAGAAGATAGCAATCTGAAAGTGGCTAATGGAAAAAGCCTCAGGACTTCCCAAATATAACACGATGGCAGTTCGGAAAGAGCCATGGAGAAAAAAGAGACCAAGCCAGAATGGTATTGTTGTGTTTAGAGATGGTGGTGTGATAGGTCTACACTGTAAGTCAGCCATCCAATATGAAAAACACTGAGAGACACAGAAAGGAACAGTTTTCAGAAGGAGGATTACAAACTGAATTAGAAAGCTAGTTTAATTCTAGAAAACTTTTTGTTTTCATCATATGGGTCAAGTCACACACTCCTTTTAACCAACAGTACAGCCTCCTTCCAGAGCACATTTTACATGTAAGCGTTCACAACTGTTCATCCATTTGCTGACAAGTAGAGCATCAGTATACTTAGTGCTGATAAATATTAATAAGATAGTAATATTCTAATGTGAGTTAAAAACCAATGCTCACAAAATTATCACTGTGAATCAGGTAGTTTTCTGAGGCACTTCAAACATACACAGGCATTTATATCCTCCCAATACCTTGCTGATGTAAATACCATCCAGTCATTTATAGTTAAGCCATCATAACCTCCCCAAGACTAATGATTCATTTAAGAACAGTCAGATGTGCGGTTGTAGAGAAGGTGCCAAATAGATACTATGTGATTTAAATTCTATCTAATTTCATAGCCACAATTCTTTAACATCCCAGAATACTAAATTGAAGATACACAGGGCAGAGTAACCTGATATTCAACACCTCCTAGGATATCTCTCCATTCTTTATGATAAAAACAATTATAAACTTCAAGGAGTGAAATAAATTTGATTATTTGGTCTGAATGTCTGCCTCCCTCCAAAATATCTATGCTGAAATTCTAAGGTGAACACGAATGTGGGGAAAAGGGTGAGGCATTTGGGAACAGATTAGCCTGTGAAAGCGCAGCCCTCATAAACGGGATGCATGCCTTCTAAGAGAGATGCACAGGAGCCTGCTTGCCTGTGCAGCATGTTAGAACACAGCCAGAGACACCAAGCATGACCCAGGAAAGGACTCTCATCAGACACAGATTTTGCTAACACAATGAAATTAAACTTCACTGCCTTATACACTGTGAGAAGGAAAACTAAACTAAACTAAAACCAAAACTAAACATAAAAGCCAGCATTTTTTTGTCTATAAATGATTCAGCTTATGACATGTTACCACAGGGGCTCAAATTGACAAAACCACTCCCAAGAACCCTTCTCAGTAAGCAATCCATTTATTATAACTACTCTGTGATCCTTCCACCACTGTTTCCTGGTACATTTTGTCCAGGAACTAGTGGAGAATGAATGAGCAGTGAGGAACAAAAGATCCTTAGGGAGCCGAAATTACTCAGTGATAAAAGAACAAAATGCATCATTTGGTCAATGCTTATAAAATGTACACCAAGGGTGAATCCTAATGTAAATTATGGAGTTTGAGTGGACATCACATCTCAGTGTGTTTTCTTCAGTGTTAACAGATGTACCACTCTGGCAGGAGATGTAGGAGATGTTGATAATCAAAGGTAAGAATATATGGGATATTGATACCCTTGTTCACATTGCTGTAAGCCCCAAATTGCTCTTTAAAGGGTGTCTTATTATTTAAAGTAGACATTTTGCAGCCTTGGAGTTTCAAGGCTGTACAATTTCAAAACCTCAGGATGTTAAGTTCTCTCAGTCTTATGAATGTGTGATTCTAATGTCTGTTTTGTGGCTTCTTAGCCCATTATTAAAATCTTACATCTACAAATCTTAAAACTTCCTACAGTATTTGCTATAAATTTTCTTAAAGATGCAGACAGTAAATGATGGATATTTATAGACCTCTGAAGTTCCAGGTAACTACTCAGTACTATTGCTGTAACCCATTAGCAGCTACAAACCATAAAAGCTCAAAGGAGAGGTCTGCATTATAACAGTTTTATTCACATGAATGGGTGTGCAGCACCGTGGTATGTGGATTCCTGCTCTAGAAGTTACATTCCTTTCAGCATCAAATAGTTTCAAAGATATTGGCAGCAGAAATCTACACTCACTTTCACACCATTTGAATCAACATAAACTATTTCTTAAGTTGCAATCAAAGTCTTGCTCCAATTTACAGAAGGTCAGTGGTTCACATTTAATCTATCTTCTGCTCTTCAGAACTCTACAAGGTTGAGCTCTTAGATTATCTTATTTTTCCTCTCCAGATGAATTACAATCTCTTTGTAATAATATCCAAAGCCACCCATGTTTGTACAATGTTATCCTTTTGTTTTGTGTATTTAACCTTCAATGTGTGTTACCTGCTCTTTCAAATTCATCTTTGAAGATTCCTACTCTGCATGCAATTTTATCCTCCTGAGGTATCATTTGTTATTTGGGAGTATTATTTTTTATCATTTTATTATAAGTTCCTTTTATTTTCAATACTATCATTACAAAGTTTCTCTTACTAGTTGAACTGAATCATGTTGAAGCTGGGTATTTTCATAAATTACCCATTCACTGATGGTTTGGAGGTAATATTATTTTTATCTCTTTATTTAAAGTATCAGTCATAATTTCACTTGGTGTGTGTTTATTCTATTCTCTCTGTGTCTGAGGGCATATTTTATAAACAACTATATTGTCAACATGTTCTTTTAAACAGGGATTTTTCCTACTCCTTTGGAGTTTTAGCACAATAGACTGTCTCTTCATTAAGTTTCACAACTGTTTTTCCTTTGATGATTTCACTGGAGAGGTTCAGTCCTAATTCTCTACTTCGGAGCTCTTAGGAGAACAAGCTAATTCTTATAGAGAACATATCTTTAAAACTCACCTGATTGATCTCTGAGTTCCAAGCCAACCTGATCTACAGAGCAGATTATAGGAAAACAAAGGCTATTTGAGAAATGCTATTTCCAGACACTATTGTGGATGCCAACAAGCACTTGCTGACAGGAGCCTGATATAGCTGTCTCCTGAGAGGCTCTGCTAGTACCTAACAAATGCAGAGATGGATACTCTCAACCAACCATTTGACTGAGCACAAGGTTCCCAATGGAGGAGCTAGAGATAGGACTCAAGGAACTGAAGGAGCTTGCATCCCCATAGGAGAAGCAACAATATGAACCAACCAGTACCCTCAGAGCTTCCAGGAACTAAACCACCAACAAAAGAGTACACATGGAGGGACCCAAGGCTCCAGCTGCATATGTAGCAGAGGATGGCCTTGTTAGACATCAAAGGGAGAAGAGGCCCTATCTCAAAACACACACACCCAAAACAACTCACCTGAAATAATTAATTTATCAATAGTTAGTCAAACAATCCCTGACTCTGGTCCCTTTAACCTTCTATATATATATCTAATAAAATATTTGTAGGCATCTATGGACTCTGTCAGAAATGCTGAGAGGGACAATTGGGTTGTTTTATTTATTTATTTATTTATTTATTTATTTATTTATTTATGTGTGTGGTTGTTGTTGTTTTCCTCATTTTATTAAAATCTCAGATTCTCTGCTGCAGTGGGCTGATCATCTGGATTAGAGGCATTATAATAAAAAAGAAAACCTTGAGAAATACACGAAGTCAGAGAGGAGACACCAGAAAAGGGATCTTAGAAGGTTTCTTTAAAACCTTCGATTTTCTGGGATAGCGAGAAAGTGATCAGTGCTGTTAAATCATTTGGCAAATGAGAAACAGGGAAGCTGCTCTCTTTAAAAGGCATAGACCAGTTAAATGGTCAAGGGGAGCTTTTGCCAGAGTCAGTAAGAGTTCCTTTTGCTTCTGTGCTTCCTCTATGCTTTCTGGAAGAGAATAACAAAAGTGAATTCTGGAGATGCATACTCAGTGATGAGAAATGCCTTTCTTTTGCAGCTCAGTTCATTTTGGTTCTTTGGTTTTTCTTTTTTTTTTTTTTGTTATTGTTATTATTACAAGCTCTCACTGTGAAGCCCAGGATGACATCAAACTTGAAATCCTCCTGCCTCAGCCACTTGAGTACTGGAAGTATTAAGGTATACCACTACTGCTGCCTCACTTTGAAAATATTTAATTAAGTGTATCAAAGAAATAGTTGGAAGAAACAAAGAAAGACAGGAGTATCATAAGAAATGATAAGTATTTTAAAAGTCAATCATCAAAACATACATTTTTAAAAAGGCATATTAATGCTTTCCACGGGGATAACAAAATACTAAGTCAGTGATTGATACAATTTTCAGGGGTGCTAAAGAAATCCATAAATCCTAGGGTCCCAGTCACTTAAAATATCTATATTAGATAATATAAGTCAAATGGGAGCTTACTTTCTAGTTATCAGAAAACAGACTATTCCTATATATGAAATACAGAAAAAGGTTATTAGGTACAGTGCTATACTGGCTATAAATTTTATCTTTTGACAAAGAGGGGAAAACATTCCTGTGTCCTCCGGTGGTTGTGAATCTCTACAATGTTCTGAGAAACTGTGGAGGAAAAAGGATCAGGCTTAATGAGGACAGTTACCACCTTTACTAATGCAAGATGCAGTCGGATAGAGCTAGATTTCCACTACAACCTCATGTCTCTTTCCCTGTATGCATGCACTTTTGAGATTTTCTTCAGGGACAGTTAAGAAAGCAAGAGCCAGGGAATATCCGTTCTCACCTCAGAAACAACCTTTAAGGAAATAGATTCACCAGATCTATAGACTGGATGGTAAATGATTAGAGTCCCTACAGTCTAAAGCAAAAGCGAGACAGACCTGATAGGGCTAAGAGCACTGGAGAGCTGATGGGTGGTTCCCACAGGCATACCACCAGGTTCTAAAGACATTTTTAAATCTTGTTTTCATAAAAAGCCTGGCTGAAAGCACCAAAAATACATTGCATTCCACTGTCCCATGACATTTGGAATGAGTGAGCTCTAAGGAAGCCATCATTGTGGGAAAGAGAGAACAGCAAAAATTGGCTACTCTACCGTCAGCTGCAGAGGAGACAAATGGAAGAGGTTTGGAGCCTCATTCTGATGAATTTTGCCTTTCGCAATCTGGATTAATTACAGATCACTCTGGCAGTTTTAAGATTCAGTCCACCTGAATTCTGATAAATTACAGATAATGCATCAAATTTTACAAACTTTTTCATCTTAAAAGATGATTTTAAAATGCATAATGATGGTTGATGAAATGCATTCCACCAACTGATAAAACAATTTACATTGAAAATGTGGAAGAACTCCAATATTTTTCAGGATCTTCTTGAAGATGCAGAAATTACATAAATTTACAAGTTAGTCCCTGCAAAGAAATCCCAACAAAAATATTTGCCCAATATAAGAGGAAATATAAAATAATTTAAAATATTCCTCTACACGTAATAAAAGTACAGTTGGAATTACTATTTTGAAGTATTTGGGGGGGGTTACAAATGTAATTATAATCAGTAATTTCATTTTTAAAGAAATGTATAAATACTGGCAGGCCTGCTCATTATTTTATTTTCTAAGCAAACTTTATAAGGTTGACATTTTTTTTCAATCTTAGCATGTTCAACTTTATGAAAGCAAAAATTCATCATCCATATCTTACTATTAGTGGCACACACTGTACAATTTCACTCAGAAATAATGAGTGGTCAAATCCAAGGTGATTGAAAACTAAAATAGTCAAAAAACCATTAATTCATTGTTGTTCCTCAAGAACTAAACACAGTTCACTTCAGCTGTTTTTGTGTGTTTGTTTTTGTTTGTTTGTGGCCCTTGTCCCATTTTTCTTTAGTTGCTTTACAAAACTAATGATTGAGTTGTATGTGGTGAATTTCAAACAAGCTTAGAGTGGGAGTTAAGTAGGGACAACAACAACAAAAAAGACAAACATACAATGTGAATCAGGAATCTCATGAGATTCCAGATTCTCACGAATGTCTATGATGTCATTACAAGATCAGCTATAAGAGTCCATGGAGGTTTATGCTCATCATAGGCATCAAAATGAAAGAACAATCATATTCACTAGACTTTCTATACTGCTATGAATAAAACAGTCAGCTTATAGAAGTGTGCCCTAGTAGACACTATACTGGCTATTTTATATATTGAGACTTTTATTTGCATCAAACATTCTGCCTGAACTCACTTAAACATAAAGAAAATATTGAATCTTCACAAGTAAGATGGATGAAGTCTTGAAGGAAACAGAGATGAAATTCTGACAGATTTTCTTCATTGCTTACAGCTGCTGTTTTGCTTATTGCCTCATTTTTCTGTGATTGGAGACTTTTAGTTTCGGGTATCCATGAGATAGGAAGGTTAAGTTCTTGAATTGTATGCATCCTTCAGCTTTTAAGGCTAGAAAAGGATTCTCTACATCCAACACCATAGAAAGGAATAAACTATAACCCTATAGGAAAGCCTATCTCCATGGCCTTTATTTTAAGCCAGGTGTTACTATAGAAAGAATTGATTATTAACATTAATACAATTAAAATAATCAAAGAGACAATTTTGTATTCCTATCTAGCAATAGTGTGCACACACACATGTACACACATTACATGCACACACACACACACACACACACACACACACTTATACACACATACAGATGTGAAAGTCGATTTAGCAGATCTCTATTAAAAATTACACTGTCCGAATGACTGGAGACAGAAATCATCTTCTTTGTTTCCAATATCATTTTTAATTCTTATAGATTTCCTTTTTAATTATCATATTTTTAGTTTATGTGTAATGGTGTTAGTTTGCATTTATGTCTCTGTACTATGTGCATGTACTGCCCATGAAAGTCAAAAGACATCAGATCACCTGAAAATGGAGTGCAGAGGGTTGTGAGCCATAGCCCAAGTACTAAGAATGAAACATGAGTTCTCTTTAAGAGTAACCAACACATGTTCTTAGCCGCTAAGCCATCTCTCCAGTTTCTTATTTATAATTCTTGCAAGCACCTTTGCATCCATGAACAGAATTATATTTTATAGAGAAGGGACTTTTTCCTATTCACATTGCTCATGAATTTTGGATGCAAGATAGGTCTATTCTTGTCAACAGTTCTACCTTAGATAAAGGCCCAGTCCCAGGTTTCAACAGACTTTGTACTAGGTGATATTGTACTGACACCATTGAATTCAGTATTCACAGTGACTTCCTAAATGATTCTTAAATCCCTCTTCAGGGCTGGAAATTTTACAAGGCCAACATCATCTTCTTAGACGTATAGATACCTGTTAATAGTTTTCTTGATCTTCTAGCCTAGATATTCTCTCCTAATCTAGTCTATACTCACTGGAGACTGAAGAACTAGCAATAGCATCAGGCATCTTTTGGCTTCCTGAAGGCCCTTGGCTGCACTCTTTCAACAATATGCAGGTTATTTCCAGTTTCTCTACAGACACCATATTATTGCTCTGTTGTACTATTCTTTTGTGTGTTATGTAGTACATGTAGCCAAATTCCTGACAAGAAGCAAGTTAAAGAGAGAAAAAAGAAGAGGATTCTTTTGGCTTACAGTTTCAGAGCAAGGCAGTACATTCTGGTAAAATGGCAAGACATCAAAAGCATGAAGCAGCGAGTCATTGATATCACAGTGTGAAAGCAGAGAGCTGCCTCACTTTAACTTTACGCCATTCCTTCACTACCTCACTTCCTCCAGTCAGGCTCTCCTTCCAAGGTTCCACACGTTTCCAAAACTACACAACTAGCTGGGGATGAATAGTGCACCCTGCAACCAATAGTTTGGCTTTATGTGATATATATTACATTATACCACAACAATGGAGATATGGACCCATCTCTACTGAATAATTTCTAGACTCTTACTTCACCATGTCATCTCTTGATATTCTCTTCCATTTATGTCAACAGGTCGGTGTAATGATAATATCCTCACCACAGACATGTTTTTTTTCTTTTGTGTGTGTGTGCATGCATGTGTGTGCATACATATGTGTTGTGTACCTATGTGTTTGTTAGGTTTGAGCACACTAAGTATGATTGTACCTGCTTGTGTGATTGTGCATGTGTGTAGATCATATACTTTCCTCTGTCATTCTCCATATTTTTGAGCCATACTCTCTTACTGGATGGAGAGATAAATTGGCGGGCTGATTAAATCCAGAAACATGTTTTTCCTGTGATGGTTGTCCACTTGACTACATCTGAAATTAACTAAAACCCAAGTGGCTGGGTATGTCTGTGAGGGATTTTTTACTTAGATTAAATTAAATTACTAAGTTAAATTATTTTAAGTAGAAAGGCCCTCTTGTGATCTAGATTTTCAGGTAGAAATATACACACCTTTAATCTGGGCACACCTTTTGCTGTCATCCTATACAAAGGCCATAGAAGAAGGAAGCTTACTCTTTTTGTTCTTGTCCTCATTGAAAAGTCCATGTCTTCATTAGCATTAGAGGCTACTTCCTTGGTATTCTGACATAAATTGAAATATATAGAGATAACCAGCCTTGTCTTGTGAACTGAGAAATTAGACCTTCCATTGGAACACTACCATTTTTGGACTAGTAGCCATTAATCTATAAGTCACTCTAATCTCTTTCCTCTCTGTCCCTCTATCTCTGTCTCTCTATCTCTGTCTCTCTCTTTCTGTCTCTCTGTCTCTGTCTCTCTCTTTCTGTCTCTCTCTCTCTCTTTCTCTCTCTTCCATACATTCCATGTTCTGTTCCTTTAGAGAGCTCTGACTAATGCACTTTGCCCATATTAACCACTTGTGGTTGTGAAAACATTATGACCAAAAGCAGCTTAAGAATGAAAGGGTATGCTTTAGCTAATAATTGCAGAGAGAAAGTGTCCATAAAAGTGGGGAAAGCATGGCATGAATTGCCTTCAGGAACAAGAAGTTGAATGACAATATTTTATCTATGGAACAGAAGGAGGGCAGAAAATGGAATCAGCCTATAAAATCTCAGAGCCCACACTTAGTGATATACTTCCTGCACCAAGGCTCCATCTCCTAAAAGTTTCAAAATATATACATACAGTACGAACAATTGAAAGCTACATGCTCAAATACAAGACATTTTAAGGAATATATTTCATTAAAACCACCACATTTAGGACCCAAACACCATTAGGTTTATGGACATAACATAAAGTAAAAGTATTTAATTTAGTTCAACTTCCAAAGTTTCCATTTTCTTTAACAATTTAAATTTTTTTCAAATATCTAAAGTCTCTTAATGATACTTAAGACTTTAACTGTGAGTCCCTATAAATAAAAATAATAATGATCAAAACAAGCAAACAGATATTTTGACTTCTTCTTTTCCAATTTGTATCCCTTTGATCTCCTTTTGTTGTTTAATACTCTAGCTAGAACTTCAAGTACTACATTGAATAGATAGGGAGAGAGAGGGCAGCCTTGTCTAGTCCCTATTTTAGTGGAATTGCTTCAAGTTTCTCTCCAGTCTGTTTGATTTTGGCTACTGATTTGCTGTATATTGTTTTTACTATGTTTAAGTATGGGCCTTGAATTCCTGATCTTTCCAAGTCTTTTAACATGAAGGGATGTTGAATTTTGACAAATGCTTTTTCAGCATCTAATGAAATGATCATGTGTGGTTTTTTTTATCCGCTGAGTATTTTTATGTGGTGGATTACATTGATGGATTTTCCTGTATTGAATCATCCCTGCATCACTGGCATGAATCCTACTTGATCATGGTGAATAATCATTTTGATATGTTCTTGGATTTGGTTTGCAAGAATTTTATTGAATATTTTTGCATCAATATTCATAAGGGAAATTGGTTTGAAGTTCTTTTTCTTTGCTGGGTCTTTGTGAGGTTTTGGTATCAGCGTAACTGTGGCTTCCATAGAATGAATTGGGTAGTGTTCCTTCTGTTTCTATTTTGTGGAATAGTTTGAAGAGAATTGGTATTAGGTCTTCTCTGAAGGTCTGATTCTTTGAAGGTCTGATAGAATTCTGCACTAAACCCATCTATCTGGTCCTGGGCTGCTGCTGCTTCTTCTTCTTCTTCTTCTTCTTCTTCTTCTTCTTCTTCTTCTTCTTCTTCTTCTTCTTCTTCTTTTTTTTTTTTTTTTTTTTGGTTTGGAGACTTTTAATGACTGCTTCCATTTCATTAGGGGTTATGGACTGTTTAGATTATTTATCTGGTATGATTTAACTTTTGTATTTGATACCTATCTAGAAATTTATCCATTTCATTGAAATTTTCCAATTGAGTTCAGTCTAGTTTTTGTAGTAGGAACTGATGATTTTTGAATTTCCTCAGTTTCTGTTGTTATATCTCCCTTTTCATTTCTGATTTTGTTAATTCGGATACTATCTCTGTGACCTCTAGTCTGGCTAAGGGTTTATCTATCTTGTTGATTTTCTCAAAGAATCAGCTCCTGGTCTTGTTGATTCTTTGTATAGTTCTTTTTGTTTCTTTATTGATTTCAAGCCTGAGTTTGATTATTTCCTGCTGTCTACTCATCATGGATGTATTTACTTCTTTTTGTTCTAGAGCTTTCAGGTGTGCTGTTAAGTTGTTAGTATATGCTCTCTCCAGTTTCTTTTTGGAGGAACTCAGAACTTTGACTTTTCCTATTAGCACTGCTTTCATGGTGTCCCATAAGTTTGTGTATGTTGTGCCTTCATTCTCATTAAATTCTAAAAAGTCTTTGATTTCTTTCCTTATTTGTTCCTTAACCAAATTATCAGTGAGTAGAATATTGTTCAGATTCCATGCTTTTATAACAATAAAAACACTGGAATGAGGTGAGAACTGCTTCAAACATCCTTCAAATTTTCAAATTAATTTTAAATGAAGAATTTTTACTACTTTGTTGTAGGACTAGTCAAACCATGGTAATGAATTCAGAGAATAGTGTAGTGTTAAAATCAAGCAAGAGCTGAGTTCTCTGGTGAGTGCATGGCATTACAAGACAGTCTGAGAAAGATCAAGAGTTTTAGAACATTCTGGGCTGCATAGTGAATTTGGTGCCAGTGTCGACTACAGAGGGCATCCCTATCTCAAAAACTAAAAATATGTTAACAAACAAATAAAAAACTGGCCTGTAATGTTGGCTTAGCAGTTAATAACACATGTTGCTCTTTCAAAGGACCTGAGTGCAATTTGTAGCATAAACATGGCAGCTCATGATAACCTACAATTCCATTTCCAGGGGATCCAACCTGCTCTTCTGAAATTTGGAATCATATGGTATACGTACATACATACATACCTACATACATACATACATACATAATAAAATAATAATACACATCAAATAATAAATATTTTAAAGCAGTAATCAGTGTATAGAGACAATGACATTTGTATATCATGGAAAAATTAGTAACAGCAAAAAAATGTACCCAGTAATTCATGATCTGTCATAATTTTTATTTGTAAAAATCTATTTGTAGCCAATATTTAATCTAAAATTTTGAGTCTCAAGCAAGAACTATAGGAATCTGCCTCTCATAAAACAAACATCAGTAAACTCTCTTCTCAAGCACAGCTTTTCAGAGTAATCTGCATTGCAAAGGTTGGTATTATTGCTCAAATAATTGATTCTGTCCTATAGATCAAAAATATTATTGGTGTGTTAAGTTGCCAATTGAGGAAATTCCTGAGCCATAGGCATATTTTTCTCTAAATAAAACGCTGAAACACATAAGATGCCACATTTAAAGAGAAAGGCCCTGTAAAACTTCAGTAGATCAACAGATTTATGTGGCTACAGGTGGATATTATACAAAGACAAGTATCACTGGTGATCAAATGAGAGGCAAAAATAATTAATTCTGGTTTTGTAAAAGCAAGAGAAACTCTAACTTCAAACATCAAAGGATGTGGTAATGAGTGGGTATTACTGGTAGCCCACAAGGGATGAACATTCAGACACTGTTAACAGCCAACTGAAGGTCTTTATTCTGGTCAGCTGAGACTACACTCAGGTACTCAGGACTCACATATAGCACTGAACATTCAAAGCAAAGGACTCTGAAAAGCAAACACCACATCTTGGTTTCTCATTCAGCAGCTGCCTTGGGAAATCTTGTGCAAGCAGACAGTTTAACGGAAGCCAAGATAATTTATCTGGGGGCATCTTTACTTCAGGGTCCTAGAATAAAATTGGAAAATTATTCCTGGGGCCTCCCATCAAGAAGAACAATTCTGGTCAAACCTCCAATGGCCTCAGCAAGGATGGATGAACACACCACCTTGCCTTGTCATACTTGTCAATGACAAATGATACTCAACAAATTTTAGTATTAAACACTTCATATTCATTGTGCACAATGTCTCAGAAAGTTATTTGTTTGAAGTTTTTATAATTTGTTCCAATCCTTGGAAATTTTGCCATTGTGGCAGATCAAGACCCCACAGAATATCTCTACTCTTATTGCTGGATAATCTCTAGCCCACTTTTGTCAACACTAAGGTCGGCATTGCAGGCCTGCTGGCTTCTTCATTCTGTTGTTTCATTTCATTTTCCTCATGAAGGCCACATCCTGCAAGACTCTGGGTTGTTTCCTCTGCACAATTCAAGGAATCAAAAATCATGCTGAAGCCAGATGGTTTGCCATAAGCAAAATATGTTGGTAATCTAAATATAATTATAAAATGAAGAGCAGTTTTGTACCTTGGCTAGCTTTTCCCAATTTTTTTCTTTTCAGCATCATTGCCTTTCAAGAGTGATGGCATTCAGTAACCATGGTTTCCTCTGAAGTAGATGGTTAATCATGAACTTCCTGGTCTAGATTGTTACTATGTCATTTATTAAGGTGGCAATCCTTCAACAGCCATGAAGGAGCTGGGCTATTTTAAAAAGGACTCTAGAAATCTATATAGCCATCTAAAATACTATGAAACAAAAATAGTGCAAACTAGATAACATGGAGTTGCTTTATCACCAAATTATCAAAAGGCATTGATTTAACATAGCCTAATGCCTTCATAATCATTCACCCTCATATTAATATAATATAAGAGGATTTTCCAGTATCAATTAGACATATACCATAAGCTAGTAATTGTGGTGAGAGTGTTCCGTGTTATTCCTATACCAACACTGACAAGCAAATATGTCGCATTACCATTTTTACTTCTGTTGGATTATCCTATAGATTAAGAAATCAGGACATACTATGCAAGGTAACTTATTCATAGCTCCACTCAGGGAGGAGGAGAAGACTAAGGTTTAAGTGCAGAATCACCTTGTCACTCAGCCTGGACTCAACAACCCTCCAAGAGGGTTCCTGAAGTGCTGAAGTTCTTAACCTGCTAACACATGGGAAGCAACTTTAGGTCATGGAAATCTACCCGAACCTCTGGACTAATCTTTAGATTCTGACATCAGCATTCTAAAATAGAAAAAAAATGCTAAAAACTTAGCTACTATATCCCTCATATACATAAGATAAATAAATACATCTTTAAAGCATGTCAACACACACACACACACACACACACACACACACACACACACGTGTGTGTGTGTGTGTGTGTGTTATTCATACGTGTTTGTCATGAGTAAATTGCCAGTATTGACTGACTATCTTTGACATGCAAGAAAATGACAGCCTACCTCTTTATACTAAACAATAAGAGTTTGGGCAATACTTTCAGTCTGCACAGCTTTGGTGTAACAGTTACCTGCAGGGATGCTTTGTCTCTTTCTTTGTGTCTGTGTGTAAGATGGGATGAGTACTATAATTACATCTGAGGCACAGCATAGTTGGCAGGATGGAAGGACAATATTTATACTATGTGTGGAATATTATCTGAAAATAAAACCTGCTGTGGTGATTAAAGAGAACAAGCAATGGAAACAGAATAACCTGGTTCCCACAGATATAACTGTAGTTATTATTTGCTGACACTGAGAAATATACTTATTTCTCCTTGCCTTTAGTATCCCACTTACAAAATGAAAAGAATTGAATGTCTTTATAATTTACTTTCATGTTCTCTGTTATATGAATTTATTTTGTATGACTTCATCCGCTCCCTACCCTAGACTAAAAATACATAAATTATGCAATCTGACTTTATTTTTGAAATGTGTTAGGAAATTATCATAGTGACCATTTGGATTCTAAGAAAGTTCCTAAAATCTTTAATATTCAGATTCATTATTACAGGGCTAACTCCATTCTCCCTCATCAAAAGAGGGAACTGAGAGTCAAACTAAGTATTATTTTCCAAGTAGTTTAGTTAGCAATGAAATTGCTAGATGAACACATGAGAGCAATGTGGGAAAGATGTAGAACTTCACATTGCTTGAGTTTTACTCAACTCATTTATGAAAAAAAATCACAATAACAGTTTGTCACAGAAATACAATAATTCAGGTCTTCGGGGAAGGTTTGTATTGAACTATCCAGTGATTTTTTTTTCTTAAAAGGAAAAAATGCATGTACTAATATTTTGTGCTCTGGGCAACGTCCCAGTAAAATTTGCTGAGACAGGAAGATGTGTGGTAACTTTGATTTTGTGGAGGTTGGGCAATTTCCATTTTGAATTATTGTGAAATGGAAAAATTATTTGAAAATTTAGTTTGGAAGACAGAAACCTCTAAGTTCATTTTCTATGTTTCTCTTAGGCAGTGTATTTAGGTGGGTAGAATACATATGTTTTTAATATATACATATATATACATATATATGTATACACACACACACATATATATATATATGTGTGTGTGTGTGTGTGTGTGTGTGTGTGTGTGTGTGTGTATGTCAGGAAAGCCTCTTACTTTCTCCTTTTGCTCCAGGTATATTTTTTATAAGCTTTGGGTGTATTGCTGTTATAGTTTAAACTTCTATACAGTATTATCTTGTTTTGCAAATATTTATTCTGGTTCTGTTTTCCCGTGAGACCACAGCCTCCTTGAGGTTTTTGTCCATGTCTTCCTCAAATATAAACAAATAGGAATCCAAGCCATTGTTTCGTGTAGTGAGACTGCAACAGTTTTTGTCATTTTCTTCATAAAGATAAATTATTAATAGGCAAAGCATGAAGGTTGCTGAAAAAGTGGATAGATGTCATGGGGGAATTAAAGAAAAGAAGAATATAAACTTATATATATCAATAAGTCTCTAGCTTTTCTAACTAAGATCTATATACAAGGAAAGGTAAACAGGGCTCCTGAGATAACAACACCACAGGCATTGGGAAAGTTGGATTCAGCAGGCTTGAACATACTCTGAAAGTTATATGATAGAGAAAATCAACCCTCCATTTCCACAACCCTATAGATGTCTGTGGAACATGATTAGAGGAGTGAATAGAGAGAAATATATTGAAGAACATTCTGCATGCACCAGTATTAACTGAGTTTAACTCTGAAATCTTTTATTTTATTTTGGTCCTTTAAGAACTGTAGTGACAAGACTATTTTCTACGTTAATATTAGTGCGAAGAAGAACATGATCAAGTTGAGCCTCCTGTTGTGACCAGTTTAGCCACTCAGTTCACTCTATGTTAAATGAAAGACCCTTCTTCTAAAATAAATAGGAGAAAGCAGCAAACAATTGAAAAACACACCTTTCATGGAACTCTGACCTCTATACAAACACAGTGGCACATATATACGAATACATATAATAATAACAATGATGATGATGATGATGATGATGATGATGATGATGATGATATAAAAGAAAAGATAATCATGGGCTCCATTTTCAAAGGATTGTTACTTTAAGCAAATTGAATTTTTCCAGAAAACATTACAAGATATGTTCAGAAAGATAGATTTTGTTTTGTTTTGTTTTGATTTCTTTGTTTGCTATTTTTGTTTGACTAAATAAAGTCATATTATTTAGAGTTTGACTATTCTCTTCCAATCAAGAGAAGTAGATTTTTCCTTGAGATATTAGCGTGAGATGCTGATTGCTCTGTAAGCACCAGTACCAGAGGAGACAACAGGTATTGCTGAAGACTTCTTAATAGGATGTGTTCATTCCATCAAAATTCCCCAAACATCAATTAACAAGATGACTTAGATTACTTGAGATCTGACTCAGAGGGGCTGCAGGTTTTAGGGAACCATAAACAAAGATGATCACAGGGCTTTTCTTAATAAAAACAAGAAAAAAACTGAAACCACAAAATTGTTCCAAGGTTTTAGGAAGGGTCCATGCTGCAAAAGGATGCTCATCTTGGCCAATGTTTATTGCAGGACACATTCTTTTTTTCTGGCATGCTTATAATTACCTTTGTAGAGTGCGAATGAGATATATTTCTACAAATTGTGGAGCTTCAATAGATGGCATAGTCATGTGTAAAATAACGGGGCATTATTTTCAGCAAAATGAATGAAACTGTACAATGATAATCCAACACTTCTATTCAACATGCCTTCCATGAGGGTCTATAACTTCTTTAACCTTCAGAGACCAGAATAATATACATTCTGTTTACAATTTATGGACTTGTCTGTCTTCTGCCAATGTGCAATGATACTTTTATGACACATAGAGTTCCATCCTTTATTTAGAAGTTAAGAACCTGAACCGTAGGTGACAGACAAATTCCATTTCTGTAATTCTACTTAGACTTAAATTTCCTGAATGCTCACTTCTCTTTCCTCTATTTAGAACCCTTGGATGTTTACCTTCTTTTCTCAAGCTTTTCAGTCTCACTGCATTCATGTTTTTGTGTGAAATACCTCATATCGCCTCGTATAAATAATCAAGTGAAGTTTGAATTATTCATCCAGGAAGCTAACAGCTAAAGCAAAGATGAAAACATGGAGCAGGTAAACTGGAAATATTTAGAGATGGTAAATAGTGACACAGATCTTGAACTCTCACACTTCCTTACCAATTTCCAGTCACTGAGCAAAAATCAGAAATATCCAATTTTTTTTCCTCTCCCTCTTTTAATGGGGAGACCGAGGATCAGAGAGGCAGCAAGTGAGGTTAATTTACCTGCTGTGGGCCTGGCAAGACTGAGAGTAACTGCAAAGTGGAAGTAAGCTGGACTTGACCTAAGAGCCGCGACGGGGTCACAGAAAGCTGAGTGGTGGTTTGACACAGGTGGAACTCATTAACAAACACCTGAATGCCAAACAAAACAAAATAAAACAAAAACAAAAACAAAAATGACAAAAAAGAAATAAAAAAAAGACAGGGTCAAATTCCATTTTCTCAAAGATATCCATGTATCCTTCTTAGATCCCTCCTTATTGAATCTTTCTGGGTCTGTGGATTATAGCATGTTATGATTGACTTCACAGCTAATAAATTATAAGTGAGTACAATTATAAGTGAGTACATACCATGTTCTCTGTCTGGGTTGAGTCCCTCAGGGTGACATTTTTCTAGCTCCATCCATTTATCTGTAAACTTTATCAAGTAATTAAAAATAACAATCTGAGTAATAATTCAATGTGTAAATGTACCACATTTCCTCTATCCATTCTTCTGACAAGGGACATCCATGTTGTTTCTAGTTTCTGGCTATTATGAACAAAGCTGTTAGTTAAACAACTGTCATTGCGGTAGAATAAATTATCCTTTGGGTATATGCCCAAGAGTGGTATAGCTGGGCCTTGAGGTAGATTGATTCTCAATTTTCTGAGGAACCACCATATTGATTTCCATAGTGGATGTACCAGTTTGCACTTCTACCAGCAATGGAGAAGTGTTCAACTTAGTCCACATCTTTGCCAGAATAAATGGTCACTTGTGTTACTGATCTTAGACATTCTAACAGGTGTAAGTATAGATATTGCAGATGGACTTTGTTTAGGTGGGGATAGGAACAGGACCGATGGAAGGTTACAGGACTGACAGAGAACATGAAATTGGAAGGCATGGGTTTGAGGGATGATGTGAAAACCCAGTCCAGTAGAAGCTCTTAGGATTCTATGAGAGTGACCCTAGCAAGGACTCCATGTTAAGAATGACTCAGAATCTGAACCAGTCATCCTCAATAACTAGACAAGGCTTCAAGTGGTGGGACTTCAGCACCAACCCAGTCACTAAATCTTTGACATATAATCTATCTATCCTGTCTGCAAGATGTACTGGGGTAATGGAGGTGCATAACTTGTAGGAGTGGCCAACCAAATACACATCTAATTTGAAGCCCATGCTAAATACTGCCTAGATGACCAAGAATCAGAGACTGGATAACCCAGAAAAAAATCAAGAAAATTATTCCTAATGTTATTGGTATATGCTCATAAAACAGTGTCTAGTCCAATCATCATCAAAGAGGTTATCATGA
The DNA here is from genome assembly GCA_964023405.1 of Apodemus agrarius. NCBI lineage: Eukaryota > Metazoa > Chordata > Mammalia > Rodentia > Muridae > Apodemus > Apodemus agrarius. The sequence continues at coordinate 78,635,271 of OZ030015.1, forward strand.
GCAGCTGATGAGAGTAAATGCAGAGACCCACAGCCAAACTTAAGGTGCAAAGAGAGCCCAAATGGGATATCTCTATCAGGTACTCTCCTCTTAGAGCTCAGAGAACCCCATACAAGTGAGAGAAAAAGAAATATAGGAGCCAGATGGGTCAAGAATACCAGGAGAGAAAGGCCCAAAGATTTCAACTGTGTAGGGCTCATAGAGGCCCACAGATAGAAGCAGCAATCACAGAGCCTAAATGGATTTACATAGATGATATGGTGTTAGCTTGGTGTTTTTGTGGGACCACTGGCAGTGCATGTGAGAGTGTCTCGGGCTATACTCTTGGGACGCTTTTCCTCCTGCTGGTTTGCCTTGCCTAGCTTTGATGATGGGGATTGTGCCAAGTTTTGTTGCATCATGTTACTCCATGGTTTGTGACTGTTCCTGGGAAGCCTGCTGTTTGTTGTGGGTAGGCAGAGGAGAGGTGGATTTGGGGGAGAGAAGAGGTGGAGTGCAGGGGAATGGGAGGAATGAAGGGAAGGAAAATTATAATTGGAGTGCATTGAAGGAAAAAAGAAAGAGTATATGTAAGTCTTAGGAATAAATAGAAGACAGTGGAAGCTCAGAAGAAATACACTGGTAAGGTTCAAACTAATGATTGACACTCACCTTTCTACCTTTCTGCCATGCCTTGACAACTTCATTGTATTTTAAAAGAACAGTGGAGGACAAACCCGGGGCATAGAATCCCCAGTGTTTTCAGAGTTCCTGATAGGATCATTCCTAAAATAAATCAATCCAGGTACTTGTACCAAGTTGGAAAACCTTTCAGGATTGTTTATGTCTTATTGACTCAGTCTTCATTAGAGGACTATTCTGATAAATCCAATTTAGTTTTCAGTACTCTATCAAATTTACCTGGGCTTCTAATACATTGTTGGTAAAGTTGTATGTTTAATAATTGCAAATCTACTTTGGTGCCATGATTATTTTGGAAATAACCTGACCACATAGGCTTTTCCTGATCATTGGTGTAGTCCCCAACTATTAAGTAAAATAGTCTATAAACACAGCCTTCTATTTGTTTTATTTTATACAAGGTTTTGGGAAACTACTTTGACATCTATTCTCATTCAGTGTGTTCCAGAACTCTGAATTAGAGTGATTACAGTAGTTTCTAGAAGTCTATACCCACACATTGGCTGTGACTCATCTATATTCATAAAGCAATAAATACATCTTGAAAGCATTATAGGCTTTTTATTGTAAGTTGAAGGCTCATTGCTTTATGCCACAATAGTTTTGATGAAGTTCCTTGGATTGAAATGTCATAAAGTTCCTGACTTTGTCACCCTGAATAGATAACTCTTACTCTAAAAGCCAGCAATGCTGCCAAACTATCTATCTATTTGGTTTCTTAGTCAAAATATTATGAGATGTCTCTTTGCACAAGGCAGGGGGTATAATTGTTGAAAACTGGAGTTACCTGTTTATCACATGTCAGGCTTAAGACAGAGGGACATCTTATTACCATCACAATCATGGCAGAGCCAACTGGAAAATTCCAAACCTAGTAGGCAAGGTGGTACGGGGAGATTCACCTCTGATGCCATTGTGTTGCTCCAGCCCAAAGTGAATAGTTCTTGACTGCAAATGTCCAGATCTTCAATAACCTTGATGCCAGAGAGTATCAGGAAAAAAAACTGGCAAAGGAGCCATGCACATGCCCCAGCATCCTTAGGATTGCTCCTAGCAGTGGAAATAATACCATCTCCAGCCAGTCCTGAATCTGTTACTACAGGATGGGTTGTGCACCTTTTGCTCTTAGGGAGGGTTCAGTAATACATGGAATCTATGCAGACAAAAAAGAGCTAGGACAAGTAGAACCAAATGCTAGACTAACTTGGTATATCCACAATTAGTAAACAGACTGTTCATGAACCAATGAGGATAGGCAAATTTGTCCTGTCTTATTTCAGTTAGACCCAAGTTTCTGGATTAAAGAATATGGACTGTGAAATACAGTAGAGTAGGGTCCTTTTCCTGAAATGTCACTGCTCAGAGTCCCTGGGCAAGATTTCTGAACTCCATGTTCTTTCATATACATATTTTGGAAAAATTAATAAACATAATTCATCTTTAATTGTGTTAGATTATCTTCATAATTATATACATGATAAATAGAAGAGAATAAAGCAAGTTATTGATGAGCATGTATAATAATACTTCCCTACTGTGTTTTCAAATTGAGAGTAGATGGGGACAGGAGGAGCTAGATCGGGATTAATACGGTGTGATCTCTTTATACATGAAAAATGGTAGACCCTGCTGGGAATGGAATCAGATTAAAGGGTCCTCAGCCTGGACTTTTAAATTAATATCTATTTTTTAGCTCAGTAATTTTTGTGTTAGGTTTTGTTTTGTTTTGTTTTGTTTTCCTTTTAATGCTAAGACCCAGAGCCTTTTGGTATGCTAAGCAAGCCATCTACAGCTGATTTACCTCCAAGGCTTACTTTGTACACATTTTAAATGACAGTGAGTAATGAGAAATTCAACTCTCACTGCATTTCACTTAAACATAAGAAGCCCATACTATGCAGAAGGCACATGAAGAGGGAACAGATCATACCATAAGATGAAATTATGTTTTTTTATATAAATTTATTTTTAAAATGTTTGGAATCCCTGACATCTTTGGAGTACTGGCCTCTTCTAACACAGATACCAGGGAATTGATATTCTTGGGAATTGGCAGGGAAGAATTATGGATCTCAAACTGAAGTCCCTTCAGAGAATAGGCCTGCAGTTATCATAGCTGAATGACATGATTTTGTGATTGACCCAATGCTTTATTAGGGAAAGTTATCCATCTCTTCTGCCAGGAAATTTAGAGAAAATAGTGTTAGGTCAAAGGAGCTGTTCTTTAAACCTGGTTCTACAACAATAAAAATTAATGAGTCATATGACTTATATAGTTGCTTTCCTCTTCTTGATAAATGATAGTGTATGTGTGTGTGCATGCACATGTTCATATATGTGTATGCATGCACACACATTTATAAAATGTGATGGAGTCAGATGAGATGTGACTTTGAGAAGGCTTTCATCTATTCATATTTTTACATATAATTTAATGTGATCCATGAGCTTATTAGGGTATGCCTAGATGATAGAGTTGAAAAACTTGTCAAGGGAACAACTCTTAAGACAAATTATAAGTTCAAGAGAAGTATTGGATGGCAGTAGAAGAGTTCTCAAAATAAAAAAAAAACACAGAAATTTGAAATTTGTGTCTATACTTCGGGGTGACTTTTTTTTCTGAACAAGACATAATAGTAAATGTTACAATTAAAGTCTTTTTAATGTAAAAGCTTTTAAATTATACATGCTATGAGTCACACAGTAGTGGGAGCTGCCTTTGTTCTGTAAAACACTAAACAATCCCAATTCTATATATTCTAACTCAGCTGAACCCATCTCTCCGCCAAAGGTAACTGTGAATAGCAACCCATTGCATTTTGCATTCAGCTGAAATGAAGGATCCTTTACTTTTTATCTCCAGTTCTTCTTAACCAGTTTTGACAGAGGAGCTTTTCCTCTCCCTCTCTCTAAGAACACATTTCCAAATCCTTTTCCATTTCATGCCTCTGTCTGAAATGTTTCTGTCACTTAGAGTGGCCCCCAGTTGTTGTCCAGTGACTGACATGAGGGAGATTTTAGAAAACAAAATCATCTCTAAGCCCAACAGTCTTTATCCAGACTCCATCCAGATAAAAATGAGATGATTGTTTAATTGCCTGGGTTTTGCTACCAATTAGGGTGGTTTGTTGCCAGTTTTATCAAGAGTAAGACAGAATTTTAGCCCTTTCTTACTGTTAGGCAAGATCTAAGACCCAGCAAAGACTATAACCACTGCTATTTGCAGTCTCTTTGCCTTGTTCTTGATAGGATTCTCACATTTTTATGAGTGTTCAGGAATAGATCCGATGCAGGCAGCATCATTCAGAGCAGCATCTTCAAACAGATCCTCTCAAGGCAGAGCCTGTTTACCCCTCAACATATCTCCAAGATGGAAATTCCAAGCCCCCAAATCCCAAAAGCTGCTGGCCTGATGGTTTATAATTGCATAGACACATTTTGGTACTCCTCTGTATTCTAACAACTTTTAGATTAGATTAGAGTTCTCCACAGCATTAATCACCTTTGAGAGGGTGAAGCAGAAGCCATCCATTTTCAAAACCCATGAGCAGTAGCACTCTGCTAAGGCTGATTATTCTAATGTACAAATGGTATTTTCATATTTAATTTGATGAGTGAGACTTATTGGTGCAAAACCAATGCTAAATTTGACAATATGCCATGTGACACAAGTGGACCATGCCACCAGTCAGAAGAACTGGTAAGGTTGAGGAATCACAAACCCCAGGACATCTTAGAATTGAGAACAGCAGGCATGGGGCCACCAGCTTCCTGCCAAGCTCTACTTGCTCTGGAACACATCACCATGACACCACACTGAGAGGGCTATAACAATCAGTCACATAGAGACAATACCTGAAGTCCTTCCCTATCCAAATAGAGCATCTCTAACATCTCAGATTTAGCTAGTGGGAAGCATTTACCCCTGGATCCCACCCTACTCACAAAATGTTTATAAAGCCCTTATTCACATGGAACAAAGTGCAGGAGTTATTTCACCAAGAGTTACTGGAGAGTGGCTCTTTTATTGAACTGTAATATTCTGGGAAAGAGTTTTCTCTCCTGAAGCATTCATCTGTGCACCTTGGATCCACCCAGTAGGTCAAGATAGTACCTCCACTTGCAACTCTGTCTCAGCTGTGTGGCTCCCAGCTGTCCACAACTACTCCTCTCTGCTATTGATTGTATCTACTTGCCTAGCAGGGCTCCAGCTCTGGTTCTCTGCTGCTTGCTGAGGGCCACCACCATTAATGCTGCTAACACTGGCACTGCAATGATAGCAGGAGAGACCCCAGCTACTTACCATGCAAGGGCTTCCCTTCTAAGAGCTGTAACACTTTGGCTGTTTTAGCCAGACCAGAGCTCCTCCAAACCCCTTGGTATGCCTGGACAAGAGATTCTCAGAATTTATCCCTTCTGATTCCAGCAAGAATGACACCTGGATATGCCATTTTCTACCTCCCCTGAATGCCTGTAACACTTCCAGTGTCAAGGCATACAGGCAGCCCAACAATGCCACTCAACTGACCTTTTTGTGTGCCTCACCAGTTGCTTCATTCTTCAGACTCTTTGCACAGAGAACTAAAATATTTTCCTTTCAAAGTGTGAATGTTAAATCTGGCCTAGGTTTGGAAAACCCAGCTTCCAACAGTATTTTATTTAGTGACATCATTACTTATAATAGTCCATTGCTTGGTGATAAAATAGTCAGAATATGGAGTTTCCTTTAGGACCTTTACCAATTCTGAAAAATACTATTTCATGTTTCTTGTTTATGTCTTGGGTTAAGTGTAGTGTGGAAATGAGCTTTCTTACTCATCTTTACAAATGTCGTCATCACCTGCAGAGTTTGTCCGGCTGTTTCTAGAGATTTTCATTCATTTCTCATCTTCTTTCCTCTCCCTTCTTTACATGCTGGTCATCAGTCTGTCACCTCCCTTGTTGGATAGAGGCTGAAGGCAGATGCTCTCCACCGCATTCATCAGTAACAGGTCAAATCACAAAATGCTATACAAAGTCTTAGAAGTGGGTTTCTGCAGGTCTCTTGTCTCTCCGATGTTTATCTGCCATTGATGTTCGTGAATCACCTAGAATATTAACATAAAGATGGACTTTGACCCAGCACCAACAGCATCCATTGAGCATGGTAGGAACCCAGAACCTCAGGTCTACTCTTGACCTACTATATCAGTTGGCATCATTATTAAACTTTCAGGGCTTCCTGTGCCCAGTGCTTTTGGGGAGAAATCCATAAGAAACACAAATTAGTTCTTCTGCTCTTTGAATAGAATATCTTCAATGACTTCTACCTTTACATAGAAAATAGCAAGTGAAGCTTATCCTTTTTCCTATAACTCATGAAGTTCCATGTATTCCGACATTGACACCTTTTTTTTTTTTGTTCTCCACCTATTCTATTCTCCTAAAATAGAGACTTCATTCACAAGAATGACCTTTCTGTTCTGTCACCTCCTTTCAGGGCTTGGCTTTTAGTGTTTCTTTGTTCATACGACTTTCCTCTCAACTTTACATGTCTGGCTTTTTCCTATTCATATGGAGTGGGGAGGGGCAGTGCTGGTATGAGTGTTTTGATGTGTTCATGGGTAGATGTGGGAAAACTCTCCTAATTAGGTTGAAATTCACCTTTGACTGGGTATCCTTCTGAGCTCAACCCATAAAGGAGGACTCCTGTCATTAGCAGGATTTACCCTTCTCAGACCTTGCAGAGCGTTCAAAAACCATACACATCACTGTATGTCATGTTGCCTTAGATTACAGATTCAACTTCTCTACATAAGAACCCATTCAGTTATCACCTGAGATTTGCTGAAATATTTCCCCATGCTATTGATGCATTTCCATACCATAAGCCTTTAGCCAATGACCTTCACTATTCCTGGATTTGTCTATCCATAACTCCTTAAATAATGTAAGCCTTGAATTAGCCCAAGTAAAGTTGATCTGCCTCCCTGCAGTTGGTTCAGGTATATCTTCTTCATTGTATGTACTAACAGGACTTACAACCCCCCCTCCCTTTTCTCTTTTGGACTGATATCAGTGGAAGATCCCTGAAGGCAGGTAGGGTCACAGGTAGATGTGTGTGGTGGGGGTGCGTATACGTGTGAATGTTAGAGATCAATCTCAAACACATTTCTCAATTATTGTCCACTTTTGTTGTTATTTCATTTGTTTGTTTCTTTGCTTGCTTGTTTGATTGTTTGAAGACAGTTGTCTCTCACTGGTGCATTGAGATTACCTATTCATCTAACCTGTCTAGCTCATGAGCTCCAGGGATCTTCCTGACTCCATTTTCCCATTGCTGGATTTCAAGCAGGCATTACCAACCCCAGCATTTTATTCAGATTCTGAGCATAAATCCCGGTTATTCAGGCTTGTGTACTAGATGTCTTACTGACTGTGCTACTTTCCCAGGATTTCCTATAATTTTTATCATAGTTTATGTATCATTTGGTGAAAGACAGTTCCCTTAAATCACTGAAAAGAGAGTACTCCAAAGCTCCCTGTCTGTCTCAGTTGCTCATCATTAATTCTTTGGTTGACAGTTTATTGTCATCTGACATTTTTGCCGACTTGTTTATTATACATTTCCTGGGTTCTACAAGCTCCTTGTCAATCTTGCTTGTTTTGATTTGTTTGTTTGTTTTTGCTGTTTCCAGCATTAAAAAAAATGTGGTTAGTGTAAGTAGTAGGCATTCAAACAATGAATATTGAACAAAAATTGATAAAAGAAGAAAGGAATAACAAAGTGTACATGTTGAGAATGTTTGAGGAGGGAATCTAAATATGGTTCTGAATAATTTTAACAAAGACTGAAACTGAGATGATGCGCCACCTTAAGTCCAAAGTACATAGAAGGGTTTCATTATTTTGACAATATTTCTTTGAATAACATAAACTTATTGGGGTAGACAATTTTTTTGTACCCTGTTTTTTTTTTTTTTTTGAAAAAGGAAACTAATTAATCTTCTTTTTATAAAAAAGAAAGTTTTGCCTGGCGGTAGTGGCACACGCCTTTAATCCTAGCACTTGGGAGGCAGAGGCAGACAGATTTCTGAGTAAGAGGCCAGCCTGCTCTACAAAGTGAGTTCCAGGACAGCCAGGGTTACACAGAGAAACCCTGTTTCGAAAAAACAAAACAAAACAAAACAAAACAAAACAAAACAAAACAAAACAAAAAACCCGAAAGTCTTTTCATAATTTAACAGAATTTAATGTGACCTTTATTAGGGAAAGTGGGTCCTTGATATAGGGCTTGCACAGTACAAAGTAAATTCCAACTCATAGCCTTTAATATCCCCTCGCTTATGATGTAAACTGAAGTTTCCAGAAGAACCCTATTTTTTACTGAACTTTCTACAAAGCTGACTAATTAAATCTTAAATGATTGTGGAAAGTTCTGGATACTGAAATTCCAGAGCCTAATTATATTGTCCAGATATGTAGCTCTATAATATTATAGCATGCCCACCAAAGAAGATGGCACAGATGTATTCTATAGCCAATTGAAAGTCATAATCCCAGCTGGCATTCAGGTATTCAAGGTATTCAGGTATTCAAGGACCCAAAGTGTAGCAGCAAGACTTTAAAGTAAGGGATGATTTAAAGCAAAAAATCACATCCTGGTAACTCACTGGGTAGCTGCAAGGGAATATTTTACACAAGCAAGCGGTTTTACGGAGACTGAGATAAGTAGTTAATTGGAAAGAAGGTTCTGCACAAGCAGGCAGTAAAACAGAAGCTTAGTTAGTTGGGGCATCTTGACATTAATTTTGGAGAATATAGTTGGGTAATTTTCCTTGATGCTTCCCATCAAGAAGATGAAATCCTAACAAGAATTCTGGCCTAAGCAAGAATTCAAGATTGAGGATCCCCCACACTGTCTCTTCCTATTACACTACTAATCACATTATTCTTATTTGTATGTGGCCTCATATCTTTGACTATTAGGAAAATCCTTTTGGAAAGTACAGAGCAGTCACTAGCTTCCACCACTCAAAAGGCTAAATATGTGGTCAGATAGTGTCTGAGGTCTATAATGTCTATAGCAAAGACCTTCTTGCACTGCTATATCCTACTTTTCTCCGGGGGGAGGGGGGTTGAGACAGGGTTTCTCTGAATAGCCCTAGCTGTTCTGGAACTCACTTTGTTGACAAGTTGACCTTAAACTCAGAAATCTGCCTGCTTCTGTCTCCCAAGTAGTGGGATTAAAGGCATGTGCCACCACTGCCTGGCTAGATCCTACTTTTTTGATGTATCCATCAATGTATTTAAAAGATGAATTGATTTATGACTTTCTTTGTTCCACAAAACAGTTATCACGTTGAAATCTAATAGTTGGAATAACCTGTTTCTGCATTCCTGGGCTATAATCACTCATATTTGACTCCAGCATAAACTTTTGCTTGTTTCTTTGTTTGTTTGTTTGTTTGGTTTTTTGAGGAGAGTTGTATTTCTGCATCTACATTTTCTTTAGTCCTATAAGTCTTGACTAGACACCAACTCAAAGATCTGTAGGAGTCAGAAAGGTGGTATAAATCTTAAGAGGCTGCAGCAAACAGCATAGGGACAGCAGATGTTAGTGCTGCCACTAATTACTCCCTCTTCACATTGCCCAGGGTTGACCCAACCTAAGATAATGATATGCATTTTCATGATCTTTCTCAACTTTTCCAGGATAGCATGTCACCTTCACCTTTGTGAGGACACAACCTTTACTTGATCTCATCTGACTTCTAGAGTAAAAATTAACCACAAAGTAATATGAGCAAATTTGCATTGCCTGAATGACTTCAAGGGAAGAACAATTAAAGAAAAATGTTTCTAAAGAGGGACCAGAAAAGATCAAGAAATAGAAGCTGCAGAGAAGGGCTGGTTATTTATTTCAATGAGAGAAAACTGGCATTCAAAGAAGCTACTCCTAGGATGCTACATTTATGGAGATCCGTTTTTGTATTTTTTCCAGACAAAGTAATCTTAGAGATCCAGTTCACACTTCATTTTAAGGTAGACTAGCTGGCCTCAGCCTACATATAGCTTTTGATTTCTACTTCACCCTGCTTCTTAACGTCAAATGAGTAGCATGGTTTTGGTTCAGTGACAGGGAGGTGGATCAATGGAATAGGATCGGAAGACCCAGAATTGAACCCACACATCTATGGCCAATTGATCTTCGACAAAGGAGCTGAAAACATCCAGTGGAAAAAAGATAGCCTTTTCAACAGACGGTGCTGGCTCAACTGGAGGTCAACATGCAGAAGAATGAGAATTGATCTACTCTTATCTCCTTGCACTAAGCTCAACTCCAAGTGGATCAAGGACCTCCACATAAAACCAGACACACTAAAACTAATAGAAAAGAAACTGGGGAAGACCCTTGAAGACATAGGCTCAGGGGAAAAATTCCTGAACAGAAGACCAATTGCTTATGCTCTAAGAGCAAGAATAGACAAATGGGACCTCATAAAACTACAAAGTTTCTGTAAGGCAAAAGACACTGTCAAAAGGATAAATCGGCAACAACAAATTGGGAAAAAATCTTCACCAACCCCACATCCGACAGAGGGCTAATTTCCAATGTATACAAAGAACTCAAGAGGTTAGACCCCAGAAAACCAAATAACCCTATCCAAAAATGGGGTACAGAGCTAAACAGAGACTTTTCACCTGAAGAAATTCGGATGGCTGAGAAACACCTTAAAAAATGTTCAACATCACTAGTCATTAGGGAAATGCAAATTAAAACAACCCTGAGATTTCACCTCACACCAGTCAGAATGGCTAAGATTAAAAACTCAGAAGACATCAGGTGTTGGCGAGGATGTGGAGAAAGAGGAACACTCCTCCACTGCTGGTGGGAATGCAAGTTGGTACAACCACTCTGGAAATCAGTATGGCGGTTCCTCAGAAAACTGGACGTGATATTTCCGGAGGACCCAGCCATACCACTCCTGGGAATATACCCAGAAGATTCCCCAGCATGCAATAAGGATACATGCTCCACTATGTTCATAGCAGCCTTATATATAATAGCCAGAAGCTGGAAAGAACCCAGATGTCCCTCAACAGAGGAATGGATACAAAAAATGTGGTATATATACACAATGGAGTACTATTCAGCCATTAGAAACAATGAATTCATGAAATTCTTAGAGAAATGGATGGAGCTGGAGAACTTCATACTAAGTGAGGTGACCCAGTCTCAAAAGAATACCCATGGTATACAGTCACTGATAAGTGGATATTAGCCTAGAAGCTTGGAACACCAAAGACATAAATTACATATCAAGTGATGTCTCACAAGAAGAAAGGAGTGGACACTGGTGCTAGAATGGACCAAAACATCATTGTGGGAGAGTACAAGAACAGTAATACTTTCCAGTAAGGTGGGAGGGGGTGGATGAGAGAGCAGGGGGAGGGAAAAGGACATGTGGGACCTTTGGTGGTGGGGAACCAGAAAAAGGGAAATGAATTGTAAATATAGAATATATCCAATAAAAAAAAGAATAAAGGTATTTCCCTATTGTCTTCCACTCACTGGATTATGTAAACTGCAAGAGTAGAGTATCAAAGAAAGCTGGTTGACTATATGGGAAGAAAAGAAATCAATGTTTTACTAAGGAAAGCAATGTTCAAATGGTCCAGAGCCTAAATCCTGGTGAGCAGATACTGTGATAACTCTCTAGAAGTCTCCCAAGATAGTGGCATCACTCCACTAGAGATGCTATTAGGATCCACTGTGAGAAACAAATGAGTAATAATTTAAATAGACCTTTAATTGGGGGATTTCTGTATGGTCAAAGGGGAGAGATTAGATCATTTACCAACAATTAGTTTTCTTAAAAAGTACTAGGGGTTTCTTAGACTTTCATTAGAATGGAGAGTAAGTATTTGCATACCCATTTTAATGTTGATTACAAACACAAAAGATGATTGTCTCTTCTTGGCAGCTTTCTGCTTAACCCAGTGTGAAGGTAATAGAATTTGAAACAGGCCAAGTGAAAATAAAACAAGAAAACAGAGGCCTGAATCTAATAACTAGCTCTGAGGTATTTACCTCTTTGTGTTTGGGGACTAAGCTGAAGAGAGATGGGTTTGCATCCTAGCCAGACACAATGGAAAACGTGTGTGCTAAGCATAACGTACCACATGAGTTTGAATATTTTTGCCATAATTGGTTAGAATAATAAGTTTGCAAGATGGAAATAAATTAGTGAAAAGAAAATAAGCTCATAATAAATTAAAAATAGTCATTATTAAAATAGATTTGTGTATCTGATGTCTAATCTTAGTTGGTCTTTTGATTGGTTCTGGAGCCAACTAAGATTTGTGCCCCTGGGCAGCTCTGTGAGAGCATTTCCAGGAAGAATTCCCTGAGGGGAGCATAGCCAGCACCGTCCCAGGGGGAGTATCAAGAGGTCTAAGGAAGGAGCAACACTGGCTGCTTGCCTCCCTTTGGTTCTTACTGGTTAGTGTGTAATTATTGCTGTAGCTACTATCATAATCCTTCAGTGACACCAGATCCCAGACTCTTTGGATGTCCAGTCTTGAAGACCAACAGCCATTCAAAAATTCCCCAAACTTTGATTGCCTAACTTGGACTGCTGAGACACTGACTGAGCAGCTACCGGTCCTCAGCCTTTCCAGTATAAACATGACCATTGTTAGATACTCTGTCTATATTATCAGCCAATTTAATATATCTCCTTTATCCATTCTATTGGCAGTGTTACTGGACAGAATCCTAATACATAGCATTTTTTAAACTTGTGAAATCCCCCATTTACATATCTTTTTAGTTATTATGATAAAATACCATCACCAAATTAATTTGTAGAGTCCATAGTATTGGGGGAGGCATGGTAGTGATAGAGTAGGAATGAGACAGATTCCCTGGTGGATAGTCAGACAGATATGAAGAGGTGCCATAGCTAGGTAAGAAATGTGGCTAATTCTCTCAATGGCTGGCTTCTTTCCCATCCTTCTCTTGTGAGCTTTACTGCTAAAAACAATGGCCCTGTAGGCTTTTTCTCCTGCCAGTATGTGCCATGCTAATAGACTGGCACAACAAATTCAAAACAGGATCAGGATGTCTATATAATAACTTCAGGCCAATCAGCCATCCCATCTCTCTTCAAACTGGCAAACTGATCAATCCTAAATTGCCAGTCTGTATACCAGACCAGAGATCTGTAGGGGCTCTGGGCTGGCACGATCAGTAAAATTGTGACACTCCTAAGGGGAGAGGGGAGTCCCAGTACTTCTCTGACGCCAGTGGGAAGTGTCCAGATGCTGTGCAGAGCCTGTGGGGGGCTCAGCTAAGTCAGAGCTACCAGGTAGGAAATGGGTCCAGGCGACTTCCAGCAGCAAATGCTTCAGGAGAGAGCCCTCTTCCCCAGAAAGTGTAATATGAGGCAAAAGCTCTCAGATGATCCGTGATGAATTCTCACATACTTATTCCTTCTGAATAGGATCTTATATACATTTTAGAGTGGGTTGGGGTCTGACAGCAGATGCTTTCTATTGGCTTGGTCTGAGATGTTAAGATCCTTCACCTGCCTGTGGAGGGGCTTGCGACTCTGCCCCTTTGTGACTGTCTCCATCCTCTCCATAAGATGTTGTTGCCACAGGACCAGGGTCTGGTTAGGATACAGGGAAGCGCCTACCATCCTCTGGTATAAGGATCTGGGACTTCCAAATCTACTCAACCTTAACCAAGTTTTCTCGCACAGTCCACTACCCGCATACTAAATCATGGGAGGAAAAAACTCTTCAGAGACTTAAAAACTCTGCAAAAGAGAAAGGAGTTTTAGCTTCCCAACCCCGCCCTCTGCTTTTTCAGAGGGACTTTGTCTTTGTGTGTTTGTTTGCTGCATGTGTTTGTGTTTCTTCATCTCCTTCCCCAGTAACACAAATACCTCTCTTCATCTGCTGATTCTGTTTGGACTGTTAGAGATTTCGCCACTCTTTTCTACTGCACCTGTAATCTGCCTGCTTTTTCAGGTCTTTATCTGGGAGACGATTCCAGTCAAGATCCCTCAACAGTAATATGGCAGGAAGCTGAGTGATTATTATAGCTGGAATAACCACCATGAGGAAGCAGAGAGAGAAAACAGGAAGTGATGTGAGGCTAGGAACTCTCAAAGCCCAATTCCAAAGGTATAACCGCCTCTTGCAACGCTGAACCACCTTCCCAAACAATACTCTGATGGGGAGCCCACCAGAGATGACCACTCAGACAGTTTATCACCAATTAAAAGTCTTTACCCAAGCTGGCTGGCAGGTGTAGCCCAAAGCCTTTAGAGTACCGCGTTTTTTTAAGGAAAAAAAAAATCCAGGTATCTTGATCAGCAGCTGCAGAGAAAAGTTTTGCACAAGCAAACTGTTTAACAGAAACTAAGAAAAGTGGTTAGGTGGAGGAGAAGGTTTGTGTAAGTCGGCAGTTTAACAGAAGCGAAGATTAGTTAGCCGGGGCATCTGATTCTGAGACAATAACCTTCAGTGCTATCCTACTCCTGGAATTCATATACAATCTCTCTCTCTCTCTCTCTCTCTCTCTCTCTCTCTCTCTCTCTCTCCTCTCTCTCTCTCTCTCTCTCTCCCACATAACAAAATACTGATTTCTAAACCTCACCCTTCATGGCCCAGGAATTTCACTCCTTGAATCTGAAAGATAAATCTCTGAAAATCTGCTAGCTTGAGGTGGCTTTGGTCATTGCTGAGTTTCCAGACCTCAGGTTCATGGCTCTTATAGACACCAGGATATTCCCACACCATATTTTATATCCCATTTACCCAGATACTGAATTACAAAACCACAGATTTTCAGCAGAGCTCATTTTAAAATTTCTGTATTAACCAGACAATATCACAAAATTAACTTTTAGAAAAATTTTTTGAAGTATTTGGTTAGTAAACATGAATAGAATATTTACTAAGTGGATTGCCATATGGTAATATCATACTAACTGTAGTAGGTGTTAATGCCTAGGTTCTGACAAACCCTGACTGGTTTCTTTTTTTTTTTTTTTTTTTTAAACTGCTCACCAAAACTATTGGGGGAAATTCCATCTGTACTAACTATAAGCAAGCATTTTCTTATCATTTTTCCCTAAACAAAGCAGTGTGGCAACTGTTTACAAATTCACATGGATTAGATGTTTCATGTAATCTGGAGATGGCTGGAAGTATATGGGAGGATAGGCAGAAGTTCTGTGTAAATACTATGCCATTTTCTAAAAACGAGTTGAACATCCAAGGAGAATTTTGTTCTTGTGCATGGTTGTAGAGTCAATCCTTTGTAGACACCAGTGACAGTTTTATATAAACATATTCCCTTCCTTGATTCTTGTCCTCTGACAAACCTTAATACATTTTCAAATGGCAGAATCTTGTATGGAACCAGAGCAAAAAGAGAAGTGGGCATATAGTCAGAACACAGCAAGCGGCACGTGGAACTGGCCACAGGGATAGCTAGATTGTCAATGGCAAGGCTCTCTCCACCTCTAATGTGCACTGTTCTGGGAATGCTGGCCTTTCTCTTCTTCACAGTTAGGCCTCTTCACCCAGCATGGAAGATCATCACCATCTCTGAGCTTAGAGCTCACAGCACCCTCCAGATCATCAGTCTGAGAGCCCAGGAGAAACCTGTGGTGAAAGTGGTAATGAAGAATCAAATCACACATTGTAAAAACTTTCAAGTTCCTTCAAGACTGTAGCCCTGACTGATTTCTTAGACTCGATTTCAGTACTGTTACAGCCTCAGTTGCAGTTCACCCTGCAACACCTGATCGCCAATTCTTCAGAGAGTATCTCCTCATGAGGACAATTTCTGTCCAGTCTTTCCACATCCATCTCCCTAGTTTCTATTTCAACCTCTAAAATCCATTTGATGTCCAATTGTGTAACATAAAATTTGGGATTCAATATTGGTTCCTGACTTGAGTCCCGGTCTTGGTTTCCCTTGATGGAAGATTGGGACTCTTAATCCAAAAATACCTTTTCTTCCAAGAGTTGTTTTTGGTGAATGTTTTCTCTCAACAACAGAAAATAAATTAGGACAGTAATGTTAATGGCTTCCACATCCATGTAGGGTCACACACATACATTCATACATGTATACTCCTTGCACACCCACAGACACACAAGCATGTTGAATGAATGAAGGAGTAAACATGGTTTTGTTTACCTCCCTCAGAGTTCTCTGCATTAAATGCTTTCATTTAAAAGCTGCTTCTGTGATATGCTAGCATGTTCAAATGCTAGCTGAGCTGTAAAACAAACTATTATGGGTCTATAATATGGTACTTTGTCAAAATGTTTAATTTGGGTGGTATTTATTTTAAGTGGCATTACCATATTACTTATGGAAGAATGGTGTTGGTAATTTGGTAGCGGTAATAACATCAGAGGGAATACATTTAGGTGTACAGCACAATGGGAAGAGCTTAGAAATGTAAATTTTACGTTGGCATGTTGAAAACTTTCCATTTTCCTGGCTATTAGAATGTGGGGCCCTTTTCCCACATGAAACTCGGTGCAAGAAATGATGCCGCTCTGTCTGGAGTGATCACATAATTTACAGTCCAGTGCAATGCTGAAAAATCTTTGCTCCCTGACTAAACTGTGTGAATAGTCAGACTCCAGAGAAACCCTTTCTCATTTAGAGCATCTATGTTAATGATTCTTCTGGAAGCTGTTGAAAGCACTAAAAGGCTTTCAACATGACTACAACAAATAAAATGTGTGTTTAAACTGATATTATAAGGGATGTTGTGCTGTAAACCTTACCAGGGCAGTTAGAAGTTGATGTAGAATATGACTCTAACATCTTAAGTGACTACGGAGCCCTTTTGCAAATTTTTATCAATTTTCATTCATGAACATTAGGTTCAGCAGCCTCTGCACATATGTTAAAGCTGGTGCTGCCTCAGCTCTCTTGTGTGGGGAAGTTGAAGCCCAATGAAAGCTTTTAGAGAAACCACATCTCTGTGGTATCATATAACAATTTCATTGTCCTTGATGAAGCAAGATGAAAGAGATCTGGGTTACTGTAGCAGAGGACTGTCTTGTCTTGCCTCAGTGGGATAGCATGCACCTAATCCTATAGAGATTTGATATCCCAGAGAAGGGGGATGCCCAGGGCAGGGGCACCCTCTCAGAGTCAAACTGGAGGGTGGTTGGAGGAAGAACTCTGCCAGGGGGGATTGGGAGGAAGAGCAACATTTGGGATGTAAACAATAAAATAATTATATAATAACAACAACAGCAACAATAATAATAATTTAAAAATAGAATCCTGCTTCTATTGTGTATGGATGTGCACTTGAGAGCACATGACTTCCTTCTAGCTCGTCATTCCAGGTTCTACATTCAGAGAGGTAGCAAGCAGTCTGAGAAAATTCAGAGCATGGGATTTGATTAAGACTTCTGGCTTCTGGGATTTGAACCTCATGTGTTCTGCAAGCCAGGCATATGAAACTTCCAAGCCACTGCTAGTCACCTGTTGTATGAGATTAAGAGGGTTGCCATAGCAACATACAGAGTGGATTAAAGGACATACATTAATTTTCTCAGAAATATAGATGAGAAAACACAGGCACTATACTATCCTCAGCTCTGGTCACACGTAACTCCTCAGCCAACTTATTGATCTCTCATTTGTTCTTTCTCCTGTTAGATACACACTCATGTTGAAATATCTCTTTTTATATAAAGTATATCTTTTATATAGAATATTTGAGTAGCAACTACATTTTCAGGCTTTAGGGAACCTGAAGTTTAGAATTTAAATATATGCATTTTGGGGGACACAAATCGACCTACAACATCCATTAAATTGAAAATAACAGACTATGTTCCATGATGAAGGATAAATAAAAAGATATTTAGTGACTTAATTCAAAAGAAGGTTTCCTATGCCCGGCCCCAGGGTTTTTGTTAGTCTACAGTTCTTGGGGAAAGAATTATCACCCAAATGCCACACATGCTCATGCATACAAACACACACACACACACACACACACACACACACATATATATATAAATATATATATTTATATATTATACTATTATGTTATACATAATATATAAATATATATACATATATTTATGGCATATAGTTATTCTGTGTATAACATATGCATTAATATAAATTTTATTTTTATATATGAAAATTATTTATATATATATATATATGTGTGCATATATACTTCCCTATAGTGTTTTCAAATATCCTTAGTATATTTCTTCCTTCTCTCTTCTCCCTCTGTACTATTTTGCCTTTCCTTTCTTCTCCCTGTTAAGTCTCCCATTGCATTTTTTTCCATTACCCTCTTCATAACATCTGGGTTCCACTCTCCTCCTCTCTTGACCCTCAGTTATGTCTTTTTAAGCTTTATGGATTTCTGACATAGTCTAGGTTATATAGTCCTATCTAAAGATTCACAATTATGAGCGACAAATACAAGAAGACATTAGGTTCTTGTCTTTTTGGGTCTAAGACAGCTTACTGACTACAATATTTTTTGGTTCTGTCCTTTAACCTGAAAATCGTCTGGATAGTTCATTAGACTCCTAAAACAATATAATCCATAGCCCCAAGTAACTACTAAAACAATAGAGTCTATTCTCATCACCTTTCATTGCCCCCAAAAACTTAAAAGGAAGATCCTATTGTTGAAGACAGAATACACCTTGAACACAGGACTTGGATGAACAGAGCTGGAACTGACCTGAAAACCTTCTCCCTAAGAGCTAGCTCTTAGTGACTGAAGGTTCTGAGCAAGGTGTCAAGGGAGAAAAGAAATCAATAGTCCTTCCTAAATGTAAAACCTATGAAACACAACAATAAACATCATGGGAAAATATCCCCAACTGTGTGATAATAACACCTTTTATGGAGGCAACCAATAGCTCTCTATTTTTTTGAGGCATGCTCAAAAAACGGCTTCATTGCCTTATCCTCTAAACTTATTTGACGACCCACATTTGATGAGGTCATGAACCCGAGCTGAGAATCTTCTACGGCCAAACCAGTATAAATTCTAACTTCATTTTAAATGCTTATTTACTTATTTTTTTTCAAATAACTTACAACAACTGATTTTTTTCAATCAGTATGATACTATATACTTTGCATTCAAGAAAACTAAATTCCAAGTTCAATGGATTTAACCAAATTTGCATAGTCTATAAATGACAATGCCAAGCCTGTCTGATTAAAACATAATACTTTTATTTCTGAATACATTTATTTTTTCTTTGCTTACTGAGAAAATGAAGAGGAAATTACAAGCCACTAAATTTTTTCCCCATAAGGTCAATCCAATTGGATTCCTGGAACTCTTTCCAGAATGGACTTGTTTGAACACAATTGAATATATCATTTTCCAAGACTCTCTCACTAAGTGATTTTTGCAAATTTTCCCACTGACTATTTTATAAACATATACTTGCATGACTACTTATCAACTTATCTCAGTAGACTGTAAATTCTAAAAGAAAAAGGTTGCCCCTCATTTACTCTTATATTCTGGAAGCTGGGCAAAGTTTGCTTATTAAAGGGAATGAGCTGCAAATGAAACTACACACAAATGACCACAAAGTCTATATCACTGCTTTGAGCTTGTCAGTCTTTAACATGACAGAAAGACATTAGAGATTTGTAATACTCTCATATTTGTTTAATATTTCTACTGATCCTAAACTGTAGTTAGCAGAAGTGTTTCATAAGTAATGTGTATGCCTAAGAGTGGTATAGCTGGTTCTTGGGGTAGATCAATTACCAATTTTCTGAGGAACTGCTATCTTGATTTCCATAGTAGTTAACGAGTTTCCACTCCAACCAACAATGTAGGAATGTTTCCCTTTCTCAATACCCTCACCATTTTAAAGGAGGTTTTTAATGGAAGTAGATTGGCATCACATCCCCTTTCCCTCTATTCTTACTACAGACTGTCCCAGCTACCTTCCCTTGAACCCTTCACAAGTTCCTGCCCAACTCTTATATTGATAGCATCTTTTACTTTATTATTATCACATACATATACATGAAGATAAGTACATGCACAATTATATATAAATGTAGCCTGCAGTGTTGGTATAAGTTGTTGGTTTCAAGGCTGATTATTCTACACTAGAAAAACAATAAAGAATTTTTCTCTAGGAGAGGCTAATTTTCCTTCTCCCAGGCATCATCTTTACATGATCAAATCGGGCTTTATTATTATTTTATTCCTGTATCATTGGTTTTGTCTAAATATGGAAATTAACTTCTCCTTCTGCTGTTGTTTGAATACCAGTGTGCTCTGAATGCTGTGTGTTGGAATTACATTGTATTTTGAGACAAGGTCTCTCATTAGCCAGAAAGTTTCAAGTATCCTCCTGTATCTTCTTTCCCAGCAGTTAGTTTCTAGGAATGTTCTGTTGTGTCGAATTTTTTCCATAGGTGTTAGGGACCAAAACAAAACAAAACAAAACAAAAACCAAAAAAACAAAACAAAACAAAACAAAACAAAACAAAACAAAACAAAAACAGTTCATGTGCTTGTACACCAAATGTTTTATGTATTGAGAATCTTCCTGGCCCTGGATAACTATTATTGAAAAGGAGTAATGAGTAAAATCAAAGCTTGGAGTATTGTGTCCATATGTATCTGACAGCTTGGTAACTCACAGTGATGTTGCTGGAGAGAGAGCCGCTGATTGTGTCCCACACTTTACAAAGTAAAAACTGAAAGCTGGTTGTGGGTTATAGAAATATGTTTTGTTCCTTGCAAACGTGTATAGGGCTCTTTTGAGGCTTCATGAACTGGCATATTAGGTATTTTCATAACACAGAACTTAAGGACAGTATGATAATGGCCCTCAGTTTAATAAGATTCTAGAGCTCTTGTTTGAATGTATGAAACCATCATGTTTAAAATGTAATATCCATCCCATTTATGCAATCTCTTTTTCCTGAATGTTTGTACTTTCCAAGATGATATAATAAAAATCATAAGTTCAAATGGACTTTTCTCCATATATTTTTTATCAGTTTTGAGAAATAAGGGGACAGAAAATGAAGATCTCTAACATTTATAAAGGGATAAATGGAGGTAGGTGCTTCACAGCATAATTTATTACCTTATACCCCTCTATTTTGTATAAAGGCAATTATATCTGTCCTATAAATTTTAGAGTGGAGACTTGGAAATATTAAGTAACTTACTTTAATTTACTTAGCTCCTAAGACCCACACTAGACAATTAGATTGAGACGGTCTATTTTCACAATCTCCTACTTTGCAACCATGCTTCCTTCAGAGCATCATTATATGTAAGGGTTGTTAAAATCATCTACCCACGTCCCTATTGGTTTTTGTTTTGTTTGGTTTGGTTTTTAGCAATTTTCATAGATATAAGTTGAAGAGTTAATGACTGGAAACCCTTCGAGTGGGCTGAGAATCTCTAGACAGAAATGTTGACTCAGACTGAGAACATCTGTAGGCAGTTAAGACCCAGGAAGCTCCTGGTAAGAGGATCAACCTGCTATCTACTTTGTGACTTTAGGGGAACTGATGTGTAGATAGAGTCTTCTATCTCCAAAGTCCTCCTTACTGCCCTATAAAACTGCCAGCCCACTGTGTTGCCATGAGCATAGTCTTCATTCCCTCAGACCCTTCATTGTTCTGATTAAAGGGCAGTCTTGGCTTGTTGAAGTTGGTTTATTCATTCTTTCATTACCACACCCCTTTAAACATTCTCAACTTGATACAAGTACACTGCTTCAGAGATGTACATTTCACTCAAACAGTAATAGTGAGACAAGGTGGTACAATCTGCAACCTCTGCCTCAGTTAACAATTTGAACACAGGGCATTGGCAATGGAAACCCGCTTGACCTGTCATCCATGCTGAATGCAAAAGCACATGGAGTGTAAGAGGAGTAAGTCACCCTTGACTACAAATCAGCAGGTAGTGACCTGTCTCCACTGGGAGTGAAACTGGGCACTTTTACTGCTGGGTATAATAGGTAAACTGGAAGTCATATCTACTTGCCATCCATTAGAAGAGATCACTGGGCATTTGGATAACTGTGAGATGGAATATAGCATCAAATGTGGTTTGTTTTGGCTGAAAATTCAACAGTGTCCTTTGTAAACAACTGCCACATATATATATGGAATAGATCCTCTACACATCTATTATAAAAAATTACAAACCTTAAAGAACAGTCTTGCACCAAAGACACAATCTTATGTCAACAGTGCTTCTCAGAGTTTTTGTGTGTAAATCATCTGAGAAGCTGACTAAACTGTGATTTTGCATTTCTACAAAGCTTACCAGTGCTGACTGCAATACTGGATCAGGCATCTAATTTTGAGCATGAGAGATGATGACCATTCTATATATTTATTTACCTGTAGTTCGTTGCTATGAAGAAATCACGAAGATCTTTAAACTAAGCTAAGCCATCTTGTATGATCTTACTTTTTGAAACATATTTTTAAAAGCTATCTTAAGATAATGTTTGTCACTTGGGAGCTACCTCAATCTCCTAAGTGGAGAGCATACTTGCTACAATTTATGATGAAGTACAATGGTTACAAGCTAGATCCATGTGTGCAATACCCATCTCACTCCTCCCAACAGACATAAGCAGCTTCAAAGGGTCTATGGTATGTTCACCTAATACTCAGTATATGGTCAAATGTGGAGGAGAAAGGAGGTATTTAATAGTCTTTCTCTTAAATGATCCACAGAGAAATGAATGGTAATGTTAAGTATAACTCTGACTCAGTGCCTCTTCCACAAAATAAGCAGTATTAAAGTCACAAATGCTATTAAAATCACAAATGCAATATAGTCCTTATACTGTCGGCTAAGGTGTTAGTTAGCTAGGGTGGTACTTTAAAACTTCAAAATATGTTCATGGAAACTATTCTACAAGCATTTGCTACTTGCAATATTACTAATATTTCTTTACAAATAGGTGACTGACATTTGATCCATACTTGCAGAAGTCTAGGGAAACATCATTTATCTGTGGGAAATCACAGCTAAACTCTGTACTGCTTTTTAATTGACATTCAACAACTAGAAACTACTGTAGTTGTTTTGTTTTGTTTTTTTACTTGAGCATTTGTATTTTGTATATGTAGTTTTCTTTTCAGTAGAGGGAAACCACACATCACTGTATGTGTAGGTTCACTTAATGCCCCCTTTCTTAGATACTGTCGTTTTCTGTCTTAGTGTCCGATTTAGTTAATGCCCCTGTTTAATCTCAAAAGGTCCCTCATTTAGATGTTAAATTGTATAGTCATCTTGGTTATTAGAGATATTTAGATTTGTCCATAGATAACTTAGTGTGAAAAAATTTCTTCCATCTTTTGTGAGAGTCTATGAATCTGCATGTCCAGGTAGTGGTAGTCCAGGAAGGGATATCTTGAAGGATACCATGTAATTAGATAAAATGGGTGAATGTTATGTAATTTTTAAAATGGAGAGACTATGGAAGTACCATAGAGAAAAAAATGGTTTTTAATAAGGATCAAATAAACACATACCTGCATGGCTTTCTTCAACTCCTGACTGAGACTTCATTGATAGTAACTGCTAAAGGAAGAGGGTAGCTATTTATTTGAGATTGGTGAGAGGGGTATTTATTCAGAAAGGCCAGGAAATCAATGTCTCTGAGATTTGCCGTGAGAGTTGCTCAATTACCGATACAGATAATTGCAGCATTAATCTTTTTCTGCAATTTGGAGAAGAGTCAAAACACAGAATGATTGATTTTAAAGAAAAATAAAGTCAAAGTTGGATCAAATTTATTCTTCTAGTAACTACACCTCTAGTAAGAAAATCTTCAACTCATTTTAATTGCAGTGATGGAAGGGAAAGAAGACACCTACTGTGTGTGCATGGGTGCATGTATATAGTATATATGTGTGAACATGTATATGTGTTTAAGTCAGAGGTCAAACTGAGGTGAGCATAAATACCTGAGTTCAATTTCCTAGTTTCATATGGTGGAAAGATATAATCAACTCCTGAAAGTTGTCCTATGATCTCTACCTGAGCACCATGGTGAATGCATGCATGTACTTGTACACACACACACACACACACACACACACACACACACACAAAGTAAGTAAGTAAGCAAGCAAGCAAGCAAGCAAGCAAGCAAACAAGCAAGCAAGTAAGTAAGTAAGTGTCTACCATAGAGCTCAAGAGGTTTCATAGAAACAGTGATGCCGGGAAGCTGAACAAATGCAAAACAACTTTTCATAGGAATAAGATAAGCTTTTTAGAGGTCTGCTGCTTCTGCTATAGTGTCAAAAATGTAGGTCAGGGTGAAGATGGAGGTGTAGTGATGTTTCCAGAGGCAAAGGGTGGGACAAGGCTCAGATGAATGAATGCATGGACAGATAGATGGCAGATGGAGATATGTAAGCATAGTGAAGTACAGATGACATGTCAAAGATGTTATGTCAACAACAAGAAAGTCCCAAACTGAGATTCCTGGGCCATTGGTTGTTTGTATACTCTTTATAGGTTCAGTCTTTCCCAAGTCTGATTTTTCTCATACATGACTTGGACTGATTTTATCAATAGGATTTTAAATGCCTATGTGCTTCTTCAGTTCCATTTTACCTTGACAATTTATGAGATGCCTCTCTTTGTACTTTTCATAGAGGGTACAAATAACTGTGTCCCACATAGCTTGCACTGAACATAATGGACAGTAGCCACTATTTTGTTTGGCAGAGCAAACTGAGACTGAATTTAAAAGTAATGGACTAAAAGTCATTTGGTGGAGGAAATTTCAAGACATCATATAGCATTCAGAATGTGGAGTGGTTACTGTGAATGACACAACCAGGGATGTGACTCATAGCTGAGTCCAAGTCTAATGAAGTTAACTATGGAGATTCACCATCACAAATTATACATTGCCAACTAGAAATCCATTCATGTTAATGCTCCAATCATAACCTTCCATCCCCATTCCTCAAGAGTGAATAAGAAACCTGGAGGAAAACACATAAACACATTGAACACCTGCACGTGCTTTTTGTTTTGTTTTGTTTTGTTTTTTTACTTTCTCTGTTTCCTGATTTGCTAAGTCACGGGGAGCTGTGGTCATGTGCTCCTCCTGCTGTAAGCATAACAAAATAATTATCATTATTGTCATGCCTTTCCTTCTGTGGTGACTCTCACTCTCCCAAACAATGAGCCAAAGTATGTTCTTCCCTCTATAAAAATAAATAAATAAATAAACAGGCAAGGTACAACAGTGGGCTGAAAATCTCAATGAATTAGAAAACAAGAATGAAAGAGTAACAATACAGAACAGAGGAATTGATAAACATGGAAGGAGGCTAAGAGGCTTAGAAGGCAGGAGAGGAAAAGAACGTTTTGAATTAACCTCCATAAAATTCTGATAAAATAACAGGATGCATGTGAGGAGAAATTATGTATGAAGAAAGACATATATTCTCAGAAGGGTCAAAAGAGAACTAATTCATGAGCAGTATAAATGACAGTAAGTGCGTGCCTGAAACACACACAGAAATTACATAATATTCCAAAATGGAACTGGGTAGAAAATTAGAAACTGGAGCCATTTTTAAATACAATATATTACACATAACAAAATAATTAAGTAGTATTTTGACATATTTCATTGAATAAAATGGATAGCTGGCATGGTACTGTACATCTTCCTAGGGAGCTCAAGATCGGTTTGGAAACATGGATTCTGTCTCAAAACAAGTCCTAAGGATGGGTTGATGTTGGGGGGCCAAGGCCTATGTTTAATCCCAGATTCTTAAATAACAATCAACAATCAGTGACTAATAAATAGTTCACTCATGGAAAAATGAATAAGATTATCTGGCTTTTGTTTTTCTACAACAAAATCTGTGTAGATGTGTTATATTTCTCTGAGTAGAGGACTGGGGTTTGTTTAATATGTGACCCATATTACAAGACACTAGTCAGATTGCCTCCAACCTCCAGAGGCCTGGGATCTGGGTTGTTCTTGTCAGTTCTTTCTGCTTATGGTGTGGTACCTTCAAGGCCTCTGTGAAATCACCAAGTCTACCAATAGCTCTGGCTTAGTTCAAAGCATACCTCCACTCTTAGTACATCAGAGCTTGGGGCTGTTATGCTTTGGGAATCTTCTCCTCTGTAGACTATGCAGGCTCAGAGAGTCAAACTTCTGCTCTCTCACAGACAATCTAAACTGGGAAATCATTTATGTCTCGGACTTCTGCATTAACCTTCCCTGTTATTTGGTTTTGGAAGGAGAATTTAAAGAGGTAAGATAGTATTAATACTATATTTCATGTTATTATCTCATATGCCACATTTTGTCCACTCTTCATATGCAATATCCCTTGATAGATCTACATTGGATTGTAGTGGAATAATGCCAAGAAGAAAGAGAACAGTCATCAATAAATATACTGTTTTGTATTGAACCTCCACATCCATTCATACTAGGCTTGTCTGGGTAAATAGTATAAGAAATATGACTCTGAATGTTTATATAAATTGTGACGATCTGAGTTGTGAAATAGCAGAGAGACCACAATGTATAATTCTGTATAATGGTTAAATGTGTACTTTTTAATGACCTCTAATCATCTAATACTGCTTTTTTTCCTCATTGATAATAACAGGACTATGGAACATGCCTCCTGCAGTCCAAAGACTGTTGGGTCAGCTCTGTCCCCTAGAATCATTTTATTCCCTGCTGAAGCAATGCACAGGTGATATAGTTTTCTGCTCTTCAGGTTTATCATGGCTATTTCCCTATACTTAAACAGCAGACTAGAATTACGATGAGTAAGTCTGTTTTATGAGCATTGAATTCTGAAGCATTTAGAGGGCACCTATGTTAAAGCTAATTATAGGGGCTGAGCTATAGCTTGTTTTATAGAATATTTGCCTAGTGTGCAAAATATCCTGAGTCCAGCTCCATATAAAGTGAATAAACCAGATGTGGTGGTACATGCCTGGAATTCTAGACCTTTGGAGGTGGGAGCAGAAGGATGTGACATTCAAGGCTGTGGGGAAAAAGAGGGAGGCTGCAGTGGCCATTCTGCATAGAATTCTGGCAGTCTGCCTGCATGGGGGACACTAGTATGATCCTTCACTGAACCACCCGGGTACCTGTAGAGCACAAGACTGCCTGGCTAGCACAGAAGTCTTTGCCAGAAGGTGCACAGCCCCAGGTGCCTGTAGAAGAAGCTGCTTGGCCAAGAGGAGGCTCGATCCTTCCCTGGTGGCTGGAAACACTGAGGCCTACTCCATGCTTCTATGAGGTGGGTTTTGATAAGAAGACAGTTCATAGTTTCAACGTTTAATTATTAAAAGACTAGAAAGAGAAAAGGAGATAGAGAAATAAAGAGAGAAAGAACAGACAGAAGAATGAGAAATGGCCATTACCATGTGGGAAGGGGGGAAAATAGTGAGGGGGAACAGAAAGAGAGGGACAAGAGAGGGCAGAGATAGATAAGGGGCCAGAGAGTGAGGAAGGGCAAGAAACCTTCTTTTATAGTAGGCTGGGTTACCTGGCAACAACCGAGGGGTGGAGTCCAGCCAGAATGCTAGGGCCCTGGGACTTGGCCATGTGTGAATGATTGCCACAAGATTAGAGTTAAGGAGTCAGCAGTCTGGGTGCATAGCTCATGGGTTCCGTCCCTTGTAGAATGTTCTACTGGGTCTCCGGAGTGGCCTTGCTCAACCAGGCTACAGACTGCCTCACACCACAATCCCACACAAGGCCATCCTTGAATATGTAGTAAGTTTAAAGGTTGCATGAAACCTGCCTCAAAACAAACAAACAAACAAAAACAAAAACAAAAACAAAAACAAAAAAAACTCTACTTCACAGGAACGCAGGTGTTAAATTTTGTGTCACTGTGATCTAACTACATGAGACAAACAAATCGAGAGGAAATCTGCTCCTGTTTTCATGGGATTTTAGCCCATAGCGGTGTGGAGGCTTGGCAATATGTCCCAGTCCATGACTGCATAAACATGTGGCAAAGGCTCAGGTGGTAGAAGATTCAGCAGAGCAGGAAGTGTAGCATCTTCTGAGGTCTGTCCCTCGTGTCCCTCTTCCTCCAGGGAGACTGCAGCTCAGAAAACTCACACAAGCTCTCAAAATGCCAACAAAAGCTGGGGAGTCGATATACAGAACGTGAGCTGTAGAGGATATTTCCTATTCAAAGCATCACAACATGCTGCTGTGATGTCTGCAGCCTGAGGCTATGAGGCTATAAGAAATATAGACTCTGCGGCAGGAATGAGAAATGGACCTTCTATGTGAAGTCCTTGAGTGGCAGAGTTTATATATACTGTCACAATACCGATCAGTGGTAACTGTTAAATGACTACTTCATATTTTAAAATACAATATCTTACTGCATATGTATGTTCATTAATATCATACATCTTTTCTTGGGGTTTGCAACCCCACAGGAAGAACAACAATATCAACCAACCAGACTCCCAGAGCTCCCAGGAGCTAAGCCCCCAACCAAGTACACATGACTCTAGCTGCATGTGCAGCAGAGGACAGCCTTGTCAGGAATCAATGGGAAGAGATGTCCTTGGTCGTATGAAGGTTCGATAGATGCCCCAGTGTAGGGGAATTGAAGGTAGGGAGGCATGAGTGGGTGGGTGGGTAGAAGAACACCTTCATAGAAGCAGGGGGAATGGGATAGGGGTTTTCTGAGTGAGGGAGAAACTGGGTAAGGGGATAACATTGAAATGTAGATAAATTAAAATAAATAAATCAAGAAATAAGTGATTTTAGACATCCACACTTCTTCCATTTAATATAATTAATTTCACCTTTAAAATATTTGACTTATTTTTAAACTTATTTTGACTTATTTTTAAACTTATTTTGACTTTATTTTGGCTCCCTCATTTTGACATCCCACTCTTCTGCAAGACTCTTCGAGATCTGCCTAGTTTTCAGCTGTGGGCCTGTGCATCTGTTTCTATTAGCTGCTGGATGAAGACAATTATGCTATGCTCCTGTCTGCAAGCATAGCAGAGAATCAAAATAGTTTCAGGGGTTGGCTCTCTCTCCTCTGGGATGGACCTCAAGTTGGACTAGTCATTGGTTGGCCATTTCCTTAATCTCTGCTCCATCTTTATCTCTGAACATCTTATAAACAGGACAAATTTTGAGCTGTAAGTTTTGTGGGTGGGTTGATGTCCCTTTCTCTCTACTGGAAGTCCTGCCTAGTTGCAGAATATGGTCTTTTCAGTTTTCATATACCCAGGTGCTGGAGCTCTCAGCTTAGGATCAACCTTATATAATCCAGGGAACTCTCCAGTCCTAGGTATCCAGCCAGTCCCAGAGATGTTCCCCACAGATTTCAGTTTTCTCCCTAGCCTTCTCCATCCAATCCACTAGAACACTTACAGAGTCAACTCACCTGGATTCATGGGGGCTCACAAAGACTAAACAACCAAGAAAAGAGCATAGATGGGCTGGACCTCAGCCTTTGATACATTTGTAGCAGAAGTGCATCTTGGTCTTCATGTGGATCCCCCTATCAACTGGAATTGAGACTGTCTCTGACCCTTGTTATCTGCCTTTGGATCCCCCTTCTCCTAGCTGGGCTGCCTTGTCGGTCCTCAGTGGTACAATATGCACTTAGAACTGCTGAGATTTGATGTACAAGAGTGGGTTCTATCAATGGGGGGAGGAGATGATGGAAGGAGAGGCTTGTGAGGGTAGGACTGGGAGGAGAGGAGGGAGGGAGGCTATGCTGGGGATATAAAATGAATAAGCAAATAAATTAATGAGAACACACACACACACACAAACAAACAAACAAAAACAGAAGGTGAGCATGGTCATGTGGACCTGTAACTCCAGCTCTGGGTGCATGGGTCAATATACCCCAGAGGCTCGCTGGCCAGCCAATGTAGCCGTAATAAAGGGAAGTCCAGGTTCAGTGAGAGATTTTGTCTTACTAGAATAAGATCTAAGCAGTAGAAAACAATACCTGATATCCTCCTCTGCTCTATGCAAGTTCACATGTGCATGCATGAAGCACATATACATACACTAAATAAGAAAATAAATGAAGTATAAGAGATCTTGCATATAAAATCTACAGACTTTTAAAATTAGATATTATGGTTCTAGATCTCTCTCTAATTTATATGAACAACAAATACTTATTTTGCTGTTGATTTACTATTGATTCTTAAAATCAGGAATCAAGTTTTGACTCCTGATCTCTACTGAATAGAAGGTATTTGGATTTAATAGTAGGTGATATTTATACAGTAAAGCACTCTTACTTAGACAAAGATGATACAATAATCTTTGTAACATCTAAGAGTATTTTATTGTCTTGTAGTTCAATATTTTATTAATTCAATTGAACTGAATAAATAATCCTAACACTCACTGTGCATTGAAATGTCACCATGGATAAGAAATAATAATTACCCTCAGCAAAACCTTAAGAGATTATAGTCTAGGACAATGCATACATTCAAAAGTATCTTCAAAGCAGAATGATGTATTGCATAGGAGACACACATAAAAGAAAATATTCAACCTGTGTAAGGGTGAGAATCCAACAAAAGTTCTGTGGAAGATCAGTAGGAATTAAAAAGTATGTCAGGTGGGCTGTGGGTTTTGAATACATCAGTATGAACAATAGCAGAGGCTCAACAAAGTACACTGTTCTGATTTAAGTAATTCAATACTCGGCAGATGACATGCAAGGTAGACTCTCAGGTGTCAGGCTTATAGAGGCCACCTGTCATCCTGTCATTGTGAAGAGCTAATAAAAGATTCTATGAAGAGAAGTAATAGGGTCAAATGCATGGGCTAGCTACACCACCTTGGTGCCAAGCTCAGAGATTCAGTGGAAGGCATAAGCTCTTAAGAAAATAGCTTTGTGAGAAAATAACAGTTATGAAATACCAGATATTTCATAGACTTATTTATAACACATTGGGGTTTGCTTCTACGATTTATCAAATCAACTTATTATTCTCAGAATAGACTCAGTAAATGTACAATAATAACCATCCAAAATTATCTCAATTGCTTTAAGTTCTCACAGCCAGTGAAGTCTTTATGCACATGCAAATATTTGATAAGCTAAAGCCAATGAGGGGGTTAGGCAATGTCAACATAGAAAAAAAATGAAATAGTAAAAGACTGTGGATCAGATCATTGTGGAAGCCAGGCTGAATAATTCAGTTTCCTGGCTCAGTGTTTTCTCAGTCTTTTTTAAAAGCATGAATTATTAATCTTCTCCTGCTTTTCCAGCTAGACATCACCATATGGATACAAATCTCTATATATAAAAATATTTTCTGAATGAATAAGTCTTGAAAGTAATAGATTTTTTCTAATCCAATCTTTAATACAACTTTGCAAGCAATTAGTCATGTGACTAGGCTTAGATGAAGAATATGTTATATAAAATGGAATGCAAAAGAGGAAAGGCACTGGTTAATTAGATTGATTTAACTACTTCATAATGTGCACACATGTATCACACTGCTTTAGATTACGACTATATATATAATTTAAAATTATAAAAGATTCAAAGAAAATGTAATTTTAAGAATATAAATAGAGAATACAGAGAATACTGAGAACTTGCTGTTTTTCCTCTATTGCATTATAATATAGGAGCTCTATCAACAGAACCTGTCTTAGTCAGGGTTTCTATTCTGCACAAACATTGTGACCAAGAAACAAGTTGGGGAAGAAAGGGTTTATTCATCTTACACCTTCCACATTGCTGTTGAACACCAAAGGAAGTCAGGACTGGAACTCAAGCAGATCAGGAAGCAGGAACTGATGCAGAGGCCATGGAGGGATGTTTCTTACTGGTTTGCTTCCCTTGGGTTGCTCAGCCTGCTCTCTTATAGAACCCAAGACTACCAGCCCAGAGATGGCACCACCCACAAGGGGCCCTCCTCCCTTGATCACTAATTGAGAAAATGCCCCATAGCTGGATCTCATGGAGGCACTTCCCCACCTGAAGCTCCTTTTCCTGTGATAACTCCAGCCTGTGTCATGTTCACACACAAAACCAGCCAGTACAGAATCCAAATGTAACAAAATATTAATACCACATGTTAAGATTTAAAAGAAAAGTATAGTCTAAAATATACTAAAATAAACAAATGAGGGAATTTTTAGCACAATTAATGTTAATATCTGCTTTTTCATCATAGCAAAGACTGGCTAGTTCCCCTGCCCTGGATTATTTCTGTTTCCCTTGGTACAAATGAAATAACACTTATCAGTCAACTGTGAAACTCTGGTGAAGTTAATTCATGGTGATTTGTGGTCTGTCACCTATATTCTTGGTCTATTAACAGACAAATCGCCTAATGCAGTACTTCATATCCTTATATCCCTTATTTTTCAGATTAATTCAGCAATCACTGGGGATCTTAATGCCATTAGAATCATTACTATGAAAAGAACGTTGTATCGCCTGGTGAATACCTTACTGGAGTTTATATAAAGGAATGCTCCACTTGGAATTAATCATTATCTTCTGAAGATCTGCTCGCTCAAGACATTGCTAAATGTCCTAAAACAGTAATAAGAGTAAATCTGTCCCTTAGGTATGCTGTAAATGCTAGGCAACCACTCTACATCCCTTGCATTATTATTGTTTTTAGATAAAGAAAGAGAAAGAAAAGAGAGACACACACAGAGAGACACAGAGAGATACACAGAGACAGAAAGAGACATAGAAGCTTACAATATGACCATATGGCCAAGACAGGCCTCCGATATTATTTTTCCTTTCTTAGTTTGTCAAGCACCAAGAGTACAGAGAAATACTACCATACCAGGCTTTTGTGTGTGTGTCTGAGTCTATGTGTTTATCTGTATGGGTGGTGGTGGTGGTGGTGGTGGTGGTGGTGGTGGCGGTGTGTGTACGTATGTGTGTGTATGGTGAGAGAGACAGAGAGAGAGAGAGACAGAGAGAGAGAGAGAGAGAGAGAGAGAGAGAGAGAGAGAGAGAAGAGAGGTGGATTTAAACTGTCTCAAAAGACTAACATACAAATCAAATAGCAATGAATAGTTCAATTTGAAGGTTCACTATAAATTATTTACTTATATGAAAATGGGACAATCAAGTGTAATTTTCAATGAAACACATAGATATATAGACAGATACATGCTAGATGATAGATAGATAGATGATAAGCAGATAGAAAATAGATAAATGATAGGTAAATCGACTGATAGATTGATAGCTGATAGACAGGTAGATGACAGGCAGGTAGATTGACAGAGATAGATGATAGATACACAGATGATGAATGATAGATAAATAGAAAGATAGATGATAGATCAATAGATAACTAATATATTATAGGTATATAGATTATAGACAGATAAATAGATATATAGAGAGCTATAGATATGGATATGGATATGGATTTGAATAAGGATATGGATATAGATATAGAAATAGATGAACTGCAGTTTCTCACTTGGTGTTTTGTGAGAAAAAAAGCATAAGGATGGGAGAAAATGAAAGGAACTGAGGTAAAGGAAGAGGATAAAGGAAGCCAGTGCATCGAACTCTGAGCTTGCCAGGAAGAGTAAAGGGAAAGTGAGATGGACAAAAGTAAAGTGCAGCCAATCACTTTTTTGCAGTGTGAAAACTAACCTAAACAATACACTAAAAGAGAGTAAGGAATATGCACACTTAGTTTGCAAGCCATGTAGGCATGCCTAAGTGAAAGGAAGCCAGAAAGGAGGACAGTGGCTGCTATAATTAAAATGTCATTGTATGGGTCAAGGTTTTATTTTCAATTTGATTGTTATTTGTGTTTTTTTACAGTAGTGTACAATGAATGCAGGTAAATGTGGCCATATTTCCATATATGTGTTTTGACCATATTTATATCAGCATTCATGGTTTGAATTTGTTCCATAAGGAAATCATTTGAAATATTTGCTACCAAGATGTTCTCTGTTCCATCCCTAATATAGCTATTTGAGCCAGAGTTAAGGGATATTTTCAGTAGATATACAGAGAGCAAAATTGATTAAAAACCAGTTAGTGAAATATAAAATCAACAGAACTTGAAACCTGACTGACTATAGCTGCTCAAAGGAAATTTAAAATTGTATATGGCTTTTAGTTTTCAGCGACATATTATAGTGCAACATGGTGAGTTAGGGATTCCACAAAGGAGATCAACTGTAGTGAGAAAGGTGATTTAACTTTCACTCCAAACTGAAATCCCATTGACTATGAAATAGCCAAATAAAATGTCAATCCCCTATTATACATACATACATACATATACACACATATATACATACACACATACACATACATATACATATACATCATATACATACACATACACATACATATACATAATTCACAGTTAGTTTTGGCTGCAACTGTGCATTTATAAGCCTTAAAACATATGTGGTAGCTGGGCAGTGGTGGCGCACGCCTATAATCCCAGCACTCTGGAGGCAGAGGCAGAGGCAGAGGCAGAGGTTTCTGAGTTTAAGGCCATCCTGGTC
Organism: Apodemus agrarius; assembly: GCA_964023405.1. NCBI lineage: Eukaryota > Metazoa > Chordata > Mammalia > Rodentia > Muridae > Apodemus > Apodemus agrarius. The sequence continues at coordinate 78,669,537 of OZ030015.1, forward strand.
TACAGAGTGAGTTCCAGGACAGCCAGGGCTATACAGAGAAACCCTGTCTTGAAAAAAAAACATATGTGATATTCCATAGAATTGGAACAGAATATAGTCATGTGGGAACAAATGGGAGTGGTGATTTCTGAGAGTGATAATGAAGCACATGAGATATAATAAGAACAATTTGGGATAGCTTTGGTATGATCTCTATGACAAATAGTTTGGGATATTGTCCATCCTTCTGGAAAGGAAGTTTAATCCTAGCCTTTTCCTTAGTGCTTTAAATTTGTTTCCATATTTTCACTTTTTTGAACAGAATTTTAAAATATTTCCCTCTACTATCGAACTTGAGCATAGCACCAGGTGATCATATCGTTTTATGCCTACAATACTCATAGCAGTTTTGACAAAATTTGCTATATTCTGAAGGGTCTTTCATAACTTTGCTATAATTCTCGGTTCATTTTGGACTTCTCCACCTATTTTGTAAGTAGTAATCATGTTTGTTATTCTATCCCAGTATTTATAGGCACTGCCCTTCTTCCTCAGGGGTGGGTTACTTGGGTCATCCAAGTCTTTGCATTGACTCTAGGGAATTTATGTTGATTGGAGATATTCATTTCATGTTTTCTGCAATGGACCTCTGAGACATTCCCTATCATATCTATGGTTCCTGGAGTTAATTACATCCATGCGTGGGTTTTATTCACACTTTCTTTCTTCCAAAGACTTTTAAAGATGGTTATATTACAAATAATACTCTTCTGGAACTTCTCCATGTCTCTCATCAGGTTTTTGGATGTTCCACTTTTGCATTAATACTTATAAATATTATGTAATAACTAGTGTTCTATGTTAACATATAATTCCTTAGAGCTTCTGTGTCTCTATACTTCTACCCAGGGATGTTAGTATCACCATCTTTTTCACAAAGGTCTCTGGAACTTTCAAGCCTTATTATCTATTGAATGCTTGCCATCATACTGTGGTCCCCAGGATGGTGTTCTCTTTTTTACAGACACTCTGACATTTTTACTATTTGATCAAGATATTTTAGGATATTTTCATTCTTCTGAATGGACTCCCAAAACATGAGAACTTCCTCAGAGCCTTTCTTTACACGTTTTGCCATCAGGTCCTTAGGATCTGGGAGCATTCCTGATTTCCCAAGTGACCTCATGCCTTTTGTCTTCTAGCCCATTCTCTCTGAAAATAATCTACTTCACCTGCAGCTCTAGGATGTTTTCCATCAGTTGCATGAATCCTTGATTTTTTTTCTCATATTTTTAAACTCTTATTAAATACGAAACAGAAGAGTTCCATCTGCTAAAGGAAGTATATAACTATTCCTTCTGAAAGGGGTATGCATTCATTGTCACTAAATACAGAAAAAAATTCAGGCTGGCATACCGCTTTAATAGCATGGTTTCTTCCATAAACCAAACGGCTTAAAGTGACCTGAGACATGAATTTTTAGGAACAGGAACTCTCAGATATTCTGCAATGCCCTAAGCAGTTCCTAGATCTCTTCCTCTAAAACAAAGAGACCTCTTGCATTCTTTCTAGGTCTGAAAGGTTCTTTGGCCTATTTAGTTTGAACCACGGTATTTGAGAATTACTCAGCTGATCAGAGCTAACACTGACCAGTCTATCCTCTCCTAATTAGGAGATATCAGATACTTCCAGATGGCACAAACAGGCCAGATTAAACTTCTAGAAGCAGATAGCAACACAAGATCCTCATGACTCAAAGTCTCTGAATCATAACTACTTAAAACTAGTGGCCAAAGAAGTGCACAGACACCAGTAAACCCTCATAACCAGGCACTTCAGTTATTTGACAATGCCATAAAACATCTTTTGTATTTCTAACCCAGTAGCAGGGCACCTAACAACTTCTGATGAGTAAAACCATTCTTATACATGGCTGTTGGAAATTAAAGGTTTTGAAACTTTCCAGTAGGCCAACATCAATCATACAAACATTTATATCCAAGAGGACCTTCCGTAATGACCCAAATTTGGCATAAGACTTACCCAAATAAGAACCCTGGGGATTCAGATCTTAAAATTCTTCCCAGAAGGAAAGAGATAATTGGAATGAAGGAGTCCTCCAACCTCCACATTAAGTAAAACACAAACTCTTTTATCGTCCCCACCAATCAAGTAGGTTTCAGAATATACCTCTCTTCTAAAGTGGGACTAAGAAATCTCTGCTCAGCGAGAAGAGTTTGTCTGTCCACCTTCTTGCCTAGTGGACTACCAAATCATGCAATCTTACTTTGGGGAAAACGCTGGGTTCTCAACCATTCTCATCCAATGAATGAGGGCTAAAGGTAAGACATCTACACAGTAATTTACCAAAACTAATCTACTAACAAAGGGCAACTTAGATTTTCTCACATGCTGAAGTTCACATATTTCTGCTAAGCAAGAATGCATCATATTTTCATTATTGACCAAGGTGTGGTATTTATAAATTTCTTTATTTAATGAAGAGAATTCAGATACTCAATGTCTGTACTATGTGTGAGATGACAGCCTAAATGCCTTATCTTGCAGAGTCTTAAGTGTTTCTAGTCTGCAAAACCGTGGCTGAAACTCACCCTCATGGTCATAAAATGCTAGAAAATATTTTTCCCTTCATGATAGCGTCAGTCCTACCCCACTGCTATGGAAAACTCAGAACAACTTCAAACTCCTACCTCTATGTGTATTGAGTAGACTTTGAATACATGCCTTTCAAAGCAATTTGGGGAACACTAAATTAGTGTCCCATCACAGAAAAATAAAAACCCAAGCCTAAAACCCAAGATATATAGTAATAAGCTTGCACCAGAACTTGGAAGCCTCTATATTTTATAATTACAATGCGTAAGTTGATTTTAAGCTTAAGAAACCAGGTCCAGGTCCTGACATACAACCTGTGAGAATAATGTTAAGATTACTCTCATGCCTTCAGTAGAGGCTTTTTTAAAAAGACTTCAGTGAAGTACTGGAATCTGACAAAAGCTTTCCCAGATATCCATTTCCTATGAAAGATCCCACTAAAGATACACATACTCTAAATCACATGGAAGAGTTGGAATCTCAGGAAGCAGGGCTAGGACACCACTGTACTTGACTGCATAAGGTGTGACAAATTGACTTTCTGCTGAAAGTGATATCAGATTTTCCCCAACTGGCCAGGGCATAGATCATCCACATTTCCAGAGAGGGTACATGATATTCCAGATTCATCTTCCTTTCAGAAAACACATCCTCCCATATGGTCTTATTTCTTCCACCTTTGATCAAGAGACATGCTTCCAGAAAGAGAGACTTCAGACATCCCCCCCTCCTTTCCTCAAAATATTTTAGATGCTCATTTTATGTGAAAGGCTTTCACATCTTCCTGATATTACAAAGTGGAGCTTCCAATATTCTTTTGACCAAATGAATATAGTCTTTCATTTTCTGCCTAATATAAATCACTCTCTGTATATGGAATGACCTTTGACATATTATTCTGGCATGGGATGGTGACAACTTTCTATTCTTTGTGAACAAGGTTATTTTAGGCACCATTTTTCTTTTGAATGTGTTCTGTCACAGTCTCCTCTAATAAAATGTTTTCAAACTACGGTAAAAAAGAACAATTATACATTGAAAAATATTAAAATTTCAAAAAATATTGTGTTGGTATGGCTAATACATCAAGACTGGTTGTTTCCCAAATATGATTACAGGTATCCATTCACAAAATAAAGAAGCTCAAATGTTAACCCACCTTAATTCAGAGACAGAAATGCCTAGGCACACATAACCACCATATTCTCCAGGCAATTTCAGGAAAATGCTGAAGGTAGAAATAGTGATAGAAATGAGAAGCACTCACACTTTTGTGGATAGCTAGCAAGGACACAAGGGGTGGTTTCAGTTTTCCCAGCATAGTCATTAAGTAAAAGTGCTCATTAGGTAAAAATAAATCAAATTGAATAGTTTATTATTATTTTTACACAAATCACACTTGAGTGAAAAGTTTATCTAGAACAAAGACTATGAGTTTTTTGTTTTGACATATAAAACCATTTTCTGATACTTTAAAGGATTTATCATGAAAACAATGAACAACAAAAGTTCTACAGTCTTACTGGATTTTGAACTTACATACACAGTATATGACATGTATTTTGATAGAAACCTTGTGTCCACTGAGGTATACATTGCCTTAGCCTCTCAATATCTGACAACCAGTTTACTCTTTTGTGAATTTGATAATTTTAGATGTTTTATATCAGAGAGGTTTTATATTATTTGTGTCGGTGCCTGGCTAGTTTAGTTGTTTTAATCACAATGTCAAGAGACTTCCCTGATCTTGCACATATTGGCATTTTCATATTTAAATACTGAAGAGTCAGCCTAGAGATATGGCTTAGCGAGTTTGGGTTCCTGCAGTACAAGTCTGAATATCTGAATTAAAAGTTCCAGCACCATGTAAAATGTATACAGTATATGTGCCTTTAACTCCAGCACTGTGACAGGGAGAAGCGACAGTGGGTCTGTCTGGGACATGCTGGTCAGCAGCCTAACTGAAATTCACTGATAGATTCTATCACAAGGAATTAAGGTACAAAATGATAGGGCAAAACAAACAATGTCCTTCTCTGGCCTTTGCAAGTGCAAATGGGTGTGTATCACACAAACATCACATTTTTAAATATGTTCACCTTTGATGGATATTTAAATAGTTATCAATAATGCTTAGTGAACATGGAAGTACTCTTGTCTTTTCAATATTTTATTTGCAATTATTTTGTGTAAATATGCAGAAATGGATTGATGGCTCATAAGATGGTAGAAATAATAATTGGTCAGCACTTCCAAAGCATTTGACAGGGATGTTGTCTTTTTGCAAATGTATCCATCCACTGTGTACACTGCCTTTCACTATGTTGCCCATGGCTTTTCTGTGTGGGGATTTTACAGTTCAAGGGAGTCTCTCCTTTTGAATACCATATTTTATTGTTTGTGCTTTTTAATCTATTAAATTGGAGCTACCACCAGTGCCATACAATGTTTCTCCTCTGTTTCCTTCTTGGAGTTTTACAGTTATAGCTTTAGCTCTTTAATCTCATTCAAGTAGATTTGTGTGTACAGTGGAAAACAGCGTCAAGTTTTCTGTGTAGCTAAGTTTCCAAGGGCTCCTCCTTAAAGTATCATCCTTCCTATATTGTGCTCTTGGAACCCTTGTGAGACACCAGTTGTCCTGGCATGTTTCCTTTTATTTTGGAGCCTTCTCTTTTGTTACCTTTTGTCTGAATCCATTAAAGCAGTCTAAAGTTTTATTGTCTTAATTACTCAGAACGCAATGGTAGGGCCCTTCTTGCCTTGTACTTCAAATTTAGGGCTAAAGCATTCAGTTGCTTCCATGTTGGATAGTATGTTATTGGTAGGGTTTTCCTTTATAGCCTTGATTATATTTAATGCTATGTTAAGAGCTGGAGAACATCATACTAAGTGAGGTAACCCAGTTTCAAAAGAATACCCATGGTATGCAGTCACTGATAAGTGGCTATTAGCCTAGAATCTTGGGACACCAAAGACACAATTCACATACCAAATGATGTCTGACAAGAAAAAAGGAGTGGACACTGGTGCTGGAAAGGATCAAAGCATCAGTGTAGGGGAATATCAGAACAGGGAAGTGGGAAGGGGTGGATGAGGGAGCAGGGGGAGGGAAAAGGGCATGTGGGACCTTTGGGGGGTGGGAAGCCAGAAAAAGGGAAATGAAATGTAAATATAGAATATATCCAATAAAAAAGAGTTTATTATGAGACCTTGAACAGTTTACCATGCTTTCCCTCACCTACTAAGGTGGCTGTGCAATTTTATCTTTTAATCTCTCAACGTGGTGCATCAGGTTAACTGAATTTCATGGTGAGCCATCATGAAGCCCATTTAATAAATCCCAGTTGGTCTATGATCCTTTTAATGTCCTGCTAAATTCAGCTTCCTAGTGTAACTGTTAACACATGCTCACTGCGAATGACAACTTGGAAAGGTCAAGGACTGGTGAACAAGTTGTCAAAGCAAGGACAAGCAAAACATTTGGAAATCCAACAAATTAGAAAGTACAGGGCCTGCTATTTCCATCAAAGGCCATCTTGCCGCAGAGATGCATTCACATGACTGATGTGGGATATGGAGGAAGGAGTATCATATCATCACATAACAGTATAGGTATAGACTGCAGGCTGCTCGTTTTTCTGAAGCATAGGCTTCTGTTATATAGAGGTCACTGGATATTCTGGGTCTTGTAAATTTAAAGAAATTTTACTGATTTATATGATTTTAGTTGCTTTACCTAGGAATAGTTCTGCAGTTATACAAAGGTGAGGCTTCCCTGGCAGATGAGTGAAGATGGGGAAAGCTTTCCTCACAGGCCTGCGACCCTCTTGAAGGTAGCTGTTACTGGCAAGGTTGTGAAAACCAACTTTATTTTATTTTATTTTATTTTATTTTATTTTATTTTATTTTATTTTATTTTATTTACATTTCAGGTGTTATTCCCTGTAACTGTATTAAGGATGTACAGTTTTCAAATCAAATCCTTAAATGTGCCAGAGTCACAAAGACTAGAAATGTGTAAATCAGTAACAATTAATAAAAAAGTGTGAAGAAGAATTTCTGATACTCCAATTATTCAAGGAGCCTCACACATCCATTTGGAATGGGAAACCGTAAGAGATAAATTATGAAACATTGGCTATAGTAGTTTTTAAAAAGTAGGCTGAGATGAAGTTCCACTTACATATTTCTAGAAATGGCACAAAACAATGTTTACACTCTCTCTCAAGCTCCTGGAAATCATTTTCTGAATTATGTCAACATACATTTCCCTAGCAATACAAATGCTCCCAACTTAGTCTCTATTCTGAAGAAACAGACACTAAGAAACTTAAAGAAAACATTCACACAAGCTATAACAAAATGAAGCAGGCAGTACAATCCAAAGGGTACAGGGCAGGGCTTAGAAGAACATATGTAATTACTATAACTAAGTATGTCACTGATATGTTGTATCATACTGTGTAAGAACATTTTTTTCTGCAAGTTTTCATGTATGTCCTAACATTAGTGGCAAAACCCTCTATAATCAGTTACATGAGACAGGTGACTTCTTCCTATAATGTAAACAAGAAAGCAAGGTTTTAGGAACTAGTAAGCAGGATCCAGGCAGCAGGAATCAGGCAGCAAGAATCATTCTATTGACAAAATGAATAACTAATTATTCTTGTCATTATTAAACAAATTAACATCATGAGCCTGTCTTCTCTTTGATTGAGTGGGTGATGTTTACAGGATAACCATTTCACTTCTTTGTATCCCCAACGGTGTATAAATTCATTCATACATACCGCAGCTAGGAAAACAGTTTAAAGTTCTGAAGAGTCAGTGTTACATGGTTTAAAGGTCAGACTGACTGTGAAGACACTGTCAGCTCTACTATTGTACCCAACAGCAGCTGTGGTCCACACATCATTGGACAGGCATGCCTGCATCCCAAGAACCAAGTTTCAAAAGCAGGATATGCTGACTTTGGCTACTGGTCAGCAGTGAAGTAATTCCTACCCAATATTGTTAGTCTTCAATCATGTATTATATCACTGTTGATTCTGAACATAAATGTGAATAAAATGATGAATGTGAGTGAACTAGTAACTTTTGGACATAGTAAGAATCTAAATTTGTTTGCCATCCTCATTTATGATGAAACCTTTTACTAATCTGATTTACATTAGGATTTTTAATATATATATATACACACATACATACACACATGTACGTATATATCTATATGTATATATGTGTGTATACACACACACACATATATATATATACATATATATATACATACATATATATGTATATATATATATGTATGTATATATATGTATATATGTGTATATATACATATATAAATAAAGTTATAAGGGACTTGAACAACCATCTATAGAATAAAATCAATGTGTATAACTCATGTGAATACACCAGCCTTCCAAAGTTAATTTTCCTAAAAATGATGTTCTTCTATGGTCATTGAAAGCTGATTATGGGAGAGGCTAGCACTTCAACTTAGGGATACTATACCATTTTACATAACATCTTGTCTTCCCCATGCCTACTTCCCTCTGAACTTTATATTACAGACTAAGGAGCAGTTATGAGAGAGATGTTTTTTGAGTTCTTAGTGAGGATTTTCCACATAAAGAAACTGATCAGAGCTGTTAATGTTTCTCCATAGAGTTTATAATTTGGCTTCTCTCAGAAGTAGATACAGAGAAAGCACAAACATGCCATAGAGCAGGAACTGGATACTTCCCAATGGCATTTCTTTCCTGAAAACCACACATTACTTATAATTTTATCTTGCCATTACATTCTTGTTAAACAAAATCTAGAAATAATGATTCTAGGAAACAATTAGTAACCTTTACTCAGTAAATTGGGTCTAAGCACTGAAAGATAAATGAGTAGTTTCTAGCAGAATCTCAATAGCAAAAGTATTTAAGGATGTTTCAAATAGTGAATGAAATACAAACTCACATTAAAACTCCTATATTTCAATTGCTTTATATTTTAAAACTAAGTTATGTTTGACAGTGTGTAATAGATCACTTAAGAAAAACCTGGTAACAGTGGCCACGTGGCTTCCCTTCCTTATATATCAGTTCTCTAAATCACCCTCAATTTGAGATGATAACATTTGTAAGGATTATTCTTCTCATGGGGGGTTACCCTCCTTTACAGGTAAGGATGGTTGATTTTTATGACATTCATAAGCACGCCCAATATTCTATGTGCTTCTCCACAGTACTCATTCATTCTCAAATACATAATTTATAGTGTTGTTAAGTATCTATTGACTGATATGCCTTCATACAATTGAAGGTTTATGGTATCAACACCCAGGAATTCAGCATCCTTAGAGTAACAGTAAAGAACAAAGTTAATGCACTAGAAAATTTTACAAGAAATATGTATCACTTCTGCACAACCAGTGTTAGGAAAATTTATCTTTCAACAAATCCTATCTTATAAAATAATTTTTGAAGCCCAGAGGCTGTTTGCCAGAAGTAAATTTTATCATATAAAATTAGGTTTTACACATATTAGTCACCCCAACCCCACCTCCATCTTTGCATTTCTTTAATTTATTAGGGTTTCCTTTCCTTGTGAGCATTGTTTGTTGGTTTATTTGCTTGATTTAGATACAGTCTGACTATAGGGTTCTGAGTAGCCTGGAACTCCTTCTCTAGACCAGACTTGTCTTTAACAAACAGGCTCATCCAAACACTAAGTTTAAGGCTCATACCACCTCACTCAGCCCTTGAAGCGGCAATATCTATATGACCAGGTTAGCTAAATGCATCATTTGAGAGCCTTCTCTCTAATCTACAAATTTTATTAATAAAATTACCCCAAGAGACACAGTTTTCTTGTGATCTTATAACTAGCCTTCAGCAGGATGCGCTGAGAGCCCTATCTACTCATCCTTCCACAGAAATGACTGAGTATGTTTCAGGAAAACTGGGAGACTCATTCACTTCTTGTTTATGTCCTACTCTATGTTAACTGCTATGAAGAATATAGAGGTGGAATCAAAAAAGAAAAATGATCTTTGCCCTTAGGCAGACAAGAACATTACTGAAAAGGCATGCTGCAAGTCAAATGGGGCATGTAGAGGAATCAATCACCTGATAACAGACAGACATGTTGAGGATTAAACATGATAGATCTAAAAAAATACTGCTAAACCCAAAGTGAGGATAGTGTCACCATAACATTAAAGGTAGTAAAGTTTAAAACCCAATGGTTTCTTGAGTTTAGGAACCAAATCTAATTTTTATAAGTTCCAATTTCCTGTAATTAAATCAATGCATTTTCTCATGGATCCTGAGAAATGTTTGATAATGCAAAATTAATGCAAGTCACATTAATTTTATGACTTTAAAAATAGCTCCAAGAGTATCCTGTCCCCACTAGTGAGTAATCATACTGTGACAGATAAAAATTGCTATTGCATCTGTTTTTCTTTTATTTTTTGAGAATGTAGTGTAATTACCTGATTTTCCCTCCCTTACTGTCCTCCAAACCCTCCCAGATACCATTCTCTTTTCAATTTATAATTTCTTAAATTCATTAATTATTGCTAAATATGCATATGTATATGCACATATATTTCTAAATACATAAATACCCTCTGCCCAGTCAATATATTACCTGTATATATGTTTTCAGGACTGACCCTTGGGGATTGGATAACTAATTGTTGTGTTCTTCGCTGGGGAAGATTATTTTTCTCACTCTCAGCATGCCTTGGTTACCTATAGTTCTTTCTTTAAGAGCTTCATGAGGTTACTTTAGTTACTTTAGCATGTATATGTGTGTCAACTTTGTTCAGGTCATGTTTAGACAGTCATGTTGGTGAGATTTCAAGGTTGCAGTTTCTGACATTGCTTTAATCTGTTGGAGGCAATCAAAGGTAACTGCAACAGCTTATAATATTTTAGGAAGTTCTTGGACTTCCTTGTCCAATGACCAAAAATAGGGCTTATCATGACTGGTTTTGGGTACTATGTTCTATGTCTATGACTCTTGCAGGGAAGCAGTGTCAGCACAGATGGGAATTTTTCATTTAAACTATATATGTGCATACATAAACTTATTAGTAATACATGCATTTTAGGTAAATTGATAATAAAATGATTCCTTGAGAAATAGACATCCTTATTCTTATTTTCCCTTCTTCTGTACTAACCTTACTTCCACCCCTTCAAATAAATATTTCCCTTATTCAGATGAATTGAATTCTGCTATTCCTCTTCTTACTGCTCCCTACTGTTTAGACTCTTTTTACATTCCTAGTTTTTGTGGTTACTTCAGGTTGTATATTCCATCTTAAGATTTGGAGTTCACAATCACAGATGAGAATCACCATGCAACATTTGTCTTCTGTGTCTGGTTTTCTTCACTCAATATGAATTTTTGTAGATTCATGAACTTACCTAAAAATTTTATGATGTCATGTTTCTTTATAGATGAATAATGTTTGATGATGTACATTCATGTCTCTTTGCCAGTCGAACATTTGGGTTATTTCCATTTCCCAGCTATTGTAAATAGAGCAGCAATGAACATGGTTGAACAAATGTCTGTGAACTAAGATCTTTCATTCTTTGGGTATATGTTAAGGAGAAAATGTATCATAATACACATTTATTTTTTAGCTTTTTGAAATTTCTCCACAATGATTTCTGAGATATTTCTTTACCCCCTTTATGTCCTCCTTTCAGAACTTTTTGTTAAGATCTGTCACCCAAGCCGAACAATGGTGGTACATGCCTTTAATCCCAGCATTAGGGAGAAAGGGGCAGGCTGATTTCTGAGTTCAAGGCCAGCCTGGTCTACAGAGTGAGTTCTAGGACAGCCAGGTCTACACAGAGAAACCCTGTTTCAAAAAACAAAACAAAAAAAAAGTCTCTCACCCAGTTTCGAATGAATCCTTTATCCTTTAAGGTTTTTGAGTCTTTGTGTTTAGTTCTTTCTGTCTTCTTTGACTTCTGGATATAAAATCTTTGTCAGATATACAGCTACTAATGATTCTTTCCTATTCTGTGTATTCCTGCTTCTCTTGATCAATTATATTTTTAGCTGTATAAAAGCTTCCTTCTACATCTTTTCCAGCCTTTGTTATCCATTGTTTTGTTGATCTTCAGCATTTTAACTGGAGTAAGATGAAATCTCAAAGTTGTTTCAATTTGTATTTCTCTAATGTTTAACAGGAATATCAGGCTATAGTTCTCTCTCTCTCTCTCTCTCTCTCTCTCTCTCTCTCTCTCTCTCTCTCTCATGCGCGCGCTGTTGTGTCTTTACCTGGTTTGGTGAGAATGATAAATAAATTTAAATATAACTGTGACATTGTCCTTTGTTCTACAAACTACAACACATGGCATTAATAAACAAAACAATAGACAGACTTAGTTTTCAAATGTTGACATGTAGCTCAAAATAAATAAATAAATAAAGAAAGAAAGAAAGAAAGAAAGAAAGAAAGACAGAAAGAAAGAAAGAAAGAAAGAAAGAAAGAAAGAAAGAAAGAAAGAAAGGTAAGCAGAGTTTTAGGAGTAAATGAACAAACACATTTTTTATTGGATATATTCTTTATTTATATTTCATTTCCCTTTTCCTGGCTCCCCCCCCAAAGATCTCATATGCCCTTTTCCCTCCCCCTGTTCCCCCATCCACCCCTTCCCACTTCCCTGTTCTGGTATTCCCCTACACTGATGCATTGACCTTTCCAGATCCAGGGTCCACTCCTTCCTTCTTCTTGGTTATCATTTGGTATGTGGATTGTGTCTTTGGTGTTCCACGATTCTAGGCAAATATCCACTTATCAGTGAGTGCATACCATGGGTATTCTTTTGAGACTGGGTTACGTCACTTAGTATGATGTTCTCCAGCTCTATCCATTTGTCTAAGAATTTCATGAATTCATTGTTTCTAATGGCTGAATAGGACTCCATTGTGAATATATACCATATGTTTTGTATCCATTCCTCCATTGAGGGACATCTGGATTCTTTACAGCTTCTGGCTGTTATAATAATGCTGGTATAAACATAGTGGAGCATGTACCCTTACTGCATGCTGGGGAATCTTCTGGTTATATGCCCAAGAGTGGTATGGCTGGGTCCTCCAGAAGTATTGTGTCCAGTTTTCTGACTAACCCCCAGACTGATTTCCAGAGTGATTGTACCAGCTTGCAGTCCCACCAGCAGTGTAGGAGTGTTCCTCTTTCTCCACATCTTCGCCAACACCTGCTGTTTCCTGAGTTTTTAATTTTAGCCATTCTGACTGGTGTGAGGTGAAATCTCAGGGTTGTTTTGATTTGCATTTCTCTAATGACTAATGATGTTGAACATTTTTTAAGGTGTTTCTCAGCCATCCGAATTTCTTCAGGTGAAAAGTCTTTGTTTAGCTCAGTACCCCATTTTTGATAGTGTTATTTGGTTTTCTGGGGTCTAACTTCTTGAGTTCTTTGTATATATTGAATATTAGCCCTCTGTCAGATGTAGGGTTGGTGAAGATCTTTTCCCAATTTGTAGGTTGCCAATTTGTCCTTTTGAAAGTGTCTTTTGATTTACAGAAACTTTGTAATTTTATGAGGTCCCATTTGTCTATTCTTGATATTAGAGCATCAGCTATTGGTGTTCTGTTCAGGAAGTACTGATCAGATTAGATGACTGAACAGCTGCATAGAACAGGGTATCAGTGGTACATGAAAACATTCCTGGGCTAAACTTCATTGTGCATCTCCTTTTCTATATAGAAAAAAGCAAAACAGAGGCATGGTTTATAGCACTGTCTCCATAGAGTCCAAAAGCATATACTATCTCCTCTCTGTCTCTCTGTCTCTGTCTCTCTGTATCTCTCTCTCTTTATCTCTCTGTGTGTGTTTTATAGGTTTATGTATATATTCATATGTATAAACAAGTATGTATAGGCGTATATGATATGTATCTGCCTATGAATACTAGAGGTCCACATGATGATGTCTTTTTAAATCATGTGTCACCTTACTTCATGACACAGTATCTCTTCACTAAACCTGAAACTTTTGATTTCAGCTAGACTGGCTGGATATCTCTAGGAATCTGTCACCTTTATTGGACTGTTCCAACACTGCCACGGCTGACTTTGATGTAGGTGCTGGGGATCCAAACCTCTTGCTTGTAAAGCAAGGTATTCCCATTGTTTCAGATCCCCAGTCTGACTTCATGATACAGTATAAAAAAAAAACCAAGAGACTGAGAACAGGAGTAGCACAGGTGATGCGCAGGTGTCCTGAATATATGGGTCTTTCAGGATTGTGAGCATCCTGTACAAACAAAAGATGGGAATGTATAAATAGGCACCATGTGGGTCCTGTCAGGATTTAAGATTTAGCAAGCTGACTCTTGCGTTCCCAGAGCGATACTGAGTAGACTGGCCAGATTTCCTTATAAAATTAGACATAAATTACTTCGATTTTATTTTCGCCTATATAAAAGAAAATTAACACCCATTGCTTAGCCTACCACACTGGATATTGAAAATAATGGATTTCAGCTGTCATGAGAAAATAATATATGTGATTCTCAAAATAATATATGTGATCCTCTCTCTCTCTCTCTCTCTCTCTCTCTATATATATATATATATATATATATATATGTATGTATACATATATATCCTATGTTGATAATAACCTAATAAATATAGTCTGGAAGTATGTGAATAATTTACAATATATTTATATATGTACACATACATACATTTAACGACAATGAAGTCACAGATATGCTGAACATCTCAGAATTTTAGGTTTTTTAACTCAGACTTAAAGATGCTTCCCTGGTTTGGCAGAATGAGGTCCAGGAAAAATTTGTATTCACATTCCAGTAGAGTGTCTTAAACTCCCACCCCAATTACATGCTTTCATACTCCATAGTGTTTCCACGATAACTCACAGCACAAAGCATCGGGTTACCTTTCAGATGACTCTGCATCTATTTTATCAGCATTTCCAATATATCTCTTATTTTCTCCTGCATTCATTCAACTCAGCTCTTTCCCCATCACTAACTTTGAAACACAGTTAAGATACCTCCCCAGTCTCCAGTTTGAATTAGACTAATGTGACCACTCCTTCTCTGCTTCTTTTCATCCTAAGGTGGTGCTCCTTCTTGCTCTAATTATTACCAACGTACTCAAAATATTATTTATATGTGTTGTGGCTCACAGGAGACAGCTAATATCCAATGTTGTTCAATATTTCCCACAGCTATATCACTTTCCAGCAGAGAAGGCAATGAACCATACCCATGACAGTTCCAAAGGCCACGGTGAAAGCAGAAGCCAAGGAGGAACAAGAGGAAAAAGTTCTGGTATAGGCTGCAGTGTAAGCTTTAGCAGGGAAAACTCCAAGGTATTTCTCAGTTTACATGCCACAGATAAAATAAAAACAAAAGCAAAAACAAAACAGAACAAAACAAAACAAAACAAAACAAAACAAAAAAGATGAAGAAAATGATAGAATTCCCTTTGGCTCAGTAATTACTCCACTAACTGACAGGGCAAAGAAGGATTTCAAGGGGAGAAGGCATAGCTGTATCTGAATTTCAAGTACACAAGGAGGGAAGCAGTGGTCTAGAGCAATGTTTGTGACTGACAGAACTTTGATGTGACAGCAGGGTTGACACCGCCCTTCCAAACAAGGTCCCCTGAGATGTCTCATCAACCCCAGTGCTCTGACACTGTAACTTGCCAGAGCCGACTTGCCCACTCAGCGTGGCTTCCGCTGACTTACTTCTGCCATGGTTGTATTTTTGGAGGGAGGGATTAGGAAAGTCCTGCTCTCTGCTCCTCTGGGTGCAGGTTCCCAGCTGCTTCTCCTCTCAAACAAAAGTGCACCATTCATTTTGTGCCTTGCCTCTAAGCCTGCCAGGCAGCAGAGATGTCTCTTTTTGGTCTGTTCTTTGACTTACCACCAGTGTTCATGAATTTTAATTAAAGCATATTGAAGAGCTGGCAATGGTTAAATCTAAACGTTAGTTAAAAAATAAGTGAATGATTTCTCAGAATCTTTCTCTCAAATCTGCTAGTTAAGCTGGGACTAAACATTTTCAAAGCAGTAAAAGCAAAAGCAGCATGAAGTGAATGAGCCACATAAATGCACACACACACACACACACACACACACACACAAACACACAAACATACACACACACAAACACACACACAAGGACATACATACACAGAGGCACTTACAGGCACACATATATAAAAATACACATACACACTCCTGCACATACATGCACACTCACACACAAATGAGAACTTATACATTTGCACCCACACACATACAAGCACACATACAAACTCGCACATGCGCGCGCGCGCGCGCGCGCGCACACACACACACACACACACACACACACTCCATGAACCTGTAACTGACAGTAAACCAAGGGCAAGATTTTAGAAACAAACACAAAAGAAAATCATGCATTTTTGTTTTGTTTGTCTTGTTTTGCATCATTTATACTTTACCAACAAACTATGCATAAAATATTTAGAGTGTTTTGAATGGAGGAAAGCATGGTTTCAAAGCAGGAAGGTCAGAGCTCTGTCTCTAGTCACACCTCCACCAACACCTGCAACAACAACAACAACAACAAAACTTCTATAAGTTAGCTATACTTCTCTTCTCTAACTAATTAAAAAATAAAGTTAGAAATAGGAGTTTTTACTTCAAACTGCTTTTGGAATAAGCTCCCAAAAGGAAATCATTCATTTTTGTTTTGTTTGTTTTGGTTTGTTTTTGCATGTGTTACCAAATATAAAATGTCACACATGTAATTTAGCATGAAAGGGCTTTTCATATTATTTCAGAATTTCTCCTAAAGCTTGAGTCAGAAACAATCAATAATAAATATCATTCTTATTGATTAAATGATCACATTAAACATACTCAGGTCATACTAAGAAACAATAATAAAGAAAATCCTTGAAAAGGTGGGTTGCAGCATTGATCTGAAGTATAAAAGAAAAAGTAGAAGATAAATGTGGGGAAGGATTCACTGAAGCAGGAGAAAGGGGATGGGGTCCACTCTCACTCAGAACCACATGAGAATTCGCAAAGGAAACGTCTTAAATATGGGAGGATTTTTATGTAACACCATATGTCTCTACAACTGTACAACTGAGAGCTCATATGACAGCAAAGAGATGTATTGAAATGAAATGGCCCTTAAATGTAGGCAAATTAAGTGGAGAGTGATAAGTAATGTAGATGCTTGTCATTTGGAGTTAGCTCAGGCCAGGTGTCTGGCTGGAGTGGACAGATGACAAGACAATATAAGGAGATGGGACAGCAGAAGAGAGAAGCCCAGACCTTTAGTTAGAGTGGGGGATGTTCAGTGTGTCCTTTACACCAGGAAGCCTGTATTTTCTCTTAGAGAAGACAGTTCTAAGAGCCACCTTCTAAAGAAGAGGCTACAGCACACAGTGGATAGCAACCGGTCCAGTGCTTGTGGATACATTGTAATATTGATATGATGTTTTAGAAAGAATATTATAGGTAAAGGATGGCAGGCATAGTTGGGATAATGTAGGATGAGTTGGCTTAAAATCTCTGAAAAGAGCCTCTGAATAGTCAACCATGAGGCTAACAGACATGGTGGCCAAGAAGTGTCCTACCAGAGATGTTTCCCCTAATCTCCCTGACTCTAATGATACTTAATTAGGAGGTAAGAAGCAAAGAGAGAATCATTATCATTTTAGTATTTTAGTTCTCTTTCTCACTACAGACACTCAAGTTATTAAGTTTGAGCTGAAGAAACTATGTGTTTACACACACACACACACACATACACACACACACACACACACACACAGAGAGAGAGAGAGAGAGAGAGAGAGAGAGAGAGAGAGAGAGAGAAAGAGAGAGAGAGAGATTAATGCTAACAGTCCGGAGAAAGAATAGGATAACTCATGTTTGAAGGTAGTGATAATAAGTGAAATCTTCCCTGATCCCAAGATCAATTCCATCACTGTATATTTAAATATATATCTGTATAATCTATTTACCTGTCTACCAGTTTATTTACTGTCTATAGATGCAGATGTTGTAAACCTATATTTCATGACTTTCTACAGAGCCCATTCAATTTTTCAACAGTCCTTTCTACCTGTGTCTTCTAACTATATCCTAACTTCCACTGGGAAGCAGATAAATGTTCAGCAAGACTCTTTCTGTCTATAGACCTTGGATTGGTTGGATATCATCTGACTTGAGTACTAAGAGTGTCTCACATATTTCTTACAGTTGTGCTCATAGTAATTATTCAGTAGGAGACATTTCTCAAGCAATACTAGACAATACAGTTGATTTCTGATAATCTAGATACAGTCTTTGCCTAATATGCTTGCAGGTGATTGGTTATTATCATGGAAATAGTGAACATTTGTTTGTTAGAGCATAAAGATCGAATGACCATGATTATAACTAAAAACTAGGAATACTAAAATCATTGAAAGAAGAAATTATTGGTGATGGGTGGATTCCATCACACTGAAAATCAAGTTAGTTTTGTAACTTAGCTTACATAAACTGATGTGTTACTTCTCATTTTAGAAGAGTTTAATGCAATATTTTCCTATTTATGATATATTTATATATAATGTATCTTCCCATTAATAATACATAATTATTTTTCCACTTACTGTATATGTCTTTACATTTATACTATCTATCTATCTCTCTCTCTATATATATTATATAATTATATATTCTCAAAATGGTTGAGAAGCTCTATATAAGTGGTGATCATTGTAAAGAAGGAATTTAAGCAATGTAGAATTGTAAGTAAAATGGATAGCTTGATCTTAAATTGAATCCAGCCTCATTCCTCAGTCATTTTAAGAATATCATTTATCTGTCACAATAACGTATCTATGCATGGCTATTTTAAAAGCTGTGGTCTCCTTGCCTATCCATTAAAGTCATAAACCCATGCATTCTGTTTTAGAATTCAAAGGGAAGAGTTATTTGGAGATGATAATAATTTTCAGTGTGTACAAAAAGTCACTATTAGAGTTATTAAATATTTAACATATTACAGCATAGACCTTGACCAAACTGTTGAATCAGAATCAGAATCAGATTTCTTAACACTTAAGGATGGTTTTGATATTTATAAAGCATAAAATAAACAACAGACACATAAAATCCTTAAAATCTGCTTCTTTTTGTCTGATAAACAGCAGCTGCTGGTGGAGGAGCAAAGTACCACATGCGAGAAATGAAGGAAGCATCCAGAAATTCTATCAAGCTGAGCGTGAAATTTCTAAGCCTTTCATACCATTGGGGCTAAATTTGGAAAATGAAATTCCCTACCTGCTTCTTCATGCTCACTGATTTGAAAATAGAAAATAAAATGAAAAAAAATATTTCAAACTCAATACATCAGCTTAGATCCTCCATTATCTAATTAATAGCTACTATTTAAAGAACCCCAAATTTGTAACAGGCAATGCTCTAATTGCTTTGTGTGTGGTATGTGAGAGCTCATTTATTAAACTAACACTTTGATGTAGTAATGTTATTCTGGAACTTGACTAAATCCAGGCATTACATAGCTTGCTTAGGTCAGTTGAATTTTAACAGGGAGTCACAGCCAGGATATGCTGACTCATTGAGAATCTAGGTTTTATTCCATAACTCTGCTTTTTTTTCCCTACTACTATTATATCCTTCTTTAAAAATATATGAGCATGTCTGTGCATTTAATGCCAACTTGCTGTTTCCTTTTATATATTGTTTTTTATTAAGAATTATGGTAGATAAGGGATTAGCTTGATGGTTCTGTGGGTAAAGGCATTAACCACCAAGCTTGACAAATCTGAGATTATCACTAGAACCACAGAGTAGAAGAGTTTTGACTTCCCCACGTCATACAATTTGTCTCTGACCTAAGCACTTTGGAATTCGCATTATCTCTATCTATCTATCTTATCTATCTATCTATCTATCTATCTATCTATCTATCTATCTATCTATCTTTTTATCTACCATCTATCTATCTATCTATCTATCTTTTTATCTACCATCTATCATCATCTATTAATCTATAATCTATATCTATATTTATCCATCTATTATCTATGTATCTTTTAATCATTTATCTATCTATCAATCTATCTTTCCATATTTAACTATCTACCTATATATTATTTATTTATAGTCTTTCTTTCCCCTATGGACAGAAATAAATAAACAAACAATAAAATTAACACAGAATATTAAACAATGTATTTTCCTTAACTGATTTAGAATTATCTCATTAATATTTTCATAGTTATTACTTTTATAAGTATTTTAGTAATTATAAAGGTATAAGATGTATGAATGAATCAATTAATTTAACTCATGGCATTTCTCATGGCAAAAATCTTTAAGTGTCTGCAGTTATAAGTCAATAGTTTAATAGGAATATTTGTTCTAAAAGTCTTTTTTTAATTTTAGTTTATTTCTCCAGGAAAGGTACTCAGACTGAAAACAGACAGATAAAATTACTAATACTGGTTTGATTTATGTCCTGCCAAAATATTTATTTTTAAAATTAGTCCTAATTTATGCTTTTGCAACCTGTTGTTTATCTTTTTTTCTCTTTTTTTTTTAAAAAAATATATTTATTTTATGTATGTGAGTACACTATAGCTGTCTTCAAACACACCAGAAGAGGGCATCAGATCCCTTTACAGATGATTGAGAGCCACCATGTGGTTACTTGGAGTTGAACTCAGGACCTTTGGACGAGCTCTGAAACACTGAGCCATCTCTCCAGCCCTTCCTCTTTGTTTCTAATATTTTGATTTCAGCCCAGATCCAGGTCCCCCCTCATGGAGTTCTTCACCCCTCCTCACCTTAGGCTCTCAAAGGGTGGTCTACTATTGCTTCCACCCCCACCTACACTCACCTCAACCCTTCCAGGGATCTAGGACTTTGGAGGAGGACATTCAATTGCTAGGGTCCTTGGGCTGACAGACTCATATTAATACAGGATCTATTTGCATGCTTATTGCAATGTTGAGGATATTTAATAGGCATGGGAGACAGAGGCAGGTGGCCAGAAAGAGTGAGGCTCCTGACTGATCCCTGCTCTATAAGAAGTCCAAAGCTTGTGCTGGGTAGGCGTGATGGTTGATGTCTGGAGCTTTTCTGATGTTTTTCCTTTTTTCCAGGTTCTCCTCTAAGAACATACTCCAGTAAGATCAGAGCCCATATATGCCCCCAGGTCCCTCATTGCATTCGAGATTCCAAATGTCTTCTAATGCACCCACAGAAACCAGTTCCCAAAAGCCTGAAGAGCTGCAAGGAATTTGCCTTTCCAAGTGAGTCCCCTAGTGACCCCAACAAATCCAATGCAGTCAAGTATTTCAGTCCCTGAAAGGGACCTCCATCAGCAAGAGTCTCAAGGTCCGTCAACCTGTTGTTTATCTTGTTATTATTTCAAGGAAAATATAATTTCTAGTCATTCATATGATCTTTTAAATAGTTATCTAAAATAATAATGATTTCAATACTTTTTTGTCAAGGCTAGGGTTGCTAAAATTTGCTTTGTCTTTGGAAATAATATGGAACCTACAAAATCAACATAATGCTAAATAAAAAAATCAGTTAAAAATAAACATTGTCTTTCCAAACTCTTCGATTTGTTTTTTGGTATGTTTGAATTGTTGGTTGGTTTTGTTTGTTTGTTTGGGATACTTTGGCCTTGGTTTTGGATTTCAAATAAAATCTGGCCATATAGCTCTGAATGGCTTGAAATGCTGTATGTAAACACAGATGGTTTTGAATTCATAGAAATCTACCTGCTTTTGCCTCTTAAGTGATGCAATTAAAAGTGTCTACTACCAAATTTGCTAAAATCCAAATATTCATATCCAGAACTCTTCCCCTTTTAATTCACTTAATACAAAGTTGCACTAAAGCACATTCCTATTTAATATTTTTCCTTAGCATCTTTTTTTTTCGGTTTTTTTCAAGACAAGGTTTCTCTGTGTAGCCTTGGCTGTTCTAGAACTCACTCTGTAGACCAGGTTGGCCTCCAAATCAGAAATCCACCTGTCTCTGCTTCCCAAGTGCTGGGATTAAAGGCCTGTGTCACCACTGCCCAGCAATGTTTTTCTTAAAAACAAATTTCAATGATGTTATAAAGGATTGAGTTATGATCCTGCATAATGTTCTTACTAGAGTTTCCTTCATTTTGAGCATTTTCTCATGTACTCTATTCATCAAGTTGTATTTTATTTTTTTGCTTGTTTTGGCTTTCCAATTATTTGTTTGTCTATTTGTTATTTAATATATTACTATGTACTATTCTCAACAAAAGAAAATTTCACCATCTATTATTGATAGATTTGCAACATCCATCTGGACCTTCTAACAACAAAAACATGCCAGAGGGAAAATTGGGAAGGGAGAGAATTCTGAGCATCAGCAGAAGACCTCTCTAGGTATTCCAGTGTCCACTGGAGTACTGATCAGGGTATGAACATGAGGATACTTACTCTGTTCTGAGATGAACACACTGAAAAGGAATATAAGAAATTGTGTCTTGGGCTCTTCTATAGCCACATTTAGTTCCTCTTCCAAAAAAGGTGGGGGGAAACTCATAATTCTGTGAGGGAATACAGACAAGCCTGTCTCCAAGTGAGACAAAATCAGCTCTACACAACATCCTTTTCTGACTTCACTTGGCAAATATTCAGAAAGAACGGATAGTGAAACTCTGCATTCAATAATACTTACAAGTGCAAAATTACTATTTCCAGCATCAAACAAATTAAAACAGAGTCTCTGACATCTTAAGTGAACAAAGGTGAACAAAAACAGCCAGAGAAATAAGAAAACAAGTCCACAGTAAAGTATTAGTTAATCAATACTTACCTGAAAATGAGGTTGTAAAATTAAAATAAATTAAAGTTAGTAATCCTTAAGCACTACTATAGCAAAAGAATAAAATGGCATGCAATAAGTTTAGAGAGTACAAAAGACCCCCTTTAATTAACAAGGATAAAACAGAGAATTATGAAATAAATATATATGTGTATATACATACATATTAAAATATTACATACAGGATCAGTGACAGATCAAGCACCATAGAAAATAGAGCAACACATATTTATTAAATTATATCAATTAAATCCTGTGACAAAATAATTTAGCAAATATACATAAAGAATATCATTGACTAAGAAGCTTATTTAGATATGTGAACTATCCACCTTACTTTGACTTTTTAGAACTAAATCTTGTATTTTATGTTTTGAGGTGACATATTAGAGTTATACACATATAATATAACACATATACATATGTAATTTGGTACTTATTTTGAAAATTGAATAAAATGTGCTGTAAGACCCAACTCTTGACCTGCCAGGCTTGGGCCAGTAGCCAGAGTTGGGGTGGCTCGGCGGAACACCTCCACAGCACAGCTGGGAGCTGGGTGCCCCGCGGTTCTCCCAGGCCCCTACATTGATGGTCTCCATCTTGTCCCTAAGTCACTAGTAGAAAGGGCCAGAGATGCAGACTTAATTTGTTACTGTCATCACTCAGGTGGAATTCTGCCAGGCTCTTGCCAGTGGCCAGTGCCTGGGCAGCCCAGGGGGACATCTCCACGGCCACTGGACCTTGTACCAACTCAGTTGTGAACTGACTACTCTGAGGTCCTCTCAGCACTCTCAGCAACAGTCTCCATCTTGCCGCCTGGTCATCAGTAGAGAACCAACAGGCAGGCCCAGCCTCACAGGAGGTTCAAACACCAGCCTGAGTGAGTTAACCCAATCACAAATGAATACACATGAAATGCAGTCACTGATAAGTGGATATTAATGAGCCCAGAAACTCTGAATACTCAAGGCATAATTAGTAAATGAAAAGATTCCCAAGAAGAGGGAAGGAGAGGACCCTGCTCCTGAAAGGACTGGATCCAGTTGTTTTTTGTTTTTTTTTTGTTTTTGTTTTTGTTTTTTTGTTTTTTTGTTTTTTAGGAGAGTATCAGAACAGAAAAAAGCTGGCAGGTGGGTTATGGGGGAAAAAACAAATAAGGATATCAAGCCTGGAGAGATGTGTCAGCAGTTAAGAGCACTGACTGCTCTTCCGAAGGTCCTGATATCAAATCTCAGCAACCACATGGTGGCTCATGACCATCCATAATGAGGTCGTATGCCCTCTTCCGGTGTGTCTGAAGACAACTACAGTGTACTTACATATGATAAATAAATCATTTAAAAAAAAAAGGACCCAAATCTTCTATTCCTTGCACATAGGCATATATACTTATCTGTTGATAAATGTATTTAAGAGCTTGAACATTTATTAAGATTCACACAACTGTCCATCATTAGGTTAATAAACACATACACTATGATATCTTAAAAGAATTGGTTACATTAAAAAATTAGAGTCAAATTATTACTTGTTACACTTCAGACGTATCTCTGTTATTATTCTGAAGAATGATTTGTGACAATAAAAGTAACAATAAAGCTTGTCTGCTCCTCTGAAGACCCAACAGTCTGAAGGCCTCCTAGGGGATCTGCTGCTCACAGGGCAATCTAACAAGCCATCCCCCAAACCTCCCCACACCACCCCTGTCACTTGAACTCCATCTCCTTTCCAGCCTGTGCCTTCCTTCTGGGCAGATCCTAAGCATGTCTGCTCCCCTGAAGACCCCATAGTCTGAAGACATCCCAGAATGTCTGTTACAGTCAGGGCCACAGGCCTACCAGGAGACCTGCAGTAACCCAGGGAAACAGAAGGCAAACTCCAGTCAGAGACACCTAGGCTAGCTAACACCAGATATAATCAAATGGTAAGAAGCAAGCTCAAGACCATAAGCAACAGAAACCAATATATTTTGGCATCACCAGAACCCAGTTCTCCCATCACAGCAAACCCTGGATACTCCAACACATCTGGAAATGGGGATGCTGACATAAAATCCTATCTCATGAAGATAATAGTGTCCTTTAAGGAGGATATAAACAACTTAATGAAAAAAATTACAGGAAAACACAGGTAAAGAGTTAGAAGTCCTTAAAGAGGAAACAAATAAATTCCTTAAAGAAGTACAGGAAAAACAGCAAAACAGGTGAAGGAATTGAACAAATTTGTCCAAGACCTAAAAATGGAAGTAGAAAAAATAAAACACAAATGGAGGCAACCCTGGAAATGGAAAACATAAGAAAGAGGTCAGGAACTACAGATGTAAGCATCAACAACAGAATACAAGAGATATAAGAGAAAATCTCAGGCATAGAAGATACCACAGAAGATATTGACCCCACTATCAAAGAAAATTGTAAATCATAAAAAACTTCTAAACTACAACATCCAGGATATCCAGGACACAATGAAAAGACCAAATCTAAGAATAATAGGGATAGAGGTGATAAGATTCCCATCTCAAAAAACCCCAAAACATCTTCAACAAAATCATAGAAGAAAACTAATTCCCCTAACTTAAAGAAAGAGATGGCCATAAATGTGCAAGAAGTGTATAGAACATCAAATAGACTGGACCAGAAAAGAAAATCCACTCATCCCATAATAATCAAAACAGTAAATTCATAGAACAAAAGAGAATATTAAAAACTGTAAGGGGAAAATGTCAAGTAACATATAAAGGCAGACCTATCAGGATTAATTACACCAGTCTTCTCAACAGAGATCTTAAAAGGCAGAAGAGCTTGGACAGAGGTCATGCATACCCTAGGACAACACAAATTCTAGCCCAGGCTACTATAACCAGCAAAACTCTCAATCATTAGAGATGGAGAAACAAAAATATTCCCTGACAAAATTGAATTTAAATAATATTTATATGCCAATCCAGCCCTACAGAGGATTTTCTAGAAGGAAAACTCCAACACAAGGGTACCCAGACCAAGGAATAAACAAGATATTAATCATCTCACAACAAATCCAAAAGGAAAGAATCATATACACATAATGCCACCAATAACAACAACCATAACAGGAACTAGCAATCATCTGTCTTTAATATCTCTCAATATCAAAGGAGTCAATTACCCAATGAAAAGACATAAGCTAACAGATTGGATATACAAGCAGATCCAGCATTTTGCTGCATATGAGAAACACACTTCAATAACAAAGGCAGACACTACTTCAAAGTAAAAGGCTGGAAAAAAGTCTTCCATGAAAATGGTCCCAAGAAACAAGTGGTAGTTATTATTCTAATTTCCAATAAAATAGACTTTAATCCATAAGTTATCAAGCAAAAGGGGAAGGGCAATTAATTTTCACCAAAGGAAAAACCTACCAAAAGAATGTATCAATTCTGAAGATCTATGCCCCCAAATGCAAAGGCACCTACATTCATAAAAGAAACTTTGCTAAAGATCAAAACACTCATGAAACCCACACAATAATTGTGGGAGACTTCAACACCCCACTCTCACCAATGAACAGGTCATTGAAACAGAAACTTAACAGAGACACAGTGAAACTAATAGAGGTTTCAAACCAAATGGATTTAACAGATATATAGAGAACATTTCACTCCAAAACAAAAGAATATTACTACATCTCATCTCCTCATGGTACTTTCTCCAAAACTGACCATATAATCCATCACAAAGCAAGCCTAAACAGATACAAGAAGATTGAAATAATACCATGTATCCTATCAGATCAGCATGGACTAAGACATAACAACGAAGATGACAGAAAACCCACATACCCATGGAATTTGAACAACTCTTTACTAAGTGATCACTTTGTCAGGGAAGAAATAAAGAAAGAAATTACAAACCTTTTGGAATTCAATGAAAATGATGACACAGCATACTCAAACCTATGGGACACAATAAAAACAGTGCTAAGAGGAAAATTCATAGCACTAAGTGCCCTTCTAAAGAAACTGGAGAGATATTACACTAGCAACTTAACAGCATACTTGAAAGCATTAAAACAAAAAGAAGCACAGAAGGAGCCAGAGTTCCCCCCCTCTTTTCCCCATCAGCCCCAGGCTAGATCCAGCCATTGGGACCCACCACTCTGTTCTCAGCTCTTCCTCAGCTCCCAGATGTGGGGCCTGGGTGCCCAAGAGCCTGAGAACCAGATGGCCCCAGCCTCCCTCCAGGCCCAGGGACACCTGAGGCAGCTCCTGCTGTCCGCAGGACCTCAGAATGCACTCACCCTCTCCTGGAGAAGTGTCCAGCGGGCTTCCCCATAGCCTAATACCAGCCTGGCAACAGCAAGGGGCAAGCTAAGTCCACTTCTCCAGTCCTGCCTCCCTAGAGGCCATGCCCTATAGTGGAATGGTCATGGGACCCCACTCACTGTACAGTTAACAAGAATGTGCAGAATGAGTAACACGCCTACATTGCTGGTGGGATTGCAAACTGGTACAAAAACTCTGGAAATCAATCTGGAGGTTCCTCATATAATTGGAAATAGATCTAGCAGAAGACCCAGCTATACCACTCTTAAACAAATCACCAAAAGATGCTCCACCATGCCACAGAAGCACATGTTCGACTATGTTCATAGCAGCCTTACTTGTGATAGCCAGAAGCTGTAAACAACCCAGATGTCCCACAACTGAAGAATGGATATAGAAAATGTAGTTCATTTACACATTTGAATACTATTCAGCTATTAAGAATGAGGATATTACGAGGTTTGCATGCAAATGGATGGAACTAAAAAATACCATCCTGAGGTAACACAGACCCAAAAGGACATGCATGGTATATACTCACTAATAAGTGGATATTGGCCAAGAAAGTGGAGAATACCCAGGATACAATCCACAGAACTCAAAAGGGTAATAAGCAGAAGGTCTCAAGTGAAGATGCTTCAATCCAACTTGGAAGGGAGAAGAAAGCAGAAGAAGGGGCAGAGGGAGGGAGAGAACTGGGTAGGAGAAAGGAGGGGGTGGGGGAAAGGGAGGAAACTATCAGGTATTGGGGGGAGGAGAAATCAGGACTGAAGCATGAAGTCTAGCATAAAGAATGGAAACAGGTAACTTCAGAAAGTAGGAGGTGGGAGGTGAGGGGTAGGAGATGGGAGTTGGGGGTAGGGAGTGGGGAGAAGAAACTGAGGGAAAAGTGGTCTAGTGACAGGCCAAATTGGGACCCATCTCAAGGGGAGGCTGCAAAGCCTGACACTATTACTGATGCTACGCTGTGATTACAGATAGGAACCTAGCATGCCTACCCTTCAAGAGGCTCAACAAGCAGCTGACCAGGACAGATGCAGATACTTACACTCAACAAATGGATTGAAGTCTTGGACACCTGTAGTTGAATTAGGAAAATTCTAGAAGTTGAGGAATAAGGGGACCCCATAGGAAGACCAGCACTCTCAGCTAACCTGATCCCCCGAGATCTCTCATATACTGAGCCACCAACCAGGCATAATACATGAGCTGGTACAATGCTCTGGACATATAAAGCAGAGGACTGACTGGATTGGCCTTAGTGAGAGAAGATTCAAGAGACTAGAAGCTCCAGGGTATGGGGATTTTTGGTGGGGTGGGATGGGGTAGGGAGGTGAGGGTGTGGGGCCATCCTCTTGGAGATGGGGGAGGAGGTATGAGATAAAAAACAGTGAGAGGGTGGTCTGGTAGGGGAATAATAATTGGACTATAAAACAAGATTAAAGTTAATTTTTTAAAAAAATTACTATTAAAAAAGCCCCTACAACATGTGTCTTCTCACTAATCACTAGGATTTCAGAGAATGGACCTGATCAGAGTCCATTCTGGTCAATATTTAATTAAAGCTTGCTTCAAATTTGGCAGGAAAAGTAACAATACCACACATGTAGCTTCATTTAAAAAATATTTTACAAATATATTAACTTCCCTACAGTGACAGACAATAAAACTGTGACACTCAGGAAAATGGATGAAGGGAAAATACACCACAAAAGGATAAAAACATTTTGAACTCCTGAATATTTCACTGATTCAAAATATATTTCAATTGTATTCAAAATGTGTTATATAAAAAAATTCTTTTAACATTTTTTAAGTACCCAGACCCATAAGGATACCCATAACCCTACCAGTGCACTTCCTTTCTCTACAAATCTGCCTATATGACCATTTCATATAAATGGAATTATATATTAGGTGACCTTATATGTCTGGATTCTTTTACCTAGCATAAGTTTTCATAGTTGTTCATATTATACTATGTATAACTCTGTCTTTTTCTAGTTAAATAACTAGGCACTACTTTGGCACATCACGTATTTATCTGTCTACCTATGAATATATATTTGTTTCTACTTTATACCTGTTATGAAATACATTGTTATAAATACTTGCCATATGTGAATTTCCAACCTTACAAAACTCTATGTTTGGAATGTACAATTTATTATGTGTTGCTTGTGTCTCCACAAGCTTCAAAACTAATTTACATTATGACAAGTGTTACATATTACTTATGACAGTCCTTAATCGCTCACTAAATTCTAATGTTATACAAGCAGTACATTTTAACTGAAGTGATGTCAGTAAGAAAAATAGAAAACATAAGACTGAAACACTGAATCGATCATATTCAAAATCCATAATATGTAGGGGATAGACACCAATCAGAATTATTTGTTGAAGATAATGAACGTCTTGCAGAAACTGGACTTCCATCCTTTCCAGCATCACAGAGTCTTTATTTAGAACAAAGAAGCAAATAGGTTTGTTTCTTGTCCTCGAAGTTGAAATCTGATGAAAAGCCATTGTTCTACTGTGCTGGACATTACACAGAAGGGACAGGGAAACCAAGAAACAGATCCAGTGACAGTCACCACCCAAGCTGCTCTGATTCTCATCTGCAAAAGGTATTTGAGGTTTGATTTTGTCTATTTTCATCAGGGTCTTTTCTTTGTATGATTGTTCACATTACAAATATTCACAAAATCACCCTATTTATGTATTTGTATTTATGAAGAACTATGGTCAGGAGAATTCACTGAACTTCAGTTTTCTCATCCAAAGGGATGTGAACATCCTGATCATCAATTTGTATAATTTTGTAAAGAGGTAAAGATTAGAACTAAAAGTTTGATTGTGTCATGCTAATTTATAATAGTATTTCTGATCAGAGCACACATTTTATATTTTATTATATCATCTATAAAGATGTAGTATTTAAAATAATAAATCATGTCAAGTAATCTATAAATTTGTATGTATAAAAATTTCAAATAGACTTTTAAAACTAAGATTCAAACCGGGCAATAGTGGCGCATGCCTTTAATCTCCAAGCACTTGGGAGGCAGAGGGAGGTGGATTTCTTAGTTCAAAGCCAGCCTAGTCTACAGAGTGAATTCCCGGACTGCCAGGGCTGCATAGAGAAACCCTGTCTCAAAAAAAAAACCAAACCAAGCAAACAAAACCCTAAGATTCAGTGTTTATATCATTTATTTGGATAAATTAATTGATGAGATATTATTGAATTTATAAAGAGCCATTCCTTGGTCTGATAGATAATTAAAAATATTAAAACAATAGATTTAGATGTTTTGTTTCAACTGTTTGAGATAGCATCTCTCTATGCTACCTAGACTACTGGAAGCTGATGTGTTGCTACTGCAGTCCCTGAAATACTGATCTTGTGACAACATCTAGAGTGATGAGATTGCAGATTTGTGTTTTCATGCCTGGAAAATTTACCTGTTTGAACAATAGGGAGGCAGACAAGTGTACCAAAAAAATAATAATAAGGTTTTAGATTATACCTAAAAACCCTGGAATTTCACAGATGCTATCTATGCTTAGTACAACCTCACAATTACAAATAATAAAATAATTGAACAATTTTAAAAAAAAACCAGATGTCCCATCTCCCGCACTGTGTACAAGACTGAATTCTAAAATAAGCATCAAATATTGTTAAAATCAACATTATGTTTATTGATATTTCCATCTCTCCACATGTGCAGCCAGGTGTGTATATGCCACATAGATGTTTTGCTTGAAAGATAAAAAAGAAAACAACACATTATTTCATAAGCATTCTTAGTCATGAGACTAATAAAAGGGGAATTAAATAGCTGGAAAAGGCATTTGCAATAGAATGATGAATCAAACATAGCAGGACTGAATAAACAGAATTCAAGAAACCAGTATAAAGAGATATATATCACAAACAGAGGGAAAGGGGGGTTTAAATTCCCAAATAAAAGGTAAAATATGGTCCATAAAATAAGCATGTGTACACACAAGTTTATAATAATAATCAACCTTACTTTCAAATAGATAGAAAGGCTTACGATAGTACTTTCAACTGTGTCCTGTACTCAAATGACATATGTTCGGTGATGATGACATCTATCAGACAGGAAGTAGATAAAGGACTCTCATATTTCTCATCTCAGTAATTCAAAGATCTGATAATCTGTATTATGAATTATCTCAAACCCTCTCCCTTAAGCCCTTTAAATAAACACGTCCTCTTCTAATATTTATATGGAAAACTGCTTAGTACAAGACAAATCTAATGAAATAATGGTAAAACTCCAGATGACTAATGGGGAGGAATTAGCTAAGTTGAAATAGCAGAAATAACATATCGATAGGCATCAATCAAAATGATGTCTAAAATATATATATAATGAAAGAGAAAATGTCAGTTCACATTAACAGATAAAAAACCCTATGAAATGTAGTCCAGAGTTTGATTTCAGCTTTTTTAAGCTATTGGAAGATATTTGATAAATTAAAAGTATGGTGGCATTCCAGCTAGTGTTTCTGATGAGCTCCATGCAGTTTTGTGTTTTGCATTATGCAAATTTATACAATAAACATTTATTAATACTATGAACATTATAGAACCCATAAAAGTTCCCTTCCTAGAAAGAAAATATTTGTTTAACATTCTTCTGGCCTCTTACTCTTTGTTTACTGGCTGGATTACAGAAGATGGTCTGTTTTTAATTTAATGTAATAAAAATGCACATGCCTTGGGGTATTTCATTTTATGATTTCCACCCATGGGGGCATTATCTCCTTGTTAAGAGTCTGGTCTTAGAACAGTCAGCAAATATGGCGAGAAATGCCATCCCTGAGTGCAGGAATGTGAGCTCTGAAAATCTCCACTGGGCAGAAAGGCTGACTTGGGGAATTCTCCTGTTAGATCTCTCAACTCAGAGTCAAGCATGCAATGGGAGGCTTCCATAAGGAGTCCTAGCAGGATGAGCCCTCACCATGTTTGCTCAGAAGAAGCAGCATTAACAACTTCCCACTGTCGGAGTTTGCATAGCAGAAGATTAAAAACATAAAACGGATGGCTGTGATTAGCATGTCTGGCTGCCTGAGTGCTGGCTGTGCAGATAAGCAACTGTGCCAGGAAACTCCTCCGAACCTGAACTTCAGTTTTCTCATGAAAAGATGTGAGCATGCTGACCATGAATTTATAGTATTTTGTCAAAAAAAAATAACCCTCAATTCTAAAATTTTGAGTGTGCCATTCCTTCTACAGTGTTATATGGTGGAAGTTATGAGCATTATGACAGCTTTGAGCAAGCCGAAAACTGCTTTATAGTGTGCACTATTTTTACTAAAGACACAGCAGCTTGTTGGGATTCAGAAGCATGCTAAACTTCTGCTTCTGTGTGTGCGTGTATGTGGTGTGTTTGTGTGTGTGTGTGTGTGTGTGTGTGTGGTGTGCAGTGTGTGGTGTGTGTGGTATGTGGTTTGTGTGTGTGTGTGTGTGTGTGTGTGTGTGCGCAGAGAGAGAGAGAGAGAGAGAGAGAGAGAGAGAGAGAGAGAGAAGGCAGAGAGAGAATTCATGAGACTGTTTTCTACTGCAACATAAGGCGAACATCTCATGACTTTAAACCATTTGTTGTTGATATCATTAAAATAGGCCATTGTTCTTTCTTTTTTTTTTAACTTTACAGTTTAATAGATCTCCTGAGACTTTTCTCAATTAGCCATCACATCAGTATTTTAGACATTTCTAAATATGTTTGCTAAACAAATTTGAGAATGGCAGAAAAATGGCATTGCCTCAGGCAAAACCTTTCCCTGATATTTCTTTTGTGATGAAGTTCTTTTATTTAAATCAGTGGAATCAGTGGCTTTTTGCTTAAATGCTAATTTTTTATCTTTTTAATGGTGTGAAGAAAGATCTTAGCAATATGTTGAACGGGTTGGAGACATGGCTCGGTGGATAGGTGTTTGCTGGGAAACAGGAGGACCTAAACTGATCCCCAGCTCCAATATAAGAAGCTGTGCGTGGTCATGCACACTCCCTACACCCTTGGTAGTGTTGAAAATCAAGACACTGATGAAACCTCCTGGCCATCAGTGTAGCTCTCCAGCTTCAGTAGAACATTCTTTTTTAAAGATATAAGTTGACAAGTGATACAGAAAGAAATCTAATTTCTTCCTCTTGTTTCTACACACACACACACACACACACACACACACACACACACACACACACACACAGAGACAGAGAGACAGAGACAGAGACAGAGATTAAAAGCATTGTAAAAGGCTATAATACAAAAAAGAAACTCGTGTGTGTGTGTGTGTGTGTGTGTGTGTGTGTGTGTGTATTTCCAAAGGAATAGATTCATATAAAATTCAAACAACACACAGATTAGCTTCTTATAACTTCATCTATTGTCCATTTTGTGCTAAATGGCTAGCACTGTTTATTATAGAATAAACCTCCTGGTCATACTTGATGATTGTACCAGTTTACTATATATTACTATGTATGTCTTATTAAAATATTCATAGTTTTCAATTTTCTATTGAGTGTGCACCAACATGATAGTCAACTAGTCCCCAAATCTGAAGTAGAGAGCCTTATATTTGTGACCATGCCTATGGTGGGAAATGATCTCTCTTGATATACCTTGGATACAGCTCAGAGAAGGACTGGTATCCGAATCCCATCACTTTTATCCCATGGTGTTTTATGCATGTACCCTCAGTCTCATGAAAGTGAGGCAGGAGGATGGCCAGGAGTTTGAGGACAAGCTGGGCTGCATAGTGAATTCTAGCCCATGCTAAGCTACAGAAGATCACCTTCATTCACTTACACTTTTACTCATTCATGCTGATCTGTCATTGCTACACCAGACATTGACTGTGTCTACTGAGTAAAATAAGGGAGAACTTATGCAGGCCAAAGGCATCCTGACGTTAGTCACTCAACTTGTGGCTCCAAGTGCTCATTTGAGATGGACTTGGGCTTAGTCCACTCACAGTTGTCTACTTGAATAAATAGAAACATGACAAGAAAGAACAGGTAAAATCAATGTGAGAAACTGGTAGAGCTTGGGCATTGGAGATATAATATTATAATAGTATATATATGTTAGATACATGGTAATTAATACAGATACGAATTCTAAAATAAGTCCATTTAAAGACTTTGTACTTTTCATCAGCCAGTGGGAAGTGAGCCTGTCTACTAATGATAGAAACTCAGTCAAGATAAAATTTCCTGATCTTGGCTCCAGTAACTGTTTGAAAGGAGCTCCACAAAATCCCTGTGCTCTAACTGGCCTGAAGAATCTCTGTTGATTTTTTTTATCTTGCATGCACACCACAACACTGTTCAGGGGCTTTACAGACCTACTAAGACTGAAAGGAGCCTGGTGCATGCCTGTATGAACAAGGTCAGTCCTTTGAAAGACAGGGTGTTTAATCTTGCTTCAGAGACATGTTCTTGAATATGTATTGTTTGTTATAGAACCCAGTGTGGAAAGGGGGAATTTCAAAAGAGAAGCCTATCATATTATAATTTATAAATTAAGACTTTTGATTAATCTTCATTTTTAAATGCTCTTTCTTTTTCTTCCATATTGTAAAGGTTAAAATAAAAGACTGTATGCTGTTCATTTAAATAGCAAGGCCAAGAAAACAATGAATATGAGAAGAAAATTGGAGGACTAGAGGGACTGCCAGCTAGCATCTATGTACTCCCTATACGTGTTCCTCTCACAATTTCTTCTGTGTCCTCAGAGCTTTGTAACTTGGAAAGAGTCAGTGTATTGGTCTAAATTTTCACTGCTGCTGTGCTTTTAAACTAGGCAAAAGCCATTTCCAAATCAGAAGCTTTATTCTGTTTTGTACCATTGTTCACAATTTTAACAGCTAATATGAAATGCCAAGCCACCACTAATTGAAAATTGATTTTGGAAGCAATTAAAGAGCCACCTCAGTAATGAAGAACGCATGGAAAAGTCTCATCAACTACATTACTCCCGGGTGGAAGTCTCTATGAAATTTCTCTGTTTGTGGCTTGTAGACTCACCCACAGTTATGCCACATGCTGAAGAAGAAAAATGTGCAAGTAGAGCTGTCAGTCATAGAAGGACAACCATGAAGACTTCAATTCCATGCTTACCCTAGGTAAATGAAAGGCTAGTGCAAATATAATGTATTCAAGATATGAGCAAAGGAAAGCCTTTAGCTAGGTCATACATTACCTCTCCTGCTCCCAGTCATATGAGTTGTGTGATTCTTGAGCATCAGATAAATGTTTTAGATAACAATTCCAATTTATCAGCCTCACCACTATGAAATATTTGAAAAATGAAAGAAAGGTTATGACTAGATGAACTCCATTCTATTCGAGTGTAGCTCATTCTAATTTTAACGCCAACTTTTGGTTGACTGTGTTGTCATTATTTTCTCATCTGGGATAATTTTGCTCCCCATAAGAGCCAAAGACCACCTTAAGAAACACCACATAGGAGAAGTCCTCTCTTTTGAGTTATAAGCCAGAATTGCGTAAGGGACTCCTGAAACATACAGCCTGTTGATGTCTGGGTTTACTCCCCAAAGTGAAGGTAAGTCCCTACTCCTGGAAATACCATGAACTCCAGAAACAGGGTCCAGAGGCTTCTGAACTGGAACTGATTCAAATATTTCCTCCCTGAGAACTAGCCGTCATGGCAACAGAAGGTACCTTGTAAACTTCCAAAAGAGAAAGGCCGGATCTGTGTACAGAGGGCTGTTGAACAGCCAACAACCACTAATTTACTAAGCCAGCAAAATTCCTAACAATCTGTAAATATTTATCCTTATACCACAAATGACTCTAGTCTTCATCTTTCATTAAGAACACTCCTCTTTGCAACAGAGGCCACTACAGAAAGCTACAACCAATCAATATGCATGGTTATAGAGACAGGTCTCAATGTCTTTATCTTAAAAACACTCCCACACCTAAGGCTATGAGAACATTGCAAAATAGGGTGCCAAAAACTTGTAAAAGCCATGTGATCAGAGAGATTGCTGTGAGTTGCGTCTCTTCTGTAAAGTCTCACCAACATGACCACCCAAACATGAGCTGAGCAAGGAGGCCAAAACAAATATGTCAAACTGTATGAGGAATGAAAGCCCATTAATTCTCAGTCTACAGAATGAACTAAAGACAAGGGAGTAAAGCTGGAAATAGATGTGGAACCTCCTCAGGGAAATGTACACCAATGTTTGTCAATACCAAATGCTAAGCCCTGAAAACAGATATACGAGTAACATCATATGAACTCAACTGGTTATATTTAGGAATATAAACATACAAGTACATATATGCCTGCAATAACAGTTGATTAAAAAAAGAGGCCATGAATTTGACGAAGAGTAGGAAGAGAAAAATCTGAACATCTCCTAGATACTGGGCATCTGTGATATTGCCCTTGTATTGATAAATATAAAATACAATCTGAAGAAAACAGGTAAGTTTTCTAGAACGTGTTTCTTAGTCATGATAGGCATTAAGAGAACCTATATTGGCCATGAACACAATAGGCACTGGATGATGAAAAATGCCAGTTTTTCCATCATGATCTGGGTATGATGAACCAATTACTACTGTAGACAACACCTTTTGAAAATTTCTGATACTAAATAAATGGATCTTCTTCCCCCTTCACTGGCCGCAGCAACATCTAAGACAACAAAGACAGATAATGTATAAATAATCGCTTTCAACATGTACTTCCTTTGATTTATTTCTGATAGTTCTGAGTGAGATGACTTCTCTCACTGTGGTCAGATAAAGAAATAAGACTGTGGCTTGAAATGTCCTCTCAATGGTTTAAAGGGGCAGCTCTATCCAGAGATCTATCTGAAGAAAAAGGTCAATGCTAACAGATTTATTTTTATTTTATATTTTTTTTTACATTGAACAGCTTTATTTTTGATAATGTTGAATTTTGAACCATTACATTCCCACAATATTACCCCAGTCAGCTTCCTCTGGTCTAGAAGTGTAAGAACTTCAGATTATAACTGAATTTTCCCATTATTTACTCTTCTTTCCTAAGCTTCATCACAGTTGATGGAGGAGGAGTTTCATGGAATTCCTGTGCTATGCTTGGCTTGAGTTGGAAGAGATTACTCAGAGTTTTGTTGTTCTTCACTGGTCAAGACAGCTGAAGAGAAGCATGTGAGTGCCGCCGAAGCCACATGATTATCTGATTTGACTCTATGACTGCTTTAAGTTGGAAACAGACAATGAACATAAAACATTCTGATACATTTTGGTGTAGAAAAGGCATGGCTCATGACCAATGGCTTAAAAGAAAGCAGCACTTCCAGTATGCAAAACTTATAAAGTACATATTGATTTCAGTGTGCAAGAAGATAAAACAAATAACAACAGCTGATTAGGAACTGAATATATAGACAGGAGAGGTTGCCCAGTTGGTAAGAACATGGGTTACTACTCATCTGGAAGAACTGGGTTCAATTTCCAGTAGCCACATGGTAGCTTACAACTATCAATAACTCCATTTCTAGTGGATCAAATGCTCCTTTTCTGACTTCAGTGACAGACATGATACATTTACATATATGCAGGCAAAACATTAGTACTCATGAATGAACAGAAAATAAATCTTAAAAGAATTACATATGTGTATGCATTAGACATGTTCACCTCTGTCCCTTCACATTCTGACTCTGCAAAGCAGGAGTGTCTTTGAAAAGTGATAATAAGTTGTCCAAATCACAGGCCAGTAAATGGCAGAGTCAGTATAAAATCCCAGTGTCCCCTGGCAAATCACTTCCTGCCTCAAACAATGCATTGATTTGCATCTTTTTCATTTTTGGTGGAATAGACTTAGAAAAAGCAATGTTCTTTTCTGTAAGCTCTAAGATCATCTCCCCAGTTCAATTAAAGGATGCTTGAAAATCATATGTAATCAAAAGGGTTTTGCTGAAACTAAATCATTATAATAGTGAGAAAATTGATAATGGATTATTATTTCTGAGTCTTAGTCCAAGGGCTTTTATTTACTAAGTGCTAAAGAACTATATGGATTGCCTGTTAGAGACACAGGGAGGAGCTCATTGTACTTACTCTCGAATGTGCTTTTCTGGGATAAAATAAAGTCAGATGCACAGAGCAACTGAATCAGATATCTATTTAGAAGGCATTCTTCAAGGCATGCCAGGACAAAGGTATTTCCTTACATGCATACATGTGTGCTAGAGGGCACAGGCAAACACACACACACACACACACACACACACACACACACACCCTTTATCTTCTAGCATCACAAAGAGGATACAGAAAGCTGATGATGAAAAAAAAATAATTGCTTTTGGCCCTCATGACCAAGGCAAATAGCTAGAAATTTTGGACCTAAAAATAGGCTGATACCATCAGAGAAGAAATGGATAATAAAAATGTACAGACGAAGAGGATATAGTCCAGGAATCCCAGAAATATAAGGCTAACGATGCCTTTTGCTTTTACCTGGTGCTCATGCATATTCATTAAGGGGTAACTGAGAGAAAAGTTTGGGCAATTTCAGCTGGGTAAGTAGATAAAATTTAAAAAAAAACAGTAAGTTAAGGGCTATAGTGATTTTCAATTAATAATCCAAGTTTGTGCTTCATGAGTAAAGGTAATAAGAAGACCAGGAAATGAGGTTCACACAGTGCATGGGAAATCTGAGATTGGTGAGACATCAAAAGCATCAGTTATAATTATAGAGAATTCAATGGGATTTCTTGAGTGTTGAAAATATATTAGCCCTTGTTCCAAGAGTTACTGACTTTATAATCATCCATTCATACAGTGATCTCATAACTGGTAATTTTTGAGGGTTTGGTTTGTTTAGGAATAAAAATATGTTTAAAATATTTATGTATTTGTTTACTTAGTTTGTGGTACTGGACATCAAACCTAGGGTCTTTTGTGTGTCAGGTTTACATTCTTCACTGAGCTACATTACCAACTTTTAATATTTATTTCTAAGTATTCCACAGCTCAGTTTCTTCAGTGTATGTCTCCTTCACCATTCAGCAACATAAGCAGAATCTATCCTATTGTGTCTGATAGTCGTGTGGATTTGATATCCCTTTTTTTAAACTTATTTCTTATGGATGTGCTGATATTCATCCAAGAGAAATATTCTGTTATACTTACTAAGTACAGGTGTTTTCAGCAATCTTTGTTATGTCTATTTGCTCAATTGCTTTCAGCTGTAATGCTGTCACAGATATTTCCCAGCATACTTTTCTGTCTAGGAATCCATGTATTAATAATTAGTGTATTATACTTCCTCCATCTGTCAGATCAGATTCATTGTTTGCATGATAGAAATCCATCAACAGGCCATCCAGGAATCACATGCTCAGGAGTCACATACTTTTTAGTTCTTTCTTTCTTTCTTTCTTTCTTTCTTTCTTTCTTTCTTTCTTTCTTTCTTTCTTTCTTTCTCCTTCTTCTTCTTCTTCTTCTTCTTCTTCTTCTTCTTCTTCTTCTTCTTCTTCTTCTTCTTCTTCATCTTCTCCTCCTCCTTTTCCTTCTTAATTCTCCTCTTCCTTCTCCTTCTTCTATTCCTCCTCCTTCTCCTCCTCCTCCTCCTCCTTCTCCTCCTCCTTCTCTTCTCCTTTTTAATATAAATCACTTAAATTCTTCACTAAGCAGCAAGGGCTATGTCTATTATCTGTGGGATGTTGCTGCCTTGGAAAAAAAAAGAAGAGGTAGAAATCAATGCCTGTTTGTTCAATAACAGGGCAATAGAGAAGAGAACACGTTTGCAAACAGCAGGTGGGGCTTTCAATTTGGAAAGCAATCAGAGCATCAGTTGTGTGCCTTGAAGGGCAGAGCACAGAGACAGACAGTGGTGCAAAGGAGAAGACAGAAAAGATGCTCTTCTTTATTTTTCGTATCTGTACATTCACAAAGACATTTTTGTTGTTCCCACTTATACTCTGATCCTTAAAGATTAAGCAGCATGCAGTGAGGCTGTGCTTTCATTCTTGGGGATTTACTTGGTCTTGTTTCTGCTTCTTTATGTGTCTTGGAACAGAGTTTTGAATTGAATTTAGAATAGGGATGACTAATTTAAAAATATAAGCATAGGCTAATGTCCAAAACCGAAATAAGCTAACTTAACTTTTGTAAAGAAATTAGTATGAACCAGGGACTGTGGTGGGCATTCAAGTCACAGGTATATTAAAATATTGAAGGATGTCAGTGATTAGAAACTCAACTTGCAGCCAGGCAGTGGTGGCGCATGCCTGTAATCCCAGCACTTGGGAGACAGAAGCAGGCAGATTTCTGAGTTAGAGGCCAGCCTAGTATACAGAGTGAGTTCCAGGACAGCCAGGGCTACACAAAGAAACCCTTTCTTTTTTTTCCATTTTTTTATTGGATATATTCTATATTTACAATTCATTTCTCTTTTTCTGGTTCCCCACCCCCAAGGGTCCCACATGCCCTTTTCCCTCCCCCTGCTCCCTCATCCACCCCTTCCCACCTCACTGTTCTTGTACTCCCCCACAATGATGCTTTGGTCCATTCTAGCACCAGTGTCCTCTCCTTTCTTCTTGTCAGACATCATTTGGTATGTGATTTATGTCTTTGGTGTTCCAAGATTCTAGGCTAATATCCACTTATCAGTGACTGCATACCATGGGTATTCTTTTGAGACTGGGTCACCTCACTTAGTATGACGTTCTCCAGCTCCATCCATTTCTCTAAGAATTTCATGAATTCATTGTTTCGAATGGCTGAATAGTACTCCATGAAACCCTTTCTTGAAAACCCATAAAAAAAAAAAAGCTCAACTTGCCTCAGGATTAAATCCCAGAAGAACATAATTCCAATCCCTCCCATATAGACTGTTAGGGATTCCCTATATTTCTAAGCTTTCTTGGAATAAAATAAAAGTTTATCTGTTAAACAAAGTACTTGAAAATAAAATAAGTGGAACAAACTGTATTTAGCACAGAATTTAGTATTGCTTTTCAGCAGACACATAGAATGGCCAAGCTCCTTGGGAGTCGAGAGCTTACCCTGTGAAGGGAACGGGGAGTGACTTATGTATTTTCTCATGGTTTTCATAACTATAGCAAAGTATGTGATAAATAGACCTCTGAATAAAAGCATGACTTGAAGACTGATTGATTTCCTGAAGAAACATGAGAATGTTATATTTAACATTTTTTTTGTCAAAGGTAGTTCTGATATTTTTATGGTTATAATGAACAAATTCAAGAATTTAACCCAAGTGCACTGATGTTGACTCCTATTGCTTCTATATGCTGAGTAGAAGTCTAGCATGATATGGCTAGTATGTGTTAGCAATGTTTATTCTAGGTCCACTTTCCCATTTGTATTTGTAATTTTAGACAGAAGAGACTATCCAATGCATCCTCATCATTAATGTCTTATACGTATTATATAAATTTGAGATCCAAATATTCAAACTCTTGCATTTTTAGATATTACCTCTATAAATATCATCATATTTTCATAGAAACTTCTGCTTTTTGTCTACATGAGCTTTAAATTTGCTTCTTTATCAGGAAAAAGGGTAAACAGGTTCCAAAGTACAAATCCAGAAGTCTTCTAGTAAACCTCAGGATTGTAATAACAAAGCCATAACAAAATATAAATTCCATCTTGAACCAACAAAAATATATACAAGTGGCTTCTGTTCCTACATGCGTGTCACAAGCACTAAACCTAAAATAAAATCATTTAAAGGAAAATGGCATTTCTAGATAGTATTTTCTTTTGTATAATTTCTTGTGAATTTTACACAATCAGCATATTGCATTGTATATCAGAGTATTTCTGTGCTGTATTTAGTAAAATAAGGATCTATCCACATTTATCACTAGCATAAATATTATCCATGAATTAGTGCAAATTATCAAAGACCTATCTATGCACAATATGGTTGGGTTGTCGAAGATGAAATAAATACACTGGGCATGATGATTTTTTTCTACACATTTATTTAAGACAGATACAAGGCGTAATTGTGTAGCATGTCTAGCATGCTATGCAGAAAACAATCGATACATCTAAATGGACTAACAAACCATCTGATGAAGGGATTGCCGACAGCGGAAAGAGTTCCAAAACGAAGCAAGATAGGGCAATGCACCTGGAGAGAAAAGCAGGAAAATAGTGTTAATGGAATGAGAGGTGCAGCTTTGAGAGAACCCAGGTCCTGCCAGCTGAGATGAAGGTGAGTAAACACTCTAACCTACCTCTACCTTTCTCCACCCTCTCACCCCAGGCCAGAGTACAAAAGAACCCTGAGGAGACATTCCAAGAGGCCAGCCTGTAAAGCTATGTATGGTAGGCAAATACATTGAAGGTGCACATTGTATTCTTGCTAATAGACATTGTGAATCCTCTTCACTGGGATGATACTCCATCTTCTTTATGGAAGCCCACTGAGGGCATTTTCCTACAAACTTTGTTACCCAAATAACTGTGCTTACTTTGTTTTTCTACGTGTTTAATAGTCGCCAGTCGCCAGGAGCTAGTTAACTAATCGCATTTTCTTTCAACTTTGGCTAACAGGAAACCTCAGATTAATTGTGTACTCTTTGTCCAACAAAATACACAGAATCTTGTGGCATGAAATAGGCATAAATCTTATCCTTGCATCTCATTTCAATTGTTCACCTACAATTTCACCTAATTTGTCACTTGTTTTGATGTGACATATATTTTATATAAGCTACCTGAAATTCTGTTTTGATAATAGGAATCGAGTATGTCATTTTGTCCAGGTTGTCATTGAAAGATTCTGTACAATGTGGCTTAATTTTTAAAAAAAATGTTTTCATACAGTCATGTATGCTAGAAGCTGGACATCAAGGTGCTAGAATGTCTGCATTCCAATAACATATCTTTTGCAAAATTTTAGGCAACTTCTTTCTTGCTATGTACCTTTGTGGCAGTTCCTAATCAAAAGAATTTTACCTTTTGCTCTACCCAGATTGAAACTGTGATAGATGAGAAGCTCTCATAATGCAGAAAGTCCCCAGGTTCTAAGTGTCCAATGCAGAGCCAGAGGCTTAGAGCTCAAAACATGAAGAACTGGAGACTATTGGTTTCAGTATTAAGTGTTTTCTTGCTCTGAGATTTTATCAATAACAACACAT
The DNA here is from genome assembly GCA_964023405.1 of Apodemus agrarius. Taxonomy (NCBI): domain Eukaryota; kingdom Metazoa; phylum Chordata; class Mammalia; order Rodentia; family Muridae; genus Apodemus; species Apodemus agrarius. Next base: position 78,712,562 of record OZ030015.1, read on the forward strand.
GTGGCAGCTATTGCAATCATAGTCTTCCAGCAACTATGAGGAGTGATAGCAGATAACAGCAGACAGAACCAGCTATTGTGCGAGAACTGGGTCTTAGAGGTCAGGACTTTCTATACTTGCTAGTGATACAGCTCTCAGATTTGCAGTTATGGGCCCACAGGTTCAGCAGATTCATGGAAGGTTGCTCTTACCAAAGGCCTGAACTTAAAACTGGATTCATTTAATTTCATAGAAGAGAAAGTGAGGAATAGCCTAGAACCCTCAGGGACAGAAGATGACTTCCTGAACTAAACACCAATAGCTCAAGCACTAACAAAGATAAACAATTAATAAATGGGACTTCCTGAAGCGAAAAAGCTTCTGTGAGACAAAGGAAGCTGTCAAAAGTACAAAACAGAAACATTCCGAGTGGGAAAAGATCCTCAACAAACCTACAACCAACAGAGGGTTAAAAATACATAAAAGACTCAAGAAATTAAACAGCAACACATCAAATTATCCAATTAAAACATGGGGCACTGAGCTAAATAGAAAAGTCTCAATAGAGGAATCTCTATTATCCAAGACACACTTAAAGAAATATCCAAAGTCCTTAGTTATCAGGAAAATGCAAATACAAATGGCTTTTATATTCTATCTTACACCTGTCAGAATGGCAAAGATCAAAAACTCAATTGACAGTACATGCTGGCAAGGATATGGAGGAAAGGAAACATTCCTCTATTACTGGTGAGAGTACAAACTTGCACTACCACTTTGGAAATCAATCTGGTGATTTCTCAGAAAGTTGAGGATAGTTCTTTCTCTAGACCCAGCTATATCATTCCTAGGCATATGCGCCAAGGATGCTCTACCATACCACAAGGATGCTTGATCCACTATGTTCATCGCAGCTTTATTTGTAATAGAAATTGGAAACAACCCAGATGTCCTTCAACCGAAGAATGGATGAAGAAATTGTAGTACATTTTCACAATGAAATATCATCCTGCTATTAAAAAGAAGGACATCATGAAATTAGCATACAAATGGATGGAACTAGAAAATGTAATCCAGAGTGAGGTAACCCAGACCCAGAAAGACATGTATGTAATGTGTTCATTTATAGGTGGATATTAACCACAAAGTTCAGGATAACCATGCTATAATCTACCCAAGAAGGTAAGTAACAGGAAGAACCCAAGGGAGGATGCTTGAATGGCTCTCAGAAGGGGAAATAAAATAGACATTGGAAGTGGACGGAGAGATGGAACTGAATGAGAGTAGAGGTGGGAAGAGGAATGGGAGCAGGTATCAGGAATGAAGAGAGGAGAGAAGGCTGGGAGAGAGAACAGAAACTGGTTGGGGGGGCACTTCTGGCACAAGCTGGAGATCTAGGATAGGGGAGAATCCTGCAAGTCTGGGGGGTTGACCCTAGCCGAGATTCCTAGCAGTCAGGGATATGGATCTTCAAGTGATTACCTCCTGTAGCCAGGTGGGGCTTCTAGTGGAGGGATGGGGACCACCAACACTCTCACAAAACCTTCAACTTAAAATTTTCCTGGACTACAAGATGTGCAGAAATAAAGATGGAGAAGAGATGAAAGGAATGGCCATTTAATGAGTGGCCCAGCTTAAGACTCACCCCACGGGAGAGAGCTAACCCCTGACACTTTTAAAGATACACTGCTTGGCTTGTAAACAAGAGCCTACTACAATAGTCCTCTGAGAGGCTTCACACAGGAGCTAGTGGAAACAGATGCAGAGACCCACAGCTCAAAATTAGAAAGAGCTCAGGAGTCTTGTGAAAGTTTAGGGGGAGGGGTTGAAAGATTGGGGGAAAAGACTGAGGGAGCTAGAGGGTGAAGGATAGTACAAGAAGATACACAGACTAAACTAACCTGGGTTCATGGGAGATCACCGAGACTAAACCAACCAAAGGGCATGCATGGGATGAACGTAGACCCCCCTACACATATGTAACAGATGTGCAGATTGGTCTTCATGTGGGTTCCTTAACAACTGGGGCAGGAGATGTCTCTGACGCTATTGCCTGTTGCCTTGCCTGGCATTAGTAAGAGGATGCATTTAGTCCTACTAGTACTTGATGTGCTAGGATGGATTGATAGCCCTGGCAGGGCACCCCAACTCTGAGGAAATGGGAAGAGTGAATGGGGAAGAGTGTGTAAGGGTAGGACTGGGAGGAGAGGATGGAGGGAGGCTGTGATCAGGATGTAAAGTGAATAAATAAATTAATGAAAATTAAAGAATAATAATCAAAAGAAAACAAGAAGTGTCAAGTTTATTGTATTTAGCTTTGAAGAATCTCCATGGTTCTTTAAGATTCATGCCTCTACTACCGATGCTGTAAAAACTGCACAGCTCTTAAAACCTCCTTCATTGCTGCAGCTACTATAACTGCACCCTTTGCCATAGGTACAATTCTGTTGCTATTGGAAGCTCAGTCTACTCAACTGACAATGAAGATTACAAACAAGTGCAAATGGAACATGAAGAACTATGTTCATATATTTCCTGTTGCAACATCAAGGAACAGCATAGGAAGACATATCATAGTTGAGTTTAAAATGGAAGTGGAAAGCATATGTATTCATCAGAAATGTTCTGTAGCAAGGGCATTAGTACCAGCCATCCCAAACACAAAACAGTCATTAATGTACATGAACAACTGTGTTTATATTGTTATCATAACCTTCTGCTGCATCACTAGGGTCTTCCTCTCTCTTGAGTGAGACTTGCTCCAGGGTAATCAGAATCACTTCGAGTTCAACAGAAAGATTTGTCTGACTCTGGGTGGCCTGTAGAGATTTGCCACTGTGGTCATGACTAGTAAACATCTTCAGCTGTGGCTTTAGCTGCTGGAATGTCTTCAGAGTAAAGCAGCCAGATTCAAGGATGGCAGACATCCATTTTTCAATAAATGAGTTGTCTGACTGATTATTTCCCATCCAAGTATGAAGAAAGGGACTGTCAAATCTGTCTAACAATTGCAATCATTCACACAAAGCATTAAGAGTGTTTACAATAAAGATTTAGCTAAAGATCAAAATAGAATTAGCAACTCTAATAGGATTTAACCGTGTTTACTAGTATTTAACAATGTTTAACAGTGCTTAACTCCTGCCCCAGTGCTTCAGCAGAAGCAGAGTTCCTCTGATCATCATACAGGAAGAAAGATCACCAGTTCTCCAGTGGCTTAGAAAGGTGCTAATCCCATGGGAAGCGCCTCTACTTGTGACTTCATCGGATTCTTATTACCAGCAATGAACCTTACTTCACATATTACCATGTTAAGGTGCAGAGATTATAGTTTTAGTTAAAATACAGAAGATGGAAAATATCTCAGCAATTTTAGAAGAAATATAGATGAAAACCAAGATTCAATAACTCAGATATCCAGGGATGTGCATGGTAAATCCAAGATATTGTATACAGTGTTTTCAAGGAGCTCACAGGAAAAGACAAAGGGATATCTATACAAGCAGATGTCTCATGAAGAGTTTTAGTTGGTAGGTGAAAAAAATGACCACTAACACCACCAGAGTAATTTGAGAACTAAACTTATGACCTGAAACACTTTGATTTTCAAGTTTCTAGGAGAAGAGAGAATAAAGTCTTTACATTAAACTAGTGGAAATTGCTTATAACTCGGAAAACAATAATCATAAACTAAGCACAAAGAGACTTTAATAAAACTCAGATTTTCTAGTGGGCTTCTTTAAAAGTGCAGTTTAAATTAAATGTACCTGGTAATGAATATTTAAAAGTGACATGTAACAATCATACTCTTCGCAAAAGAAAATATGGGTGCTCAAAATCATATAAAACAACACACAAAGTTAGCAGTCATCAATGACATGCAAAGCAAATCCATCTTGAGATACTTCTTTAAACCCATGAAAGGCCCAAGAAAAATTTTGACAACATTAAATGATAGACAAAGTGCAAAGTGCCCAGGACCATTCAGTGTTGGTGAAAATATAGAATACTTCAATGATTTGGGAAAAGGTTTTACAGAGTCTTTAACATTTAAGCATTTTACTAGATTACAGCTCTATTATGGATAGTTCAATAGATTTATGCATTCAGTCAAGAGAGATGTCAAGGCTTATTACCCTAAAAAAATACCTTATCAAAACATTAAGAGATTAATGAGTGAAATATGGGCCACATCCATAAGATAAGGAAGAGATAAATAACTCATGGTAGATTGATATAATAGATTATTACTCACAAATGAAAGGAAAATGTTACCTTTTTGTTAGTGTGTGGATCTGGAATAACTCCAAATGTTCATGTGTTATAGGCTTAGCCCTCACCTTGGCAGATTAGAGATGGGAAATCGTTGAGACAAGGTCCTGGCAGAAAGATTTTATGTCCTTCTGGCCATGCCCTTGAGGGCTATCATAGGCTCTATTCCACTGTTTTTTGGTTTTCTTTTGTTTTTTCCTGCTGTGGTTTTGTTACTGAGTAGAGTTGTTTTACCGACTACATGTCTTTCCCATGAAAGATGCCAGTGCACAGGCACAAAATCAATAAGCCACTTCACTATCAGTTGAAACTTCCAAAAATTTGAGTCACACTAAATATTTCTATATTTTACCATCTTGTGTAATTTATTAAAATAAGAGAAAGCTAAGAAACATGATCTTATTGAAACCAAAGTTTTACATGAGAAGTCTTACACGGTTGCATAATCCATTAGTGAGAAGATTTAGAATCAAGAAAACAAGTCTGTGATGGCTTTATTAATTACTTGTGTCCAAGTATTTGACAGAGATTACTTAATGGAGAAATGATTTATACTATACATGCTTGCAAACCTTTCAGGAGTAGACCAGGGCCTGATGGGGCAGCTCACATCAGGGTAGATAGGATGAAGAGAAAAGGGAAATATGGAGGATACAGAAAACAAATCAGCCCTCAAGGTCAGACCTGTAATGCTCTAAGTATTCCAGCCAGACTCCACTTGCTGTTTTTCAATCCTTGCATATAATACTATCACACACAACTCTAAGGATCAATTCATTCAGAGATTTAGTGATTTGGTAACTTCGCAAAAGCTCACTGGCTGGACTCCAAGTGTCCAATATATGAATCTGTGAGGGACATTTTGTATTCAAGTCATAAGGATGAGAGATACCAAATTAGTGAGCGTTTATGGTCAGACATGAGGGGCAGCTCAAGGAAAGGAGCATCAATCATCATTTTAGGAATATGAAAATATTTGAAACTATGATTGATTTGATGGTAAGATGAGATGTGCATTTGTAAAAGCTTCATGAAGTCTGTTCTGAATATAAGCATATTTTTTAATGGATAAATGGAATAGAAAATATAAGACATGCTCCAGATAATAGCCCATAATCCAGGCTAAACAGGAGCCTGAGTGAGATGATAAAGTGTTTGAAGTCACCCTGGACTACATAGTGAATGGGAAGCCTACTCAGCTGCATACCAACAGGCTATGTCAAAGAAAATGTCTCAGGAATGAAGAAAAGAATAAGCAAAAGCTAGAAAGCCGTGGTAAGAACCTTGAGTTTATATATACCAAGCTAAAAATTTCAGCTCTCTGCCAATACTCACATACCTCTCTGTGCCTTAAGAAACATATGCTGAAAGATTTGGAGATCAATTTGCTTTAAATCATTTTATAAAACATGAACTGAAATGAGGCTCAGAGAACATTGCAGAAGATGGAGGAGAAAGGATGTAAACCAAAAAGATTAAGAGATGGGCTTTAAAATGCCATCTTCTGAGCAAGACACAGCCATTGCTTTCAAAATCAGCTTCAAAAGTCTGCACTGGGTCAATATATATGTATATTGACATACATGTATATGTATGTATATATATGCTTATATATGTATGTATATGTATGTATATATATATATATATATATATATATATATATATATATATATGTATGTGTGTGTATATATATAATATGCTTCTCAGTAGCCAGACATGGATGGAGAAAGTGGCTCGGGTCCCTACTTCTCACTACTAAACTTTTCTACCAATAGATTTAAGAGAAGTCATTGGCTTTAGTTATGTGCCCACCACTAACCCCACCAGGCTCCAATGAATGGTTCTTACCCCATGCCCACATAGATGAAGCTAGTTAAAATAAATGGGTCATAAAACAAAATCCAAAGCCAGAAATCTGGCAAAGGGGCTGGTAGGAATGGGAGAGGGTTTCGATAGGCTTCAATACAGATTATCAGAATGCAACATATAAAAACATGAAGTTGTTATAGAAATAACTTAAGTAATAAAAAATAACTATGAAAACATATACTAAGTAGCTATTTTGCAATGTCTCTGAGGGATGTTTCTCAAAAAGAAATAAAAGAATATTCAGTATCATCTACTAATTTGTCTAATAGGTTTTTGAAGACTCCATCTGATTTTACAAACAACTAAAATAATAGGTAGGCTAAGAGACAATGTCATTGTCACAATAGTTGTTATTGAACTGAGTACAGTGTCTGAGATAAGGTATATGAAAGATTGAGTCTTATTAATATACAAGGTACATGAAAAATATAAAGTTGAGTAATTCATGAATATGCAAGATGCTACATTAATATAAATTTGATGGAGATTCTTGTTTAATACTGAAACTTTTCACTCCCATTTGAATTCATAAGAGGAGCTGACTCCCAAAAAGCTGTTAAAATATTTCAAAAACAGCCAAGGGCCAGGAACAAAGAGACAATGAATCAAAACACTTCGGGTATTTTTATCAGAAATAAGCAAATGTATCCTGAGGCTGAATAACTACCTTATTTAGATAAACACTTAGATATATCTAGGTGTTTCCTGGTTAAACTTTCTAAGTAAATGGAATTTGACTGCTTTCCTTTGGTACAATGTGACCTACACTGTTATTTGCTTTTTAGCTAGAGAAGAAAGATACCTCTTGCGCCAACAGTGGTGATGCCATATAAAAGCCCAAGCATGAGACCAGGCATCACTACTTAGAGAAGGCAGTCACATCATTCCCTTCCTTGCTTAACTTAGCTGCTCATGTAAATATAGAGCGAATCAGAGTGCTGCTTCCAAGAATGTAGTATGATCCTCCAGCTATAGAGAAACTCCTAAGACAAAGAAACTCAGTATGTATTATTAGGAAGTGGTTGCAAATATTTTTGCATAGTACCTGCAAGTTACTATGGGACAAGTTACTATGTGTTGCTTATTATAATAGCAATTATTTAAATTTTTACCTTAATTAACGACATTTTATTTAATCTTACCTTTATCAATTATGCTCAGAACAACAAATATAGTCAATGAGTGACCAAATGCATATTAAAAAAAATAGAGGGGGGAAAAAGCAAAATTATCAAGTTCCTTGACTGTTTTCAGAGAAAAGCAACACCTTTCCAAGCATTTAATTATATCCTCTGAGCTTGACAAACAAAGGAAAGTGAAATGAAAACAGAGACATTTTGTGTGGTAGAAGGAAAAAACATCTCATGCAAAATGGTTCCAATTGACCAGGAAAGATAATGGACTAGAGAAAGCTTTTTAAAAACAAAATCAATAATAACAGCTTGGAAAAAATAAAAAGGTACACCTCGTTTTACAGTCAGAAAATGGACAGAACAAATAAATGGGAACATATGTGGGAGGTTAAGAAAACAGGTTGAAACTTAAAGGGAGAGAATATCCTCATCTGGACATCCGGTATAATGTCTTCCCTAACATGTGGAGTGAAATGTCATAAGGGCCATCAGAATGCTGATAGGAGCGTTAAAAGGCACAAGGAAAAAAGAACAGTGGGGCCATAAAAGTGCACGTTGGTGTGTGGTACCAGCTTGACTGGCTTTGGTTGTCGACCTTACCTATGAATCCTTGTGCTTTATCTGTTTGTCAATCCACATGGCTCTCTCAGCAGTAATTGCTGGCACATATAGGCACTCATGCACATGATCGTTTTTAACTCTAAGAATATTCTATTTATTATTCTCAGATGTCCCTAAATTTGAATATTTGAAATAATTGGTCTTGAAGAATGTCTTCCTTAAATTAAGGGGAAAAGATCAAGAGACATTGTTTGAATTGTCTATATTATGTCAGACAACTTGGGGTGAGAAGGGCCCCTGTATTTGAAAGCAAAGAAGAGGAGGTAAAGATTAATGAGCCAAAGCTAATTAAAGAAGTAATTGCTTTGGGGGGGGTGGTGCCTGAGATAGGAAGGTAACTGTCCAGAGGCTAAAAATATCATAGCTTGAAAAGATAATCTTGTACAAATGAGAAGTAAGTAGGACAATAAAAGGCCAAACATATTAAAATTCACTCTGTTTATTAGAAAAATAAATTGTATTCTGGAGCTCAATAAAAACCTAATTGTGGTTGATTTTGGCTGGACTATACCATTGTTGTAGCTATTGTTACTTATTAATTGTTCTCCAGGGTCCAGAAATCTCTGTACAGCTTGGGGTATCTGGTATCCTAAATTTCCTGGAGCAGTAATTGGGTAGAGAGTTTTTAGCAAATAATTTGAAAATGTACAAACTACTAATGAAACCTGTGTTTTTATTCAAGATCCGATTGTACAAACTAATTAAGACATCAGGTTTTTTTGCTTTGGGGTAGAATTATATGCACCCACAGTGGGGAAAGTGGCTACTTCAGATATCTGTGTAATATGCTATCTATATATAAAGAAGAAAGAGCAGTTAGGTATTCCCCAGACAGTGCAGATTGGTAGCTAAGGATTTTCTGAACTTGAGACCTGTTCATGATTGGAAAAACAAAGGGAGTACTTATAAACAGAAATATTTCTAAACCTCTTCAATCTTCCCTGTGTTTTGTAGTTCGAATTCTTCCAGCCACTTGCAAACCTTTTGGTCTCTCTCATTCTATGAATACCTTACAGTGTACTATTTACATCAAAAAAGAGATAATAAAGAATGACTAAACCGTACTATTTCCAATCAAGCAAATGTTAAGACAATTGCTTTGTTAGTTTGCAATAAGTGGTATTTTATTTTTAAATCATGTGAACTGCTTTGCTTGACTACATCACAGCTCCTAATAGTTCACTGGAGGCAGGCTGCACCTTTCCAGGCTTTGAAGAGCTTTATAAAGCTTAGAAGACTGTAACAAAAGCTTCCAAGCACAGTCACTTCTTCACAAATTCTAAGAAAATCTCTATTATCTTTCTTTAAGATGTAACATGAGTAAAGTTCCAAGTTATTGGACTGCCGATTTCCTCCTGCAGCTGATTGGGCACACTCATCAACAATTCCTCTTTTCAAAAATTGAAACAAATAAGCTAAAACAAAACAAAAACTACATTAAGACAAAAAATAACCACCATGTTACACACACAAACACATACACACAATGAAAAGTGAACACACACACACACACACACACACACACAAGTCCCTTTTTGTTAGTCAACTACTACTGGCAATAGGGCTTGCCCTGGATTGTGGTTGATATGCACATGACACACGATTGTAGCAAACATTTTTCCCTTTCCCAGTAGATAACAATTTAAAGATAAAATAGTTTCTTAGTTTGCTTTAATTTGTTTTGATATTTTGTTGATTTTTGAGAAAGAGATTGACAGAGAGGCAGAGAGACAGGCAGAGTGACAGAGAGAGGCATAGAAAGACACACTCACACACAGGGAGAGAGAGATATATATATATTAGTCTGGGTTCTCAAGAGGAACAGGACTTATATAGATAGATGATATAGATATAGATATAGATACAGATATAGATACAGATATAGATATAGATTTAGATATTTATATGAGAGAGAATATGTAGAGTATATTTTATGTAAAGAATATATATATAGAAAATATATGATGGGAATTTATTTATTAGAATGGCTTACAGGCTGTGGTCCGGTGAGTATAACACAGGGTATCTACCAAGAGAAGGTCCAATAAGCCAGGGGTTGTTCAGTCTAAACATATGAGACATTCATAGACTGGATGTCTCAGCTAGTCTTCAGTATACACCAGAATCTGTGAGAAGTAGGCTCTAATGCCAGTAAAGGAATTATTTTTATCAGCAAGTATGAGTGTAAGCAGGTGATGAGAGACCAAGTTTCTTTCCTCCATGTTCTTTAGATAGGCTGCCATCTGAAAGTGTGGCCAGATAGTGATTCTTCCTACTTTAAATGTTAAATTAAAAAATAAAACAAAATCCCCCACAGGTGTACTGAGTCAAAGGGTAAGTTTAATTCATTCCAGATGTAATTAAGTTGATATCCAAGAATATCCATCATAGAAAGTCAAAGCATATGAACAAAATATATTGCATTAAAAATAATAAAACTACATTAAAATTAAAATAGTCTAAGGAATTGTTTTTTAATGAGGGAGTGAGATTTTTTCTTTTTTATCCTTTTTTTTTATTAATCATTCCATTCATCTATATCTCAAATGATATCCCACTTAGAGGTTACCCCTCCACAAATTTCCCATTCCACATCTGGCCTCTCCCCCTCCTCTTTGCCTCTATGAGGGTAATCCCCATTCACCCACCCTCTCCTGCCCCATTGCCCCACCATCCGCTACACTGGGGCATTAAACCTCCAAAGGAGCAAGAGCCTCTTCTTCCATTGATCTCATCTGCTCCATGTGTATCTGGAGCCATGGATCCTTCCCTGTACATTTCTTCATTGGTCTAGTCCCTGGAAGCACTGAGTGGTCTGCCCAACCTCCCTTGTTCTTCCTATGGGGTTGCAATCCCCCTCCACTCCTCCAGTCCTCCTGACAGCTTCCTCACCAGGGTCCCCGAGTTCTATGATGGTTGGCTCCACAGCTTCCCATCTGCATTGGTCAGTTTCAGGAAAAACCTTCCAAGGATCAGCCATACCAGGTTCCTGTCAGCAAGCACCTTGTGGCAACAGCAACAGTGTCTGGATTTGTTGTCTGCAGACAAGATGGGTCCTCAGGTGGGGCGGTCCCTGGATGGCTCTTCCTTCAGTCTCTGTTCCATTTTTTTTGTCCCTGTCTTTCTTTTGGACAGGAACATTTCTGGGTTAAAAACTTTGAGATGGATGGGTGGCCCCATCCCTCAACTGGGGGCCATGCCTATCTACTGGAGGTGGTCTCTACAGGTCTCCCCTTCTCTGCACGTTTCCATGACAGTCATCCCTGTTTGGTCCTGGGGGCCTCTTGCTTCTCTGGCATCTGCGAAACTCCAGTGGCTATCCCAAGTTCCTCATACCCCAACGCTACAAAATTTTGATTTCCTGACCCTCTGTATGTCTCTCCTGTCCCTACTAGTACCTGATACTACCCTCTTAATTACTCCTCCTCCTATCTCCCTCCAAGATCACATGGTCAGAGGGGAAAATTTCCTGAACAGAACACCAATGGCTTATGCTATAAGATCAACAATCAACAAATGAGATCTCATAAAATTGAAAAGCTTTTGTAACACAAGGACACTGTCAATAAGACAAAACAGCAACCCCCAAATTGGGAAAAGATCTTTATCAACCCTACATCTGATAGAGGGCTAATATCCAAAATATACAAAGAACTCCAGAAGTTAAATTCCAGAAAACCAAATAATCATATTTAAAAAAATGAGATACAGAGCTCAACTGAGGAATTTTAAATGACTGAGAAGCACTTAAAGAAATGTTTACCATCCTTAGTCACCAGGAAAGTGCAATAAAAATGTCCCTGAGATTCTACCTCACACCAGTCAGAATGGCTAAGATCAAAAACTCAAGTGACAGCAGATGCTGGTAAGGATATGGAGAAAAAGGAACACTCCTCCATTGCTGATGAGACTGCAAGCTGCTAAAACCACTTTGTCAATCAATCTGGCAGTTCCTGAGAAAACTGGAAACAGTTCTAACTGAAGAACCACTCCTGGGCATATACCCAAATGATGCTACAACATATAACAATGACACATGCTCCAGATGTCCCTCAACAGAGAACTGCATACAGAAAATATGATACATTCACACAGCAGAGTACTACTCTGCTATTAAACAATGACTTCATGAAATTTGCAGGCAAATGAATGGAACTGGAAAAATTTCTTCCTGAGTGAAGTAACCCTGGCACAAAAGAACATAGTATGTACTCATTGATAAGTTGATATTAGCCCAAAAGCTCACTATGCCCATGATACAACCCACAGATCATATGGAGTTTAGGAGGATTTAAGTGGATGCTTTAGTCTAAGAATTTTTACAATTCCTTCTTTCCAAATTTCAGAGATCATTGAGGTAGATAGGAAAAAGTCTTTTCTGGATATCATAGACATTAACTCCTAGAAGTGACAACATTTGTAAGCTCAAGACAAAAGCTTAACAGCCATAAAGGATTTGGCCATGAAGTTCCATCCCAGCTGAGGTGCTACTGGCAATTGATAACTTTTAAAAAAGAGAACTAATTTTCTTCCAAGATATGGTCTCTGGTAGGTAGATCAATCTCTAGTGGAAGGCAACGCACTTAAGGCTTTATGGGCGGCAGAAGGTGCTGTTGATGGGTTGGGGGAGCAGATATATTGTTGTATGGGTAGGAAAGACAGGAAAGTGGATCAGGGATGAGTTCAGGAACGGGTGTGAATAAGAACAAAATACACTGCACTAAATTACTGAAAAACTAATACAGTAAAAAGAAAGTTTTATCCTTAGAACAAAATGTTTAAACGTATACTTTCCCTTACCTTCAGTGTTATCACCATGGGAACATTGTGGGGAAATGAAATAAAAAGAGAAGCAGCATCAATGACTGCATGATACAAGGGACAAGAGCTTATAAACTCATTTCATGGCATCTAAATCTATTTAAAGATGTATCTTCCTTGGTTTTTCTTCAGTATACAAGCTCTTGGTGATGTTGCTGGAACTCATAGCCTCTGGGTCTCAAATGTATGTCATGTGACATCTTCTAGTCTGTGATTCATAGTCAGAAGTTTTATTACATGGATTATTAAGGTGATAGCCACTAGTTCATCTTCCATTATTCCATTGAGCTCCTCTATCAGGTCACTGAGATTGGATTTCTGCTCTCTTCATATTATGTCTTCTCGTTCTGCCTTTTCCTATTTGTTCCCCTGCTCATCTGCCAGATCCTATCTTTTCCTTTTCTCTCAATAACAAAGCATTGCCAAGTTCACACTAAGATTTTTCTTTATTTGCTGTTTTCTCACATCATTTTTTTCAAGAGGAGAGCGAGAGAGAGAGAGAGAGAGAGAGAGAGAGAGAGAGAGAGAGAGAGACTTGTTTTGTGTTGTTTAACTAAAATCCTCCAGTACTGCCACTTTGAGGAGGAAATATAATTCTGAATGCATGCCTCAACTCAAATCTTACAGCTCAGCTTTAGCTCAAATTGCAATCCTTCGCAGCTAGTAATAAATTTGTAAAACTCAATTCTTCAGTCATCAAAACAAAGCACCCCAGGTGGTCCTCAGCACTGAAAAAACTGGGCCAGCAAGTGAGAAGCTAAAAATGTCCCAACTTGGCTTTACATCTCCTTGCTAAAACTTCTGCTACAGCATTCTTCTGTTGAAATGAAAATCTGATGGATATCCTGTTAGCTATCCAACTTGGTCATTAAATTACTATATAAGGGAGCTTATATAAACGTAAAATAATAAAAAACTAGATGTAAACGAGATATAGTGAACTTGATTATGAAGTATTTTGTAAAGAAAATAGTATAGAAAAACTCAGCTCTTATATGGAGGCTTTTGTTTGTTTCTTTGTTTCTTTTTGAGGGGATGGAAGAAAATGTCAAGAACTTAAATTTACATATTTAGGATAAGATGAGAAACTATTGACATTTGAGAGTGTGGCAAAAGATACAGAGGGCAGAAGAAAGCCATATGCATCCTTACAAGATTACCAGAAAGATGGATGCAGGACGCACTGGAATTTCAACGTGATCTAATAAAAATAGGGAACCTATTGATCTCTTGATTACTGTTTGATTATTCTCCATGAAACAACACTAGATCAGAGACTAAGTTAGGACTAAAATAACTTTTGCATTCTGAAAACTCATAAGAAATATTTAGGACTAAAATAACTTTTGCATTCTGAAAACTCATAAAAAACATTCACTTTTAAGTTATTTTATTTTTCAAAAAATAGATCTGCTGGAACTCCACAAGTTTTAGCAATTGCTTAATAAGTTTCCTATCCCATCTCAGACTGAATATTTAGTATGTCTAGAAAATATTAACTCTATAATTATACTGCCTATATACATATTATAGATAATCAAATGGAAAATAAAGCAAGAGGAGAAATATAGATGATAATAAATGTCTTCCAATGACCTCTTACTCTAAGATATTCTGGGTACTAGCTATAAATTACAATATCCTTTAAACTGTTAAAAAAACTAAAAACCTAATAGGTCCTAAATGGGGGTTTGTATCATAGACTGAAATGGTGAAATGAATAACTTCTCCATAACAATAATAATAAATAAAAATAATTGAAAATTATTATTTCCTGCACTATGTTTACCTACTTTGGAAGTTGGCTAATATTGTCATTTATATCTTCTTTTCATAAGAATAAAGCAGTCTAACATATAAATCATCAACTCCTATGTAAAAAATGACACTATACATACTTCAAACTTAGATTTGCACCATTCCATGTTCAACTACGAATACAAAACAGCTATTGAAAGATATTTTTTGAAATCATTACTTTTACCAAACATTGCAGTTTTCTCATGTTTTCAGCCTCTTATTTTTATCCATTTATTTGAACCTGATTTCAGATAAGCAGAAACTTGGAAGGCCTTGGCTGTTCATTAATTAGTTCTCTTTTTTTATTTTTTTAATTAATTTCATTTGCATTCATATTTTATTGCCCCCACCCACATCTACCCTCCAGCTGTTCTGTATCCCATACCTCCTCCCCAACCCCTGTCTTCATGTGGATGTCCCTACCCCCAACCCTACCTGACCTCCGAACTCCCTGGGGCCTCCAGTCTCTTGAGGGTTAGGTGCATCATCTGAGACCCAGCAGTCCTCTGAGTTGGGGTTCTCATATCAGCTGGTGTATTCTGCCTGTTTGGTGGTGCAGTGTTTGAGAAATCTTAGGGGTCCAGACTAATTGATCCTCCTACAGGACCTCCCTTGTCCTCAGCTTCTTTCAGCCTTCCCTAATTCAATAACAGGGTCAGCTGCTTCTGTCCATTGGTTGGGAACAAATACCTGCACCTGACTCTTGAAAGGTCTTTGGGAGTGCGGTCATGCTAGGTCTCTTTTTGTGAATTAGTTCTTAACTAGGTTAACTAAATCTAAGTGGATAATTGGAAAATACTTGACAGACACAGCACATTAATTTTATTTCATGTTGCCTTCTGAGATGCCAACAACTCTCTAAAGAAGTTCTAGCTCTCATTTCCAAGATAGAGTATGTGGAGGGGGTATTAATGCAATAAACATATTCTCTGGGACAGTTCCTATGAAATTTCTGTAACATGAAATTGTTTATCCAGAGCAGGATATGTGGGGACCATAAATGTGTGTGTTTGTATGTTAATGATATGTCTTTATAGAGAAGGAGTAGTTTTGTTTATGTCAACAACATGTACTGGTCTAACAGGAATAATTATGTATTCGTGTGTGTGCATGTGTTTGTGTGTATATTGGTGACATGTGCATGTTGAGGAGTAACTGTGTGTATACGTGCATGTGTTTGTGTTTTGGGTGTCTGTGTTTGCTTGTGTTGCATGTTTGTATGTGTATGTGTGTGTATTAGTTACATGTGCATGTAGAGGAGTAACTGTGTGTGTGTTACTGATATGTTCATGCATATGTATTACAGGAGTAATTTTGTATGTATGTGTGTGTGTATGAATGACCTGCATATACAATAATTGTGTCTGTTAAAGAAATATTCATGTAGAGTGGGAATAGCTGTGCACGTGTATTAATAACATGCATGTAAGCAGGACATATTTTGTGTTTATAAATATTTGATAAAATTCTCTGAAGTGTGAAATCAGAATTTTCTCTTCACAGAACCACATATTTCTCTGAAGTTTACAGAGTTGCAATAAAAACCCAAATCATGTAAAATAGTTTGGCAAGAGAAGAACATCTATACCTTCCTGGTTTTGAATAAGAATGTTTTGTGAAGAAATTTGTTTATTGTAGCTCATGCCTATATCTACACTACATGTAAAAAGGCCATTTAGAGAGGGACATTTTAAAAACAAAATGAGTATTTGTACTTATGTGGAGGCTATTGTAACAAAGAAATGTATTTAACTACAGGATGCTGTTTGTTCCCACAGAATACACATGCACTTTCCTCTTCTAAGTGCACATTTAAATCCACATAAAAATAGCACTTTATTTTGCCAAGGACCCTGAGTGGGATAATGCAAATGGACTGACATACCTATTGCCTGTATTCCAAGCCTCTAAATCCATCAGAATCAGGAAAGCTAAGTGGATGCATCAGCTGTGTACTGCCTTCCTTCAAATATATAATTTTCAATGTGTTAGGGTCTGAGCAAACTATACTAAGTTTCTCATTTATTGAACATTTTATCACTTGATATAGGAACAACTTGCCTTAAAAAGTATGAATGAGAATGCACAGACTCTGAAGGACATTATATTTTATGTCTTGTATTCCATAGGTTAAAGGCTAAATGATTAAGGGCATCTTTCTCAATATGAGAAGAATTCTATTTAATTGCCATGAGTGAAAGAATAAACATTTATTCAAAGACGAAATGTACATTTGGAAATAATCTTCCTTTCTCTTAAAAATATTTTTCTTGCACTTAAATTTATCTCTTGCTTTCAGGGCCACCTCCTTCAGCAGAAACCCAAGCTATTTCGATCCTCTCATTTCCAGGCCATTTGTCATATTCCAATTCAATCCCTGCTTCAAACCTACTGCTATTTAGAAGAAGCCTTTGTGATTTGCCAGGGCTTCTCTGGTTTTAATGGGATTCAACTTAAGCCTGGGTTTTAAAAACTGATATATGGGTGCTTTCACCAATGCGTCACTTAATGGTGAGAACTTACAGCCAGAAGATGAGGGAGAAATGAAGCAGAACTTGCGATTTAACACATAGATTCATCCAAGAAGCACACATCCCTTTCTCTGCCCCAGTGGCTGCCCTTCAGTGTATGGAATGATACTCCATCTCGAGAGCATCATTCAGGGTGGGGCTGTCTCTACGTAGCATATATATTCATCAACATGCCCATCTCTGGTGAACCTGATCTCTGTCTCCAAACTGCATTTTTCCTCTGTCGAATTTGCAGACCTAACTAAGGTCTATGACTTTAATGATGAGGCAGTGCTTTGAGCAATGCTTACTTCTCTACATTTGCTGTGGATTATAATCTATTTACTGTATTCAGTGAGTGTGCACATAGGTTCAAACACACACACACACACACACACACACACACACACACACACACAACCAAACTAGGGAAAAGGAAGACTCAAGACTGAACCAAGAAAGCCTAGACCAGTTCTAGACATAAGAAGTTATAATAAAGACTGAAGTGGTAGAGCTCAGAGAACCTTGTCGAAGACAATATGCATCTGTGCCTGGGCATGCATTGTATACACATATATGTTTATGTATCTCTAGAGTAAGCTGCGCACTAAGTATTCATGGTTATCTATTTGCAGGGATAACTCTTTCCCACATTATTAAAATAACAGTAGCTTTGGACCAACAAAATGCTTTTCATTCAACAGATAAGAGTATAAGGCAGACTGTATGTCAGACTTCAGGAACAACAATCAGCTGATGACACTCAGTTCAGTGAGCTGTGGACAAGGACACAGACACTAACAGCCAAGACCTAGTATGTGAATAGTAATCGGCACAAATTTTGGTATGTTTCTTTCATAGTCCTTCTGTAGGTTTATTTCTTTATGACAGGTGAAGGCTAACCATTTGAGCTGACTAAGCACCTTTCTATTTGGATGATCCAGGAGTTTTCCTAAGGTAAAAACCAAAGGGAAGAAGTCATTTGATTTTAACTGAGAAATTCAAATTAACTTGTAGTGAGCCTTTAACATGGAGTTGTGTAATGTTTCAGTAATTCAGCTCTGCTTGTTATTTGTAGATGCCATCAGAGTTTTGCATAATGCTGGTTGGAAACCCTTTGTCACATGAGAGTGTTCTATGGGTCTTAAAGAAATATTTGTTTTACAGCAGTGCTCTTTGTATACCAGGTCTTCCATGTCTCATATCTGTGTTCTCCTGTGCACTCTGCTTTGTCCCTTCTGCACCTGAAACACCTGTCAACTATACCTCAGAGCTTCTAATATTGTCCCCCTCTGATTTGTATTTTTGTGTTCATTCTCCAACAGTTCCATATATGTTTTGTTAGTTTACACTGCCCTGTGACTGTTAAGATATAATTTTGCTTCTCTTCCAACCTGTTTGTGGAACCTTGTGTCCTCTTTCACTTTCTTGTGCACACTGTCATGGTCTCTGTGTGTTCATATACATTGTTTGCTATCATGTGTCTTACAGACACTTTTTTATTGGCTCTTGCAGTCTTTCTTCCACTCCCCTACTCCCTGTTTCACATGGGTCCGGGAGCCTTGTTTAGGGAATTAGTTAAGACCTTTAATTTGGAGCCTTTTGCTCCAAAGTCTCTCATGCTCTGTAAATTGTCCACAGGTTTTCTTAAGGTCAAGACACTGACTCAGAAGGTCAGTGAGAGAGCTTTACTTACCTGGAGCTGATTATTCCAGATGCAGGTCACACTTTGTGGCAAGTACTAGAGTTTCTTAATTTTGTTACTATTGGCATTTTAGTCCCTATACTATTTGCTATGGAGATTTTTGAGTGCAGGATGAGATCGTTAGTAGCTTCTCTTGAAGAATCTTTAAAACAATGGGCATCCCATTGAGCTTTTCTTTTCACCTCATTTTCTGCTTTGAATTGGCAGTAGTCAAAAAGTTTAATCTGATGGTCATTTCTTGGATAATACAGTCATATTGAATAAAAGTTAGCAAAAAACATTACTCCGAGACCTCATCTAACCTACTGTTTAAATTTTAAAATAATATTTTCTTGGAACATACCTACAGTCCTCACCAGTTATCTGTGATAGCTTCTGGATGGGAAATCATCCCTGCAGAGTTGGTTCATCCCTCAAACTGTGAATTATTCACTGACTGTCCTGAATAAAGAATGTGTCAAGCCCTCTTCTAGAAACATCAAAATCCTACACCTTTTACACTTCGGTCCTAACACATTTTCAGAGCAGAATGCAGAAAGTGATTCTATAGCTGCTAAGGCAAGATCTTGTCATTTGAGTGGTTCCTAAAGACAGTGACTAAATTCTTCCCACATGAAATGAGCCAGTTGCTGCACCCCTTAAGTATTATGCAACCTCTTCAGAAGCTACAAAAGTGAAAACACATCCCAGGTGAAACTATCCAAATTCAATAGGTTTCTCTTCAAAAACCTTTTGTTTCCAAAGCCCAGTAATTCATTCTCCTAAAGATAATTGACAAGAGCCAATCATAGAAGAAAAGTGTATTTCCCCATAGTGGCAACATTGTTTTACATCATGTGTTTATGCTGATGTCTGATAATTTGCATTTCTGCAAGGTCTTGTAAAGTCTTAGAGGAGCCACTGCTTTTAAAAGCAAACATGGAGGGCTGTGGATAGAAAGCATAGAGGCATATTTTTTTCTTCCATGCAGCGATGATAAATGGTTTGTTTATGAAGTAAAGCTCTACAGTAATTACACAGGTAAGCTGTATTCAGTTGCCACTTGTGAAGCAAATACCGAATGTCCGATTTCACCCTGATGACTTCTGAAGACCTGATCAGCACTGGTGATCTCTGTTCACAGGTCTCGTGCTCACTGGGACAAAAATGTGTTTAAGATAGGCAAGATCATCAGGGTTCCTCTGCCTCAGCTACTGACATTTTGTGTCAGGTAATTCTTTCCCGTGGAAACTTTACTATGCATTGTAAAATGCTGAGCAGCATCCCTTCCCTCATTCGCGAGATGTTAGCAAAGACATTCTCTCCAGCTGTGACAATCAAAACTATCTTTAGGCATTGCCAAATATCCTTTGGAAGACAAAATTACCTCTAGTAGAGAATCATTGGTTTGTATTATGGCACCCAAAGAAGTGACTACAATTTCAGTGGCTTAACATCCCAAATATTTATTTCTGATTCATATGAATGATACCGGGCAGCTTTCCAAGGAAATTGCCATCTATGTAGCAACTCAGTATTCTGAGCTACTTTGATTTTATGACATTTCCAATCAGTACACTCTTCATATTTTACCCTACAAAGTCAAAGACTGTAGACTTGAGCAAAGCTCTTAAATATTTATGCCACAGATGACATATTCACTTCTGTCTGCATTTCACTCATCAGAGAAATGCATTTAGCTATTCGTACCAGAAGGGGATGAAAGGCAAGATAACAGGCAAGAAAACAGAGAGTACAGCATGGGAAATGTGTCTATCACACATATCATGTGCCCAACTTCTGTGTCATCAGCCATCTTTGACTGCTATTCAGAACTACAGAAATATTGTTGGAGCAGAAGCAGAGATAGTATCACGACTGAGTTCATGGATTGTGGAGTCCCTGTAATTGAGACTGATCCCCAGATATACACCCATTATCCTGTGCAAGTAAATAAATTCACAGTACCTGAGCCTCCTCATAATAAAGTGGTTACCTTGAAGGGATGTTGCAAGAGATACATTTCTTAAAATGTGTAAAAAGCCTTGGAAGAGTGTTTGGTACCTAAAAAGCTCATCATTAATATTTAAGGCAAAGAAATAATACATACATCTTTAGAACAATTAAATGCTTTCTATTAAAATCATTGATAAGATGAAGAAAGAAGACCAATACATGTTTATTAGCAGATAATTCTTGATTCTGACATATTACACATACTCTGGAGCTGTCGTTAGAAATATATTATATAAGTAAAATGTTTAAAGCATATTTTCTAATATGACTTGAAACTATTACTCATAGACAGAAGAGTAAATCAGTTAATGATGTAGGGTGTTTGAGAGTATGCTTTAAAAGTTCAGCCTGGGTAGAATGAGAATGGGATGCAGGCACTAGCTGTCCATCAAAGCTCCATTGGACACATTTCATATCTGATACAAATGAAACCACTTGTATACTATTAAAACTGTACTGGTTCATTTCCCTTAAAATACATTTTACATATCTCTCTACTTAAAATACCATAAAACTATTGAACATAGACTGGTGAGATGGCTCTGCCTATAAAGGAACTTAAAGTCAAGCCTAAAGACATGAGTTCAGTTCCAGGAACTCTTAGGGTGAAAGGAGAGAACCAACTCAGGCAGTTTGACTCTGAATGTTTGCATGAATGTGGTGGCATATATATATATATATATATATATATATATATGTATGTATATGTATGTATATGTATATATATGTATGTATATGTATATATATATGTATATATACATACATACATATATAACGTATGTATATTATATATACACACCTATGTAAATTAAATATGAGAAAACTTTTTAAGAAAAAGTATTAAGCATTTAATTGTACTATCTACATTAATGTCTTTTAGCATTTCGTTTCACGCAAACATCAATATTCTTTGACCTTTCTTAGACAATGTGAAACCATGTCTTAAGACCTACTGGGCCGTATCACATGTGTGTGTGTGTGTGTGTGTGTGTGTGTGTGTATGTATATGTATAGATATAGATATAGATGTAGATGTAGATATAGATACAGATACAGCAGAGTTTTCTTGTGTGGCAATTGTGTTTTCTTTAGTAGGTTTTAAGGAACTCTTTCTACCTGTGTTGCCTCTATATTTGTGTCTTGACTTCATTTTTTTTCTTGTATTAAAGTTTCAAAAATTTTATGTGTATAGAGCTTTGGTCTGAATATAAGTTTATGAAACAGGTGAATGTATGGTGAACATGGAAGTCAGGAAAGATATACAATCCCTTGGAACTGGAGTTACAGATGATGTGAGCTGCCTTTTAGGTTCTTGCAATGGATTCAAGTTCCTCTGCAAGAACAGCAAGAACTCTTAACTCAAAGGCCATCCCTACAACACCCATGTCTTGACTTCTTAATATTTCCACACAAAGAGCTTCTCTACAAGTCTCACACTATGTCAGATTCTTGAACTTGCTTTCTATGTTGGTTAACACATTGAAGATAACCCCAGAGGTACTCAAATGGGTCTGTGTTGCAGTAAGTGATGAAGACATAGACTTAGCTTTGTTTTTACACTGTATTCATTGGACAGCATAGAAAATGTGAGATGGGGGAAAGATGAGGGATTGCTGACAGAAAGTGTTAATGTATTAGCATAGTTTTCCAAGGGAACAAACTTTATTGACCTCCAACAGTACTAAGCAAACAGTACTAATGCTGTCAAGCTATATGCACTGGCTACTTTCAGAATTCATGGGCAGTTATTTATGGAATTAAGTTCTATCTAACTTGATGAGTGTTTTCAGAAAGAAACTACCAAAACACACAAATGCATGTATCCTTTATTCTGGGTCAGGAATATGGCATAGTACATAATTTAAGATTAAAGCTACGGATTAATTTAAGATATAACACCTGATTTCATGGTTTATCCAAGGCAGGTTGAATTTAAACAGGATGGTTATAGAGTAGGATAGTAAGTTAAGTATATTTTAAATGGCCTGCAGGAGTATTATTAATTTGCTTGAGTCTGAAAACAGTTCAGTCTTTAAGGGGGTTTCACCAAACCAAGTCATCGCAAGCTTCCTTTGTTTGTGTTACTTTTGTCTTAATATCTCTTTTCAGTAGAAATCAGGTCCAGTTGCACTGATCTTATTGATATTTTGTTCTGTCCTTTGCCCTAGATTATTAGAGACACAGAAACCTTCATTTTTAAACAGAAACCCAGTGGCTACACACTATAGATTAAATCTCATCTGCCATCCCCATCCTCCCCATGCGATGTTTCAGATGTCCATTCTCAGATGGCAATAAGGCTTTGTGAGGCTGCAGAAGTTTTGGACTGTAGGACAAGCTGGTATTGTCCTTTTTGAGTGACATCTGTCTAATCTATCATCTTAGTCTCTCTGCTTTTTGGCCAATTTTAATGTGAGAGCATCCTATGTTCTTACCACCATGAACTGAGCTGCTCAGCCATGACTCTACCAAGACGGGAAAGAAAATCTCTGGACCTGAAAACCTATGTAAATACTTCCATCTTAAGTTGTTTCCAGCAGGAACAGAAGTCACAGTGCTGCAAAAGAAATTAGTGTACAATCCAATTCACAGCAATCCTATTAAGCTTGGTCTGCTTGTGCTGAAAAAGAGAGGATTAATGAAGCATGCATAATTTCTTTTATCCATGTTTTTCAAGGTGTATATCAAAGAGGACCATTGTTATAATTCATAGCAACTTATAATAACATATGCTTCTGTGTGAGGCCAGACAAGCCATGTGTTTGGGGAAGCCAGTTCAGGGCAAGAGTAAGGTCAAGAGGAGTCCAAACCCAGAAAAATCTCATCCTGAGATCAGCAGGAGTAGGACTCTTTTCATCCTTATTCTGTGCCTACATGCCACAGTGCATGTAGTCTTTATGGCTCACACCTCTGCCACCCTTGAGGTAGTTATGTAGCCTGGTAACCAGATTACAGGTTTAACTTCATCTCTCCCTATAAGGACATGTCCAGCAAGTACCTCTTTATGCAAATGAAGAATACCCAGCAACCAATAATGTACATATCCCCAAACTACTATCCATTCCCCAAGGTTTATTATTACGCCTACCAAAGGAGAGCTGTTTCACTGACAATCAACTCTGAGAAGGCTGTTTCTCCCTCCACTCACCACTAGGCAAGGCTTCTGAGGAAACAACTCACCTGGTATTCATTCCTTTGTGTCTGGCCCACTGTGAAACAATGCCCAGATATCAAAAGAGAAGATGCAGATATCTTGGCTGGCACTTACAGACTAGAAAGATGGCTCAGTCTACAGTACGCCTGTTACACTAGCAAAAGGACTGAGTTCAGAACTTTAGCTTACCATGAAATGCAGAATAGAGTGACAAGAATCTATCATTCAAGCCATGGAGAGGTAGAGATAAGCATATCCTGGAAGCTTACACATCAGCAAACTAGACCAATTGTTGAGTTCAGGTAATGTGAGAAGCCCTGTGTCTATAAATAACATAAAGTTACTTAGGAGCTAGCAAGTTAGGAAGATACCAATCATTGACCTCTGATCGCCACAGAAAGGCACAAACATATACAGTCAGTTACACACATGAATATACCATGGGAATGACACATATACAAACAACACACACACACACACACACACTCACACACACACACACACACAAATCAACCTTCCAATTGTATACTAAGGATTTCAAAATTTGCAACACAAAGAAATAGTAAATATCTGACATGATGGATATATTAATTGCCAAAATTAGATATACTGCACAAGTGTATGATGTACTCAATACATTGTAAAATTGTTTTCAATTGTATTTACAATTGTAGAAAGGCCATTTGTTTTCCAATGGAATGTCAATTTGTATATCAATCACACTCCAGAGTAGGTCATATACTCAGGAATAGTTGGTCAGCATAAAACAAGTTTTGTTGTGTGATTTGCTTTGCTTTTATTTTTTGCTTATTGATTTTATTGACACATATTTTCTTTAATTTAATTTTTGTTTGTTGTTTTCTTGTTGGGTGTGTGTATGACAGAGAGAGACAGATAGAGACAGAGAGAGAGAGACAGAGACAGAGACAGAGACACAGAGATTGAAACATCATGAAGTTGAATAGATAGGGAGATAAGTTCGGGAGGAAAATAATAATATCAAATGCATTTTATTAAAAATAATAGTTTTTAAAGTTATATTAGTTAAAACACATTTTAGTTTTTAAATTTACACTAAGATTCAACACGCCTCTGGTGAAGCATATCTGGGGATGATACCAAACAGATAGAGTACTCGCTTGCCTTTAGCTAATGTCTAAATACATCACACTATTGTTAGCTTATCATTTGAGAATCTTTGTTCTGATCAAGTTCTTCCATTTGTTTAAAATCATTAGTAGCCTAAGCAATGAAACCAAAGCAAATTAAAGTATTATATTGTCATATATCATATAAAGTCATTATATATTTTATTAAATTATATTAATGTCTTTGTAATCAAAGTTCACATAGTAATGTGACCAATTCATTCTTTCATGGGGTCAGAAATATTATCAGTGGGAATCATCAGGTAAATATACTTAAAGAAACAAATAGTAATACATGACTTGCAGAGTGTGCAGGAGGTTTGGATATAGCTCTCCTCCCTGTGGCTTTTTCTTCTCAAGCATCTCAAACACAATCTAAATAAGAGATTATAAATGGAAGGCTTCCTTCCATCTAAAAATCTTCCCAGTGTGAAGAAATGTCCTGAATCTTCATTAAATGTTAATTGTAATGAGAAGCTTCCTCACACAATGTTGCTGAAGCCTGCTATTTCCAGAGCTTCCTCCTGAAATATCATGCCACATGTTGGTACAACTGATAAGAATGGATAGCCTTAATCATGAGTTTCTATTTAGCTTCAACTTGGATACTCACTTCTTAGTTAATAGTTAAGGCACCTAGTTTTAGCACAAATACATTACAAGCAGACAGACTTTGGAATATGAATATGCAGTTTTAAGATCATCTTACCAAAGTAAATATGAACAAAGGTTTAAGTTTGTGATTTTTTCCAATGTTTCAGTTTACCTACAGTTGACTTTCTACTAAACTATCATAAAATCATATCCCATAATAGCAATGACTCTATGAAAGGTAAGATGATGAGTTGTAACTTAAATACAGCCTTATACTTTGAAGACATTTGTTCTCAGAGTTTTCATGTGAATGTCAAAGTCACCTTCTTATGGTCCTATCCTATGCATGTACAAGATCTACAGAACATCAAACTACTCAAAATCCCAGTGTGGATGGGGGAGGGGCTGATGAAGGCCTACCCTTCACTGAGAAACTATTGTCAATTGATGACTGCTGAAGAAAGGGGAGTCAGCTTTCTTCAGTGATACAGGTCCTGAAAGGCTATTCATGCTCCATTAGTTGGTCCCACACTCATGCATAAACAGGGAGCCCTATGTGAACTCAGTTGATGTAAAACTACACAAGAGGGCCGGGTGGTGGTGGCACACGCCTTTAATCCCAGTACTTGAGAGGCAGAGACAGGCGGATTTCTGAGTTCAAGGCCAGCTTGGTCTACAAAGTGAGTTCCAGGACAGCCCAAACTACACAGAGAAACCCTGTCTCGAAATAAACAACAACAAAAAAAAACAACTAAGCAAAACAAACAAACAAAACAAGCTACACAAGAGATGGCACATGGGGGTTGGGAGGGAAAACTGGAGGGTGTTCAGAGGAGAAATTGAAAAGGAGAAATAGGTGGTGGATTCGTGTGTGTGTGTGTGTGTGTGTGTGTGTGTGTGTGTGGTGTTGGGGGAGAGGTGTATGGCTATTATCATCTTCCTGAAATTCTCCAGGAACCTCTCTTCAAGAACATGTTGACTTCATTGACTAGACCTACTGTGTGATTCAGCTATACTACCCCTGAGCATATACTCCTGAGCATATTAAAGTGCCACAAAATTCCTGTTCATCCTTGTTTATTGGAGGATATCCACAACAGTCATAGTATGGAATGGGCCTACAAGACAGTGGACACACAGTGGATAAAGAAAAATGGTAGAGATGCACAATGGAACTTATTTACTCACAAGTAAGAATGGAATAAAGTTTTTTTTTTAAATAGGACTGGAAACAATCTTGATAAGTAAAATAAGTCAAACACAAATAGACAAAAATTTTGTATTTCTTCTCATATTCTGCATTGTAGGACGCTATTTGGGAAGATGAAAGTAAACTTTCTAGGGTTTTGTCATCAGTTTGAAAATTATAACCTTCCAATCTGAATCACAATCAATGATATATTAATTATATACACATATGTATATAATTAACTTTAACTTTTATATTATACTGTTTTATCAGTATGTATTTTTCATCTAAACATAGAACAGAATTTGTCTGTTTAAATATAAATTTAAAAATTTTTGATTCATTACCTAGAGCTAAAACATTATGTATAATTTAGATCAGCCACCAGAAAAATAAAACAAACCATTGCCTGTGAGAGGTGATTGAGAATAAACTAAAGTGTGTGTGTGTGTGTGTGTGTGTGTGTGTGTGTGTATGCGCACCGGCATGTGCATGTGTATCTTTATGGATAGCTGTTAGTTAAATATATCAACTGTAGTTTTGATAAAGATCATATCCAATATTTAGTATTTTGATTATTATGCAACAAGGGGATTTCATTTTCTGGTCCAATCTATTTGGGGTTCTGTAAGCTTCTTGTACATTTATGGCTATCTTTTTCTTTAGGTTAAGGAAGTTTTCCTCTATAATTTTGTTGAAGATGTTTTCTGACCCTTTAAATTGGGAATCTTTGCTTCCTTCTATTCCTATTATTCTTAGGTTTGATCTTTTCATTTTGTCCTGAATTTCCTGGATATTTTTAGTTAGGAGTTTCTTACACTTTATATTTTTTGAAATTTGCTTCCATCCTCTTTTGTGTCTTGAATTGCCTATCTGCCTACTAATGTAGCAAAATAACAAACAATTAATTCAATGATGAAAATTCCTGTTCCTAGCAGGTTTTATTTGTAGAGATAGTAAACAAAACTATCAATGATCTAATTAAAAATGAATGCTCTGCGTTATAGTCATATGCATATCCATAACTGGGGGGAGGCTCATTTCATATACATAAAACCTACTCTTGCCAAATTCTTTCAAATGACCACCAAACAAGAATAAAAGCACCCACAATCACATAGACTTGGAATTCATTGCTGATCTCATTCACAGCTTCTCAGTGTAATAGATAGGTAGTTATAAAATCAGGATTTATTAGTAACACATATCTGATCATAGAATACCTCATAGTTTTTCTCGTTTAGCAACAATGATAATATTATTGCAAGCAGTATTTCACTGAAAAGAACGTCATACATACTAAGTTAGCAAACGAATCAAACGGGTCTCATTATTCAGATTCTTTCCTAATCACCACCAAAAAGCAAATGTTAGTGTTTTCGGAGGCTATGGTAGGTAACATTTTTTAAAAACAGAATGTTATGGCAGAGTGATAGATTGTATAATTCTATGCAATTCAAAACTGTGATCTAGTATTTACCATAAATGTGGACACTACTACCTACCAAACAAACCAAGGAATAGGCCGAAGAGATGATGGCTTATTATTGAAAACCATGTGTTGCTCAAACTGAAGACCTGGGCTCTATCCCAAGCACTTATATCAGGCAGCTCGCAACTGCCCATAACTCCAGCTCAAGGGTATTCAAATCTTCTGGCCTCATCTGCAATACACACACACACACACACACACACACACACACACATGCACGCACGCACACACACACACGTACATGTACACACACATGCACATGCATAGAGAGAGAGAGTGGGAGGGAGAGGGAGAGAGGCACAAACCTGACTAAAAATGAAATGAAAAACTTTGCCATTGTACAGAAGTTCTGGGGAGAAATTATAAACAATATATTTTGCAAACTCAGTTGTCATAATGCCTCTCCCCTCTATCCCAGGATAACCAAGCATCTGTGTTCACTTACAGGGACGTGTCAATATCTTCTATGGTAATCTTCCATGCCTGAGATTCTCTCTTCTATCTCATGTAATCTGTTGCTGATGCTGTAGCTCCTGAGCTCTTTCCTTGGTTTTCCATCTCCAGGATTGCCTCCATTTGTGATTTCTTTATTGTTTCTTTTCCAATTTTAGGTCTTGACTGCTTTTTACAATTCCCTCACCTGTTTTGTGTTTCTCTCAGGGATTCATTTACTTCCTCTTTAAGGGCTTCTACATGTTTGTCTGTGTTTTCCCATGTTTCTTTAGGTGAGTTACATATATTCTCCTTAAAGGCCTCTATTATCTTCATGAGATAGATACATTAGAAAAGTATCATGCTTTTCAAGTGTGTTAGGGTATCCAGGGCTTGCTGTGGTGGGAGAATTGGCTTCTGGTGGTGCTAAAATTCATTGGCTTCTGTTGCCTATGCTCTTGTACTTGCCTTTTGCCATTTGGTTATCTCTGGTGTTATCTGGCCTGGGTAGCACTGACTGGAGTCTGCCACCTTGGAGGCAAGTAAAGCTCGGTGACCTGAGGCAGGCAGTGCTATCTCTGGTTGTGGGGTAGTAGACCTTCTGTGTCCCTGGTTAGAGCAGTTCTCCCATGACCTGGTTATGACAGAGCGCCAGGAAGATAGGCAGGCTGTGTCCCTGGTTATGTTGACCTCCTGGAAGACAGGCAGGGTGTGTAATACGGTTCAAGCAAGCCTATCTGCCCTGGTGGAGGTGCAGACCAGAAGGGAGATAGGCCTTTCAGTGGAGAGGGGTCAGTGTTCACATTGCTCTGTGGGGGTCCCAGCTTGGGCAGGTATTCAGGTGGGAGGTCTCATTTGTTTCCCTTATTATGGCAGATCTCCTGGGAGAGAGGCAGGTGCCATGAGATGTGGAAGAGGAGACAGCATGCTGATTTGCCCTAGCAGAAGTACAGACAAGAAGCAAGACCTATTTTTATAATTTTAAGACAGCATCTATCTATCTATCTATCTATCTATCTACCTATCTATCTATCTATTGATAGATAGATGTGGATGTGGATGTGGATGTAGATATGGATGTGGATGTGGATGTGGATGTAGATGTAGATATAGATATTGATATAGATATCTATATGTAGATGATAGATAGATAGATAGATAGATAGATAGATAGATATCTTTGCTGAACTTGAGAGGGTCATTTTCCCAAAGGCAATCAAGATGCATCTTGGTTATATTTTCACAAATGTTGATTTCTTTTTCTTTGTCATTTTCTCTAGTGAGCACTTCTTCATCCTGAGTATATCTGATAGGAAAGAACATTTAACATTTTTCCCTTTTCTAAAGACTTTGCATAATTGAATGTTTTCACATAAAAAGATATAGACACACTTTAAAGGAGTTCCTTGTTCTTGAAATTGTCCTAGTCATTATAGTATGGGTGGCAGAAAGGCAGAGAGTATCGTCCTTGGTTATATGGCTCAGCAGTGTTTTCCATACAAAGTAAATGATGTGAGTGAATAATCAGCCAGGGGACATTCTTTAGATCACACACTGACAATGAGTAATGTGCTTTACCTGCGTTGCTCCATTTGAAGCTTTTCAATAGCAGGATGTGAAAGCTATCACCTCCCTATTTACCAGTGAGGAAGTTAAATACTTGAGGTTCTGAGAGTTCAGATAATTTGCTGATATCACAGAATTACTAACAGAGCTGATGTCTAAGACTGAAAAGATTCTCATTCAAAATTTACCATGACCATATTGTATCACATTGAAAGAAAAAAACCCAAAATAGAAAAGACCTACAGGAAAAAAAAATAGCTTCTGAAGACTCTTAAATGCAACTGGTAATTCATAACCAGAGGGTGTAATTGAAATATTTCTGAAACAGGAATGAGCTCAAGCTGAAAGACAATGTCAAAAAGGAAAAGGAACAAGAAATTTAGAAATGGTAGGAAATGAGCATTGAGAAACATAAAAAGAAAAATTCTACAACACAAAACTAAGTCCCAGACAGGGTGGACATTTACAAAATTTCAAAGCCTTTTGCTCCAAAGATTTGTGTATTATTCTTGATTTATGCCTCATTTAACAGGCCCTACTGAGTCATGTATGGATTTTAAATGAATGAGGCCTCTGTTTAGTTAAAAACAATTTTAAAATATAATTGTTGTAATGGAAAATAGAAAACAAACACAATAAGTTTATGGGTTGGGTTGTATTTTAAATTACATGCTGTGGCATATGGAATTTGAAGGATTTTTAACTTGAACATAATCACCCAACTTTTATGTTTGAAAGACTGTACTGGCTTTTGAGTGAGGAGATGCTATAGTGTATTGCCTTGGGAAGGCATCGTCTTGAGCGTATGTTTGGTAAAATAAGTTAGATTGAAGCAGTATTTTAGAAAATAAATCACGACAACTTCCCACTAGAAGAAAAACTTATACTATCAGCTACATGAAATTTAAAATGATGTGGAATCTTTGTGACCTCTACTGATAGAATATTTTCTAACCTGTATTTCCATGGAAACAAAGAGGAAAAAGTACCATCAATTTGATAGAGTTGGTAGGGAAGGAACCTTTAGCACATGTGCTACATTGAGCTGATATTAGCAGCCCCCGAGGCCAACAACCAAGTACTATATGCAATAAATCATTCAGCCTCAGTTCTAATGCTGCTTCTATTACAAGGAGTCAAATGCCACATTGCCTTGTCTTATGCCCATATCTACCAGAGTTACTCTTGGTATCTACTATGTACTAAATTTTCGAGCACTACTGCTAAAATTCCCTTTGCTAATGAAGCCATGCATTTCTTCCCAGATTCTTCCTCTGGGACCTTTGAAATTCGCACTCAGTGACTGTGAAACCCTTGTTTCCAAAGCCTTTTCTTCAAAGATTCCCAATATCTTCTCTTAAGTAACTTAAATCTAGAGTTTTCCTTCCAAGTAAGATTGTAGTTTCCATACTCTAGGGATCTCAGGACCTAAAGGAAAATTCATGTTTCCCCAAGTTTCTGTCTGATGCTGGCAGAGAGTATAGTCCCTGAATCAGAACTTCAGATCAAGGCACCCAACATTCAATCTTCAGTAGAGAAGTTCTTGTTACAGTAGATGATAAATAACACAGAAGTCCACACAACATGCAGATAATAGGAGCCTTTGGAGTACTTTTCTCTAAAAGGGATATGTATATAACACCCCTCTCTCCAAGGGTCAGATAGGTAGGAAAATGGGTGGAAAGGTGTAAGAAACAGAGGTGGTAGTTGGCATCAAAGAAAGCATTTTACAGAAACAGCAGAGCAGATGCATATAGGAACTTAGAGATTGTAACAGCATGCACAAAACATACACAAACTCAAGCCAGACAAAATTCCCAACGAGAAAAGGAAGTGGAGATGCAGTTCCACTCCTAGACAAGAAGCAATTTGTGATTGTTAGATGCTAGGAAATTGAGAATCAGTTTTGTTCAATGGAGTGACAATGAATACATCAACTGTACTCTAGAGTAGGACCCCTTGTGGTGGCTTGAATATGAATGGCCAGAGAACATTGTATTTGAACCCCCCAGCCTTGGGTGGTCTAACCAGACCTTAAAAGTTTGCCACAGTTGGTCTTCTGCTGACCTGTGTGGAATCTTCCTACCTAGCTGGAGGTCTCCAGTCTTGCCACATCTGCAGCTTCCTGAATAAACAGACTGTCCACTGAGCTTGTTTTTCAACAGAATCCAGTTGAAACAAAGCAACAGAATCTAGCCAGTATAGGGGATTGGTCCTTGTTTCCACCCTCTATATTTAGAGCTGAACCTTAAACCTTGAGCCCTGATCAGTGGATTTTGTCTTTGCTCTTTTTTTCTCTAGCCCGCCTATTCTGTTTCATCACCAGTTCTCCTTACAGGTGTGCCCAGTTCTCCATAGCCACTGGACAGCTACATGGTACTATTAGGAGGTTTGGCCTTGTTGGAGAAATGTACCACTAAGGTAGGAGGGTGGGCATTGTGGTATCCTAAGTTCTAGCTATGTCACATTTGACATAGCAGAGAGAGTCTCCATCTGCTGCCGGTAGATTAAGATGTACAACTCTCTGCTCCTATAGCACCATATCTGCCTGGAGGCTGCCATATTTGTCACCATGATGATTATGGACTAAGTCTTTGTAACTGGAAGCCAGCCTTAAATTAAATGTTTTCCTTCATAATAGTTGCTGTGGTCATGGTGCCTCTTTGCAGCAATGAAACCCCAGCTGAGACACCCATGCTAATGAGTATTCAGCAAACACAAACTGGACTCCAGGTTTTTGGTTTTTGGTTTAATTTTTTACTTTTTTGTTTTGTTTTGTTTTTGTTACAGAGAGAAAGGGGGAAAGGCCATGAAATTTGGTGAGTAGAAAGGTGTGGGAAGATTTGAGAGGATTAGGAAGAAGGAAATGGATATGATCAGATCATAATGTATGAAATAAATAAATAAAATAGATTTTATTTATTTATAAATAGATAAAATGACTGCTAAGTGATTGAGTATTGTTAAATTCAGTGCCTTAGGGTTTCTATTTCTGTACAAACATCATGACCAAGAAGTAAGTTGGGGAGGAAAGGGTTTATTGAGCTTACACTTCCATATTGCTGTTCATCACTAAAGAAAGTCAGGACTGGAACTCCAGCAGGCCAGAAAGCAGGAGCTGATGTAGAGGCCATGGAGGGATGTTTCTTATTGGCTTGCTTCCCCTGGCTTGCTCAGCCTGCTCTTATAGAACCCAAGACTACCACCCCGGGGATGGCAACACCCACAAGGGGGCCCACCCCCTTGATCACTAATTGAGAAAAGGCCCCACAGTTGGATCTCATGGAGGCACTTCCCCAAGTGAAGCTCCTTTCTCTGTGATAACTCCAGCCTGTGTCAAATTGACACAGACACACACAACCAGCCAGTACAATTGACCCCTTGTCAACTTGACACACAAACACATTACTATTAAGCGTCAACCCTTACTTCCTTATTCACCCCCAAAACCTAAATAACTTAAAAAGTCTCACAGTGTTTACATATGCAAAATTCAATCCCTTTAGCAGGTCCAATATCTTTTAAAATTCAGTCTGTTAAAAAATTCAGTCTCTTAACTGTGGGCTCCACTAAAATACTTTCTTCCTTCAAGAGGGAAAAATATCAGGACGCAGTCACAATCAAAAACAAAACTCATACTCCGATGGTTCAATATCTGGGATCCAACTCAGGATCTTCCTGGTTCTTCCAAGTGCTTGGGTCGCTTCTCCAACTCTGCCCTTTGTAGCACACACCTTGTCTTCTAGGGTCCAGCCACCTGTATTCCACTGCTGCTGCTGTTCTTGGTGGTCATCGAATGGCATTGGCATCTCCAAAACACTGCTGTCATCCACTGTAAATAGGCTTCACCAATAGCATCTCATAGGGTCTCTTCATGGTGCCAAGATTCAACTACTTTACAAGACCCCTTCAGTCCTGGGCCATCAATTGCAACTGAGGCTGCACCTTCACCAATGCTCTTCCATGGCCTCTCACAGGGCTGAGCCTCAGGTGCTCTTCATGACCCCCTTCATGCCTTCAAAACCAGTACCATCTGGATGACTCTTACACAGTACCAAGTTCAGCCACAGCACAAAATATAACTGTGGCTATCTCTGGAACACAGCCTCTGTGCTCTCAGAAAACACTTCCTAGAAGGTTTCACCTCAGTGATGCTGGCCTCTTCTTCTATCTTTTTTTTTATTCCATATATTCTTTATTTACATTTCAAATGATTTCCCCATTCCTGGATCACCCCTCCCTGAAGGTTCCATAAGCCCTCTTCCTTCCCCCCGTTCCCCAATCAACTCCTTCCTGCTTCCCTGTCCTGGTATTCCCCTATACTGCTGCACTGAGTTTGTCCAGGACCAGGGGACTCTCCTTCCTTCTTCTTGGGCATCATTTGATAATGTGAATTATTTCTTGGGTATTCTGAGCTTCTGAGTTAATATCTGCTTATCAGTGAGTGTATGCCATGTGTGTTCTTTGGTGATTGGGTCACCTCACTCAGGATGACATTCTCCAGTTCCAACCACTTGCCTAAGAATTTCATAAATTCATTGTTTTTAATAGCTAAGTAATATTCCACAGTGTAAAAATACCACATTTTATGTATCCATTCCTCCCTTGAGGGACATCTGGGTTCTTTTCGGCTTCTGGCTATTATAAACAGGGCTGCTATGAACACAGTGAAGTATCCATTCTTATTACATGCTGGGGAATCCTCTGGATATATGCCCAGGAGTGGTATAGAGGGGTCCTCTGGTAGTATCATGCACAGTTGTCTGAGGACTGATTTCCAGAGTGGCTGTAGCAGCTTGCAACCCCAAAAGCAGTGGTGGCTGGTCTCTTCTTAATCACAGCTAATTTCTTAGCTCCAGCTAACCAGCATCAATAGTCCCAGTAACACAAAGGTTTGCTTTAGTGGTTCTGGTATCTTGTTAATCACAGCTGATTCTTCAGCCCCAGCTAATCAAAACCACAGAATCTTCTCAATCAAAACATGGCCCTCGTAAGAGTTTTTAATCTTCCCTCTGAAATTTCACAAGCCAGGCCTCCATCTTCTATTCTGTTCTCAACATTATCTTCCAAGCTCCTATACAACTTCCCACAGAGCTCTTAACATGGAATGGATCTTCTAGCCCGAAGTTCCAAAGTCCTTCCACAGTCTTCCCCCAAACATGGTCAAGTTGTCACAGGAATACCCCACTATGCCAGTACCAATTTGTCTTACTCAGGGTTTCTTTTCCTGTACAAACATCATGACCAAGAAGCTTGCTTCCCCTGGCTTGCTCAGCCTGCTCTCTTATAGAACCCAAGAATACCAGCCCAGAGATGGTACCACCCACAAGTGGGCCCTCCCCCTTGATCACTAATTGAGAAAATGCTCCACAGCTGGATCTCATGGAGGCATTTCCGCAAGTGAAGCTCTGTTCTCTGTGATAACTTCAGCCTGTATCAAGTTGACACACAAAACCAGCCAGTACAGTCAGGGATGAGTCTGCTGTAATTGTTGAAGAGATTACACTAATTAGGTAAAACCACACAAAATGCACTAGGGCAATAGAAAAGTTGCCTTAAAAATAAAATTTCATGGATTCAGAGCTCCATCTTTATATGATGTAAGTGTTCCTGAAAAGATATGCCTGTCAGATGCAATATTGGAAAATGGCAGCAGAGTATGTTTTGTATTCCACACTATAGTAATGAAGGCATACCAAGGCAACTGGAATAGTACTCCAAAGAGACCGTATTACAATACAGTCTCTCCCAACTCTCTCTCTCTCTCTCTCTCTCTCTCTCTCTCTCTCTCTCAAGAAAATAGTCCACTAACTCCAGTTAGTTCTGTTCAGGTGGACATCTTTGTCTCACCTGTAAGCTGTAAACAGAACTTGGTATCATTCACACAGTTATCAGTGATAGTGCCTTTTTTTTTCTTTTTCTTAGGTCTACAAAATTCAAAGGCTCATCATTCCTGGAAGTTTCCACTAGTGTTTTAGAAAGCTTTCATGGCTGGGCAGTGTGTTAGGAGTCTGCTTCCAGGCAGGAAGCTCCTCAGTAGGCTGTGCATAAAGCTTTCATGATGGGTCATCAATTGCATTGAAGACCTTAGGAAATCCTTTTCTGCCGTGATGGACCATAGCCTTGTGAAATAAAATCTTCCTTTCTAACTGCATCTTCAGTTGTACTTGGAATAGCAATAAGAAATACATGCTTCCCACTTGCATTGATGAACTTAGACACAAGGGCAGGAAAGTTACCAAATCAGACAAGTTGATATACCTAATAAATTAGGATTCTTCTGCCTCAGAGTCTAAAATTCACCTGAAATATTTCAAAGCTTTATGATAAAATCATACTTCCACATTTTATGGTGATTGTTTGATCTCTCCTATTGTTTTCCTTCTGATTTCACTTTGAAATCAGATGAGAAAAGAGAAGCTCTCAAATTCCTGTCATACTTCCCCTGAAATCTTTCAAACCTTTTTATCTTTTCTAAATTTTTATGTTAAAAATGATTGACTTTTGAGAATTTCATACAAGTTCACAATGAAATATGGCCCAAACCAGTTACCATGTCTCCTCCCCTACAACACAACCCTTCAATCTTTTCTTTTCCTTTCTTTTCTTTACATTTTAAGAAAATACTCCACTATACCCAGTTACAGCTATCCATGTATGCATCATTGACCCATCTGCCTGTGTCCAGTCATTCCCTATGTCCCACTGACCAAAGACAGCTTCATTCTTGATTCCTGTTAGAAGAAACATTGTTAGACAAGAGCAAGGTGGTCACGAAGAACAGAGAGAGACTTAAAAACAGAAAGAAAGCATAAGGCTCTATGTCAAAATTGACTACTTCTGGACAGCAAAAAGAGATAGGCCACAAATGTTAGAGCAACTGAGAAACATCTATTTATCTTACTAACAAGTAGTTCTTTGGTAAAGTTTCGAGTCTGTGTGGTGATCATAACCTTTCTTTCTTTTCTTTTCTTTCTTTTTTTTTTTTTTAATGAAAATAAACCTCATGATTGCAGGTATCCAAATCAGGTTAGTTGGCTAAGGGAGAAGTTGGAAGAGTTAGGAGAAAAATTAGAAAGGGCATTTTTGTCTTCTCAAAATTTTAATATTTATTTTATTATTTTAATTGTGCATATGAGAGAGAGAGAGAGAGAGAGAGAGAGAGAGAGAGAGAGAGAGGTGACAACAGAGAGGACAGAGGAATCAGATCACCCTGGAGACTGAGTGTTAAGGGTACTTATGAATTGTCTGATGTGAGTTCTGGGAACTAAACTTAGGTCCCCTGAAAGAACAGAATGTGCTCTTAGTCATCAAGAAATCTCTCCAGCCTCCTTTGTCTTTTCCTTGTGGTTGTTTTTTGAATGACAGTCTTGAGGATGGATAATTGAATGGAAGAATCAAAGAATAAAAGTTGAGAACAGGGAAAGAGTGTCATTTAAGTAACATTATCCCTGGGGTTTGAAGAGTGCATTGAACCGATAAAGTTGTGATCTTGGATGTATAATACTGTCTACCCCTGTTAGTTGTTTTAACATGTGTATTGAGTTCCATACCAGATCTAGTGAAGCAGGCTCAGTGAAAGTAGAGCCATATGTCTTTTCTAGCTCATCTGATTGTAGTGCAGATTAAATTTGAGAACCATTGTTTCATGGAAATGTAGCTGGCATTTCAATTGTAATAAAAGGTAGTGAGGAAAAGTGAAAATGTAAGTAAATTTGAAATGTCCTCGAAGATATAGAAAAATTGATGAGTAATCCATGATGACTTGGTGATGTGAGTGACAAGGATACTGTTGAATATATCATTTTTTCAACATCTAGAAAAGTTCTGGGCAGATCTGGATATCCATTGAAACTGGTTCTGCAAAACATGCCTTGTTCTCTCTTTTCTGGACTGTCAAAGTGTCTCAGAGGGAAGCATCATGCCTTTGAAACATGAGAATACCAGCAAGAGGGTCAACTGGTAAAGCTGCTAGCCTTTATCTGGTTAGAGTGAGTAGGAGAAAGAATGGAAGCAAGTGGACTGGTGTTAGCAGTGAATGGAAAGCATATATAATAGAGACAGTAGGCAGGGCTTCAGAGCTTGGTGATGGTTGTGAAAATGGCAACTGGGGAACTTGAGATTACTGACATTTTGAATGATGTGTATTATGATGGCTATTCTTGGTTATCAGCTTACCTGCCTCTGGAATTAACTAAAACCCAATCAGTCAAGTACACCTGAGAGAGTTTTTTTTCTAATTAAATCATTGAAGTGGGAAGGGCCACTTTTAATCTGGATCTCATAGGTGAGATGTTCCAACTTTGATGAGGATCTTCTGAGGTGAGATGATCCACCTTTAATCTGGACCATACCTTCTGCTAGCAGCCTGTTTGGACATGGAAGATAATGCTTTCTTTCTTCTGTGCTTGTCTCCAACTGGCAAGTGTATTTCTTCACTAGCATTAGAGTTTACTTCTGTAGGATTCTGGCATATACTAAAGACTACCTGAGATGCCCAGCTTCATGGGTAGTATAACTACTGGATTTTTGGACTTTCTATTGGTAGACAACTATTGTTGGACTAGCTGGACCAAATCTTCTAAACTACTCTGATAAATCTCCTAAATATGCTTTCTATCAGTTCTGTCCTCTAGAGAACTCTTACTAATGCAGATAATTTTAGCATTCACAGATTTGACCTTAATGAGTTTTTCTTTGTCTGTTTGTAGGTTTATAAATTTAAAGCTGACCAATTAAAAATGAACAATCAATTAGGGGGGTTATCTCTGGGAAGGCCATTTCTCCAGCTCTCCATATTCCTATTGTGCTTCATCTAGGGATAGAGCCTGTGACATTCCTCCTTTCTACATTAACATGGCTAGTAGTATTTTCATTGTTCTGGTGTTGTTTGGGAATCCTTATTTATGAGGTATTATGTCATTGCAAGAAGACAGGGTCTCACAGAAGATTTTCTAGCCTCTGGCTCTTATTTTCTTTCCTCTATTACTTCCATGATGTTACCTGAAACTTAGGTAGAGAATTTATTTTTTAAGTGCATAATTAGGTTTCCAAAGAACGTATTTGTAGTGAAAGCACAGAATTTGGAAATCATGAAGCAATTGTGAGACAAGAATATGCAGAAATATTAAGGTTTTGTTTTTAGATATGAACAAGGAAAGAAACAAAATTATAGCAAATGTTTACCCATAATGATCCATTAATTTAAATAATAAAATTATCAAAATGATTAATTTCAAAACTTAATTACTGGGAATATATTGAAATGTTCTATAACCTTTTAAGCAACTTTCTTATATTTGATTGTTTGGGTGTGTGTTCTAACTATTTTATCTCAGCAAAGTGATTGCCTTTTAAAAAAAAACAACAGACAAGTGAATTGTTGCCTAGCTTTAAAAATAAGCCCTGTGTTTTCTTATTTATTTATGTCCATCCTTTACATGTATTCAGGCTAGCATAATTGATCATGTTTAGCTATCTTGCTACTTAATTATAAATGTATATTTCAAATATTTTGATGAAATTCCAATATAATAAAATTGAGAATATTTAAATTACTGATAATATGCTTTTAATTTTGAGTACTATTAAGATAAAGAAATTGACTCCACCATCTTGGCTCACGGACACCAGAGAAATCTAACAGACAGAGCCAGGTATGCAGACATAGCCCAAGGCTAACGTCAGTTGGGTCTCAGCCTGGCAGGCTTTTGCCAGCACCCAGGGCCTGGGCAGCTCAGCAGACCTTCAGTGTGCCAAGCCTGTCAGGGGTCGTTTGCCCAAGCAGAGTGATCAGCACTTGGAAAAGGTCCCAGCAGCATCTGCCATCTTACCCTCACTGACAGAGAAGACAATTTACAATTTAAGGGGCCAGCAAATATCTTTAACAAAATTATGGAAGAAAAGTTCCCTAACCTAAAGAGAGAGATGCCCATGAATATACAAGAAGGCTACAGAACTCCAAACAGATTGGACCAGAACAGAAATACCTCCTGTCACATAATAATCAAAACCCCAAATGTACTAAACGAAGAAAGAATATTATAGGCAGTAAGAGAAAAAGGCCAAGTAACATATAAAGGAAGACCTATCAGAATTACATCAGACTTCTCACCAGAGACCATGAAACCTAGAAAATCCTGGGCAGATCTCATGCAGACTCTAAGAGAACACAAATATCAGCCAAGCCTACAATATCCAGCAAAACTCTCAATCACCATAGATGGAGAAACCAAGATATTCCATGACAAAACCAAATTTACACAATATCTT
Organism: Apodemus agrarius; assembly: GCA_964023405.1. Taxonomy (NCBI): domain Eukaryota; kingdom Metazoa; phylum Chordata; class Mammalia; order Rodentia; family Muridae; genus Apodemus; species Apodemus agrarius. Next base: position 78,753,114 of record OZ030015.1, read on the forward strand.
TGCACAAACCCAGCCCTACAAAGAATAATAGGTGGAAAACTCCAACACAAGGAGGGAAACTACACTCTGGAAAAAGCAAGATAGTAACCTTCTCTCATCAAACCCAAGAGATGATAACCACTCAAATATAAAAATAGCATTAAAAATAACAGGAAGTAATAATCACTATTCCTTAATATCTCTTAACATCCATGGATTTAATTCCCCAATAAAAAGAAATAGTCTAACAGACTGGATATGTAAACAGGACCTTACATTTTTCTGCATACAGGAAACACACCTCAGTGTCAAAGACAAACACTACCTTAGAGTAAAATGCTGGAAGACAATTTTACAAGCAAAGGGTCTCAGGAAAGAAGCCGGAGTAACCATTCTAATATCAGATAAAATTGACTTTCAACCTAAAGTGATCAAAAGAGACACAGAAGGACACTTCTTGCTGGTCAAAGGAAAAATCCACCAAGAAGAATTCTCAGTTCTGAACATCTATGCTCCAAATGCAAAGGCACCCTCATTCATAAAAGAAGCTTTACTAAAGCTCAAAGCACACATTGCACCTAACACAGTAATTGTGGGTGACTTCAACACTCCACTATCCTCAGTGGACCAATCAGGAAAACAGAAACTAAACAGGGACACAGTGAAACTAATTGAAGCTTTGGACCAATTGGAATATATATATGTGTATATATATATATACACACACACATGTATAATATTTCATCCTAAAGCATAAGAATATAACTTTTTCTCAGAACCTCATAGTACCTTCTCCAAAATCAACCATATAATTGGTCACAAGACAGACCCCAACAAATATAAGATCGAACTACTCCCATGCCTCCTATCAGATCACTATGGAGTAAGTGTGGTCTTCAACAGCAACAAAAACAACAGAAAGACCACATACACATGGAGGCTGAACAATACTCTACTCAATGAAACCTTGGCCAAAGAAAAAATAAAGAAGGAAATCAAAGACTTTATAGAATTTAATGAAAATGAAGACTCAACATACCCAAATCTATGGGACATAATGAAAGCAGTGCTAAGAGGAAAGCTCATGAAGAAAACATACAATAGCAGCTTAATGTCACACCTGAAATCTCTGGAACAAAAAGAAGCTAATTCACCAAGGAGGAATAGAAGACAGGAAATCAAGAAACTCGGGCCTAAAATTAATCAAGTGGAAACAAATAAAACCATACAAAGAATCAACAAAACCAGGAGCTTCTTCTTTGAGAAAATCAACAAGACAGATAAACCCTTAGCCAGACTAACCAAAGGGCACAGAGACAGTATCCAAATTAACAAATGAGAAATGGAAAGGGAGATATAACAACAGAAATGGAGGAAATTAAAAAAATCATCACATCCTGCTACAAAAGCCTATACTCGAAACAACTGGAGAATCTGGAGGAAATGGACAATTTCCTAGACAGATACCAAATACCAAAATTAAATCAGGAACAAATAGATCATCTAAACAGTCCCATAACCCCTAAAGAAATAGAAGGGGTCATAGAAAGTCTTCCAACCAAAAAAGCACAGGGCCCAATGATTTTAGTGCAGAATTCTATCAGACCTTTGAAGAAGACCTAACACCAATACTCTTCAAGCTATTCCACAAAATAGAAATGGAAGGAGCACTACCCAACTCATTCTACAAATTATGCTGATACCCAAACCACACAAAGATCCAACAAAAAAAGAGAACTTCAGACCAACTTCCCTTATGAACATCGATGCAAAAATACTCAATGAAATTCTTGCCCACTGAATCTAAGCACACATCAAAAGGATCATCCACCATGATCAAGTAGTCTTCATCCCAGGGATGCAGGGATAATTCAATATACAGAAATCTATCAATGCATTCCACTACATAACCAAACTCAAAAAAAAAAAAAACACATGGTCATTTTATTAGATGCTGAAAAAGCATTTGACAAAATTCAGCATCCTTTCATGCTAAAAGTCTTGGAAAGAACAAGAATTCAAGGTCCATACCCAAACATAGTAACAGCAATATACAGCAAACTGGTAGCCAACATAAAACTAAATTGAGAGAAACTTGAAGCAATCCCACTAAATCAGAAACTAGACAAGTTTGCCCCCTCTCTCCATATCTTTTCAATATAGTACTTAAAGTTCTAGCTAGAGCAATTAAACAACATAAAGAGATCAAAGGGATACAAATTGGAAAGGAAGAAGTCAAACTATCACTATTCGCAGATGATATGATCATATACTTAAGCGACCCAAAAAGCTACACCAGAGAACTCCTACAACTGATAAACAACTTCAGCAACCTGGACAGATATAAAATCAACTCAAGCAAATCAGTAACCTTCCTATATTCAAAGGATGAACAGGCTGAGAAAAAAATTAGGGAAATGACACCCTTCACAATAGCCACAAACACTATAAAGTATCTTGGTGTGACTCTAACCAAACAAGTGAAAGATCTGTATGACAAGAACTTCAGGTCTCTGAAGAATGAAATTGAAGAAGACCTCAGAAAATGGAAATTTTTTCCATGCTTGTGGATTGGCAGGATTAATATATTTAAAATGGCCATCTTGTAAAAGGCAATATACAGAGTCAAAGCAATCCCGATCAAAATCCCAACTCAGTTCTTCATAGAGGTAGAAAGAGCAATTCTCAAATTCATCTGGAATAACAAAAAACCCAGGATAGCTAAAACTATTCTCAACAGTAAAAGAGCTTCTGGGGGAATCAGTATCCTGGACCTCAAGCAATACTACAGAGCAATAGTGTTAAAAGTGCATGCTATTGGTACAGTGACAGGCTGGTGGATCAATGGAATAGGATTGAAGATGCAGAAATGAACCCACACACCTATGGTCACTTGCTCTGCAACAAAGGAGCTCAAAACATGCAGTGGAAAAAAAGATTGTCTTTTCAAAAAATGGTGCTGGTTCAACTGGAGGTCAGCGTGCAGAAGAATGTGAATTGATCCATTCTTATCTCCTTGTACTAAGCTCAACTCTGAGTTGATCAAGGACCTCCACATAAAGCCAGACACACTGAAACTAATAGAAAAGAAACTGGGGAAGACCCTTGAGGACATAGGCACAGGAGGAAAGTTCCTGAACAGAACAACAATAGCTTTTGCTCTAAGATCAAGAATTGACAAATGGGACCTCATAAAATTACAAAGTTTTTGTAAGGAAAAGGACACTGTCAATCAGACAAAAAGGCAACCAATAAATTGGGAAAAGATCTTTACCAACCCTAAATCCGACAGAGTGCTAATATCCTATATAAAAAAGAACTCAAGAAGTTAGACCCCAGAGTGTAGGAAGCCACATTCGCCATTACAAGATGGCGCCCATTTCCTGTGATGAATCAGCAATGTGCTGTTGTTTACTCCACTCCGCGCCCTACTGTGCATGCGCGGGTAGAGGTTTGGTGGGTCGCAGCTCAGACCAGGAGCATACTAATGAGGCATCGTGGCGTGCACCAATCAGGTAGAAACAAGTCTACCCTAGGCCTATTTAAGTTAGCACCATTCCTTTTTTCATGGTCTTTCGCCTCTGCAATCAACCCTGCAATAAACGTCTGTGGAAGGATCCTAACTGTCTCATGTCCTTCTTGCTGGCGAGATAGACACACGACCTACACCAGAGAACCAAATAACCCTATTAAGAATGGGGTACAGAGCTAAACAAAGACTTTTCACCTGAAGAACTTCGGGTGGCAGTGAAGCACTTTAAGAAATGTTCAACATCATTAGACATTAGGGAAATGCAAATCAAAACAACCCTGAGATTTCACCTCACACCATTCAGAATGGATAAGGTTAAAAACTCAGGAGACAACAGATGTTGGCCAGGATGTGGAGAAAGTACAACACTCCTCCACTGCTGGTGGGATTGCAAGCTGGTACAGCCACTCTGGAAATCAGTCAGGTGTGTCCTCAGAAAACTGGGCATGACACTCCCAGAGCACCCTGCTATACCACTCCTGGGCATATACCCAGAGGATTCCTCAGTATGTAATAAGGTTACATGTTCCACTATGTTCATACCAGCCCTATTTATAATAGCCAGAAGCTGGAAAAAACTCAGATGTCCCTTAGCGGAGGACTGGATGCAAAATTGTGGTATATATATATATATATATATATATATATATACACATACATACATAATGGAGTACCATTCAGCCAATAGAAACAATGAATTCATGAAATTCTAAGACAAATGGATGGAGCTAGAGAACATCATCCTTGGTGACGTAACCCAGTCTCAAAAGAACACTCATGGTATGCACTCACTGATGAGTGGATATTAGCCTAGAAGCTTGGAATACCCAAGATACAATCAACATATCAAATGATGTCCAAGAAGAATGAAGGAGTGGCCCCTGGTTCTGGAAAGGCTTAGTGCAGCAGTGTAGGGTAAAACCAGAACAGGGAAGTGGGAAGGGGTGGATGGAGGAACAGGGGGAGGGAAGAGGGCTTATGGGACTTTTGGGGAGGGTGGATCCAGGAAAGGTGAAATCATTTGAAATGTAAATAAAAATTATATTGAATAAAAAGATAAAGCAATTTAAGATAACAATCATGATATAATTATTCTGAATAATATCTGGCAAGCTAATATTCAAATAAAGTTTTTAAGAGCCTGTCTTAGAGTTACTACTGCTGTGATGAAACACATTACCAAAATCATTAGCCTTTCATGCCTAAATGAACTTAATCATTTGTGGATGTAAGAGTTTATTTGGCTCACACTTTCATCTCATTGTTCAATATTAAAGGAATTCAGTACACTAATTCAAACACCGGAGGCAGGACCTGATGTAGAGACTGTGGATGAGTACTGCTTACTGGTTTGCTTTCCATGGCTTGGTTAGCTAGCTTTCTTAGAGAACTCAAGAGTACCAGCCAAGGAATATTCCCACTTACAATATACTGGGCCTTCTCACCTCAAATGCTAATTAAGAAAGTGCTCTATGATGGTGTGCCTACAGTTCGATCTTCTGCACATACGTTCTCAATTTAGTTGCCCTGCTCTCAGATAACTATAGTTGGTGTCAAGTTGACATAAAATTAGCCAGCCTAGAGCCCCAAATCAAGAAGACTCTTGAAGAAAATGAAGGGATTGATATAATTAGACAATGACATGTTGAAAGGGCTAAATTAAACTTTAAACTAAAGGGTCAAGTATATAAGTAAAGACCTCAACAAGGAAAAGGAGCAGAGCAAATGAGCTTTGCAAAAATCTGCGAAGATATAAGACAAATGCTTGATAGTTGATAAGGTTTGACAAGTGAAACAAACTTCTTTCACTAATGTTCTACAGAGATATATGTGGCTCACAGAGTATGTGCTGGTATGCAGGGCCTGTGTTTAAACACTACCACTACACACATGAAAAAGGCTACACAACAATTTTACTTGTTATAAGATTTTTATATTTCCATGAGACATACATACAGAAAACAGAGAGCAGTAAAATATACAAAAAATAATTTGCATACTGAATATAAACATGAAAATAAAAATTAAGAATTAAGTAAAAATCCCTACAATGGAAAATTGTCATATATATGTATAATAAATGTGAGTTATCTAGAATGAATTCTAAATTATGCACAGAGCAAATGAACAATTATCCCAACCAATTTTTCTTTACTAAAACTACAATTTATTATTTTGTATTAGTAGTGGATAAGTACATGTTACCCCATTTTATCCATTTACAATTTTATAGATAGCACTTGGGTAGCAATAACTAACAATGTTTGGGGGAATCTTTTATTAGTTTTTTTTCAGTTTCATACAATGTATTTTAGTTATCTTCACCCTCTCTCAACCCTCCCAGATACACATTCCCATTCCATCACTATCTACCCAAATGTTTTCTCTTTAAAAAACAAAAAGTCTAATTTATGCTGCCCACATGCTCTGGACCTTAAGGCTTACCACTAGACCTTAAATGACAGACTAGGGGCCTCATCTATAAAGAAAACAGACTCAGTCCCAGCAGATACTGATTGCCTACACCTTGTTGGCTAGAGCTGCTACTTTATGCCCTCCTCTTCTATCCATGAGGGGATATTGTCTGGCTTGAGTTTAGAAGGTATTATGCATTCTGTCATAATCACTATGATTTTTAACTGTCCTACTGTATTCTTGTGTCCAAAAAGGATAAATTTCTTATAGTCACCCATTTCTCATGCCCTAGTAGGAGGGTGGTGACATACATGCCCCATTTAAGACTGAATCTTCTGAAGTCTTTTATTCTTTGTAAATTTGGAAGTTGTCAATGTTTGTAGCAATCTCTACCTACTGCAAAAAAGAAGATTCTCTGATAAGAACTGGATATTCACTGATCTCTGGTCATAAATTAAAATCAATAAAATTAAGTATAATACTTTGTCCATTTAGCAGAACAACAGTACGTAGCTGTAGGCTTAGATTTTTTTCAAAACCTACTTTTAATAAGGATTCTTAAATACTTTAACCGCCTTTGTAGCCCACCACCCACTAGAGGTAGTGAAAAGGAAAGGTTAATAAAAAAAGGAGAATGTGGGCTTGTTTGGAAATTTGTTGTTTGGAGTGAATCCAGTCTGCATTGTCAGGATATTAACAGTTCAGTTCACAGGAATCTGCAGAGGCAGCTCCATACACTTGCAAACACCATTCACAAATCAGCAATAAAAGTTCAGTCCCCAAGTCCACAGAAGCAACAAGAAACCCCAGGTACAACACCAGAGTTTCTTTGGTGCATTTCTCTCTATAAAGTCGTGACAAATGATGGCCAGAAAAGAATGGTAAGGTGAACCAATACCATGTAGCAACATCAACCAAGAACAACATCAATAATGCCCAATGATGACCAGCAAAGAATGGTAAGGCATACCGATACCACACAGCATCTTCAATTGTCAGTTGGGTTATATTTATACCCTTTCTAAGTATCATGTATTCATTCAAATGTCTGCTCTAACAAAACATCTCATGCCCCTTTTCCAGGCTGCTTCCAGAAAAACAATACCTGTCTGTTCTCAAAAAAAAAAAAAAATCCTCCCATGTATTTGCTTCAGCAAAAATGCCCTCTTGTAACACAGTTTCTAGAAAAAACATCATATGACACAACTGAGTCTCCAAAAAACTAGAAATGACCACTTCAGATGGCTACCCCTGAGGGCTTATGACATATCTAGCCACAGATTCTTATCCCTGTTAATATTTCCTCATGGAGGAATTTTATCTTGTGGAGCAATACTTACATTTAATCAGAAAATAGATGGTTACTCTTATAAAATTTGAGTCACTATTGAAATAAGGTAAAATGGAGAAAGGCATGATGCATGTTTTCCTGGATGGTCACTGTTGTAGTTCACAGTGCTCTCAGCTAGTTAAGACTGATGATCATATTTATCCTTGAAGCACATACATTTTATCACTAGCTAGTAGGAATAAATCTTCCAACTGAGTACCAAATTGACTTCTCCATGTTCTGTGACTCAAGAATGTGCCATCTTCATCAATAGGGTACTATTGCCAAGTTGTGGAGGGCAATTGAAAGCACTGGCAATATGTGTGATGTTGGTGGTCTACAGAACTTTCTGGTCTATAGCACAGCTTTAAAAGAAGTAAACTTCCTAGCAACAGGCTTTTTACTTGGTAGCCTCTGGTGTCTAACTGGGAATTGTCATCCAATTATAGAGAAAATATATTTAAACTTCTTTTATGTAAGAGAATATATGTATTTTAGGATGCTTTTTCAGTTATAAAAAACAGCTTTTACAGTGGTTTTCTACATAACTCTTTCAATATCTTTAGTGAAATTACCCCTTCTCTTGACTGGCCTTTTATCATCAGTCCATTGAAACATCTCTGTTCCATTATTATTTATGCTTTATACCAGTACTTTATCTCCCCACCCTGTCTGCTTCTTGGCCCCTAACTAATTTTCTGAATTCTATGAGTATTCTCAATAAAATACAACATATTGCAAGTTATTTCAAGTATCCACAAATAAAAGACATGCCACATTATTTCTCGATCTGGGCTAAAAAATATTGTTTCTGTCTCTATTCATTTACCTGTTAATATAATTTTAAGGTGTTAAATAATATTTCATTTTTCAAATGCACCATAGTTTTATTACCCATTAGTCAGTTGATAGGCATCTAGGCTGTTCCCATTTCTGGGCTATCAAAAATAGAGCAGAAAAAAGATATGAATGAATAGGTATCTCTGTATTAGGACATAGAGTTCTCTGGATATATTACCAGCAATGGTATAGTTTAATCATATGACATCTGTGTCTACCTTTTTGAAGAATCTCCATACTGATATCCATATTGGTTATGCTAGTTTTCACCCTCATCAGCAGTGAATAAATATTCTGCTACATACATGCCACCACATATTTTTGTATTTATTTTATTTTAGTTAGCCATTTCGGCCAGGTTCACATTTAATCTCAAATTTGCTTTAATGGGCATTTTCATGATGGCTAACAGTATTCAACATCTAACCAATTTCTCAGTTGGTTAAAGGTAAATATTGGAATAAATTCTGTCAATAAGTTCATAAAATTGTTAATAATCTATCTGATAACAAGTGTTAGCAAGAAAAAATGAAAATTAGAATTATAATACTTTTCTGTTGGGGCTAAAACTTGCTATGATCACTTTAAAGAATAGTTAAGCAACCTCTAAGAAAGAAACTATACCAAATGATTATGAATTCTCTATAAAGGAACGAATCCATATTTTGTGTTCAAGCAAGTCTATTTCTTTTTACTTTCCCTGGAGACATTTTTGAACATATGTCCAAAGATATTTATTGCAGTGCTATTTAAATCCAAGATGTTGTTGATGCTATAACTCTTTCAGCAAGGGAATGAATAACTACATTATGATTTATTTATAATAGAACCTTTCAACAATTAAAGAGCTTTAACTCTATGTAAAAATGAGAGATATTTTCGAAATTCCAATGAAAAAGAACATGCAAAATGATAGAATAATATATCACTTACATAGACATAAATATAGGAAGAGTGATACACAAATATATGGAATAGAAATGAAGATATATGTGGGCAAATATACTAGCATAAATATGTAAGTTGTATATGAGGGAGAAAGACGAAAATAAATTACAGATTTGGAGCATCAATTGTATCTAGACACTGAACCTTTGATGGAAAAGAGAAATTATTAATTTGTAATACAAACTGTTAGCTATTACTAACAGTGGGTAAAATATGCTTTTTATACTATTTTGAGCCTGTCAAAGTATTAGATACTTGATAGGGGGTAAGAAGTCAATCTGAATGAAATAAGAACTCTGGTAATAATATAAAATATGTTATAATTCATCCCACTACAGGAAATCCACACCAAATATGTTATAAAGTGGTTCACAATAGTGCAATCAACTCTCAAGTGCTTCTTCACATATGGGTGTGAGACATATTAGAAGAGACCAAAAGTATAATTCAGCGCATGACAAATTTGGATAGACAGTTCACCCAAATTAAGCTTTAGTGTGACCAATTTGAATCAATAAAGTTATACATTTTCTTAGTCAGGGTTTCTAGTCCTGCTCAGATACAATGACAAAGAAGCAAGTTGGGGAGGAAATGGTTTATTCAGCTTACACTTTCACATTGCTATTCATCAACCAAAGGAAGTCAGGACTGGAACTCAAGTAGGTCAGGAAGCAGGAGCTGTTACAGAGGTGATGGAGGGATATTACTTACTGGCTTGAGTCCCCTGGCTTGCTCAGCATGCTTTCTTGTAGAATTCAAGACTCCCAGCCAAGGGATGGCACCAGCTACAATGGATCCTCCCGGCTTGATCACTAATTGAGAAAATACCTTACAGCTGGATCTCATGGAGGCATTTCCTTAACTGAAGCTCCTTTCTCTGTGATAACTTCAGCCTGTGTTAAGTTGGCACACAAAACTAGCCAGATACACATGCAGAGGAGTTAAAACGATATCTGGCACAATATATGACCCACAGTTGTTTATTTTTATTATTGTTGTGACAATAGGGATCATACAAAGTGTTCAGTCCCTGAATTATAGGAACAACCCAACAGTATTTAAATGTCGGTCAGGGCAGAAGTTCAGTGTACTGATGGGATGGAAGCTCTTCTAATTCCACAAATTTTGGTCTATTTATATCCATCAAGGAATTTTAATGCAAACATTTATGCATTTATTATATTGTAAGCAACTGAAAGGAGTGGGTTGGGAATGTTGGCATTGACATTGATTGGAAATCATCAAAGGGAGAGATTTTAGAATTATGTGTAAATTGTCCCTCCAAGCCTAGATTTGAGAAAGGGAAAAAGTGTAACAATGGAGCTATCTATCTCAAGTCTTAAACTAGGCTCCAGTTTTCTTTACTATGAAAGTTATATTTAAGAGCTTTTAGTACTTTTGTCTTTAGAAAATTCTCCTTATAAAGAATAATGCCATGACTAACTTCTCAAAGTTGTTGTGAAGTTTATAGTGGAGAGCATAAATATAAATTCACAAACTCAAAGGCTGGCACGGATGGAGGTAACTTTAGTTCCTTATCTTAAAATATGATCTCTCCTCACAATATTTAGTGTTCCGTTGCTTATATTTTCCATTATTACAACTCAGCCATTTCTGTAGAAATCACTTATCAATCATAGTCAATTTAAAAAAATATCCTTGTAAATCACTGCAGCTACACACTTTCATAATACTGTCGAGTGGCTCTGTGTAGATTACTAGACATTTGTTATTATTTTGACAACCCATTTTAATACATTCAACACACACAAACCGCCATTACATTAATTGAAAACTTTAAGAAAATATAAACTCTCTAATATAAGTACTTCCTATGCCGGCTTCTTAAGGCTTGGAATGTACAGTCTGCTTGAGCGGTCTTCCTTCCTTGTATCACTGCTTTCATGTATAAACTGCTTCTCTGGCTGCTGCTATCTTAGCATTTCATTCTACACTCCCTGCTGTATACTTTACCAGAGGTGAGTACCTGGGAGAGGAGAAGTTTCTATTGGTTGGAATAGTCTAGAGCAGAAGTTTCATTACTTCTCCATTACATTGTAAACAGTCTCTTACTTAAAAATATAGGTATCTCACCTTCTAATATGTTAATAACTTAGAAAAATTGTATCAGTGACTATCCCCACCACCTTTTCACCTCCTCTCTGGCCCTATGTCATTGTGTGAATATCAATTAGAGGACAGTAACTTGACTCACGTAAACTTGCATGGAAATTTCCAGAGTCCAAGGGCACCTTTTAAAGCCTTAAAGTATGGAAATGTGTTTGCAAATTTTTGTTAAAGGAAGGGAATCATAAGAAATCAGTGAAGAATTAAGATTCAATACAGCAGTCTGGTCACACTCTTGTTTTCGTTTAACTTGAAATGTTGAGCCAGTACTTAACCTTTCTTTAAATATTAAGAGCTATATACTCAAGGTAAATGTGTAGGCAGCACAGGTTTTTAGGTGAACCTGTGTTCCAACAATTATAATTAATTAGATAATGACTATAAACTAAATTCACTTAAGAAGACTACTAAGACAATTTTGTAAAGAATATGCCATATTCATAAACCTTAAAATTTTAAATGCAGAAGAAAATTTAGAGAAAAAAAAACCCTTACAGTCCCAATCTCACCTAACCTGTTCCCTGATGCAAAGTTCTGACAGTAAAAAGTATTATGTCTCGGTAGGAACATGGCAGCTAGTATAGAACCAGACCTCAGCCTGTGTTCAATATTTTCTTCTCAATTATCAGTTTTTCCACAGTGACTTTGAACTATTACAACATAGACTGGGAAGGCATTCGTAAAAGATAAGAAGGAAATTCACCTTAGTCCCCTTCCCCATTGTTGGGCAAAATACTCTGACCAAAGCAACTTAAAAGAAAAAGGGTCTTTTGAATCAGTTCCTGGTTCAAGACCATCGACGTGAAAATTCCCAGTAGAAGGAGCTCAAGGGAGCTGACCACATCATCAGCTTTAAAGAAGCAGAGAGTGACAAATGCTACAGCTCACAGCTCAGACACTCTTCTCCAGCTTCTACAGTTTGGGACCCTGCCTAGGGAGTGGTACCTTCCCACCCCAATTCTGAAGAGGAAATGGAAAAAAATGGACCTGGGGTAGAGAAGAGCATGGGCGAAGCTAAAAGATGTGCAGGGAGGAGAACCTGTTTGGGATGTAAAATAGATAGATAGATAGATAGATAGATAGATAGATTAATAAATAGAAATAAAGAAATGAATTTGCCTCTCAGGGAAACATACAGTCACTAAATTTTGCCAATATGTTACTGTAAGAAGAGAACCTTTATGCTAATAAACATCACTTATATATATATATTAGATATAATATATAAATGTATATATAAATATATAAATGTACACACACACACACACACACACACACACACACACACCAGACCCATCATTTAGGTGATGCTGGTTTTTATCAAGTTGATAATTAGCCTAACAATCATAAACTTGTCTTGTTTGAGTGAAATTTATGCCAGTTAGTAGATGTGACCATTTCCTTTACTAAGAATTTCTAGTTTATCTATTTTTAGCCATCAGGTCAGACCAAAAGTTGCAAAGCTTTCAGTTAATTTACTGTGTTAGTTGGAGTAACTGATGTTTTTAACCTACAGGTCATTTAGTTATATATTATGGTTTCCAGTTTTGTGATTTTTTTATGGAATTTCTGCATGCCCAAAGTGGTGTTACTGCATTTATATATTTTCTGATTTTTTATGGTTATATTTCTTCTGTTTGTTATGTCCTATTCTGATTTTATATTGTTATAATTATTATTATTATTAATTTGTATGCTCATTTGTATTGTAATGAGAGAGAGGAAATAGTGTGGATTTATTGGGTGGTTAAGAGGGTCTGAGGAGAGTTGGGGGAGTGGGAACCATAATCAGAGCATATCATAAGGAAGCAAATCCATTTTCAAAAAGAAAGAAAAAAGCAACAAATTCTGGAGAGTATAAAGCAGGACAAGAAAACACTCTTAATGAGAATGTAAATCTGTATAGTTACTACAGAAATTGTTGTGGAGATTCTTCAAAAAAAACTACCTAAAAGTAGAACTGTAAAATATGGTCAAAAGATAACTCCTAGTAATGTACTCAGAAGAATAGAATTCAGTAAAGAATAAATTAAGGAAAATTTAAGGCTCTTCCATTTTTGTTTTAGTTTTTTTGTTTTGTTTTTTGTTTTCTGTTTTGGTTTTGGATTTTATTTTTTGAGTCATATTCCCAATTATTCTCCTTCAGATTAACAATGGCAGTTTGATCCAGAAGAAATCTTGAGGCTCTGCCAATTGGAATGAATCTGCAGAAACAGCAAGAAGGCACCGGAACATATCAGAAGTTCTTTGGTGTGTTTCTTTCTATGAAATCACAACAAATGAACATCAGTGAAGAAGGCAAGGAGAACCAATAGCAAAACCCAATGAAGATGAATAGTAGCAATGAAGCAGATAGTAGCAAGGCAAAGGTGAACCAATGTTACAGTATTGTTCAATATCTCTTGGGATATGTACACACACACACACAAATACATACATACATACATACACACACACATATATATATACATATATGTATATATATATATATATATATATATACATATATATATAATTTCCAAACATCACATATTCTCTCAAGTGTCTGCTCTACCAACACATCACAGGTCTGCTCTCAGCAAAACATCCTCCCACGTGTCTGCCTCAGCAAAGGATCCTCTCATAAGACAGAAAAACATCCCATGACACAACTGCTTCTCCAAAGAAACTAGACATTTCCACTTCAAAGAATCATTAACTGATTAGTGAAAGAGATATCTTTGCACCAGAAAACTTTGTAACACCATGTCCATGACCATATTATTACCTTTTCAAAGGTCATGGTCACATCTATAGTCACATTTCTATGGTTTAATGCATCCTTAAATTATTTACATAGGAAACAGCACAGCCTTACGATTTAAAATATGATTAAAGTTCAGCATTTCAAGAATCCTTTCCTATACGTTGCCCACAATTTGCTCTCAGTGCACAATACTAATTATATGGTCATGTGCATCATTTTCCTATTGTCCTCACTGCTAAGTGCTCATCTGGGATTCTGAGTTGGCAAAAGGACTTGTTTCACCACCTCTGCTTCACATCAACTAGATAAATAACAAATTCTATATAAACAGACATCCCTCAGCATCTGCTATCCAAACTTCAAGCAAGACACAACAGCTGTGCAGCAATAGCACAATAAAACATACCTCACACCATCCATGAAAGAACCAAGCTGTCAAGCCTTGAGGTGAAATCAATACACAGTCAAGGCACTTGAGTCTATCAATTGCAGGCAGGTTGTCTTTTCTATGTATGGACTTAGATCCTTCTAGGCATCCTTAGGCATCTTAGGCAATTGTTTTAGTTAGTTTCTGTGTTGTTTGACTCTACCTACAATTTGCCTTAAAGTCAAACAGTGGAGGAATAGACAGTTCATTCTTAAACTAGGTAACTCATGCAAATCTTTGTCTATCTACACTAGGATGCCTTCATTCTGTTTTCTGGCATCTTTGGTTAATCTCAGGATCTTCAGATGAATCAAACAGTTATTTCTCATGATGTTTTCTTTAATCTTATAGGTTCAGGCTGCTCTGACAAAGTATTTTAATCTCATTTTTATTCAATCTTTAAGAAATTCTTACCCTATTCCATTTATTGATGATTCCATTCTGATTTGATGTATATTAATTGACTTATTTGTTTATTTCTTTACCAGTTTCAATACAGCATTGCAAAATTATAGCTCTCAATGATATTAACTATATGTTAATATAAATCTTTTAAAATTCTGTTCATTTGTTAAGATTTAAATCAAGTATCATATATGTGACACATGTTTTATCTTTTCTCTTGTTCTGAAGATGTCAAAAAAAAAAAAGAAAAATAATGACCAATATCTTTCACTTAAGCAACAAATTTGTTAAAATGTCTAAAACATGTTTAGTGTTGGCAATAAGACTACTGTCAGGTTTCTGGCACATCTGCTATCGAATTCTCAACATGATTAAAAAATACATTCACTTTGTTATTTTGGAGACTGTAATTACATTATTTCCTTTCTTCTCTTTGTTCTCTCCAAAACCTCCCATATATCTTTCATTACTGTCTTTCATTCATAGCTTTTTTACATTAATGTTACACACATATATGCATATGCTTATGTATATATGTACATGCATAAATATTTCTTAATATAGTAATAAAATCTCATCATAGTTTCAGGTAAGTAAAACCTAACATCCAATCTTCTGACTGCAGTACACATCAGAATAAAGATAGCATGAGACTGAAGGTGTGGAAGGGCTTTCAGGGAGGTTGTGGGATTTGAGTGCACCAAATCCAAAAGGGGACAATACTGAAATCACACAAAGAGACTTATGATCAAATTCTTCCTCATGCAAGGATGTATAAAAGATAAAAAGTAATGAGGCTTATAAAAAGAGTATTATGGTTATACACAAGAAAAAGAATAAAATTATGTTTATTGCAAAGAGAACATTCTTAGTGTGTTAAGGTTTCCATAGGACATGTGACTTACTACCAGATTGCACAATCAGGTCCTTCCCCCAACTCTTTGACCCTGTTAGTGCAAATTTCAAAGCCTTTCAGACTTTTATTGACATAGATAGCTCTTTGGTCGAAAAGCAAATTCTTCCAAATTTCTGTATTATTTTAACTGAAGAAATGGGAATATCAGAATAGGAGTTTAGAGAAAGAAGGTGATGAATAAAATTCTCACTTGCAGTAATGATTGGTATGGAGGAATCCCAGTCATTCAGTTAGGTACATTTTACACTTTTTTATATATGATAACAACAACAACAACAACAAAAAAAACCTTAGCAACTGAGGAAAATCTATATTTATGATCCAACTGGGAATTAAGAAGATAATAATGACAAATCAAACGTATTGGATCAGACCCTTCTGCTAAAGTGATACATCAAAAAGACAATTTCAACTTAGGGGAAATTGTGAAGACACCTTGTAAAATTTAAATGGTATAGGGGTAGCCATCCCAAATTAATTTCCATTGATTTCCTGACTTTTTCCCCATGGAAATAACTGAAATCTCTCCAGAGAGTTGTGGACGACTTGATCAGTTAGTGACTTCCATGAAAATGAGAACTATATATGAGAACTCCTGTAGAGCAAATTAATAAAACATACAGAGTTTAATATGCAGCAATTGGTTTGACAAAATTTTCTTCATATAGTAAAGTTCATTTGCTTTCACTTGTGGTATATATGGCTAATATTCCAACTTGGAAATGCATTAATTATTTTTTGTCACAATTGTGATATCAGGGAAAGATCTGAATTATCTCATCATTTCTAATCAGTCCCTTTCTCCAAAATACCAGAAACTCTATATAACACTCTAAAGTAAAATACGAAGCAGAGAACATATATACTTATTATGGTAGAATGAACATGATCCCATGGGTTCATCTATTTGAATGTTTTGTCCCAGCTGGTGGAACTGTTTGAGAATAGGGCATGCAGCCTTGTTGTAGGAGGTGTGTCAATGGGTATGGGCTTGTAGGATTCAAAAGACCACACCATTCCTACTTAGTTTTTTCTGCCTTCTTGGGCTTGGGCATGTAAGCTTTCCACTACTGCAATAGCCCCATGCCCACGTGTTTACTGCCATACTCCCCACCATGATAGACATAAACGCTTTCTTTTTTTTTTTTTTTTTTTTTTTTTTTGGTTTTTCGAGACAGGGTTTCTCTGTGTAGCCCTGGCTGTCCTGGAACTAGCTCTGTAGACCAGGCTGGCCTCGAACTCAGAAATCCGCCTGCCTCTGCCTCCCAAGTGCTGGGATTAAAGGCGTGCGCCACCACCGCCCGGCCCGACATAAACGCTTTCTAAAACTATAAGCCTCCAATAAACTTTTTAAGTTGCCTTGCTCAAGCTGTCTTTTCAGAACAATAGAAAAGTAACTAAAACATATATTTTCATGTATCATGTGATTACAGATTCTGTTCTTACAGACTACCTCATGAAGTTGCATACAGCTTTTGTATTCTTACGTATGTTAAGATGAACATGTTTTCAAATGTGAAGGAAAGATCAATGTATTTACAGTTCATAGGATGTGTCCTCTAAAGCGAAGAACGCTTCAAGTAAGTGGAATAATTACATGTTGTTCCCATCTGCTATAAAGAGAGACTTCTTTGATAAAGGACAGTAGCTATACTTATCTGTGGGTATAAAGATTAGAATTAAAATATAGTAAGAAATAATGCTGGTCTAGCAGAGAGCCATTAGTAGATTCCTTTTTAATGTCTATGACCTCAATATCTCTGGAAAGCTGG
Organism: Apodemus agrarius; assembly: GCA_964023405.1. Taxonomy (NCBI): domain Eukaryota; kingdom Metazoa; phylum Chordata; class Mammalia; order Rodentia; family Muridae; genus Apodemus; species Apodemus agrarius. The sequence goes on from OZ030015.1 coordinate 78,770,551, forward strand.
ATATATTTTTATAAGGGAGAGAGATAAATGGATGGTGAGAAGCCAGGACCCACTGGGTGCAATCCATATCACAGGCCCTGCATCATGGCTCAGAAAATATTGTAGATGAGGAGCAAAAAGATTGTCAGAGCAAAAAAAGAAAAAAATATGACCTCTGTGATAAAAAGAACTCTGTGGACAATGATGATAACAATGAGCACATTAACAAATAAGGAAGAAATTTCTTTGAGGTGCTACCCTTGAGAAAAGAACAATAGACAAGTCATGGCTTCTGGGAGAGGGAGAGTTTGATTCACCTAGGAATAAGCTCCCTTATTGGTTGTCCAATGAAGAGCAGTTAGCCCTGAATTCATGTACAAACAAACAACAAAAGTCATGAACATACAAACAACAAAATACAAACAGCAAGTTGTATTTATGTATTTGCACTTACATATACATGCATGCATGTGTGCGTGTGTGTGTGTGTGTGTGTGTGTGTGTGTGTGTGTGTGTGAGAGAGAGAGAGAGAGAGAGAGAGAGAGAGAGAGAGAGAGAGAGAGAACGAACAGGTAAGGGCTGGAGGAAAAGAAAACTGAGGTTATACCATTTCAATTAAAAACGTAATTTTTAAAAAGAAAATGATAATAAAATAAGATTAGAGCCATAAAAATAATCTTTTTGATATCATACATTATATCCTTGCATTTTCTAAGAAAATGGTGTCTGAAAGAATGTTTTTGAGTTTCTGAAGTATTATAAGCCTCTCCTCTCCTTTTTCCTATCTCTTTCTATCTGGCATTGCTACAAGGTATATACAACTTTTAATTTTCCTTGTCTAGTTTGAAAAATTTAAATATTTCATCCTAAGTGAAAAAAGACAAAGGTTGCAATTACTATTGAGTTATAAATATTGACATTTCAAAAATAAACCTGTTAAATTTATTTTAATTCAGTCCAAAGAATCTAAATGCCACAGTGACTGTAAAACAACCATCAATCGTTAACAAAATTATATAAAAACAATTTGCTTTTGTAGGAATCAATTTCATATATTTCTATATTCTCATTGAACTTATATTTGCATTCTGCCTCCATAGAGTTGATTCCTAATATAGTGTTGTTTTTCTTAATTAATTTCTTTGTTGGTATTTCCACACTTCTATATTCAAAATATATTTTAGTTTCTCAAAAAGGGAAAAAGGGAAATGAATTGTAAATATAGAATATATCCAATAAAAAAAGAAAAAAGAAGAAAATATCTAATAAAAAAGTTATAAAAATTCTGTGACTTTAAAAACCTATTCATTAGTAGATCCCTTCTATATTAACAATTACACTGAATAAATAATAGAATAAATCACACAATAATTTACATACTTTAGAAAACTATTAAACATTAATTTTATTTGAAATACATTTTAAATAAACTCTTTTGTCTTCAGTGAGCATAGGTATTTGTAAAAGAACAGAGTTTAGTATGAAAGGGATCAGATTCAATATTAATTTTAATCATTTTTGAAAAAAATTAATAGAGGATAATATATACATATACATATATATACATAAAACCACATATATGGAACAAATGATAAATCCTCTATTTTATTTTTAAGAATCATTTTAAAAACTTATATAAAATATAATCCTTTAAATCTAAAGCCCAAATAGTGACAAGTATTATAATTAATCTAAATCATCTGTCAGCAGGTCTCCAATTATCATAGCAGCAAAAAAATAGAAATAACACTTGTAAAAATATTTTTAAATTGTTATTATAACTGTGAATTTTCTATATTTTTAGAGAAATTCAAAAAAGTTGTTAAATGAAAAATGGTTAAGTGACTGTCCATTACCTTAGCTTCCCTTAACTGTGCACATCTTGTTTAGAACTGTCAGAGAAAGAACTGAAGCAATTGCCAGTATTCATTTTCAGTTTTCTCAATAAGATATTTTACTAAACTATGTCTATTACTAAAACCATCACAAATACCATTATGAACACTTTGGGACTGATTTTTCATCTGCATTTTTTTTATCACAGGTCCTATCCACAGGTTGGCCTTACTCAGACTTGTTGAGTTATCCTTGGTGTCAATGTGGTGATAAATACCAACTCACACAGCCTTCAGTCTTCAAAACAGTATAGGCTCCTTCCATAATAATTAAGTAATAGCATGTCCTAGAAAATTTCTAAATGTAAGAGAGAAATCAGAGGGAAGGAGACTGAGAATGCAGAACAAGAAGGAGAGAGAGAGAGAGAGAGAGAGAGAGAGAGAGAGAGAGAGAGAGAGAGAGAGAGAGAGAGAAGTTTTGCTTTCTTTTAAAACCCAGTTATATGAATATGTTTTTGTTTTAAACTCAGGTGTGCCACATGGATTGTGCTTCAGATTGTCCACAGCCACTAACTATGATTGCCTTGTGCTCTAGAAGGGATGTGATTTGGCCAGCTGAAGATAGTTTTAAGTTTAGAATTATGGGGATTCTTGAGAGAGTATAAATCTGAGAGTCCAGAGAGGATCTGTGGCCACAGCTGCTCCCTCTGTTGCTGTCCCAGTTGGTGGTGGTTCCCTGCTGCAGCATTTGCTAGATTGCTGGATTGCTGGATTGCTGGATTGCTGGGTTGTCGGGTTGCTGGGATTTTCTGCAATGTTGGTTGGAAATATCCAGAGTACAGAGAATGGACTCGACTAATCAGCAGGAAGTGGTCTTAAAAGGTCTATCATCCTTCTCCCCTCTAACCTTCTTTTTTTCCTATCTAGTGTTAAGGAGTTGGAAGGGATTGGAGTGGAATAGGTTTGGAATGGTAGTAGATATTATAACTCAGTAAAGTAGCCTTTTAAGCATGCTGAGAGAAGGGAGAGGGAGGGGGAGGGGTGGGGAGAAAGGGAGGGAGAGGGAGAGGGGAAGAGGGAAGGGAAGGGGGAAGGGGGAAGGGGAGGGAGATGGAAAGATGTCAAGAACACTGAAGGCAGTGAAGGAGCAGGCAAAGGACAAAGAAAACTACAATGGTTAAGGGAGAAGTTGCTAATCAATTCTCTTTGAGAAGAAATCATATTTTGACCTTAACTTATGAAAATGCGCTGGAAGTTCTGAAGTAACATGGCTATATCACGCAACGATCCACATAAATTCACAAAATAGCAAAACACGGATAAATGCCCTTCTTGTGATTCTGCACTGAACATAAGTAGATGTAGAGGAATTTCCCTTAATTTTCTGATTAAGGTTGGTGCCTTTGCCTGGGTGGATACCATATTGGGCAGGTCACTGGATGGCCATATATAGAGACACATCTAATACATATGTATATCATATATCTATACAATTTCATTGTGGTTACTATAATTTTAATTCATTGTTTTTTCTTTCAGATTTATCTAAATTTATCTGTTAAGATCTAGCTTCTCTTTGGTGGTGTTAGTATAGCCCTCTTTCAACAATCAGTTTAACTGTCTCTACAATGGTTAAATCAGCACTTCTGCTGTATAAAAAAAATCAGCCTCATATGCCTGACTTCTCTTTTTATATCATTATTTCATAGTAAGATTGGAATTATTTTCATTATAAAGTATTTTATGTATGTTGCTTTCTACATAGATATAACTAATGAGGATTGAAATTTCTGGTTTCTTTGGAAACTCAGTTGTGTCATGTGATGCTATTCTGGAAGCCCTCTTGAGAGAAGAGTTTTGCTGAAACAGATGAGGGTTTGCTTTGATGAAGTTGTCATTTGAGAGGGATCGTGATGTTTGGAAAGAGTATAAGTAGAACCCCACTAGACAGTGAATGACAGTTTTGCATTGCTATGCCTTGCAATGCTTTGCTGGCCTTTGCTGGTCTTTGCTTGGTGTAACTTTATAAAGAGAAATGTGCCAAAGCACTTCTTCTGGTATTCTGTCTGCTTTTTTACTGTTTCTGCTGACTAGTGTCAATTAGGTGGAGCCTCAAGGTTTCTGCTGGATTGAGCCACTGCTACTGATTCGTGTTTCCTGTTTGCTATTGGACTGGACTGCTGGTATTCTGATACTGATGATTGGAATCTCCCTAAAGAACTACTTCTAAACAGGTAGCCATTTTTTTCCTTACTTTTGGCCAGTAAGGTAGAAGGGAGGTCGAAGTATTAAAGAACCCTAAATAAAGTAGGATTAAAAAAACCTAAACCAACCGTGGAAAGACTAAACATACACAAAATTTTAAAATATTCATTATTAAGTAAATTCCACTAAATGTTTTAATTCATATTTCCCACAACTTTTATTAATTAAAGCATTTGAAGTATCATAGACCACAATCACAACTTTGATAAAAAGAATATGTGTAAAAGATACTGCTGTGATGTCTCCATGACAGCTCGATATGGATAAAGAAAAACTGACATTCATGAAATCAGTGAGCCGACTGGTATGGATTCTCTCTTCCGAAGGTTTAATCTATTGGAAATGTAGAGATACAACAAAAGATAAGGTTGGAGATCAAAATACTCATTGGTAAAGAAAATTTAATTGTCTCTTGGGCACAAAAGGGTTACTTACACTGACTGAGGAATAGAAATAGACAACAGTATGGCCACAAAAGAGTTTATGTAACTCAGGGTGGCTGGAGTATATTAAAGAGGCAGAGTATTACAAAATGAGGCTGGAGAGTGATCAAGGGCCAGACTAATGCAAATATTTTATGGCATGATAATCCACCTGAGGTTTATCCTTTGGATGAAGTGAATTTCAAAAATATTTTCAAGTATTGAAATAGCTGAAAATCTAGATTTTAGGAAAATTACACTGCTTAGAAATTTAGAAAGCTCATCATACATGTAGTCAGAATACTTGCTAGGGGCAATTCAAATAACACAGACAGAGAAAATGAGGCCCTCAAATGAGGCAATATTCACTCTGAATGGAAATATGCTTAGCTGATGTTATTCTCAAAGACTGAAGAGTATTGAATTTACATTATCAGTAGATCAGTCATTTGTCACTTTTTAAAGGAGTGCAGGCCACTATTCTTTAAAATTATATTTGTCTATTAAGGAGACTTATATCCATCTCTGCTGCTGGAAACTTGACATCTCTATGGGCCGTGGCAAACGCATTACCTCTAAGTTATCCTTCTTTTACTGCATCATTTAAAGATTTATTTGGTCTTTGTGCTTGATTGCCTTTGCCCTCTTTCTCTCATAAAGACAAGGGTGCTATTCTTTTTAAATTCTCAGTCTACACCATTCAGATTTGGTGTAACTTTCCTCACTAAAAGGTATCAAAGATAAAACTAAGTGTCAGAACAAAAGAGGACATATTTCCCTTTAAAATAATTCAGATGTTAATGTTGATAAAGCTTTCATTCTCTCCTTTTTGTGATGTCTCAAACTAGTTTTAACCTATTTGTGAAGGAAATCATCCATTATCTTTAAGAGTGATTTTAGAGAGGCAAAAAATGAAAAAGTATTTCTTAGACAAGGCCAGGCTGTTTCCAAATCTCTGAGGACATGGAAGCAGAACTCAGTTGATCATCTTCAGCAAATCATTAGAATTTTTTTGATCATGGCAAGAATTCAACACCTGGATTAAAATCCAGAGCATTTGTGACCAGGTCTGTATTAAAATACCTTACTCTCCATGGGTTGCAATAATCAACTGCATATTCCTCTTACCCATTTCTTCTTTGACATCTATCACACAGGTCTTTAGATGGCTACCCCTTATGACTGCAGCTTTAATTACAGTCCCTTGCAAACAAGAAATTCAATTTATTTATAATCAGATCACATGCTAATCTAATATTTCAGCATCCAAACTATGATCAGAGTCTAAGCCCTATAATAGCCCAGTGTAAAATGCTTTAATTGAATCACAAAGGGAGAAAGCTGTAATCCTATAAATCAGCCTCAGGAATTTGACATGCTGAGAAGGCTTTTCTGGAACTTTTTAATTGCATGACACAGCAGGCATCATAAGTCTATAAAAAAGGCTGTATTCCTATAAGCAATCATGTTATATAATTTAAAATGCTGTGATAGTAATTCTGGGTTTTGAGCCCAGTGTCTCATTCTCATTAGTCAATACAAATCTTTCAGGCTTATAAAAATGTCTGTTTGAGTCAAAGCATAAATGTTCACACTTTGGTAAAGTGTGTCTGTGAGAAGGTAGGGGTCCCAAATTTAGCAGATATGGATAATGTTTGGAGAAATACCTGAGCCTATATCTCAGCCTTTCTACTTTGTATCATTGGCTGTAGTTATTATCTCTCTGTCTTGGCAAGACTGATTCTAGAATTCCTACATAAGCAGTACTTCCAGGTGACAACTTGATAAAAAGCAGAGACAACAAGAATTGGCTTAAAACTGTCTTTGCATGAAAAATGGACTGTTTTTATTTCTAATACAGGTTTATTCTAGATGCCTGTGTGGAAAATAGGATATGTCATGTAGTCAAACCATTCAGCCATTCTCTGGTCATAAGCCTTAGCTATGAAATTTACCATTTATAGGCAAGTGGTTGTCAGAGCTGTCAAATATGTTCAGTGCTTACCACAAAAACCAAAATACTCCATCTTCTTCTTTGCTTCACTTCCTTCTCTTCTGGTCCATAGTACTGATACCAGTTGACTCCATTATATTAGTTCCTTGTCCTGCCAAGGACAAACTCCTTTATTTACAAACTCTTTTATGTTGGATCTTGTGGTTGGAGTCACCAAGGCAACAGTACAGTGGGTGGTTGTATTATTTATTTTTAAAATGAATCAATACTGCAAGTCCTTCTCATTTGTAAATAAATTATAGCATGACTGGAATTGTTATGATTATTGTAAAACGTTTCTTCTGCCCTCAGTTTTATTTCCTTGGTATTGGGTTACTTTAACAAAATATTATAAGCAGGGTAAATGGTGAGTAACAGGAAGTCCAGGGCCATGGTGAAAAGGAAATACTGAAGCCTCTTTTCTTAGACTAGAGATTACACCTCCTCCCTTCACAAGATAGAGTCAGGAATGTAAGCCCATTTTCCCACTTTCTAAGACTTTCAATCCAATTCAGAAAGATTGAATCCAAATATCTCACTCATTAATAGCATCAAGTAGGTTAGAGATTCAACATAAGAACTTTGATGAACACAAAACATTCTGAACAAGTAACTCAGAGAACTAACCAGGAAGAAAATCTCAAGGTGGTGTTCAAATTAATTGACTTTATTTGTCAAACAAGCTAATGGCAATATTCAATGACTGACTTATATTGAAAATTTTAAAGATGCTAATTATATTATATATCATAGGTATGCTGACTAGTTTTATGTTAGCTTCATACAATCTATAGTTATCTGAGAGGAGGGAACCACAAGTGAGAAAATGCCTCCATGAGAGCAGGCTGTAGTCATTTGTATGACACATGATTAACTAGTGATTGATGGAGTAGGAGATATCCCATTGTAGGTGGTGCTATCCCTGGAAACGTGGTCACGGGTTCTATAAGAAAGCAGGATGAACAAGCCATAGAAAGCAATCCAGTAAGCAGCATCCCTCCATGGGCTCTGCATCAGCTCCTGCCTCCAGGTTCCTGCCCTTCTTGAGTTTCTGTCCTGACTTCCTTTGGTGATAAACAACAATATGGAAATGTATGCCAACTAAATCCTTTCCTCTCCAACTTGCTTCTGATCATGGCATTTTATTACAATGATAGTTACAATAAATAAATCAGTAGGTAGTGTACTTTTTAAATATTGCCTCATGATGAAATAGTAACTTTCATGCTCATGTATGACTTTCAATCAGAATACAATATTTTACTTAATCAAATTGGTCACCATTCCTTGGCAGTCAATGACATGTAACATTTAAAAGAATGCTTATTGAAACTTGAAGTCATTTAAAATGTCACATAAATCTAGATTTACTTTATTCACACATATATCATTCATAAATTGTGTCACACACACAACACATGTGTGTGTGTGTGTGTGTGTGTGTGTAATTTATGTTGCAAAATATACAGTATGTTGAGTTAAACTCTTTTGGTCACTCCTAAACAGAGTATATGCATTCCTGAATTTCTGCAATATATTTTCCTCTCTTCCTAGAGATCTTTTTTTGTATCATACCCAGTTCTGACATCATAATTACCCTCTTTCTCCATTAGTGATTACCATTGTTCTTTTCTCTATAATCTATACTGACTGTTTTCTTTGCTTATCACAGTATTTTACACTTTCTTATAAATCTCCCCATTCCAGTTAGGTTGATTCACTATCCTAGTGCTTATTAAATTTTATTAATAAAGACCTTCATAGGTATGCACTGGCTCTGATTTCAAGAACATCCAATCCGCATGGAAGAGAGAAACAATAATCAAGTTATCACATAACTAATTATAAAAGTACAAGTCAAATTAGCACCATTGATTTAAAAAGATAAATTTTCGGAGTGCAAAGAAAAATCTACAAATAGTTTTTCTGCTATAAGGATGAAGAATGTTTTCCTTCAACAGGATACAAGGAGCAGATATATGACTAGTTAGTGGGCATTGAGTGTGCAAAGAGGGAAGAAGGGAGGAGAACGAAATTTTGTAATTTGACATTTTAATAATAAATATACCCTTGCATACAGTCACATATAAATGTGTATATAGTAGTTATCATAGGCCTGTCTGTGATCAGATTGCTTTAATTGTTTTCACACAGAGTGAGCAGCAGACAGGTTTGCCCTGAATCCTTTCTGGTTTTGCCTTTGTGTAGTGAACATTCCCCAAGTACTCTGTCAGTTTTCCACCTCAGGGGCAGCTCTCTCTTTTCTTCTGGTCCCAGAGGTTTTCTAGTGTTCCCTAGGCATTTGCTTTACCTAGGCAGAACATCCTAGAAAATACTGATGGAATACTTGTCCCAGAGGCAATCAGCATCAAAAGAGCAGCAGAGGTTGTCACAAAAATGCCAATGCTCTGCTTCCTTAGTGCTTGGTGGTACAATTTGGGGATGTTTTCTACCCTGTCCTCATGGGATGTCCTGTGGGATTCAGCCTACGAACTGTGGGTCTGCTCAGTGAAGCTCTTCTCTCCCTCACAGCCCTGCTGACTTCATTTCCTCATCTTGCTTTTTGGGCTCTCTTCCAGATGGATGCCCTTTGCACATGCCTTTCTAAGAGTGGGATGTGGAAACAGAAAAGGAATTTAGGTGAAGAATGTAAAATGACTGTCAGTCAAGCCACAGGAGCAAATTCTAATTCCAGTAATTAGAATCATGCAATGTTTATTTCTACTACATGCATATATTTCATAGGAAACTTTTCTTGGCTGATTATTAAATTAATGTCTTGTTCTTTGTCCTAATTATACCCACAAATGGTATTAATTATTGACTCAGTCCTGTCATCTTAATCTGGAAACATGTTTGATCCTTCACAGTTTGAGAAGCCAGGGATCTGACTCCTTGTTTAAAACCAGGTTTTCTTGAGGTATCCTGAAATTTTACTAGATAGTTCCTGGGAAGGGAGGATTGAATTTGATTAGACTGTACAATCAAAAAGCTTTCCAGGGAATAACCTCATTTTCTCTGAACTCATTTGGCGTTTCACTGTTGAGGTTCTATGCAAATGAGTCTGACCCCTTCGACTGTATTTCAGATACAAATAGAGAAATTTAAACATTATTATTGAACAACACAAAACACGGAGATTTTCTCTACATGATGAAGAATAGAGAGGACCAACCTGACACTGTGTACCTTCTCCCTAGCCCAGTGAGGGTGCTCAGTTTGTCTAAGTGATATTGGTTCCTGTGTGTCCCTCTCTCTCTGGCTCACCTGTTGGCCTTTGTGTTCTGCATATTTGTATACTGAAAAGACAAGATTTAGTGTACCACTGTTAATATATTTTGATTTTTCATGTAATGACATTTGAGCATGTGTTGAGTTCCTTTCCTGTGCTTATCATGATTGAAATGCATTTTCCCAGAGACCTGACTTTTAGGCAATGGTATGGTAGATACATTTCCACTGTTACCAAAGACAAAGAAGGAAGTTGAGTGAAGTTAAGATGCTGTAATTGACAACATCATTGTAAACTGGAAAATATAAACTTGACGCTTTTCATGGTGTAACACAGTTCAATAGGTTTGGTGAAATCACATTTGGTCATTATATTTCTGTAGTTTTGAATTCCTGAAAAAATCAAAATATTTTGATTGTATAAAATTCTTTTTAGTATATAAATCCACAGATATGTAACAATAAAGAAAATATGTATTTGATAGTGAATATTATTACTGAAGAACATATAACATCTTTCACATAGACACATTTTAAATAATATAATGTTTTGTTCAGAGAAGTGCTGTCAAAATTTTGATCATTCAATAGTAATTGTAATTTTATTATGTAGTTTTATGCAACAATACAACAAAATAAACTTTAGAGAAAGAGGAAAACAAAAATTTCACTATTTTATAAATCATTTGTGTCTATGTTTTAACTTTTGTTGAATTGCAGGGGTGTGAAGAAATGGCTGTTAAGTTAGAAGCACTGGCTACATTCCCAGAGGACCAGAGTTCAGTTCCTAGCATCTAAGCCAGGAGCTTTAAAACGGCTTTTAACTCCAGCTCCAGAGAATCTGATGCCCTCTTCTGGTATCTTTGGGTATGTACCCAGATACACACAAGTAAATATTAAAATCAAATCTCAAAAATAATGACATTTTTAGGTCTGAGGACATGACTCAGTGAATGAAGTGTTTATCATAAAAGCATGAGCACCTGAGTTCAGCAACTATGGCCACAGTGTTCCTTTTATTATTGTTTTTCTCTTTTGCTAGGGACAATTCTTAAAAAGGCATCTTATTTTATTTTAAAGATGTCAGGGCTTTTGTGTGTTCATGTGTTTGTGGCATGTATGTGGGTACCTGCAGAGAAAAGAAGGCATTGAAGTCACTCAAGCTAGAAGGGAGGTGATTATGAGCATGGGTTCTTGGAATGGAATTCGCATCCTCTGGAAGATCAGCACATGCTCTTCTACAAGGAGCCATCTCTGCATCACCATTATCCCCCATCTTTAATGCACAATGTAGCATGGTTTAGTTTACTAATGTGTAAGAAGCTACAGTCTTGGCTATTGTAGACATAATGAAACAGTCAAAATCACAGCTCATGGTTAGTCACAGGAAATGAGTTCTACTCACCTCTGGGCATGGAAAGCCACCTCATGCCCACCACACAGCCCTGACCTGAATAATTGCAAATTCACTCTCATCCTCTTCTTCTCTCTCCCCAAGCAGACTCAGAGGATTGAAAAGAGACAATAATGCCTAAATATTTTAGTATACATAGATTAACAATTATGTGCTAAATGATAGCCCCATAAAAATAAATGTCTTGTTTATGGAGATTGGTGGAATATATTCTGTAGAACTTCATGACAATAGGACCCCTAAGACACTAATCTATTATCCAGAATGACATTATGTTAACATTTCTTAAGATATGCAGGATGTTCCAGAACTCTGAATTGTGTTTATTTCTTCATATCTTTTCACTTGAAATATGCAAGGTCTCTAAGCAGATAGAGAGCAGGAAAGGCAATCTTACAGGCACTTTTTCCCTTCAGTTTTATTAATGCTGAAAGTTTAGACTGAAACTTCATCAAAAGCCATTTTGAACGCCTTCAATTATTTTCATTTCACTTACATAAACATCCAGCAGATTTCTGTACAGAAGCTAAAAGGAGAGTACTTTTTTCTTTCGTGAGAAGGGCATGGGAAGTTTAATACTAGCATGGTTTGTTAACACTCTCCCTCGATTAACAATAAATTGCCTGGAGGTAATTAAAAGAAATGACTTATCACAGTGATCTGTTCATATATTGAGGTCAGAAATAGGCACTTATCAGGTATAATTCTGTTTAGGACATCCATTCTTGAAAGTTTATTTTAGTAAGTAAAAATACTAATTCATGCTCTACAGTTGTGTGTGTGTGTGTGTGTGTGTGTGTGTGTGTGTGTGTGTAAAGGCATTTGCCGCCAAAAAGAAGCAGTTCTATGTAACTATGCCTTTTCTGATATGCCCTTGATGGCAGATGCCCATTGTTTTAAAAGAACATGCATGTTACATAGCATGTCTACTATGAGTTTATGGGTAGAAAAAGCCTAATAGAAGAAGTTTTACCTTAAACAACCTGAGACTATATGACATCAAGAGGATATTTAGTTAATTGAAAGCTCTCTTGACAGTTCAAAGCATACCAATTCACAAATTTCAATTTATTATTAGAGTATCAAACTTACTCACCTCAGTGGAAATACAGGACTGTGCTAGGATTTTTACTCTCAGTGACACAGCATCATAGGAAAGACCTTGCTTCTTAGTTATTAAGATTGGCCATTATTCTCAGTTCTTCCATTCTTGTGACCTATATCAAGGCACTTGTATGGTGTTTCAGGTTTGTCTTCTATGAAACAATGATCATATCTCATGAAGTTGTGAGAATAAAAAGAGATAATGAGAACCCAGGTTTTTATGCACGTAAATCTTCCTCTTACTAGTTCATATGCTCTTAAATGTTACTGCTTGATTATCCAGGAGCAAAAGGAGAAGAAATCCAAAAAAGAGATTTTTCTCTCTAGCACTGACTGGTCAATGGGTATGACATCCAACAAAAAAAAAGCACTTATTTACAGCAACAAACTGACTTCCAAAGAGTAAACTGTAAGAAAAAATTTCATGTATGTAAGATTAATCAATTTACTTTCACATCTGCATTTTAACATACAACATATAGAACACCATTAACTAATATTCACTTATCAGTGAGTGCATACCATGTATGTTTTTTGTGATTGGGTTACCTCACTCGGGATGATATTTTGTAGTTCTAGCCATTTGTCTAAGAATTTCATGAATTAATTTTTTAATAGCTGATTAGTACTACATTGTGCAAATGTACCACATTTTCTGTATCCATTCCTCTGTTGAAGGATATCTGGGGTCTTTTCAGCTTCTAGATGTTATAAATAAGGCTGCTACAAACATAATGGAGCATGTGAACTTGTTATATTTTGGAGCATATTTTGGGTGTATGTTCAGGAGTGGTATAGCTGGGTCAAAATAGTACATATACAATTTATAGACCACATGAAGCTCAAGAGTGAGGAAGACCAAAATATGGATGTATCAGTCCTTCTTAGAAGGGGGAACAAAATACTCACCAGAGGAAATACAAAGTATGGTGGAGAAACAGAAGGAAAGGCCATCCAGAGAATGCTCCACCCAGGGATCCATCCCATATACAGTCACCAAATTCAGCCACTATTGTGGATGCCAAGAAGTGCATGCTGACAGGAGCCTGGTATAGCTGTCTCCTGAGAGGCTCTTCCAGAACAGGAGAAATACAGAGGCAGATCCTCAAAGCCAGCTATTGGAATGAGCATGAAATCCCCAATGGAGGAGTTGGAGAAAGGACTGAAGGAGCAGAAGGGATTTGCAACTCCATAGGAAGAACAACAATATCACCTAACCAACTCCCCAGAGCTCACAAAGACTAAACCACCAACCAAAGAGTACACATAGTGGGACCCATGGTTCCAGCCGAATATGTGGCAGAGGATAGCCTTGTCAGGCATCAATGGAGAACAGGCCCTTACTCCTGTGAAGGTTCGATGCCCAGTGTAGGGAAATGCAATGGCAGTGTGGTGGGTGTGGGTGGGAAGATGGAGGAGCACGCTCATAGAAGCAGGGTGAGGGGAGATGGGATAGGGTATTTCCTGGAGGGGGGGAAACTGGAAAAGAGGATAACAGTTGAAATGTAAACAAAGAAATTATCCAACAAAAAAAACCTCAGTAGACAAAGGAAATATTAAAGTGAGACCCAGAGATGAATGTAGGAGGTAGAAAATAATAACTTCCTAGAACAAAAAGAGGTTCTGAGAGGCGTTTGGAGAATCAATAAAGTCTTGCAATTATAGGTGTAAAAAAGAAGACTCATTAGCTTTATTATGTGTATGTACGCATAAGTATGTATCTCTGAATGAGTGTACAAGTGTATACATGTGTTAAGTTATATGCAAACGTGTGTATCTGAGTGCAAGGTGAAAGATCAATTTCTGGTTTAAGTTCTTTACCGAACTTGGAACTTGCAAATTTGGTCAAAATAGCTGGCTTGCAAGTCTCTCTCTAACATTCTAATTAAGTAAGTAAGTAATTTATTTATTTTTTACATTCCATATTTTATTTCCCCCACTCCTGTCCATCCTCCAACTGTTCCACATCCCATACCTCCCCCACATCCCCAGTCTCCACACGGATGTCCCCACCCCCACCCTTCCTGACCTCTACACTCCCTGGGGCTTCCAGTTTCTTGAGGGTTAGGTGCATCATCTCTGAATGAACACAGATCCAGAAGTCTTCTATATGTGTGTTGGGGCCTTATATCAGCTAGTGTATGCTGTCTGGTTGGTGATCCAGTGTTTGAGACATCTTGAGGATCCACATTGAGACTGCTGGTCCTCCTACAGGATTGCTCTTCTGCTCACCTTCTTTCAGTCTTCCCTAATTCAACAACAGGGGTCAGCTGCTTCTATCCATTGGTTGCAAATATCTGCATCTGACTCTTTCAGCTGCTTTTTGGGTCTTCCCAAGTGCAGTCATGTTATGTCCATTTTTGTGAGTGTCCCATAGTCTTAGTAACAGTGTCAGGCCTTGGAACCTCTGATTGAGCAGGATCCCATTTTGGGCAAGTCTCTAAAGCACATTTTTTTTAACTTTACCAGTAAGGTTGAGAAATAACAGATATAAATCCACGTATTGTTTGATCAATGCAAAACTTTCCCCAAGCCTAATCAAAGCTTTTAAAATATACTAGGAGTTTTTGATTTTTAGTAGTGTATAAGATTTTATTCGTTTGTAATTTTCATAGTATAATTTTATTAATCTTTTATTTATTTAAATTTTCATCATATTTATAACCATATTATATCCTCTTCCAAACTCTCCCTGTACCTTCCTCACTGCTCCACCCATCAAGCTTTATGTTCTCTCTCTCTCTCCCTCTTTTTCTCTCTTAGAAACAACAAAATTAAAATCAAAATAAACACAAGTCCCACTAGTACAGAAAATACCAAGATAATACAAAACAAAATTAAAATGTCCTCTAACAGAAATTGGAAGGAGCCCAAATATCCCTCAAAGGAGTAATAGATACAGAAAATGTGGTATATTTATACAATGGAATACTACTCAGCAATTAAAAATAATGAATTCATGCAATTTGTAGCTAAATGGTTAGATCTGGAAAATATCATCCTAAGTGAGTTAACCCAATCACAAAAGAATACACATGAAATGCAATCACTGATAAGTGGATATTAATGAGCCCAGAAGCCCTAAATACTCAAGGCACAATTAGCAAGTCAAATGATTCCCAAGAAGAAGAAAGGAGAGGACTCTGGGCCTGAAAAGATTGGATCCAGTTTTGTAGATCCAGAACAGAGAAATCATGTGGGGGCGGAATGATTGGGGAATGGCTGGGGGGGAGATGAATTATGGGACGTATGGGGGGGGAACTGGGAAAGGGGAAAGCCTTTGGAATGTAAACATAGAATATAGAAAATAAAAAAAAAAATAAAAGAAGCAATGGCAGTCAAAAAAAAAAAGATAGAGGTGGTTTTTGTGCTGGCCAACTACTCCTGGTAGTGTGGCCATCCCAGGCACGTTGATCATAGGTATAGTAACACATCAGAGACAACTGATTTTTCCTTCCCTTGGCCATCAGATCTAAGTAGCTTCATGGTTAAAGTGGGGCCCTGTGTCTACTTCCCCTTCTTAAAACTGGAAAATTTTCTGATTTGTATTTTTTGCAGACTCTCTCACAGACTCTGTAAATTCATGTGTGTATCAACCCTATTGTGTCTGGAGGGCCATGCACTGCCTACCCACATTCTCACAATCTTTCCTCTCACTCTTTCACATAGGTCCTGAGATTTAAGGAGAAGAATTTGACTCAAACATCCCAATTTTGGCTGAGTGGTCCAAGGTGTCTCATTCTCTAAACAATTTCCAGCTGTGCCTCTCTATGATAATTACCATCTGCTGCAAGCAGAAACTTCCCTGATGAGGGTTGAGGAAGGTACTTATCTATGGGTACAACATATTGTTACTGGGAGTTATTTCATTACAATGCTCTTTTAGTAGGATAATAGTAGCAGATGTTCCCTAGGCCCATGTCCTTCCATGTGTGAGGTTCTTGACCACTTTAGCAATGCCAGTTGTGGGTTTCATATCACATTAATTTATTTATATAAGGTAATCTCTTTTTCCTTTAGTTTTTGTTTGTTTCACAGTTTCATATATTCCTATAATGCATTTTGGTAATTTCCAGCCAAAGTTAGGGAAAAATGTGAATTGAACTGATAGCAAGGAAAACAGCCAAGGACAATTCAACTACTGTAGCAAAGAATGTTGAACAATAACGAACCAATGTAGTAAGTAGTGGCGTCAAATTTAACCCACATACCACTGATGAAACACAGATATTTCATCAAAGGAAAAGAAACTCAATGGTCAATTGACCAAAATAGATGAAGTGAGATTATAGAGGACAATAACACAATATTTGTCAATGGGGAAATGCAAACTCATAATTTTAAGCCAGAAGTGATACAGTTAGCAAAAGATACTGCTTAGGGTCTAAGAAGGTAGTAATATTTTTGTGAGGCATTGGAATCATGGTATTAGGGAACAGATGAGGTGATGTGCTTCTGTGGGGTGCTAATTACAGTAAAAATGTGTATATGGATACAGATGCAAAGTAATATAGGTACTAGCAACAGGGATTAAAAGTCCACTGTGTGCTGTACAGTTGGGCATGATTCTTTCCTTCCACTGCTGGTTCAATTGAGTAATTGAGAAAGGTGATAGGATCATGGCAAAACCCTGAACATGGAGCCGAGAATGACTTAAAAATTTATGTTCAATGAGTAGAATGGATTTTGGTAAATCAGTCTCTCAACTATTTTTTTTGTTTGGTTGTTTTTATTAAATTTTGAGATACAGTCTTAGGCAGAACTCCCGGCTGGTTGAGAACCCATCAGTGTAGCCCAGACTGCCTCTTAATTACTGGTCGCAATGCCTTGGCTTCTCAAGAATTGGGATTTATGGGCATGTGTTTCCACACTTAGCTCAGCCAGATGCTTTTGGTTTTTGATAAATTATGACAAGTATCCCTCTGAAGGAATGTTTATAGAAAAGAGGTAACTCCTACAGCATCCTGGGGGAAAAATATTAATGAGACAAGAATAACCCGTGCACTCTGTATTAAACTGCCAGCTGTACAATGGGTGTTTAGTTATTGTCTCTTGAATCTTAACCTAGAAGTAAGATGTTTTTAAAATGTCTAGCCTCCTCTTAGAAGTGCTGGTTTATCAAAAAAGGACTGGCTTCATAAATACAAATGACCAAAAGACAAATTTGGGGTGCTAGAAGATGGGTCACTGGGTATGAATTCTTGATCTGCAAGTATGTGGACTTGAGATTGAGTCCCTGGAACCCACACAAAAATATTAGGAACTGCTGCTACTGCTGCATGTTATTGTAACCTCCACATTGGAATACAGATATAGATATAGATGCTAAGAACCCAGGAGTCTGTCAGCCTATCAGAAACAGTAGGATTTGGGCTCAGAAAGAAACCCTGTCTCAAGGAAAAGACAGAACTGGATGGAGGAATCTTGATGTCTAGCTCTGGTCTCTACATGCGTTGCATAGTGCTGCACATACACATTCACTCGTACATGTATACCCCACTGTGTGCACACAGTAGTAAATCACGGAAGGACAAAGTGATGAGTTTCGAAGAGTGGAAATATTTGTCTAACTGGAAAAAGAAATATTGGCATCTTCTTGATAATATTCCTTAAGTCATATGAGTTTATAAAGACTTCACAGTTACATCTCTACTCCTGACCTTGTTCTGGTTAAAAATATTAATATGACCCCTTGTCTGATTGGTAAGACTGTGTCTTCACGTGGTTGTAGAGATTTCCTAAGATTATGCAGATAAAGCTAAATTAAAAGGCTCATTTTTCCCTTTCGATCGTGACACATTAGAAAACTATAAGCAGCAAGATAAATTAAAAAAGCTTCCTTTACCTGGAGATGCTTTATGTGGCCATATTTATGGTGCTTCAGCAATCTTCAAGATTTATGGAAGAGAAAAGAAAAAGTTTAGCAATGTTATGTGGTGCAGCAGTGGAAGCAGCAGAAGAGTTCATTACCAGAGCAAGCTATAAAGTTCTCAGGGTCAGAGATAAAGTGGAGAGATGATGAGGAGCCTTAGAGGAGATGGTGAGATCACCAAGAAAATGCCTGACTCTCAGAGTCTTGAATCAGATCCCCATTTCCAAAACGTTGCTGCACAGACTTGTTCATTAAACCATGTAGTGTGCCAGTACCTAGACTTGGGCCCTGAGACTTGGCTACTAGAAATAAACATAAGAACAAGGGTGCATGGTGAAAGATTTCAGACACGCCTAGTAAATATGTAGTTCTGTCTGGGAGAAAGAATAGGTAGTTGTTAGGCTGGAACATTCTTGGAATGTACCTTCAGCTGAGAAATACAGGGAGAAAAGCTGACACCTCAAACTCCAGCCCTTCTCCTGGGATTTATCTATGGTAAGGCATTAATCAAGGTAAGAATTTCCAGTTACTTGCCAAACTAAAATTCTTGGGCTCTGTTCTTTTAAGTAAATCTTCACTTTAACAAGTGCTGAAGTTAAAAACATACTTCTCCTCATCAAGTGCTAATACCTCTCTGACAGAGGGAGGGAGAATCAGTTTCATATTTTTTGAGAGCTGTCACTTCTCATTGGTTACTCAGGCTCTAGTGGGTGGCTCTATACTGCTGTATATACTTGTGTCTCTAATTGAGCTCAATAGCTCAAGAAGGAAAAAAAATAGGCTATGAAGATCAAGGGGACAGGGGAAGGTCTGGGAACAAGTTAAAGAGATATTTATTATTAAAAACCATTTAAATGTATAAAGGAATAATAAAAATAGATAAAAATGTAAAACAAAGAGAATTCTACCATTCTAGACACACTAGATTGATTGATAGCTGTTGTCACATAGATTCCAGGTAAAGAAAATGGCTTGAGAAATACTGGAAGGACCTGTACAGAATCTTCTGGCTTCTTCAGGAAAGGATGGTGTTGATAGTCTCACTAAACTCTAGCTCAGAGGTTTCCTCTTGAACACATTTTTCTGGCCACTATGTTTTCTGAAGAACCAAGAACTTCTTATTTTCTAATAACAAACAAATGAGCAAACAAACACATAAAAGGTTCTTTTTATGGCTCCCTCTTGGGATGCAACATTAGCAGACATCATGCTTCCCCTCTCTAACCATTTAGCTACATGTTTTTGAATCACATCCTGTTTTGGGTTAGCCTGGCTCCTGTTCAGTTACACTAATGCATACTACTGGAAAGCTGGCCTGAGCTTTGCTGAGAAATCTAACCCCTGTCTGTTATGTGGCAGTATAATACCCTCTGTTTCCTGTCAGACAGGAATAAGACTTCTCTGTACCTGCCATTCAGTAATAGTAGTCAGGTTGAGTGACAATTCTCCAGTCTCTAGACCTCCCCACTCTGACATGCATTTCATAATAGTCTTCCCTTGCTTCACACATCTGCTCAAAGGTGAGCTCCTGTTGACACATCCCATTCTTTGTGGACACCTCTCTAGCAGCTGTCAGAATAAGCTTGTATTTCAGCTTGTTTTACACACTCTGTCCTAATGCCCAGGAGAGTCATTGCTTTCTGAATGTAACATAGCTTGCAGGTTATTTTTTTTTCTTTCTCAAATACTGTGGGTAATTCTGGCTGTTAAAACACTTCTACCTTTACACCGATTCAGGATCAACTTCATGCCATCCTGTTACTCCTTTAGTGGTTAAATGCTGAATAATAAAGTCAGAGTCAACCACATGGATAATTCATATTATTCATGCTAATTGTCTCTGCATTTATGCTATCTAATTTTCCTTATTCCATTTTGTTACATAAGAACATTTTTATATGACAGTGGGAAACCACATGCCTATTGATTAGGTTTTCCTACCATTGAACAACTGAAGAGTTCAAAGTAATTTCTGGGATGGATGAATGTGTATTTTATTTAAAATGAGAAGTTTCCTCCAAAGATACCATGGTTAATAGAGACTAGATGCTTCAGAATATTAACATAGAATTAACTCTGGCTCATATACACTATGAATTTTAAATGACTGCTTATAAAAATTCGACTCAGAAGGCATTATTCAAAAATAAAGTTATTTGCATGGAAAAGAGAAAGTCTGAGAAGATGAGGTGGGAGACATAGGGTGCAGTTAAAGATGTGTTTTCTTTTAGATGGAGTAGACTGGGCTGGGTGTCTGGCTAATGTGTCCACCACTTCTGTCACACTGAGCAAGTACCTCTGTAGACAAATAAGTCATCCCTAAAAGTCTTGGTTTCTTAAACAGGAGTGACATTTCATATTGGAGAAAATTTTAGTAAACACACAGAAAGGTAGAAGAAGAGGCATTTATAATTAAGATAGACTGGACTCTAATTGATTAGGATATCATCATGGAATTCCTAGATGCTTTAGGAAGATGGAAGGGGAACCGCGTGCTGCAACAACTTTTAGGCAACCATGGCCCTGTCATGATAAGTTCCATGTGAAACACTGTGTGGGATAGGATTGCACGTGCATCTTTGAATAACTCCATCAAGAGTCAGTCATGAAGGCAAGTAGACAAATAGAGGGACACACCTTAACCTTCTATGAGGAAAAGGCAGGCCTTTAGCCGATGTCACATACCACAGGCTTTGGTGGCATGAGGGATACAATATCCCTCCTATCTTCAGAACTGCCTCTCCCCCCAAAAATGAATGACAGAATTCTAGGTGGCCTGCTATCATGAACTTCTATTCTGCTATTATTGAAAACTAGAACTGAAATTCACACTTTAATAAAAGTACCTGATGCCTACTACAGATTGAATAAACATCATCTGCACAGAATACTTCTCTTGACAACCATTCACATTCTGCATTAGGACTGCTATTTGCATGTTAATCTTGAAACAATGAGATAAAAATTGCTTTTGATATAAGTGACTTGGTAAATTGACAAGCATGTGAAAACTGCCTAAAACTTCTGAGGAAAGTGAAGGACAAATGAACAAATGAAATGTGTGTGTGTGTGTGTGTGTGTGTGTGTGTGTGTGTGTGATGTATGTGTCAGTGTGTGTGTGTGTGTGTGTGTGTGTGTGAGATGTATGTGTCAGTGTGTGTGTGTGTGTGTGTGTGTGTGTGTGTGTGTTTTACTGGGACACAGTACGGAGGGATAATTCCAATTAATTGATTTGGGGGCTTCCCTTTAGTGTTTACTCAAGAGAGTCCCAGATGTCTTAAATATTACATAAGGAAGCAAGAATAGTATGTGAATATTCCAACATGATGACCTGACTGCTGAGTGAGCCAGAGAGGTGCAAAGTAGGTGTACATATAAACCCCAAATTCCAGGAGTCTTCAACTGCTTATAGGATATTCTGAAGAATACATTATCTTTAACTGACCCTAAAATGATTAAGGAGGGCAAAGAAAAGGATGGAATCAAGATGAAGAAAAGACTCTTCCCCAGTTTCTTTTTTATTAGTTTCAGTGTGTCCAGTTTTATGTGGAGGTCCTTGATCCATTTGGACTTGAACTTAGTACAAGGAGATAAAAATGGATCAATTTGTATTCTTCTGCATGAACAGCCAGTTGACCCAGCACCATTTGTTGAAAAGGCTATCATTTTTCCACTGGATACTTTTAGCTCCTTTGTCAAAAATCAAGTGACCATAGGTGTGTGGGTTCATTTTTGGGTCTTCGATTCTATTCCATTGATCTACCTATCTGTCACTGTACCAATACCATGCAGTTTTTAATACTATTTTTCTGTAGTATTGCTTGAGATCTGGGATACTGATTTCCCCAGAAGTTCGTTTACTGTTGAGAATAGTTTTAGCTATCCTGTTGGGGTTTTTTTGTTATTCCAGATGAATTTGAGAATTGCTCTTTCTAACTCTATGAAGAATTGAGTTAGGATTTTGATGGGGATTGCATGAATCTGTATATTGCTTTTGGCATGGTCTTGTTAGACACTAAAGGGAGGAGAAGTCCTTTTTCCTGGAAAGACTTGATGTCATAGTGTAGAGGAATACGAGGACGGGGAAGGGTTGATTGGGGAAGAGGAGATAACTTATGGGATTTTCCGGGGAGGGGGGAACCAGGAGGACAGGGAAGCAGGGGAGGGTTGATTGGGGAAAAGGAGATAGCTTATGGGATTTTCTGGGGAGGGGGGAACCAGGAAAGAGGGCAACATTTGAAATGTAAATAAAGAATATATCTAATGATAAAAGTTTAAAAAAATAAAGATGAAGAAAAGGGAAATTACTTACTCAACAAGTACCTATTCCCTACCAGTTCTATACTATGCCACCATGTCAATTTATAAGGGCACCATAGGTCATAATGTAATGCTAGTTATCAGGAATTAATATATTAAGCCATTTGTATTTCAATTATTCCAAGAATCATGCTTAAAAGAATGGATTCTTGCCATGCTCACTACTCATTGCCCTCCCACCCCCTCCCCACTCGCATTTAACATCTCCTGCCCAACCTGCTCTTCTCTTTCTTGTGAACCAGTTTTTTAAAGCAGTTTTAAAAAAAGCATTTATTTATGAGCAATACTTTAGCATCTTCTCCCCCTGGAGAGCTTTGCACTTTGTTTATGTCAGTTTGAACAGTGAGGCAACTTGGTGCAGTGGTGATCCACTTTCACAGGTCTGGCTTTGTTACCTGAGATCTGAGTATATGACTTTTAAGAGCAAATCAAATACTCATTTTCATGTTTATGGCATTTGAGCATTATTAGATTAAGTATTTTCAAAAGTCCCTATGGTCGTTAAAACTGGTTGACTAATCACATTACTTGTTGACTTGGCATACATAGGTACACCCAGCTTCGAGGGTTCTACATTCATGTCCAATCAGGAACTCTTTGTTGGTCTCCCCTCTTCAAATTTCATTCTTTCTAGTTCTCAGTCACTGAAGAAAGTGCCCTTTGGCTGGATTTATCACAGTGCATTTAGACTGAAGGGACATGTGTTCTCTGACACCTGAAGGTCTGTGCAAAATATAAAATAATGGAATAGGAAGGCACACTCACTGTTCCTTCGGCCCAAAGAGACTCTGTTTATTGGCTATTTTAGTGGGTATAAATAGAGTTTTTAAGAGCTAGTTATATGTATTATTTACTTTCAAGTATGCATTTATCTCATTTAATATTAAGGGCAACTTTAGTGTAAAAAGAATTTAGAAACTATTGTTTATTTCATTCATATTATTAAAATTTGATAAGTAATCTGCATTTTGTTGAATCTAGCAACAGTATTTTTTAATTTCTTCACTTTATATTGGATTGCAGCCCCCTTCCTCCTTTCCTCCCATTCCCCTCTCACAAACCCCTCTCCCCAATAACCTCCCTCTGCTCAGAAAATGGGAAGCTCCCAGGTAGGTGCCCTGCTTTTGAACATCTATAGTAGGGCTAGGTGCATCCAATCCCACTAAGACCCAACAAAGCAGTCCAGGGAGGAGAAGCAGATCCAATGGCAGGCAAGAGAGTCAGAAACAGTTCCTGCTCCAATTATTAGGAGACCCACATAATATTAAGCTGCACATATGTGTAGGGGGCTTAGTCCCTGGAAGCTCTGGGCAGTCTGGTTGGTTGATATTGTTTTTCTTCTTATGAGGTTGAAAACCCCTTCAGCTGCTTTAGTCCTTTCTCTAACTCCTCCATTGGGGATCCCACACTCAGTCCAAAGGTTGGCTGTGAGCATCTGCCTCTGTATTTGTAAGGCTCTGGCAGGACCTCTCAGGAAACAACCACATCATGCTGCTTTCAGCAAGCATTTCTTGGCATCCACAATAGAGTGGGAGTTTGGTGACTGTATATGGGATGGACCCCCAGGTGGGAGTACACATGGCTCCAGCTGCATATGTAGCAGAGGATTGCCTTGTCATGCATCACTGGGAGGAGAGGCCTTTGGTCCTATGAAGGCTCAATAGTTGCCCCGGCATAGGGGAATTGACATCACGGAGGTGGGAGTGGGGTGGGTGTAGGAACATTCTCATCAAAGCAGGGGGAAGGAGGATGGAATAGGGGGTTTGTGGGAGGGGGAAAACATTGAAAGGGGGTAATATTTAAAATGTAAATAGAGAAAATATCCAATAAAAATGTGTAGGGGGTACTAGTTCCTGCATGCTCTTTAATTGGTGGTTCAATCTCTGTGAGCTCCTATGGGTCTAGGTTAGTTGACACCATAGGTCTTCTTTTGGTGGCATTTACCCCGCAAGCTCTCTCAATTCTATTCCCTAGTCTTCTACAAGACTCCCCAAGCTCTGCCTGATATTTATCCATAGGTCTTTGCATCGATTTCCCTCTGCTGCTGAACGAAGCCTCTCAGAAGACAGTTATGCTCAGCGCCTGTATACAAGTGTAGTAGTGTCAGGGGTTGGCTCTCTCCCATGGTATGGGTCTCATGTTGGGCCAAACATTGGTTGACCATTACCTCAATCTCTGCCCCATTTTTATCCCTGCACATCTTGTAGGCAGGTCAAATTTTGGGTCAAAAGTTTGTAGGTGGGTTGATGTTTCCCTACCTCCATTGGAAGTCCTGGCTGGCTACATAAGGTTGCCATGTCAGTTTCAATGTCCCCAGCTGCTACAAATCTCAGGTCCCCCTCATAGACTCCAAGGAGGCGTCCATATCTTAGTTCTCCAGCTAGTCCAAAGACAGCCTCCCCACAAATTCTCATTCTTTATGCTAGCTCTTTCTCCAGTCCCCACACCTGATTGGCATCCCCATACCCTTCCTCACATCATCTCATACCCTGATCACTCCATCCATCTACCTCCAATATCTATTATATTTCCCCTTTTAAGAGAGATTCAAGCATATGTCCTTAGCCCTTCCTTGCTATTTATCATCTTTGGGCCTGTGGGATGTAGCATGGTGCCTGTCTTTTATGGCTAATATCCCCTTACAAGTAAGTAAAAACAATGAATGTCCCTTTGGGTCTGAGTTACTCTACTCAGGAAGATATTTTATAGTTCCACCCATTTGCCTGAAAATTTCATCACGTCTTTGTTTTTAATTGTTGAATATTATAGAATATTCCATTTTTCAATTGAGGGACATCTATTTTGTTTTCAGTATCTGGTATTATGAATAAAACTGTTATGAACTTAGTGGAGCTAGTGTCCTTGTGCTATAGTAGATCATCTTTTGGGTATATGCCCAGGAGAAGTCTAGTTGAGTCTTTGGTTTTGTAACAGGTAAATTTAATAATGTTATCTTGTTAGGAGTGTGGGAAGAAGGTTTTTTACTGTAGCACACAACTTACTAGTGGATTCTTTTTTACTTAGCTACTTTTCTATCTCTCTGAGAAGATGCCATGATCAAGAGAGCTTATAAAATATTCATTGAGGGCTTAATCTTTCAAAGGGTTAAAATCTATAACTATCATAGTAGGAACTATGATGACAACAATCACGTATGGTGCTAGGACAATAGTTATGTATTTACCCCATTATTTGCAATATAGAAGACAGAGAGAAAGAGAGACAGAGACAGAGAGACAGAGACAGAGAGAGAGAGAGAAACAGAGAGAGATCTAAAAGATGGCTCCCCAGTGAGATACCTCCTCCAATGAAGCCATACCTCCCTATCTTTTACAGTTTCATCAGCTGACAATCAAGTATTCAAATATATGAATGATAAGGGTTCATTCTCATTAGAACCATTAATACTGATGAAACACCAGCAACCATTAATTGCCAGTAGCTCCATAAGTAAGGCAGGAGCCTGTATCGATGGGCCTGTCTTGTGTAAGTCAGGTCCCCATGACCTCTTTGAGGGTGTGAAAATGTTGGTCATTGTACTCCTTCCCATATTGTCACTCATACTTCTTCAGTCACGCCTCTTTTTATGATGTTCTGTAAGATTGGAAGAGGGTGGTATAGATACTCTGTCAGTGTATAGCACTCAACTACTACCACTAATTTTCAGGAGTTAAAACTAATATAAAAGTCCCAGCACTAGCTGTCACCCTCTCCAATTAGAACTTTCTCACAGTCCTTCTTGATAAAAACTAAGAGACTTCATCTTATTTTTTTTTCATGGACATAAGCACAGAGAAGTGGTCAGATTCACTGCATGGTATTTTTTTCCCCAGAGGAAGCTTCTCTGTGGCTTCCATATTTCTATTTGTTCTGTCTCCCACCAGGATTTATTTCCACAGGTTCTGCTATAGCTGATGTTGATAATATAAAAGCCATTCATTCTTTGAGCTAACCAGTTTTCTATAAGACACTACCCCCACCCCAAATATGACTGTTGTGCATGTCTCTGACAGAGTCTTCTATCTAGGCACCACAGTACCAAGAACATACTGGGAATTAATTCGTGCTTCAAAATAGGTAAAAGTAATAATATTTTTCTCTAAATATCACAGAAGTATCCTCTTTGCTCCCTATGAGCTTCTAAACTCTAGCTAGGAATGCTTCTCACTTGTTATGAATAATTCTTTCTTCCCTAAGGAGTATATGTTTGGAGACCTCCGCTCAATTAATTTAAATTTTGTCTAAAACAGAAACAGTAAAGTAATTTCTTCCCACAAATCTCTCTCTGCCTCTCTGTCTTTGTTTCTCTCTGTCTATCTCTCTCTGCCTCTCTCTCTCTCTCTTTCTCTCTAACACACACACACACACACACACACACACACACACACACAACTCTAAATTCTAAATAATAAAGTCTGTACTGGCCCTTTCTTAGTTGATCTTGATATGACATACATGTGAGAGCTATTTATCCAGCAATGAACATGGCTTACATTCTTCAAGAATTCAGTCATATTTCAGAAGCTAAGTAAGTGTCTAATAAGCTATTCTATAGTAAAAATACTTCAGGATTATTCTGGATTTACTTTTAATTACTGCCCCTCACAAACACATAATATTAACTTATATGAAAAACCTACTTTGTCATGTACAAGAGATCCCTGTTGCAAAACTATTAAAAATGATTTTCTGAACCAGGTACAGGGATACATACCTATAAATTCTAGCCGTCTGGACAATTATTTCAAGTCTTAAGTCAACCTGATCTGTGCGATAAGGTCTAGAACATGAGCCAGATTGTCACAATCCTGCAAATAGAAAACAATAGCACTGGACACAATGATGTGATTTTTTTCTGAGTCTCAGAAAAGCACTGACTTGGTGAAAATTAAATAATAATTCTGTTTAATTTTATTTATAAGTGACTGATACAACTTCATTCAGTTAGTGATAGCCACATTAGGTTGGACAAATGAATGAGTGAGCAGAAAAATTATTTTTTTGATTCTATTAGATGAAGCTTGTAAGCATCTGTGAAGGTATAGATAGATGCATGGATGGATGGATGACTAGAGAGACCATAGCTGATAGATGGATAGATACATAGATAGATAGATAGATAGATAGATAGATAGACAGACAGGCAGACAGACATAGATTATTTCTAGAAACAGTGTCTAAGAATATGTCAAACGTTCATTTAGATAGCACTCGCACACCATAAAATTTCAGATGAAATCAGGCAAGAAAAGGGATAGTAAAAGCACAATTGCTAAATGACTGTCAACAACCTATAGTTCAAATGCTACATTGTCAGTAAACTGAAGGAAGTGGCTATTTGGATTTAATGTCACTATGGAAAGCATGAAACAATTAAGAGAAACTGTTTCAAGAAGAGGGATAATCTGGTCTTCAAGTGTAATGGATAGAAGTAATTGCCTTGGCTGGCAGACATCTATCTAATTTCCTAATTTTAATGTCTTAAACACAAAGCATGCAAGCACTAACCACAATTTTAAATAAACCAAGATTTTTTCTTCTTTTATTCAGAATGATTGCAATAGAAAATAATATAGAAAGAAAAGTGAGACAGATCACATGATAAGAGAGGAGGAGTTCAGTTAGAAACTGAGAGACTCACAAAGGAGATCAATAGTTTACTCCTGACCCAATATTTTAAAAATTATTCCCCAATAAATATCTTATTTAGATTATTTTAAATTCAAAGCTTCAGGACATAGTATTTTGAAATTCTGATACACTATGGTATCAGCAATCTGAAAATTGAAATCTGCAGCTGTGGTGGATGTCTGGTAGATGGGCTTTACTCTTGATCACTAATGAAGAGCTATGCTAATTTTTCTTTTTATAAATTCTTCCATGGCTACCCTAATGATTTGGGGATGCTGGGAAGACTAGATGCTTTTGTGCCTGAAATTCATTATATCCTTGCTAATTTGTATGTGGTGGTGGAAGGCACAAAGTGATGTAGTAATTGATTACTCTGCTCTAATCTCTCTTGCAGTGGTGGCTTGGGTTCCTTGCCACCCCTCAATGCTCTGGATTCTCAAATGAAAAACACACATGCAGCCTCTAGACTCATATGCCTTAATCAGCTCAATGGTTGGGCCACTCCCCAACTTTCACATTGCTAATTCCCCTCTCCAATACTCCTGAATTATTACTTACTAAAATCTGTATTCCATCTTTGCTACACAAGACCCAGGTGGGGAAGGGGCTGGGGATGTTCTTCCCTGGCTCTTACATGGTTGCTACTCTGTCTTCTACAGCTCTCAAGTCTGCATTTCTTCTTTCTCCATCTTCTTCCACATTCCTCGCCCAGGAATCGAAAAGTCCAGCCTCTGTCTCCCTGCCCAGCCACTGCCACCAGAAACTTTATTTACCAACCAAAGCTTACTGGGGGCAAGAAACCTCATCTTGTTACTTGAAGACAGTGTGGGTTCCTGTGTAATCTTGGGAAACAAAAATAGCACAAATAGCATTAGAACCAATCCACAACAGGGGGTACTTATAGATGTGTTGCACTGTAAAGTGTTGGAAAACAGGGAGATCAATAAAACCAGTGACTTGATTTGCCTGGTCATTGTTGAATTTCTTGCATTGCAGTTGAATCCCAAGTAAGAGTGAAGGAGTATAAAGTGAGGAGTCCATTTAAAGTCCAAGATGGCTGTGCCATCTTGGCTACTGGACAGACCAGATAGTCAGTGCCAGGTATATAGAGATATCCTGAGTCTAATATCACTCGGGACGTAGCCTGTCAGGTTTCTGCCTGTGCTCAGGGCCTGGGCAGCTCTGCGGGCCATCTGTGTGCCAGCCCTCTTGGGGGATATTTGCCCTGCAGATTGATTGGCACTTGGAAAAGTTTCCCACAGCATCCACTGTCTTCGCTGCTGAACAGAGCAGACAGGCAGCACCAGGTACACAGAGACAGTACACTAGTACAACATTGCTTGGGGCAAGGCATACCAGGGCTCCAACAACACCCAAGATTAGGGCAGCACATCAGCAATCTGTGCCAGGGGAAACCCAGTCTTCCAGTAGTGTGGAAATAGCCATTCAGGCTCACAGGAGGTTCAAGTACCAGCCAGTGACAACAGGACCAACTAATGCCAGAGATAACGAAATGGTAAAAGGCAAATGTAGTAACATTACTAACAGAAATCAAAGCAATATAGCAGCATCTGAAACCAATTCTCCAACAACAGCAAGTCCTGGATACCCTAACACACCATAAAAACAAGATTAGGATTTAAAATCACTGGTCATAATTGTCAGGAGCCATAATGGGACAAGCTAATATACTAGCAGATGTTCATCCTGAAATGCCTGCCTCGGATTATTATATAATCTGCGACAGGTGAGCCCCCATTCAGCAAGGCTGTGGGGGACTAATTTTAGGAAAGATTTCCTGCTATTTATATGCTTTTCCTGTTGTTATTATTATTATACATTTATAATAATCAATAGTAATAGCACATTCCTTTGGAGCAGATCCTTGCAGATCCATGAAGATGTCTTATAGTGATGCTATGTAGACAAATAGATGACTTTAGTTTTAATGATGATCCTATAAGAATTCCTAAAATTATATCTGTGATTACTAAGCTCTTTTCTAATGGGACTGCTACTAGATTCCTCCTATAGCCAAACTGCAATGAGAACTCTGCCAGTCTCCCAAGTGTCACAAGTTAATTGCTCTTAGATGGCAACCAGACTTTCTCCTACTCAGAGCACATTCCAAGAGGTTGTAAAACAATTAACTAAAGGTCATAAAAAGGGAACTAGGATTTATTATAGGTGTTAGGACAGAAGGTAAAATATTGACTGGGTTTTTCTATACAAAACGTCACTTATAACTTAGTTATGGTTTTAAACTTTCTACAAACCTGTAGAGAAGACAAGTGATAGCTAGATAATTACTCCTAATGGATATGCATGTAAACATTCTCTGTTGTAAGCTTTTATTTCAATTTAGGACTTGGTTTTCTGTGTGAACTTATGATGAACTTTGTAACATGTGATCATGCATTCTGAAAGACGTTTAAGGGCTGAGGACAAAGAGAAGTCAGACCAGAAGAACTGAATGAGAGGGACGGAGCTGGGAGGAGAACTGAACTGAGGAGAAGTTTTTTAGTCAGAAGAGAACAAGACTAGAAGGATAATGCAGAGTGGAATAACTTAGAAACTATAGGTAACATAAACTAACTAAGAGAATAACAATGTGCAGGAGGCAGAGAGAAAGAGGAAAAAGGAAGATGTTACAGAGAGTAGAAGGAGCAAGCAGGCTTCTCCTTACCATTGGAAAGGACAGGTCCCATGGTAAGGACAAAGCAGGCTTAGTCTTATTAAGAGAAACAAAGTCTTTTTCTTACAAACATGGATTTAATTCATTTAGCATTGAAAGGGTGGAAGCTTTTTCTTTCTCCATGCAATAAATATTGTAGTCCATCTTTCATCCAGAATGAGTGAGTTCTTTCTGCACCGGTGCTTGGTCTTTGCTCCATATGCATATGTAAGTATGGATGTGTGTGTAAGTATGCAATTGTGGGAATGTGTGCATGTATGTGTGTAAGTATGAAATTGTGAGAATGCATGCAAGCTGGGCCCAGCTGACTGCGTGAAAGATGTATGTGTGAATCTATGTATGAAGATGTATGAAGATGTATGTGTGAATTTATGTGAGATTATGCATATTCACATATGTAGAAATTTTTCTGTCTACAAGTGTTATTCTCTTCTCCAGGTTCATTAGAAGTTTATTGCTCCTAACTTCCCCCCTAGACTGACAAGCAAGAGGCATCTGGACAATAGGGAAAAGGCTCTAGCAATTAACCCTTTACTTAATCTCCTGCTGTTTTAGGATGAGGTGTTAAATACCTGAGACTGCAGTCTCTGGCTCCAGAGGAACACAGAAGGCAGGTCAGCTATGTTAGCCTAGTAACTTAGATTTAGATAAGTAAACCTTTTATTATACAACAACCCTAAACTTTCCGTAAGACAAAGTCTTACCCCCGCCGACGCTTCCCCCCTCCGCTGCCTCAAGAAGGACCAAGAAGAAACACCTTTGCTGGGGCTGGCTCCCAGCACATAATGCTGTTAGAGGAACACAAAAAGGACATAAATAAATCTCTTAAAGACATACAGGAGAACATGAATCAAAAGGTAGAAGCCCTTACAAGGGAAACACAAAAAACATTTAAAGAAATTCAGGGGAATATGGGTCAACAGATAGAAGCCAATAAGGGGAAATGCAAAAATCACTCAACAAAATACAGAACTTTAGTCATTAGGCAAAAGTCATGAAAGAGGAAACACAAAAATCTCTTACAGAATTACAGTAAAGCACAATCAAACAAGTGAAGGAACTGAGCAAAACCATTCAGGATCTAAAAACAGAAGTAGAAACAACTATGAAATCACAAAGGGAGACAACTTTGGAGATAGAAAACCTTGGGAAGAAATCAGGGGCCCTAGATGCAAATATCAACAATAGAATACAAGAGATAGAAGAAAGAAGCTAAAATGCCGGAAGATACCGTAGAAACCATTGACACAATAGTCAAAGAAAATGCAAAATGCAAAAAGCTTGTAAGGACACTTCTTACTGATCAAAGGAAAAAATTCCACCACAAAAAGCTCTCAATTCTGAACATATATGCTCCAAATGCATGGGCACCCACATTCATAAAAGAAACTTTACTAAAGCTCAAAGCACACATTGCAACTAACGCAATTATTGTGGGTGACTTCAACACTCCACTCTCCCCAATGGACTGATCATGAAAACAGAAACTAAGCAGGAACACAGTGAAACTAATTGAAGCTTTGGACCAATTGGAAATTAATTGAAGCTTTGCCTTCAATTAATATATATATATATATATATATATATATATATATATATATATATATACACACACACACACATATAAAACATTTCATTCTAAAGCAAAAGAATATACCTTTTTCTCCGCACCTCATGGTACCTTCTTAAATAGCGAATATATAATTGGTCACAAGGCTAGCTTCAACAGAAATAAGAAGATTGAACTAATCCCAAGCCCCCTAACATATCAACATGAAGTAAGAGTGGTCTTCAATAGCAACAAAAGCAACAGAAAGCCTACATACACATGGAAGTTGAACAATACTCTACTCAATGATACCTTGCCCAAGGAAGAAATAAAGAAAGAAAGCAAAGACTTTTTAAAATTTAATGACGATGAAGGCACAACATACCCAAATTTATAGGATACAATGAAAGCAGTGCTAAGAGGAAAACTCATAGCCCTGAGTGCCTCCACAAAGAAACTGGAGATAGCATACACTAGCAGCTTAACAGCACACCTGAGAGCCCTGGAACAAAAAGAAGGTAATTCACCCAGGAGGAGTAGAAGACAGGAAATCATCTAACTCAGGACTGAAATCAGTCAAATAGAATAAAAAGAATACATACAAAGAATCAACAAAACCAGAAGCTGGTTCTTTGAGAAAATCAAAAAGATAGATAAACCCTTAGACAGACTAAACTAAGGGCATAGAGAGAGTATACAACTTAACAGAATTAGAAATGAATAGGAAAATATAACAAGAGAAAATTCAAAAAAATCATCAGATCCTACTACAAAAAACTATACTGAACCAAACTGGAAAATCTGGAGGAAATGGACAATTTCCTAGAAAGATACCAAATACAAAAATTAAATCAGGATCAAATAGATCATCTAAACAGTCCCATAACCCCAAAAGAAATAGAAGGGGTCACAGAAAGTATTCCAACCAAAAAAAAAAAAAAAAAGCACAGGAACACACAGGAACAGATGGTTTTAGTGCAGAATCCTTCAAAGAATACCTAACACCAATACTCTTCAAACTATTCCACAAAATAGAAACAAAAGGAACACCAACCAACTCATTCTATGAAGCCACAATTATACTGATACAAAAACCACACAAAGATCAAACCAAGGAAGAGCACTTCAGGCCAGTTTCCCTTATGAATATTGATGCAAACATACTCAATAAAATTCTTGCCAACTGAATCCAAGAACACATCAAAACAATTATTCACATTGATCAAGTAGGCTTAATCCCAGGGATGCAGGGGTGGTTCAATATATGGAAATCCATCAATGCAATTCACTACATAGACAAACTCAAAGAATAAAATCACATGGTCATTTCATTGGATGCTGAAAAAGCATTTGACAAAATTCAACATACTTTCATGCTAAAAGTCTTGGAAAGAACAGGAATTCAAGGCCCATACCTAAACATAGTAAAAGCAATATACAGCAATCCAATAGCCAACATCAAACTAAATGTAGAGAAACTTGAAGCAATCCCACTAAAATCATGGACTAGACAAGGAAACAAGGCTGCCCCCTCTCTCCATCTCCATATCTTTTCAATATAGTACTTGAATTCTAGCTAGAGCAATTAGACAACATAAGGAGGTCAAAGGGATACAAATTGAAAAGAAGTCAAGCTATCACTATTTGCAGATGATATGATAGTATACTTAAGTGACCCAAAAAACTCCACCAGACAACTCCTACAGCTGATACTCAACTTCAGCAAAATGTCTGGTTATAAAATCAACTCAAGCAAATCAGTAGCCTTCCTATACTTAAAGGATAAGCAGGCTGAGAATGAAATTAGGGAAATGACACCCTTCAAAATAGCCACAAACAATATAAAGTATCTTGGTGTGACTCTAACTAAACCAGTGAAAGATCTGTATGACAAGAACTTCATGTCTCTGAGGAAGAAAATTGAAAAAGACCTCAGAAAATGGAAAAATCTTCCATGCTCGTGAATTGGCAGGATTAATATAATAAAAATGGCCATCTTGCCAAAAGCAATATACAAATTCAATGCAATCCTGATCAAATGCCAACTCAATTCTTCATAGAGTTAGAAAGAGCAATCCTCTAATTCATCTGGAATAACAAAAAACCCAGAATAGCTAAAACTAGTCTCAACAGTAAAGAACTTCTGGGGGAATCAGTATCCCAGACCTCAAGCAGTACTACAGAGCAGTAGTGTTAAAAACTGCATAGTATTGGTACAGTGACAGACAGGTAAATCAATAGAATAGGACTGAAGACCCAGAAATGAAGCCACACACCTATGGTCACTTCTTCAACAAAGAAGCTGAAACCATACAGTGGAGAAAAGATAGGCTTTTCAACAAACGGTGCTCAGCATGCAGAAGAATGCGAATTGATCCATTCTTATTTCCTTGTACTAAACTCAACTCCAAGTGGATCAAGGACCTCCACATAAAACTAGACACACTGAAACTAATAGAAAAGTAACTGGGGAAGACCTTTAATGACATGGGCACAAGGGAAAAGTTCCTGAACCGAACACCAATAGCTTATGCTCTAAAATCAAGAATTGACAAATGGGACCTCATAAAATTACAAAGTTTCTGTAAAGCATAGGACACTATCAAAAGGACAAAACAGCAACCAACAAATTGGGAAAAGATTTTCATCAACCATTCATCCAACAGAGGGCTAATATCCAATATATACTAAGAACTCGAGAAGTTAGACTCCAGAGAACCATATAACCCTATTAAAAATGGGGTACAGAGCTAAACAAATAATTTTCACCTGAAGAACTTTGAATAGCTGAGAAGCACCTTAAGAACTGTTCAACATCATTACTCATTAGGGAAATGCAAATCAAAAAAACCCTGAGATTTCACTTCACACCAGTCAGAATGGCTAAGATTAACAACTCAGGAGACAGCAGGTGTTGTCAAGTACGTGAAGAAAGAGGAACACTCCTCCACTGCTGGTGGGAATACAAGTTGATACAACCACTCTGGAAATCAGTCTGGCGGTTCCTGAGAAAACTGGGCATGACACTTCCGGAGGACTCTGCTATACCACTCCTGGGCATATACCCAGAGGATTTCCTGGCATGCAATAAGGACACATGCCCCTCTATGTTCATAGCAGCCTTATTTATAATAGCCAGAAGCTGGAAAGAAGCCAGATGTCCCTCAATGGAGGAATGGATACAGAAAATGGTATATTTACACAATAATATACTATTCAGCAATTAAAAACAATGAATCCATGAAATTCTTAGGCAACTGGTTGGAACCAGAAAATATTATCCTAAGTGAATTAACTCATTCACAAAAGAACACACATGCAATGCAGTCACTGAATAGTGGATATTAGCCCAGAAGTTCTGAATACCCAAGACACAACTCATATATCAAATGATTCCGAAGAAGAAGGAAGGAGAGGGCCCTGGTCCTCCAAAGGTTTAATGTAGCATTGTAGGGGATTACCAGGACAGAGAAGTGGGAGGGGTTTGATTGGGAATGGGCAGAGGGAACAGGCTTATGGGACTTATGGAGAAGGGGGAATCAGGAAATGGAAAATCATATGGAATGTAAACAAAGAGTATAGAAAATAATAAAAACAAGTCCAAGTGCAGTTCCTTAGATGGTAGTTGCTGAGAAAAATGTCACTTAAATCTTGCTATTTAAATATAGATTCATCTTATTGCATTACTTGAATAATAATGATAGCCAACATTATGTAATCATTTGCTCCAAATAAAATATTCCGTCCTGGAGAAAGACTCTTTAGAATTCTGCAAGCAAACAAAAATAGGATCAAAGTAAATAACTTTCAAGTGTCAGGAAGTCCCTGGAACTTGTAAAATTCACAGGATTCTTCTTCAAGGTTATAACATAAGGAGTAACAATCACTGAATTGAGGAGACTCTCCAATTTTTCAAGCTACTTGCAAGTTGTGAAAATGTTTTTTGGGATAAAACTTTCATGAACCTTCATCCATGTTGTGGCAGACTTTTCAGATGTAATCTACATTTGAACCCCCCCCCCAGGCTCTTGTAAATAAACTCACATGTACTATCTGGTAGGTAATTCTGGCAAACATGGTAGTTCAGTAAACTAGCTTTCGCTGAACTCCTTCCTTTGGCATGATATTACTGCTGTATGGGTGGTGGTAAATAAGCTTGTTCACATCTCTCTCCAGGAAAATTGA
The DNA here is from genome assembly GCA_964023405.1 of Apodemus agrarius. Taxonomy (NCBI): domain Eukaryota; kingdom Metazoa; phylum Chordata; class Mammalia; order Rodentia; family Muridae; genus Apodemus; species Apodemus agrarius. The sequence goes on from OZ030015.1 coordinate 78,807,046, forward strand.
CACAACAGCCATCCTTCCTGTGGAAAATGGTGTGCTTATGGATTCTTTCATCTCTAATGTAATTCTTAAATGAATGAAAATAGAAAGCAATAGTCATACAATATATGAAATATTAGGTAGAAGAGTACTTTTGACTTGGTTTAAAAAAGATATGGCTTTTGCTATCTGTTCATTAATTACTTCTTGAAAACCCTTGAGAAATGTAATTTAAACCGTTTGAATCGCAGTTAGTTGTTTTTTAATACAGAAGGCTGAGTATCACTCCTAAAAGCTTATGGTAAGTGTTATATGAAGGTAAGATACCCAACATGCACTGTTGGCTATTTTAGGCACAAGGTCAAGGTTAATTTCTTTATTTGCTCTGTCCCCTGACCACTAGGCATAAATCCTAAGGAGACTGAGTTTTCTGAGACAAATGTAGAAGTCATTTTCCTAGTTACAGCTGTTTCCCAAAATAATGCTTCCATGGTTACCCAGGTGAACCAGTCTTCAACAACTTGAAGGAAAACTGAAGGTCTCATTTATCAGCCTCATTTTTAGTCAGGAAGCTGGACTAGCCCTAGGCAGCCAGACCATGTTAGGCTTCCTCTAGCTCCTGCTCAATGAAACCAAGACAGAAAAGCAAAGCCAAAGGCACTTTCAGCCCCCACACACAGCTGGGTTCTCAAGTCTCCTCAAAGCTCAGGCCGTCAATGAGTTTCTCCAAACTTTTATAAATGTCCATAGTGTTCTGCCCAATTACTCTCCATTCTTTCCTAGGAGTAAGATCATTTCTGTCTCCTCCAAAACAATGTATACCCCACTGTGTGTTAAAAGTTCTAGATAATAGCATCCTGTCACTCCCCAGAGTCTTCCTTTCTGATGTGTGCGGGTTCTGTGCTATCAAAGTCTTGGTGATGTTCCTCACTCTGATCTAGCAACATCTCTGGTGAGGAATTTTACAGCACCAAGATGGGTGATTTGTATACTTCTGACACATCTCCATTGTATGGAGTATTAGTTTTACATCCATTTTATGAGGGAACAACATTACATTGAAATGTTTAGTTCTCCTTTTTATACACATGGCAAAGCTACAGCTCAGGTCTCAACCTAAAGTTATTTTCCATATGCTTACCAACATGTCCATTTGGGTTTGAGTATTTGCACATTAGACCTTCTACTTTATAGTATTAGAGCTCGTGGTGAAGAAAGGCACAGATGTTCATTTCTAGATCTCGTTTTCATCTCATCTGCTCATGTGGTTGATAATCTCCAGCCTAACCTAAAAAAATACATATTGAAAAGACCTAATATGACATTTTAAATAAAAATCCTGAGAAAAAATCCAGCCATATGCAACATTGACATTATTATTACACTTAAATGCTATTACTGTAATGTTTCCTGGTGGGGCCCCTCTACCATCATCCAAGGATATGCTGAATGTAACTGCACTGTTTTGTCTCACTTTCTTTTGTAGAAAATTGGTTTGGACAATAAAGTTTAAGCAATTAATAATACCATCAGAGATGTGATTATCAATATCAATTATCAATTTGATAGAGTCTATAATCACTTAGGAGACAAGTCTCTGAACATGTCTCAGCGAGATTGCATAAAATAGGTTAGGCTATGGATATGCCTGTGGGGAATTATGCCTAGATTATTTTAATTGAGGTAAGAAGAGCCTCACCCTTCTTCGCTGTGTTTAGCATCATTCTCATGGATTAAATAAAAGGAAGACTAGAAGAGCAGCAGCATCACTCTCTGCTGATAAACACAGAAACTTCACTCTCTCTCTCTCTCTCTCTCTCTCTCTCTCTCAAGGATTTATTTATTTATATGTATGAATAGAGCATTGCTCTCTCAGACACACCAGAAGAGGGCATTGGATCCCATTACAGATGGTTGTGAGCCCCCATGTGGGAACTGAACTCAGGACCTTTGGAAGAACTCAGTGCTCTTAACTGCTGAGTCATCTCTCCAACTAGAAAGTTTACTCTTCTAACAACATTCATTCCCAAATATGATAGACCACATCCTGAAACTATGAGCCTAAGTAAGTCCTTCCTCATATTGTTTTGGACAGTGATTTTGTTGCAGTTTTGTAGAAAGGAACTAATGCAGGAGGATTTTTAGTTTGGCCAACTTTGAAGGATCTGCCATTACGCATGCATACCTGTACTTGGGTGTGGGATTAGTGATCCACAAAACATGTATCTCATATCCCTGGATTCTTTAATAAGACTAGTCATGCTCTTTCTTTGATGAAATTCTTGTGTTGATTAATGAGATACCCTGGTGAAATATGCAACCTTGGGTTTCATATAAAATAAGCATCTTTTTTGAGCAATTCTCAATGCCCCAGGAAGGCTATTCATTTTTTATAAATGACAGATACAATTTATCTTGATTTGAAGTATATGTTTGTATATACATATGTATAAATATATAAACATAAGCTAATTAACATGTGCAAATGCAGCCCTGTTCTCTAAATCTATGACATACAGAATCACATTGGAAAAATATCCCAGGTAAGTCAAGCAATATAAGATTGCACAGGAATATTTTTTTTTAAATCACAGACCTAAGTCATACTCAGGAATTCTAATTCTTGAAATCAAAGGTAATTCTCAGAAATATGAATTTTAATAAGACCTTCCAGGTATTATGGTTTTAATGTAAAATGCTTCCCACAGACATTTGTGTTTTAACATTGCTCCCTAGATACTGGTATTGGTTTTGAAGTTGAGTACCTCATTAGTGGAGGTGGGGCACTGAGAGCAGCCCTTTGAAGGTAATAGACTAGTGTTGCCTCTAGCACCATTCCATGCTCATTGATCTGCCCCCATTTAAAGAAGCTAAAGTTGCAAACTCTTCCCCACTGTGATGGACTGAAATACCCTGAAACCATGAGTTAAAATAAACCCTTTCCTTCTTTGACTTGTTTCAGGTGGGAATATTGTCATAGTGACTAATACAAAAGACGACTGTTATAGGAAAATAGGTTTTTAACTCTTCATAGATCTCATACTGGCTACATGACTTAAAATCACTGAAGTGATATTTTGGACTAATTGTACCAATGGTAGGTTTTGAGTATCAATGGGAGTTAGTAAAAGTCTTATTTCTACTGTCTTCTGCCCTAATGTCCTAAAGCCCAATTTTGTGGGGAATCTTTCTTTCATCTCTCTGTTTCTTTTAAAGAAACTAAATGTAATCTTCATCCTCAGTTTTCCATGCATGATGACTTCTCTGAAACAAGAGGTTGCTATGGATACTACAACTTGTTCTTAACTTGATAGACAGTCTCCAATTAATTATGAGTTAAAGCAACAGAGACTAGAGACATACTATAGTAAGGTTTTCTGTGTCTTGAATGTAATGTGAAATTTTAATAACACCATTAGTAGGTGAAATCAAAAGAGATTTCCTTCAATTCTTTCTTTAACTTACTTGCTCAGATCATCTCCTTTAAAAACATGAACAGGATACAAACAGTTTGAATATTTACCATTAGCTACTTTGCTGAAAAGATATTATTTTGCGAGGTGCCCTGTACTTATCTTGTTACTGAACAGAATAATGTTTTTCCTCTCCAAGTTACAGAAAAGTTTGTCAAATGACAATATTCCAAGCATTAGTTTATTAGGATCTCTATACAGTTGTCAGGAACTAATGGCTCGAAGAGTGGAGTTTTATTTACTCATAATTTGTAAACCAGAATTCAAAACTCAAGATATTAGCAAGGGTAGATTTTTATTTAAAGTACGTTGGCCCCTGTATTCTCTCATATACTACCAACCTCCTATTTTCTTCTGTATATTTGATGGCAGTACTTTGCTTTGATGATATTCTCATATTGCATATTTCCTAGAAATACATGCTTCTTGTCTTGGTGATATTGTCTAATTTCAGGGAACATGATGATCTCTAGTTTGTGGGATAGAATGGGCGGGGCCTGGAAAACAGGCGGGCAGAGCCCACATGGGGGAAAACTGACACATGCCCAAGTACCTATGGAGAGAGAGGCTGCCTGGCTAGCAGGGAGGTCTTTGCCATGTAACCGTGGTGCAGGGAAAGCCTGGCTGTAGCCAGGTAACTCTAGGAATGGAGTCCAGCCATAACTATGGCCACAAGATTATAGTATTGAGGAGTCAGGAGTCTCAGAGCATGGTTCACTAGTTGTGTCCCTTGTATAATGTTCTACTGGGTCTCTGGAGTAAGCCTTGCTCAACCAAGCTACAGACTGCCTTACATGGTACCATGCTAGTTTATCTATTTCTTTCCTGAGAACTACATAATTTCATTCTTCTTTATGGCTAAACACAATAACACTCATAGACATGTACACTTTATTTATATGCATCTACATTTTTAATATGCATCTACACTGATTCAATAAATTATCTTTTTTCAACATTACAGCAATAAATATGGCTATACAGGAATTCCTACATCAAATTGAATATGATGATGTAGGGCATACACCCCAAAGTGGTGTAGGTAGGACATACAGTTAATCTATTTGTAATTGTTCTACAAGCTACCATACTCATTTATATAACTAAGATTGCTTATATTCATATGATCAAAATATAAAGGAGCTCATTTACCTGCTTTCTACAAAAAAATAGGTTGCATTTTCTTTTTGTTTTGGTTTTGCCTGATGATAGCTATTCTGACTGGGATGAGAAAGACTTTTGATGTCGTTTACAATTTTCCTGGTAGTTAGAAAGGTTGAAATTTTCTCCATATTTTATTGGTCATCTAAAATTATCTCTTCAGGTCTTTTACCATTTTGTTGGTTGTGTTCTTTGATGTTTCATTTGGGTAAATAGCTGCTAAACCATGTCTTCCATTCTGTAGAAAGTCCCTTGGTGCAGTTGATTCTTCTGATGCCCAAGAAATTATAAAATTAATGTGCTCTAATTTGCAGTACTTACTGGTAACCCATGTGCTTTTGGAATCCTAGTCAGAAAGTCATTGCTCATGTGTGTATCTTTCTGTATTTTTCAACAGTGGCTTCCAAGTTTGGAGACTTACATTAAAATCTTAAAGTCTTTCATTTCAATTGATCCTTATGCAGACTGACATATCTATTCCCAGATGGCCAATGAAGATGGCTGATTTTCCAAGAATCATGGTTGCAGTCATCTAGTCTGTAGAATCTAATATGTGTTCCATTGGTCTGCATGATTGCTTTTGTACCAGTAGAATAGTGTGTTCCTTGTTGTGTCCACTGTATAATTTGAAAAATTCGAAGTCTGGTAGTGTGATATTTTCAGGGTTAATCTTTTGCTTAGAATTTTGCCTACTTTATGTTTCAATATATAATTTTAAAATTACATTTTCAATTTCTGTGAAGAATGTTATTAGAATTTTGGTAGAGATTTCTTTGGATCTGTAGAACTCTTTGGCTAATAAATGTTAGCAGTATTTATTCTCTCAATGTATAAATATGAGAATTTTTTCCATATTCTACTGGATCCAATTCCTTCTTTTGGAACTTTGTAGTGTTCACTTCAAATGTTTGACCAATGCTTGACTTTAGAAGAATTTTTAATAATTCATCATTTTTCATCATCATGACTGAATATATTATTTTCTTCTAAGTATGTTTATTCATTACACTAACTTTCATTTCTGTAATTTATCTACTCATATTCTTTTTCTATCCTTTCTTGAAATATAGTTCCTTAGTTATCCAAAAGTACATTTTCTATAATACAAGTCATATACTTTGTTGGTCTTATGACTTATGAGTATCTTTTAACAATTAGTAATATACATTTAATTCTAATATCTTATTATCACCATTAGTACTACTTCTCTTCTTATGAAGTACATGATAATTTTTCATGTATTTTGCTTTTCCTGTCAAATTTAGGCAATTCTGTTGTGACTGAAATTTTCAGATATGTTCTTTTGTATTTCTGTGTTTTTTTTTTAACATTCAGGCACATAAAACTTCTTATATCTACTTTGTATTTGGTATATAAGGGAATTTAAGAACAAATATACCAATAAGACTTGTTGAGTCATCCAAATTTTTCAAGGTCTAATGTCTCCTCTAATCTGAAAAAGTTGTAATATACTTTTGAGTCTCTTACTTTGTAATCTAAATCTATTTACTTATGCCAATATCATTACTTACTAATTAGGGTACCTTTTAATATTTTGTAATACTGGGTAGTGAATCCAGGGCTCACACATGATAACCAGATATTCTAACATTAATCTACATTCCCAACCAAGTTCATTAATATAGATTTTTAGTGAAGTAGTATATATTTTACTATTTGATGGGATTTAATTCTTGGGTACTCTTTTAGAATTAACTTTAATGTCCTTGAAACATTACCTCCTCATATAATTTGAGTTTATTACATTTTATTTAATGTGTTTTCTAGATGTTAGTGTAAATACAGTTAAATATATGTCTAGAGAGGTTGGATGTATATATTTGATAAGGGTACATTCAATCTGCTACCTGGAGTTATCTCATATAGAACTCAAATATTTTATTTGAAGAAGTAAAACACAATTTTATTCTCCAACTAGAAATTTGTCCCTTTTGTTAAGATCATATGTAGGTATATTTCTACTATTATTGTGAGTGACAATTTTAATCATAAGTACTATTTTATTATTGATGCCAAGACACAAAATTAAATATTTATGCTGATGTTATAAACAGAAAGCATGCTGAGCTCTAGTGGTAGGTCTATTAATTTGCCTAAATTCTATATTGTTTCTGTTATGGTAAGAATAGAATTATTCTCACAGAATGGCTTATTTTGTCTTTTTCAATCATTAGAATGTTTATTTTCTATGCGTTTAATTTTTTTATAAGTATTGTCTTCAACATTGAATATCAGGGAAACATAATCATATGTGTCTTTTCCCTTTATTAATCTTTCTATTTTTAAATAATTACAGATTGAACTTCTTCTAGAATGTTTGTTAGAATTTTCTCCAAATGAGATATATTGTTTAGTATCTGGGTACCCATCTATTTGGCTTCTTTGAACCACATTAGAATAAGAGGAACTGTCTTAAGTCACACAATGAATACACAATCAGTAAAACATATGATGAGCACAAAACAACCAGTTTATAATTTTGTGTCATACCACAGATGGAGCCTTAGGCTATAATCTAAGTTTCCACAGACAAATATTTGAAGTCACACAGCTTTCCTTGGTGCCTGGATTGAGTCTTAAGCTTGACTTCATGGCTGAATAAACAACTGATGAGCTACTAAGTCAGATAGAATTGTCAACCTCATGCTGTGAGCTACAGCCTGAGTTCATGGCCCCTGCATGCATTGGTTGGTCCCTTTGACTTTCCTGCTGTTGTCTAGAATATGCTATATTGGCATCTGTAGTACATGTTGCTGTGATTTCTACTCACTATTTTATTTCTACTTGGCCATTGACAGTCTATTCCTTTTGATACAGAACTGGACCCAAGAGAAGTGTATCCATTGTTAGAGAAAAATGTATCCCCACAACTGAAATCAGAGTCTGGTGAATCCTTTCACTGTGGCAGATGTGTAAAGAAAAGCAACACATCAGAAAAAAACAACTTTCTTAACATTTAATGATTAATATTTTAATGGTTTGAAGTTCAAGAAGGAATTTCAGCCTCAGTTCTGTTTTCACAGACCACAGGAAGCTCAAGAAGGAGGACTGAAGTGAGGGTACTTTGGTTCCTCTGATAAAGGGAACAAAATAAAGGAAGAGCAATAAAGGAGACAAAGTGTGGAGCAGAGACTGAAATGAAGGCCACCAGAGATTGCCCTACCTGGGGATTCACCCTATAAACAGTCACCAAACTCCGACATTATTATGGACGATAAGAAGTGCATACCAAAAGGAGCATACCATGGTTATCTCTGGAGGGTCCCTGCCAGAGCCTTACACATACAGAGGCAGATGCTAGCAGCCAACTATTGGTCTGGGAGTGGGGTCCTCAATGGAGGTTTTGGAGGGTGGTCTGGAGGAGCTGTAGGGGTTTACAGACCCATGGGAAGAACAACAATGTTGGCCACCCAGACGCCCCAGGACTCCCAGGCTAAACCATCAATGAAGGGGTATACATGGTTCCAGCCAAAAATGTAACCAAGGAATGCCTAGTCAGGCATTAGTGGGAGGAGTGGTCCTTGGTCACACTGAAGGCTCAATAAATGCCTCCAACAAAGGGAAATCGAGGGGGAAGGTAGATAGGAGTGCATTGGGAGGCATATACTTGGAGACAGAGGGTGGGAGGAGGGGTTGGGGGTTCTTTGGGAGAGGGGAAACTGGAAAAGGTTTTAGCATTTGAAATATAATGAAGATTATATTCAATAAAAAATTATTATTCTCTTATCTGTACAGAACTGGAACATTTTACCTTCTGTGAGCGGAGCTAAATTCAAGATACTTTTTTCTCCTGTTTTGCTAAAACCCAGATAGATAGGTACTTTATAAACAAGGGCATGGTGCCATACAAATCACATGATGCCAAGTTGTTAATTTTTTAAAATTAGATATGATTTTGAAACACAGTATTTTGCAGAGCTGAAAGCAAAGTTACTGTGGTGGAACTAAATACTGGAGATATAAAATTCACCAAGAAGGCCCTATGTCTGTTCCTAAGACTCACTTGATTCCTAAAGCATTGCACAAGGTCATGGTAAAATCTTTCACTGAGCTATAGACTCATTCATCCATTACATCACTAGTTTAAATGAACTGTTCCTTAATGTTTTCCATTTACCAGTTTCCATGATAAATAATCTAATTATGAATTCATTAAGCTCCAACATTTTTATTATATATACAATTACTGACAATCCATTTTCTTAAAAACAAACTTCATTTAACCCTGCGTGTTTAAAAATGCTTTATAAAATTGGTTATTCATGCCATAGAATGAATTGTTCTCGATGCCTTCTCCTTCTTATTGAGATGCCAGATAGTTCTTCTAAGTGGACTCAAAGAATCAGTTCTAGTGACTGAAAAATAAAATGTTTTCAATATTGTAATCATCTATTTTAGTCTTTTTACATGTATACCCCACCTATAGAACAAAATAACTCATTTCATTGTATGGCATTGACACAGAGGATTGTTGTTGTTGTTGTTGTTGTTGTCATTGTTGTTGTCTTTGTGTTGTTTTTTGGTGGTGGTGGTGGTGGTGGTGGTGGTGGTGGTGGTGGTAGTGGTGGTAATGTTTGTGGTGTTAATGGTGGTGGTGGTGGTGATGGTGGTGGTGGTGGTGGTGGTGGTGGTGGTTGTAGTGGTGGGGATGGAAGTGGTGGTGGTGATAGTGATGGTCATAGTGGTCATTTTAAACAATGTGAATCAACAGGCATGCTCAATTTTGGTGACAATGTTTTTCTTGGATTGTGGAACATTTGCAATTATATATTGAGGATTTCTTGAATTTTAGGTATCTATTTTACATTTGACTGGAATGCTGTTGATATTTTAATAGCTATGGTTAAATTCTACAAAAAATTACCATGTGTTTTATATGATTAACTCTTTCTGAACCTTTAAGAGAATATAAAAAGATTAATCATGATGCCAATATGGTTTAACATAGACAAACTTGAAGGAGAGTTATTCAGAGGTATCTGGAATTGTGTTATCATTTTATGGGAAATAATAAAATTATTTCCAGTAAGTCTGCATTTTATTCACTTTAAAGTCTCATTGTTACTTGAAATGAATTAGAAAGAAAATATTTGCTAGTCATTTTTAAAAATTATTTAATTTTTTAAAGATCACATTATAATTATATAATTTCTCTCTTCCCTTTCCTTCCTTCAAACTTTCCCATATACCCTGACTTGCTCTTTTATAAATTCATGGTATTTTTATCCATTAATTTTTTACCTACATATATGTGTGTGTATGTGGTGTGTATGTATTTTATACATTTATTTTCCTATATACTATAAGTACAACTTGCATAGCACATATAAATATATATGCATTGTATATTTTCAGGGATGACTGATTGGAAATAATTAAGCAATTAGTATACCCATCCCTGAGGAAGACTATTTTTGCTCCCTCAATATTCCTGTTACTTTTAGGTCTTTATGTAAGGCTGAAGTCAGGGCTTTTCCCCAGTCCATGTTTGATGTACTTTTGATGTTCCTGTTTGGTTTTAGACTCTGGTTTTACATCTTTTTTTCTTTCCACTGAAGTCAGGCAAACAGCAAGCATCTCTTAAAGCATTGTGAAATTCCCTTCTGCAATTAAGACATAACCTTCTCATCAACAATTGTCTGTGTCATTGTCGTACACCTTTGAATTGTACAGAGAGTAGTGGCTCCTTCAATACAAAGGAGTAACATAGTATAGGCTGAGATACTGAGGAAATAGGTCTCCTCTGCTTGGTTTCAAAGAGGAAGTGGTAAAATACATACACAACTTTTTTTGGTGGCTCTCCATTCTGACAGAAGAACAAACAAACAGAATGACTGAAAGCTAGCTAGCTAGGCAACTCAGAAAGGAGCAATGAAAACTAATCAACATGTTACTGGGTTTTTAACTATGTTGGAGATGTTTGCATTTTTGTTCTTGTTTTGAATGGTATATCAGTTATTGGCCTAAATAGTTGCTCACTGCCTTCTCCCTGCAACCATTAGACCATTTGCCAAATAATATGTCACCTAGTGGATTCCATCTGAGATAGATACTACTTGGATGACTGAAGATGAGGAAAAGAAAGAATGTGCAAAGTCCCTTCCTTCTCTATTGAATTATTCCAATACCAAAACCCTCCTATTGTGAACAATTTCCATGTAAATTATAACATAATTTTCATACACTTTCATAAGGGAAATAAAACATCCTATAGTACTTTCTTTCATGCAAATTCCAAATGATCAGATAGAGAAATAAAATTGGACAATAACATTTATGAAAAAAATTCTCACCCCTCATAAAGTGACAACTTTATAGATGTGGTGACTTGCACACTCAGTGACACATACTACATTTCAAATATACTTCACTAATACATTACTTATTTTTGTATGAAGAGGATAATCTTTATATTTCTACTAATTTTGTTATTTCAAGTAAATATGCTAAATGGTAGCAGTAAAACAAGAAAACATATTTTAATTATACAATCAACATATGTAATATAAAGCAAAAGTTCTGATGAGCTTTTTCCATTCCTAGGATTTTAATTAAAATGAATGAACTGAAAATGTATTAATAACTTGATAATTTTATTTAAAGCATTTGCTTCCTGAGAAGAGTGGTTATGCCCACATATGAAATGGGAAATACAATCAAAAAGAAGAAATATATTGAAAACAATCCATGAGGACCTAACTATAAGAAGAAAATTGGATGAATTAGAGATTGAGAAGCGTTCTCTGTTAAGTAATACTGTTGTTCTTCCTGTGGGGTTGCAATCTCCTTCAGCTCTTTTATTTCTTCCCCTAATTCTTCCATAGGGGTCCCCTGTTGGCTGTAAGTATTTGCATCTGTCTTAGTCAGCTGCTAGTAGAGCCTCTCAGGAGACAGTCATGCTAGACTCCTGTCTGCAAGCACAACGTGGCATCAGAAATAGTGTCAGGATTTGGTGCCTGCACATGGGATGGATCACAGATTGAGGCGGTCACTCGATGGCCTTTCCTTCAATGAACTGTGCAGGCAAATGGATGGAACTAGAAAATATCATCCTGACTGAGGTAACCCAGACCCAAAGGACATGCTTGTCACTGATAAGTGGGTATTAGCCAAAAAGTACAGAATACCCATGATACAACTCACAGACTGTAGGAAGCTTAACAAGAAGGAAGACCCAAGTATGGATTCTTCAATCCCACTTAGAAGAGGGAACAAAATAATCACAGGAGGCAGAAAGCAGGAGGCACATGTGTGTGAGAGGACAGGGGAAAGAGAAAGGGGGCAGGATCAGGTATGGGGGGAGAAAGGAGAGAAGCCCAGAGAGCCAGGAGAATGAATGAAAATATGTAGCAGTGGATATAGGGGATGGGGTAACCTCTAGAAAGTCCCAGAGACCTGAGATGTGAGAAGCTACTGGGCCTCAATGAAAATGACATTAGCCGAAATACCTAACAGTGGAGAAATGAAACTTGAAGGGACCACCTCCAGTAGATACACATGGCTCTAGTTCAGACATGAGGCCACCCACCCATCTTGTAAATTTTTAACCCAGATTTGTTTCTTTGGGGTGGGGGTGGGGGGGATGCGCAGTGACTACTGATGGTATTCAAGAGAGTGGGGAGCGTCCCTTAGGCCCCTCCTGTTGTTATGGGGTCTGGGATGGAAATTGTGAGGGAGACGCTCAGTGTTGGGGGCTGAGCTGGGACAGGGACTCCTCAGCAACCAAGGGCCTCTCTCTTGTTCTCGGTGTCCTTGCTGGGGTGGGTGGTTTCTGCCTAAAGGAAATTCAGGGACACAAATGGAGCTGAGATTGAAGGGTTGATATTTTTTAAATCATAAGTTTTCATTTTGCTAAGCCTTCCCATGTATCTGCCCTATGAGCCCCACATCCTATTGACAACCTAGGATATACCTTAAAAAATTAGTCATCTGGTATTTCCTGTGAACAAACATCTCTGTCTTCATTCTGCTTTTTGTTTCTCTGTGACAGAGAGACTAACTTCACTATCCCCACTCCCTATTCCTTGACATCCAAGAGTATTTCTTATTTGAGATTGAAAGCTCTGCTATAATTTCCTTCATTGAGAGTTCATTTCCCCATCAGTGAGCTCTAGCTTTTGCAGAGACATGACTTTTCTTGAAATAATTGTGATTTTCACTTTCTTGCTTATAAACTCTTTGAATAGAGGAAATTTCTTTTCACTGAACATCCCTTCATCTTTTTCTAGTGTATTATTGTATATTAACTATACAAAATGAACCTCAGTAGGGCATTTCAATGCACATTCATAAGTACCAGCCACCATAGGTATCCTGGATAGAGCTTTATGAGTAATCGATCTTGATTACCAACTACTATCTTCTGCATGAGCAAATACACTAGATCTGCTACCTTGAGGCAAACCAAAAGGATCACCACACAGGCCAGCTCTAACTGTTGTACCTTAGGACCTTACACCATCTGAGTTCTTATCACTTTAATCCATCAAACTAGAATATGTCACACATAAAAAATAGTGGGCATACATTCTTTACAGCTCATTTTGCAACTTTTTAATTTTAATTTTACTTATGTGAAATAAACATATTTATGATATGTTTCCATTGCTTTTTGCATGCAGAAACATCTATCTTGAAATCATGAGTCACATCCTTTTACTGATCCTCATTAAAAAGAGAGCAAACAATGGAAGCCCCTCGTGTGTCTGTTACCAGTGTAACTCATGATTGTTGACTGAATTCTACTCATCTAGAAAAAGAACACTGAGGCATATAAAAAGAGTTTTCAGCAAATATTTTCATTTTGGTCTTAATTTTATAAGCTATCTTTTCAAGTGATCCTTCCCAACTTTACTTTAATAAATAAAACCTTTATCAAAACCTTATTTTCACCTATAAGGATGTTTAGAGACACTTGCTGTGACATGGTCTTTGTAGTGAGTGTCTTTTTCCCTATAACTACTTATGGTTATAAAGCTTTAACCTAGACTATGTTATTCATATAGGTAATTCAGAACACCAGCTCATGTGTTTTTCTTGTGATTTCACACATATGAGGTTTCATGGAATCTAAGAGATCTTTAAAAAACTAGTAAACCAAGTATCTTCTTTATTTATCAAACCCTTCTATCTGCCTGTGAAAACATACATGTTACCATGGCTATTATTCAATTCTCTGCTATTTAAATGGCATACTACCCACTCTAGTGTTTTCTGGCATTTCTACCACAGCAATATTTCTAAAGTATACAAGATGACCTCATTTTAATTTTTAACTGTTTCATACACATAAAAATATTATAATCTTGCCGACCTCCCATTGTCCATTTTTAACCTTCTCCCACTTCATGTGATACAGACCTTTCCTCCACTTAGTTTCCCCTGTTTTCTTCTGTGTATTGCTTTCAGTTTAACTGTTTGTTTTTATGAGTATGGATAAGGGTCTAATTTATGTACTGGAGCATGAACAACTTACCAGTGTATATTTCACAGAACAAAAGGATTCCCACTCATCCAGCAGCCATTAACTGACTATGGCTCTTTGGGGAGAGAAGAGACTATACAACCCTATACCCTATCTATATCTTAGGGTTTTACTGCTGTGAAGAGACACCATGACTAAGGCAACTCTTATAAGGATAACATTTAATTGGGGCTAGCTTACAAGTTCAGAGGTTCAGTCCATAATCATCAAGGCAGGAGCATGGCAGCATCCAGGCAGGCATGATAGAGGAGGAACTGAGAGTTCTACATCTTTTGAAGGCTGCGAGAACAATACTGGCTTCCAGGCAGCTAGAATGATAGTCTTAATGCCAACTCCAACAATGACACACCTACTCCAACAAGTGCCATCCTAATAGTGCCATTCCCTGGGCTGAGCATATACAAACCATTCCATTCCATTCCCTGGTCCCCACAGACTTGTTCAAACATATAAATCTATGGGGGCCATACTTAAACATTGCATGATGCAAAAATACATTTAGTCCAAAGTCCCCATAGTCTATAGCAGTCTCAACAATATTAAAGTCCAAAGTTAAAAGTCTCTCCTGTGATTCATCCAATCACATAACTGTAATCCATAATGCAATACAAGAAAGCAGCTGGGTAATCTCCAAACTCTGCATCTCCACATCTGATGTCAAAACTGTCTTCAGATTTCTAACTCTTTTCTCATCTTTCTTGACTGCAACAAACTTCTTTCTCCTGGTTGGTTCCACTCCCTGTTCACAGCTTTCCTCAGCAGATAGCCCATGGCTCTGGCATATCAAATATATTGAAGCTTCTAAGGCAACTTCAATGTTACAGCTTCTTGTTTCAATGTCTGGGATCCACACATGATCTTCTGGGATCCTCCAAAGGACTGAGATCACCTCTCTAGCCTTCCCCTCTGTATTACTCTTTGCTCAGGTTGATCAACCCCACTCTTTGTACCAACTTCTGTCTTAGTTACGGTTCTCTAGAGTCACAGAACTTATTGAATGTCTCTGTATATCGAGGGAATTTATTGTGATGACTTATAGTCTGTAGTCAAACTAACCCAACAATGGTCAGCTATGAATGAGAAGTCCAAGAATCTAGTACTTGCTCAGTCCCACAAGACTAGTTCTTTCATCTGGCCTTCTGTAGAAGTAGGTTCCAAGTGTGATAGCAAGTAAGTGCAAACAGGCAAAGACAAGCGAATCTTCCTCCTTCCAATGTCCTCCTTATGCAGGCCTCAAGAAAGTATGGCCCAGATTATGATTGTATAGCAGTATGCCTGGATCTGGGACTTGCTTTGTCCCAGGCTAACCTTGAACTCAGAGATCTCCTGGCCTAAGTCCCTTCATGATTAAAGGCCTATACTACCCTGCCTTGGCATAAGCTTTGCATGGC
The DNA here is from genome assembly GCA_964023405.1 of Apodemus agrarius. Classification (NCBI taxonomy): domain Eukaryota; kingdom Metazoa; phylum Chordata; class Mammalia; order Rodentia; family Muridae; genus Apodemus; species Apodemus agrarius. The sequence continues at coordinate 78,822,552 of OZ030015.1, forward strand.
CACTATACCTCGAAATCTCCATGCCCAAATCCAAGTCAGAAACTTGTGTCTTCCATCCTTATGATCTGGATCAGAGGTGGGCCCTCCAATTCTGGATTGTACTTTATTCCAGATATGGTCAAGTTGACAAGCAGGAATAGTCATTACAACCCACCCCTTGTCAACTTGTCACAAATAATACCTCATGCTTAAGTGAAACAAAAACCATGTCATAAGTATTCCTAATATGATTTAACCGTTCCTCATACAGTTGCAAATGCATTTGTAAATTTACAATAGATCAATATCTCTTGGAAACATATTTTAGTATCTCAACTTAAATACCAATTGATATTAAAGAAATTGGAAGAATGCACAAATAGCTATACAAATGTGTTCTTACAACATAAAACAGAAGCATTCATATTACTTTATAATTCTCATTTCTGCAACTAATCACATGGTCTTACCTTACTCTACTATCTGTTCTTTACCAATTGATGCCTTATTTTAACTACTGACACCCTCAGATGCTGAGACTTTAATTTTTGCCTTAGTTCAGTCAACCTTATAATGAGGGCTTCAGCTTGATATTCTGCAACTGGAGCTCTATGGCTGCTGTAGAGAAGATTCTCTTCAAGGGCACATTTAGAAACCTTAACATTGTTTATTTGCATCTAGAGTCAATTTTGTCATACAGCTTATTCGTGTCCTTCATCAATTTGTCCAGAGATACTAAGAGCAATGAGTCAGCAAAATCATTTTCCTTGTTTTCCCCCAAATTGTAGAGCATTTTGTATACCAGGTCACCTAATTCATTGCCAGTTGCAATTGATGGATCAAGATAATCAAAGGCATTAACTTCTTTAAGTTTGAAATATAGTTTCTACTGCAGGCCTTCAATATTCTCTGAGCTCCCAGGAGAAAAACTATCTACAAAGGTTTTAGCAGTTGAAGGTGATGGTGAATTAGAAGGTGCTGGCAAATTATTAAGCCAAATTCTAGATGCTTAAAATTTTGATTCATCCTTATATTTCTGCTCCTCTAGAACCAGTCCTGGTACCAACTTCTGTCTTAGTTAGAGTTTTAGTGCTCTGAACAGACACCATGACCAAGGTAAATCTTACAGGGACAAAATTCCATTAGGGCTGGCCTACAGGTACAGAGAGGTTCAGTCCATAATATTAAGCCAGAAGCATGGCAGCATCCAGGCAGGCATAGTGCAGGACGAGCTGAGAGTTCTATCTCTTCATCTGAAGGTGGCTATGAGAAGACTTGCTTCAAGGCAGCCAGGATCATGGTCTTATAGTCTGCACCCACAATGACACACGGTGTCCAACGAGGCCACACGTCCTAATAGTGCCACTCCCTGGCTGAGCATATATAAACTATCACACTATCCAGCATGGGATGTTGAAGAGTCCAGGGTTGTACCATGCTTGCAAAGGGAGCAGTAGCTTCTACATTTTCTGATTGCAAGTATCATGCCATATGCAGGAGACAGAATTACACAGCACCTTTTTCATATTCTAACTTACCTTCTTTCCACCTTCCTTTTCAACAAATCCCCTAGGCCTTAAAATGTGTGAAATAAATATTTCATTTAGGGACCCAATTGTCAGTTTTTTTCTCAGCATGTTGACTAGTTGTGAGTTTATATTAGTCACTACCTACTCTATAATAGAAGCTTCTCTCTCAAAGACTGAAAACAATATCCATCTGTTGATATAAACAAAAATATTTAGAAGGCAGTTTGACAGAACAAACATTTAGCAAAACAAATCCGTCCCCTGCCCCACCACCCAAAAAATGTTAGGATCTTCCCAGCTATAGATTTTTGACCACGTTTGCAATACTGGGAATGTTTTTTCTCCATGGAGGAGGGGTCTCCTATCCAATCAGAAAGTAGTTCCCTCGTAATAATTATATCATTATTTCAACAATTGGCATATCTTGCCTGGTAGAAATTACTCCCCATTAGGTAGAAATGACCCCATTCTAAATAAGAGATAGTCTTAATGACTTCAGAAGGGATTAGAATCCCCTTAGCATATCTTGGCAAGCTCATCCTGATGGGATCCTCTTCCATTTTTCCTAGTATAAGTCTCCTACCACTATTCCATATCCATACACCCATTTCCTGTGAAATTATCTTTTAGTCTCAGAATATACATACATATCATTTGTGTTTATAAAACTTGCTAGGCAGGTCTTTTTCTATGCTTGGAAAACCATTTCCCACTTGACCTGAATGTGTAACTTAGAAGTTAGAAAAACTTAAACAAAAAAATTAAACCTTGCATGTATCTATTCTGCTCAGTATTTTGAAAAAATTCAGTGATAATTGTCTATTTATAGTAATTGTATTTACTTGTGTATTTATTTGTATGTTATAAGTTATATAAAATTAATGTTTCCTCATGTCCTTTAAATAGGATATTAAATGATTAAGTACACACGGGTTGACAAAATAAAAGCTTTCAGGCTTATATTGTCTCTCAGAAGCCTTTTTGACAAACTAAAAAGAATCAGCATGCTAAAATTGTTCATTACATAGCACTGTAGTATCACTGGATAAAGTCATCTCTGCTGCTTTTCTATTCCCAATGAGAAAGGGAAGTTTGATCTCTTTCTTAGAAAAACATACATTCTCCATCTCCTTATGAAAATTTTCCTAATAAACCAGAGTCTCATCTGGGGAGCCAGTGCTGAGAAATGAATGTACTTGTCTATCTTGAAACTGTCTCTCTTCAAAACCGCCTAGATTCCTGGAGGCCAACATCCTATTGTGCTGCCTGCCCTGCTATGAGCATAATTGGGGAGGCATTTGCACTTAGAAACACTTTCATTGTGTCCAGTTTAGTCAGTGAGAGAGAGGTTTGTTTACTTTAAAGAGAAGCATTAGCTGTACTGTTTGGCTGCAAATCAAAAGCTGTGTTTTTCAACAAACACTGGAGACAGGAAAATGGTATTTTGCTTTAACCTTTTCTCTTCTTTATACTAGATTTCACTTCTAAATCTGGACAGAGGGGAAAGACATTGTTCATTAATCCATCCCTGACTCCCAAAGCTCTAACTACTCAACTCAGTACATAAGCAAATCTGAAGTGTATCTTACAGTATGGAGCATGTCCTTCATACTGAATTAATGTAAGTTAATTTTGCTGAGTGTAATTATTTTTACTTTACAAGTTTAGCAAAATGTACCCCTGACATAATAATATTACAAATTCAGTAAAACACTGAGAGTATTCTGTAATGGCAATAAGCATTTTGGACTTTCTGAACTCAATTATGTGAGCAACAGTCAGATTAGTAGCACAATAGTTAATTTTAATATGGATATTTACTTTCATAGAAGAGGTCTACTCCATGCACACAGACCTTTTGGACAGGATGATAATAGGTTCATTTCTTTCTAAAATCGATACTTCTTCATCAGGACCTACATTTAAAGTTCCAGTTACATTTTACCACATCTTTTGCTTGCCCTTCGTTTGTTTTCTTTTATTCTTCCATTGCCCTAAACTTAAGACATATTTCTATTATCAATACCACGTGCATCAAGTGCCTCTGGCAGTTATCACTTTTAAGCAGCCTTTCCTATAATCACCATCAGGAGCAGTAAACTCATAAAAGGTGTCAAAATGATGGATGACTCTCCCCAGCGACCTTTGATGCCTCCAACATGCGGCTGCGAGAGGATGGGAAATGCAGAACTGCACATAAAGCAATCTGTAGCAAGAATGCAAAGAGTCATACTCACCAAAATTATAGAACCCTTTTTGTTCTAACAGTAACAAAATAAAAAGAAAGCATATGGGGAATTCATAGGTCATTTTTAAATAAGCATCAGTCTGGTGCTCCTTTATAGATTCATTATCCTCTGAGGCCAGGGTACTATAAAAGAAGGAACACAAAGGCAGAAATGAGCATGGCCATGGCTGTCTCCTCTGTGAAGGTCATCTTGCATAGCCTGCACTCAGCTTAGTTTAGTTGCCCTAGAATACTGTATGTGGTGTGTGTGTGTGTGTGTGTGTGTGTGTGTGTGTATGTGTGCATGTGTGTGTGTGTGTGTGTGCATGTGCGTGTTTAACATCTTCTGGTAATTAAGCAATTATCCCAAGATCACCAGTAGGGAAGTATCAAATATAGGATTCAGTACCAAATAGCACTTTCTTAGACTAGTATGAGGATGAATTTGTAATATCTATAAAAACCTAAAAGAGCATCTGGCCTATGGTACCTAAATGTGAAATTATAGCTAATGTTGTTATCACCTATGTCTATTTCTATAGCATGTACATGAAGATATCCCAAATACCTGGACATGTAGTATCCCATTAGAAAACAGAGAAGTACCTATTTTATGCCGGATATCAGTGGTCAAACAGCAATGCATATACAATTCCTGCATGATTCTGTATAACTGATATTCAGACACTATATATGCATTAGAAAGTCAATCAACATTTGTTTTATCTACTCATGTTTTATGCAAATAAGCCTAAGAACATTAAAACCATACATTTTCTGCTCGCCCAGAAATCTATGACCCTGTGAAAAACCTTCTGTTTCAAATACCTCTGGGAATTCCCAGTCGGTGTTCACTCACAATCTGGAGCAATCTGAATCAGCTTGATGCTGACATCTTATTACATTGTTATCCCTTTTGCCACAAAAATGACCAAACAATCATCTCAAAAGCTGATGCTACTGTTTTTTGCTCACATTATGAAATGTGGTCTCCCAGGAATTTCACAAATTTACTTGCGAAATCAAGGTTCCTTCTTAGGATTCTTATTCTCATTAATAAAGAATGTATGAAGAAACTCATGAAGTAGGAGGACAAACTTATTAGAATTAAAAAAATACATATAGTAAAGGGAATGTTTAAATCTTGGCTGCCTGGCAGATTAACATGAAGGAGAAGAACAAAGAAATCTGTAGTCTTTTGAATTAAGCGTAGAGGTTTGATGAACAGCTACATGGCAAAAAAGCAGAGAAGAAAAACAAACAAAAAGTATAAGAACCAGAAAGAAAGAAAGAAAGAAAGAAAGAAAGAAAGAAAGAAAGAAAGAAAGAGAAAGGAAGGAAGGAAGGAAGGAAGGAAGGAAGGAAGGGAGAGAGAGAGAAAAACAAACAAACAAACAAACAAAACATACTTAGGCTGTAGCCAGCTAGCATCCAAAAGAAAGAGACAAAAGAGAAGAAAATGTGGTGCTAAGCAAAGAGCAAGAATTCTGGGAAGTAGGAATACATGAATCCATTAAGGAGGTAATTATGCCCCTGCCCCATCTCTTTTGCATGGTATTCGTTGAATCGCTTTTCTGCGGATTGGTTTCTTAGTCAGGTGGCCGAGTGGCCTACCTGGCTTAGCTCTTAAGGTTTTGGATATCTAGGAATGGTATCTCTCCATTGACACCAGTAAATTCCTTTCTCTTGACCAAGAGAAAAGAGCTTTCCCTATTGAGGCCCCATGCTGACTGTACTGGAACTGAAATAATTACATTACTGTGTCCTAATGGAGCCAGAGGCAAATGTTTCTACCCTTCAACTCTAGTGCTCATTTTTCATAGAGACAAGCCATGACCTTGGGGGTGGCCTGAGGACCAGAACCATGTCTCTCTTATCTTTATTTACCTGTCACTTTAGAACTTTCTGCCCCTGAGTGTCCAGTACCAATATAATGCCTTTTTCTCTGAGCCAGATAAGGTTTCATAGTAAATATTCAATAAACAAATGTTTTGTGTTTAAAGTCAAAAGCAGAAGATAAAAAAAAAAATGGAGAAAGATTTAGAGCAGTTACAACTGTGGATGTGGATTGTGTCAAGTTCTTATTAATGCCAGTTGTTGAGTGATGTGAAGAAAAAGATTGATCACCTATAACATCATAATTAAAAGATTGGTTTGAGCTGTAACATTGGGAATCCAAAGTATTGTTATGGGTTTAAAGCACCAAAAGCTGTAGGGACATTTGAGAGGTTGTTACCTGGGCTTGTAATTGTAGTTATCACCATCTTAAGAGTCAGAGGCCAGTCACTGTGAATACTTCATGCATTTTAATGACTTGGGAGTGACTTTTAGAGGCCCTCTTCAAATAACAGAATGCTAATTTTTAAATGAATTTTTAAAGTATCAAAGAGATATCTAATATTGTGATAACTGTTTAATAGCTCCATATATACTGTTTATCTGGTTGTTCCTAATGTTCTCAGCTTTAAACTGGTAAAGTGTACCAATGCCCCTGTCTGAGATTTGAGCCATCAGAGGCTAAATCAAATGATAACTTCCAAATTCCTTTCCTGCCCTTCAACGTTTGAAGTATGAAATATAAAACTCCAATGTTCTCATATTACTTTATCAGGACTCCTCTATTTGGCAGTTGATATTTTGTATCTCATATTTGTATCATCTCACTCATTTAACTGTAGTGTATGGCTTAGAGGAGAAAACAAGAAAAAAAGCTTTGTGATTTAGTTCTTGCCTCTATGTCTTCCCAAAAAAAGCAACTTCACTAAATCAGTTATCTGGCTTTTTCATTCTCCAGACTGACATATAGTAAGTACTTCAGGAGATTGTGCAAACACAGTAGGTCTCAGACAACAGCACCATTTATGGTTTACAATAGTGGATTAAAGCTGATGTTCCCTCTCTTTCCCTTTGTTCATTAAAAGAAAGTATCTGCATTGCCTTATTTTTAAGTATTATTGCTTAACATACTTAGTGGAATGCTTGGATCACACGGTCACTTGTCTTATAACACCCCATTTAGGTCTATGAAAGCTGATGGTATTAAAATTGTCACAAATCATATCCTTCTGTTTTCTTCCACTTCTAACACTGTGACTTGGATGTATCTGGGTTTGTAATAATTGCACAAAATAAGCAAAGAAAAGCACTGCTTTCTGGCGTCCAAGATCAAAGTTTAGTACATGTATAACTTGCAATTTATGTGAATTATGGTCAGTTTATTGCACATACAAACTTTATATAATATTTTTGTACTCCAAAAACTTAATGTATAATTCCATCAGGATAGTTTGTTTCATGCTTCCTATAGAATATTTAAGTATTATATAATGATCCCTCTCCATTGGGTTAAGGAAAAGAAATTAATAAGAAAAAGCTGAAACTACCCTTTTCTCACTGCTTTCTAAATACATTTAACACATGAATTATTTGCATGGCTCAACAATCTAAAATTTCACCTCAGAACAGCATAGTTTCTGGAAATACAGTATCTTGCTACACCTGGGATTCCAGTTAATTATATAAGCAGAAGGATCACTCAAGTCAACTGGCAACACACACAGTTCAAATGTTACATTATCCAGGGACTAAGATATGAATTATTGAATTGAAGCTATATGCATATTTTAGCATTTCCTTGTAAGTATATTTATTAGAATTTTAAATAAATTTGATAGTTACAATTTTACTGCTATAATATATATTACTTCAATTTAAAATATGAGTTTCTGTGCTCTCTCTAGCTGGCTTAATAATTATATATTAATATTCTGAGTTTATTTTAATATAACATTGAAGAAAGAAGATGCATGTTGTTGGAGATGGTGCTCTCTTGGTTTTACTTCTGTGTATGTACCATGAAGAAGTAGAGAAAATTCCAGCATTCAGTAATCTCTGAAAAATTATCATTCTGTTACTTTATTAGAACAAGCAACTTCTTGTAGGAATATTTGAAGACATAATGTAATCACAAACTTCTGATATTGGGACTCAGCACTACATTATGGTTAATATGCTAGATTCTATAATTATGAAGGTGAATATGAAAAGAACTTTGCCTCCAAGCATCTCATAGCACTGACAATACATAAAATACACACCACAAACTAGCATTGTAATATAATTTGTGTTACTTTAAAATAATCATTATGTACTAAAAAGTTAGACAGGGTGATCATGCTTACATTAAGCAGCATTCATATACAGTCAGCCAAACAAAACGATGGTAACTGAGGGGGAGGAAACTGGGGAATTTTAATGTTGTTCTTTCAGGATGTATTTTTTAAGGGAATCTAGTTGCTGGTTTTGTCTTTTAAGGATAATGACAATTATCTGGAGAGGCAGGCTGATCTAGTTGTAGTGTCCTTTTGTAAAAAGGTGAGCATTTGACAGACATGTTATGGTTTAGCATGATATTCTTGTGCTGACTTTTGAACATATAACTGGTAATTGAAATGCTTGGATCACATGGTCACTTGTCTTATAACATCCCATTTTGGTCTATGAAAGTTGATGGTATTAAAATTGTCACAAATCACATCCTTCTGTTTTCTTCCACTTCTCTAAGCCAGTTGCATTTAGTGTATCACCACCAACACCACCACAACCACCACCACCACCAGTAGTAGAAGTAGTAGTAGTAGTAATAGTATATACTTATTAATAATGATTAGAAGTTTTGCTGAGCACAATGAGTCCAGGGCAAGTGAAAAAAAATCATGTTTACTCCCTGATAATCTAAGGGATAAAGCATGGCAACTGTGAATGAGAACATTCCTAGTGTAGAAACAGGCTCACAGTACAAACTGAGGATGCCAGGTAAACATCTCCTTCACTTTGGCTGGTGAAAGAATTAAAAAATGTATAAAAGACCATTGTCCTGTGGTTCCTATTGTAATGAAATGCTGTAGCCAAAAGCAACTTGAGGAGAAAAGGTTTTATTTCTCTTACACTTTTCTACAACAGTTGATTTTCAAAAGCAATGAAAGTAGGAACTTGAGCAGGACAGGAACCTACAAGACTTGATGTAGACGCCATAGAGGAATGTTGCTTACTGGCTTGCTCCTCACAGCTTGCTCACTATTATTTCTTTTGGTACCCAAGACCAACAGCCCTGGGTGGCACTACCCACAGTAGTCGGGGCTCTCATTTAGTAATCACTAATTAATAAAATACACTAAAAGCTTCCCTACACTCTGATTTTTTAAATATTATTATTATGTTTTAATTATTTATTCACTTCATACGCACTGCTACCTCCCAGCCACCCCCTCTCACAATCTCTCTCCTGAAACTCCTTCTCTTTCTAGTTCGAGTAAGTGGGGACCTCCTGGGTACTCCTGACCCCACAACCCTGGCACACAAGTCTCTGCAAGGGTAGGTGCATCCTCTCCCACTGAGGACAGACAAAGCAGCTCAGCTAAAAGAACGCATTTCATGAACAGGCAACAGCTTTTGGGATAGCCCCCAATTTCTGTTGTTTGGGACCCACATGAAGCCCAAGCTGCACATGGGCTACATACCTGAGGAAAGGCCTGGGTCTAGCCTGTGTATGTTCTTTAGTTGGTGGCTCAGTCTCTGAGAGCCCCAAAGGTCCATGTTAGTTGACTCTGTTGGTCTTCCTGTGGCCTGATTGGTTTGATATCTGCTTTTGGTTTGGGCTTTTTGTTGGTGTTTGTTTGCATGTATGATTGATTTTAAAGCTGTTGTTAAGGATTCATTTAGTTCTTATACAACACAGAGATTAGATTACATTTCTACACTGATAACCTATGGATTGCTATTAGAGGCTACAATCCCTCCTATTCTTCCATAAGTGTCTCCAAGATCCATCCACTGTTTGACTGTGAGTATCTGCATCAGTCTGAGTCAGTGCTGGGCAGAACCTCTCAAAACATAGTCATATTAGGTTCCTATATGCAATAAGAGAAAAGCACTAATAGTGTCTGTCAGTCAGGAATTGGTGCCTGCACATGGGATGAGCCTCAAATTGGCCCAGTTCTTGGTTGGCCATTCCCTCAGTCTCTGCTCCATCCCCAGTCTCCACATATCTTTTAGACAGTATACATTTTTGGGTTGAAAGTTTTATGAGTGGGTTGGTGTTGCTATTGCTCTACATGTTATAGCCATCATGCCTGACCACAGGAGGTGGCCAATTCATGTTCCATATCTCGAATGCTGTGAGTCACAGCTAAGGATATCACCTATTGATTTTTAGGTACATCCCTTATCCCTGGTCACTGCCCTGTCCTAGAAATGCCCTGCACCTCTCCATCTCTGTCAGTTGCAGATTTCCATTCTTTCTCATAGCCATCTGCCCATCCTTCCTGTGCATCCACATACCTGATCCTGACATTTCCATTCCCCTTCCCATCCCATCTCTCACACAGTTCCCTCCCACTATCTATCTCTTACAACTAGTTTATTCCCCTTTCTAAGTGAGATTCAAACATCCTTGATTGTGACTTCCTTCTTGTTTAGCTTCTTTGGATCTGTAGAGTATAACATGGGTATCCAGTACTTTATGGCTAATAACCACTTTTTTGAGTACATACCATACATGTACTTTTGGTGCTGGGTTACCTCACTTTGGATGATATTCTCGAGATCCATCCATTTGCCTGCAAAGTTCATGATGTCTTTGTTTTTTTTTTATAGCTGAATAGTATTGCATTGTGTAGATGTACAATGTTTTCTTTATCCATTCTTCAGTTGAGGTACATATAAGTTATTTCCAGTTTCTAGCTATTAAGAATAAAACTGCTATGAACATGGTTAATAAGTGTCTTTGTAGGATGGTGAAGCATTTTTTGGGTATATGCCGAGGAGTGATATACCTAGTTCTTGAGAAAGAATTATTCCCAGTTTTCTAAGAATAATTTTCTGAGATTTACAGAGTGGTTGTACAAATCTGCATTCCTACCAGCAATGGAGGAGTGTTCCCCCTGCTCCAGTCCTTGTCAGCATATGCTATCTCTTGAGTATTTTATCTTAGCCATTCTGATGGGCATAAGATGAAACAGCAGAGTTGTTTTGATTTGCACTTCTCTGATGAATAAGGACTTTGAATATTCCTTAAGTGCTTCTCATCCATTCAGGATTCCTCTGTTGAAAATTATCTGTTTAGCTCTGTACCTCATTTTTAATTGATTTATCTGGGTTGGTGGTCTCTAACTACTTGTTTTTGTAAATAAATTTCAGATTTTAGTCCTCTGTCAGATGTACAGTTAGAAAAGAGCCTTTCCCAAACTGTAGGTTGCTATTTGTTCTATTCACAGTATCCTTTCCCTTATAGATTCCTTATAGAAACTTGAGCACTTTCATGAGGTCCCATTTGTCAGTTGATCTTACAGCCTGAGCCATTGGTGTTTTATTCAGGAAATTTTCTCCTGTACTAATGCATTCAAGGTTAATTTCCACCTTCTCTTCCATGATATTTCTGTATCTGGTTATATGTTGAGGTCCTTGATCTATTTGGACTTGAGTTTTGTTCAGAATGATAAATACGGATCTGTTTTCACTCTTCTATTTGTAGACATCCAATTATATCAGAACCTTGTAGTGAAGATCCTTTCTTTTTCTCATTGTAGGGTTTGGCTCCTTTATCAAAAATCAAGTGTCCATAGGTGTGTGTGTGTGTGTGTGTGTGTGTGTGTGTGTGTGTGTGTGTGTATGGTGTTAATTTGCAAGTCTTTGATTCAAACATTTTATTTGACTGATGTAACAATTTCTTCTATTGTATCTTCTACACCTGAGATCCTCTCTTCAATTTCCTATATTCAGTTGCTGATGCTTCCATCTGTTGTTCCTTCTCTCTTTCCTGGATTTTCCATCTCCAGGATTCCCCCAGTTTGTGTTTTTTTTTATTGGTTCTATTTCCACTTTCAGGTCTTGCACATTTTCATCTGGTTAGTTGTATTTTTCTGTATATCTTTAAGGGATTTACTTGTTTCCTCTTGAACGACCTCTACCTGTTTGATCGTATATTCCTCTATTTCTTTAAGAGATTTATTTAGTTTCTTTTTAAAGGACTCTATCATCTTTATAAGATTGGATTTAAGGTCATTTTCCCTTGTTGCAATTGTGTTAGAATTTCCAGGACTTGCTATAGCAAGGTAACTGTGCTCTGAAGTGTTCAGATTGCCCTAGCTTGTGTAGTTTGTGTTCTTCGTAGGGCTTTTAGCCATCTGTGTGGCATTGGTCCCTGGATGTTCTTATTGTAGTAGGTATTGCGAAGTAGGGTAAGCTTGATGGTCCTGGTGTGGCAGGCCTTTGATAGACTGTATGTAACAGGATCTGCAGGTATGTATGATTAAGGAGCTGCTGATCCAATAAAGGTGGCCAGAGATTTGGAGGGAGAGTGAAGGTCCTCTTGGGCTAGCAGGGTGCACAGGCTAGCTTTTCTAGCTCTAGAGGAATCAGCAAGCAGTGAATATGGGTCAGGGTAAGGTAGTTTACCAGTATGGTTCATGTTCCCCAGGTCTGATGAAGGTGGGCAGAGAGTTGGGGAGAGAATGATGGTTCCCCTGGGATAGCAGGCTGCACAGGGCAGTTTACCTTGATCCTGGAGACTCAGCAGGCAAATAAGATGGGCGGGGAAATGGCTTCACTCCAATTCAGATCATATGGAGGTATGGAGTTATTTTCTCAATAAAGTTCCCCTTGCTGAAATGACTCGAGTTGTGTTAAGATTGACATGAAAGACAGCCGGGACAACAATGAAGTATCAGACTCACATTTTTCTAGAATTCTATTTTTATGCATGTTTTAAAAATGAATTTTGTGAATGAAACTTCCAGTAAGGACCTATTCTCTACACAAACACAAAGGTTTAAAGAGAGCAGATTCCTATGAGAAGTGATCAGGTAGATTAAAAAGCCCTTGAGAATAGGTAGAACTTCTTTATAGACACAGCTCTCTAGAGTTATTTGTGGGAAGTATCTTCAGCTAATACTGAATTTATTCGTTCAGCTTGTTAAATTATTATATTTAAAATTAGAATGATTATATTGTTGAAAAACAATATATAAAACAGATCTTTATATACGGAAATGAGAGTTTTATCAATAAACAGTTCTATGCATTGAAAACCAGCAGCTTTTAGTTGTAATCAGTATATACTAGAATGCAATTTGCATAAATGAAGTTTCATATATTCCTGAAATGTTCACCAACAGGTAGAATATAAAAGGATGCAAATACAACTCAATAAGTAATCAATTACCTCAAAGATATGAGAACCTAGGTATAGAACCCCAGAACATATATAAAGCCAGATGTAGTAGTGCACATCTGTAATCTTAATGATATTTGATAGAAGGAAAGTAGAAGCAGAAAAATCTCCAGTAGTTTGCAAGCCAACTACTCTGGAATGCACTGTAGCAAATAATAGAAAACCCTATCTTAGACAAGGTAGAGATTCAAGACTAACATTGGATGTTATTCTCTGATCTCTACTCACACAGGACAATGTGCACATGCCAACACTCAAACATGTACATACACAGAGTTTTTAAGGAAATATATGTATGCATTTATATATTTTTATATGCATTTATATTTCAGTATATATTTCATACATATATCTTCAGATGTAAACACATACACACACATATATGTGTGTGTATGGACAGATTTATAATCAAATCATTGACTTTTTATTCACTGAATTTTCATATAATAAGTAAATTAAACTTTAGTGCAACTCTTTGAAAAAAATTATAGCCTTTGCTTGGTAAGTAGTAGAATTAACAGTTTCCTCACATGGATTTGCCATAAATTATAAACACATATACATTTATAAAATCTCAGAAGCTATCTATCATCTATATATCTATGTATCCATCATCTTTCTATCCATCTATCTATATATTGTCTATCTATCATTATCATCTATCTGTCTGTCCATATGAAAATGTACATACACCATCTTTATCATCATTTTCAGAAGCAGACAGTAGTTATATGGGGATTCTTGTGTCTAATTGTTTAATATGGTTCAACATTGAAAAGGTAGGGTTGAGCACAGGCAAATTAAAAGCTGTGATTCTGTCTGGGATAGTGGTGGTGGGGTTGTATTGTATGACTTTAATCCAAGTGTTCAGGAGGCAGAGGAAGGTGGATTTCTGTGAGTTCAAGGCCAGCCTGGTATACAGAGAGAGTTCCAAATATCAGGACAGCCATGGCTACATGAAAAAACCCTGTCTCAAAAACCAAAACAAAACAAAACCAATAAAAAAAAGACAGAACAAAAGAACAAAAGAAAAAAAGAAAAGTTATGACTCAGACCCAAGACAGACATAGCCAGCTTGGTGATGTATACAATATTTACAAATGTCTTACATCTGACCAAAATGATGCACCTTTCCCTTCTCCATCATAAGATCCTAATTTCTTTAGGAAGGTTTTGACTTTAATCAGTGTTGATCTTTCCAGTTGAGCTGAACCCTAAAGTTCTGATGAAGGTGATTGTTTGCTGACTACACACCTCAGAGGCTGGGCAATAAGTTGTTCCTTGTGAAGAATCTCAGAGATGCAACTCAGGGATATATCCACATGTTTATACATCTCCTCTCCTACCCACACTCACAAAGTGTGTCTATGTCAAAATGTAGTGATACATTTCAATTTATAAAAACACAAAGTATTTGGTACTGCTGTTTATTTGTTGTACTTGGTCTCTTTGGCATTGTGTCCATTGGAAAACTGCTTTCATCAGGTCCATGTAACTATCTTAAAATTACAGTTTGGAAGCAGGCAATTCCCAGAAGTTTGTGGGGATTTTTTTCCTCTTCTTGTAAATAGATTCTTTTCTCATACAATATATCCTAATTATAGCTTCCTCTCCTTCTACTGTTCCCAAGATCTCCCCAGCTCCTTCCCTCTGGATCCATTTCTTTTCTGCGTCTCTTTAGAAAAGAACAGGCTTCTAACATATAACAACCAAACATGATAAAATAAAATATACCAAGATGAAGCAAAAAGTATCAAATTGAAGTTGGACAAAGCACCACAAGGAGGGGGCAATCCCAAGAGCAGGCACAAGAGTCAGAGACACACTCATTCTCACAGTCAGCAGTCCAGTAAAATACTAGGCAATTATCTATAATATACATATGCAGAGGGCCTGGGGTAGCCATGAGTAGGCCCTCTGTTTGATGCTTCAGTTTATGAGATCTTATGTGCTTTGATTGGATGATTCAAAGGGCCTTCTTCTAGTGTTTTTTCTCACCTCTGAATCTCACACATTTTTCTAAAATGTTCTTTATTTTTTATAATTTTTTATTAATTTTTTTATACATTCCATATTTTATCCCATACCCTGCCAACCCATGTCCACCCTCCGACTGTTCCACATCCCATACCTCCTCCCGTCCCCCTTTCTCCATGTGGATGTCCCTACCTCCTCCCCCCACACACCTGACCACTAAACTCCCTGGGGCCACCAGTCTATTGAGGGTTAGTTGCCTCATCTGGGTGTTTTCCCTCACCTGTGACTCTCACACTTTCTGCCTTCTTGTCCACAGGATTCCATGAGCTCTTTGTGGAGGGATTTGATGATGGAGACCTCCAATTTAGATTCTATCTCTGAATAATGTCTGTCTGTGATTCTCTGCATCTGTTCCCAATTACTGCTAGACAAGGCCTCTTTAAAGATGACTGCATAAAAAACTGACCTATGCATATAAAAGAGCATCATTAGGATTAATTCTATTGACACTTTTTTTTTTTTCCAATAGCGTTTGGTTTTACCCAAGATCTCAGGGCTATCTTGTCTCCGGTTCTATGTTCTGTTCCGTTCGGGAAGTTGTCTCCTGTAAAAATGCACGCAAAGCTATTCCCCAGTTTTCTTTTTTATCAAGTTCTGTGTATCTGGTTTTATGTGGAGAATTTTTTATCTACTTAGATGTGAATTTTGTGCAAGGTTATCACAAGTTAGTGTGAATCTATTTGCATTCTCCTCATGTAGACATCCACTTATTAAAGATGCTTTCTTTTTCTTAACCTTTCTTTTCTTTATTAAAATTCAGGTCTCTATACTTGTGTGAATTTATGTCTCAGTCTTCAATTCCATTCTATTGATCAATGTGCCTTTTTTATGCCAATACCACATAATGTTTTTGTTTTGTTTTGTTTTTGGATTGTTTGAGATAAATATTTTAATTTGATAAAAAGCCTAATCAATAGGGTATACATACTGATGTCTAATTTATAAATATGTTTTGCCAATTACAAATAATTTGCATATATTTTGATTATATTCTTTTCCTTCCTCTAGACATTTCAGATCTTCCCCCTATTCGATACCTACTAAAATTTAAGGTCTTTCTAAAGAAAACAATCAATAACCCGATTTTTCGAAAAACCCTTACAAAACCGAGACAGAAAATAAAACAAATCCAAAGAGGAAAAACACACAAACAAGCAAGCAAGCAAATAAACAAAGAAACACTCACCAAATTATAACCAAATAAACGAAGGAAAAAGCTATGAGCATAGGAGACCTTCCATCTGAGATTTTCTTCAATTTCCTTCTTCAAAGACTTGAAATTTGTTATTTTACAAGTCTTTTGCTTGCTTGGTTAGAGTGACCCCAAGATATCTTATATTGTTAGAGGCTATTGTGAAATGTGATATTTCCCTGATTTCTTTATTAGGCCAATTGCCATTTGTATATAAAGGAGCTACTAAATGTTTAAGTTAATATTATATCTAGGCATGTTTGTGAAACGATCAGCTGTAGGAGTTGCCTGGTCATCTATGTATACTATTTTATCATCTACAAATAACAATCCTTTGACTTCTTCTTTTCTGATTTGTATTACTTTGATCTCCTTCAGTTGTTTTATTGCTCTAAGAACTAAGAACTACATCGTATAGATATGGAGAGAATAGCCTTTTCTTTTTCCTGATTTAAGTGAAATTCCTTTTGGTTTCTCTGCATTTAACTTTATGTTGGTGATAGGTTTGCTGTAAATTGCCTTTATTATGTTTAGGCATGTCCTTTGTATAACTAATCTTTTATCATAAAAGGGTTTTGGTTTTGTCAAAGGTCTTTTTTGCATCTAATGAGATTTATCTTGGTTTTCTTTACTTTTCTTTTCTTTCAGTTGGTGATATGGTGGATTGCATGTGGTGATTTTTTTTATGCTTAGCAACAGCCATCCTTGAATATCTGAGTAGAAGATTACTTGATCATTGTAGGTGATATTTCTAATGTGTTCTTGAATTCTATTTGCAAGTAGTTTTATTGTGTATTATTAAGTATATGTTCATAGGGGAAAATGGGTTGTAATTCTCTTTGTTGAGTCTTTATGTGGTGCAGCTATCAGGATATCTGTAGGCTTCTAAAATGCATTTAACAATATCCCTTCTCTTTCTATTTTATGAAATAATTTTAGGAGTATAGGTGTGTCCTTTTTGTGAAAGTCTTGTAGAATTCCTAATTAAAACCATCTGGCCCTCGGCTTCTTTTACTTGGGAGACTTTTAATGACTACTTCTACTTCACTGGGGATTTATTTATGTCTGTTTATTTTGTTTATATCATCTTGATTTAACTTTTGAAGTGGCATTTATGGAACATTTTTTTTTCTTTTTAGATTTTCCAGTTTTGTGGAGTACAAGATTTAAAGTATGATTTAAAGATTCTCTGGATTTCCTTGGTAATTATTGTTGGCTCTGTTTCTGGCTCTGCTAATTTGTATTTTCTAAATGGTTTTCTCTTTTGTGTCTTGTTCATTTCTCAAAGAACCAACCCTTTGTTTCATTGATACTTTGTATTATTCTCTTTGTTTCTATTTTATTGATTATTTCTTATAGTCTGCTTCTCTTTGGTTTGCTTGCTTCTTTTTCTTCTATAGCTTTGAAGCATGTAAATTTCTAGTATGAGATCTCTCTAATTTATTTACATAGGCATTTAGGGCTAAGACACTTCCTATTAGGACTGCTTTCATTGTGTCCTATAAGCTTGGGTGTGTTATGTACTCTTTGTCATTATTTCTAGAAAGATGTTTACTTCATTTTGTATTTCTGTCCTGATTAATTTTTCAATCAGGCATAAGTTTTCAGTTTCCATTAGGTCTGAAGCTTTCTATTGTTTTTGTTTGTTGTTGGTTTTTTTGCATTTTTTATTTGATAGATTCTTTATTTACATTTCAAGTGATTTTTCCCTTTCCTGGATCCCTCCTCCCTGAAAGTCCCATAAGCCCTCTTCCCTCCCCCTGTTCCCCAATCCACCCCTTCCCACTTCCTTGTCCTGGTATTCCCCTACACTGCTGCACTGAGCCTTTCCAGGACCAAAGGCCACTCCATCCTTCTTCTTGGGTATCATTTGATATGTAAATTGTGTCTTGGGTATTCCAAGCTTCTATGCTAGTATCCTTTAATTACTGGGTGCATATCATGAGTGTTCTTTTGAGATTGGGTTACCTCACTTAGGATGATGATCTCCAGTTCCATCCATTTGTCTAAGAATTTCATGAATTAATTGTTTCTAATGACTGAATAGGACTCCGTTGTGTATATATACTACATTGTCTGTATCCATTCTTCTGTTGAGGGACATCTGGGTTCTTTTCAGCTTTTGGCTATTATAAATAGGGCTGCTATGAACATAGTGGAGCATGTATCCTTATTACATGCTGGGGAATCCTCTGGGTATATGCCCAGGAGTGGTATAGTGGAGTTTTCCAGAAGTATCATTCCCAGTTTTCGAAGGAACTGCCAGACTGATTTCCAGAGTGGTAGTACCAGCTTGCAATCCCACCAGCAGTGGAGGAGTGTTCCTTTTTCTCCACATCCTCGCCAGCACCTGTTTTCTCCTGAGTTTTTGATCTTAGCCACTCTGACTGGTGTAAGTTTCCTCAACAGAACACCAATAGCTTATGCTCTAAGATCAAGAATTAACAAATGAGACCTCATAAAATTACAAAGTTTCTGTAAGGCAAAGGACATTGTTAAAATGACAAAACAGCAACCAACAATTTGGGAAAAGAGCTCTACCAACACCACAACCGACAGAGGGCTTATATCCAAGATATACAAAGAACTCAAGAAGGTAGACTCCAGAGAGCCAAATATCCCCCTTAAAAAATGGGGTACAGAGCTAAACAAAGAATTTTCACCTGAGGACTATCGAATGGCTGAGCAGCCCCTAAAGAAATGTTCAACATCCTTAGTCATCAGGGAACTGCAAATCAAAACAACTTTGTTTGTTATTAATATCCAGCTTTAATCTCTGGTGGTCTGATTGGATATAGAGAGTTATGTTAATTTTGTTATATTGTTGAGATTTGGTTTGTGACTATGTATATGGTCAACTTTGCAGATAGTTCCATGAGGTTCAAAGAAGAAGTTATATGTTTTTGTGTTTCAGTGAAATATTCAGCAAATATTTTTTTGCTCCATTTGGTTTGTAATTTTCTGGACGACTTGCCCATTGGTGAGTTTGAGACACTGAAATCTCCCACTATCAGTATATGAAGATCAATATGTGATTTAAGCTGTGGTGATGTTTCTTTTTACAAACTTGGGTGCTCTTGTGCTTGGGGAATAGATGTTAAGAACTGAAATGTCACCTTGGTGGATTTTTCCTTTCATGTATGTATAGTGTCCTTTCCTATCTCTTTTGATTAGTCTCAGTTTGAAGTCTATTTTGTTTGATATTAGAATGTCCTTACCAGTTTATTTCTTAGGTCCATTTACTTGAACATATTTTTGAAGCCCTTACACTACTTAACATCTATCCTTGATGTTGGTGTATATTTCTTGAGAAACACAAAAGAATGAATCCTAACTTCACATCTGTTCTATTAGTCCATGTCTTTTATTTAAGAATGGAGACCATTGATATATTGAGACATCAATGACCCATAATTGTTGAATCCTGTTATTTTGGTGGTGGTGTTGCTGCTGTGGCTGGCAGTGTTGGTTTGTGCTTCCCTTCTTTTGCTGGTGTGAGATTATTTATTTCCTGTACTTTCAAGTATACAGTTAACTTCCTTAGGTTGGAGGGTTTTTGTTTGTTGGTTGGTTCGTTGGTTTGTTGTGGTTTTTCCCAGTACCTTCTATAAGGCTGAATTTCTATTTATCATGGAATAGCTTATATTTCATCTATGGTAGTTAAAAGCCTTTCTGATTGTAGTAGTCTAGGCCAGCATCTGTGTTCAGTTAGAGATAGTAACATATCTCTATTGACCATTCTGGCTTTTAGAATCTTCATTGAGAAGTTAGGTATACTTCTAATAACTGGTTTTATCTGGTACTCTGTTCTTTTCTCTTGAAGCTTTTAATATTTTTTCTTTGTTCTGTATACTTAATGTTTGGGTTATTATGTGGTAATATGAGTTTCTTTTCTGATCCAATGGTGTTCAATATGTTTCTTGTACCTTTATAGGCATCTCCTTCTTTAGTTTAGACATTTTTTCTTCTAGGACTTTGTTGAAAACATTTTCTGGACCTTTGAGGTAGGTTTCTTTTGCCTCCTTTATACCTATTATTTTTAAATTTGGTCTTTTCATACTATCTCAGATTTCCTGGGTGCTTTTCATCAGCAGATTTTTAGATTTAACATTTTATTTGTCTGATCTGTCCATTTTTATCATACATTCAACACTTGAGATTCTTTCTTCCATCTGTTGTATTGTGTTTGTGATGCTTGCCTCTATAGTTTCTGTTCTAATTCTGAAATTTTCATTTCAAGAATTCCCTCATTTTTCCTTTTCTTTATTAACTCTAGTTCCAACTTTAGGTATTGAACAGTTTTATTCATTTCCTTTAAGTGTTTGTGTTTTCCTGGATTTCTTTAAAGTATTTATTTGTTTCCTCTTTAAAGGACCTCAATCACATTCATAGAGGATGTTTCAAGGTCTCTTTCTTGTGCTTCCGCCATGTTAGGCTATTCAGGGCCTGCTATGATAGGACAGCTGGGCCCTAGAGGAGACAGATTGGCCTAGGCATCTGGCTTTGGGATCATTATAGATCTGGGTGCTGAATTTTGAAATTGTCTTTATTGTGCGATTGTTTTTTTTTTCTTTTTAATTGGTTTCTGATTCCTTTCTGGATTTTCACAGAGTGTGATGGTTATGTGTTGCCTATTTTCCTGGTCTGTTCAGCTGGTGTGCTACCAGGGAACACCAGTTGTTGTTGAATGCTGGGATACCAGGATGAGTTGGGAAAAGGAAAGCTGAGATACATTGGGGATGGGTTCAGAGAGGAAACAGAAACCACAGCAGGTTTCCTCTTACTGCACTGTGGATGAAACTAGGGGTATTAGATCTCAGGGTCAATAAGAGAAGTGTGATTCTGCCTTCAGCCTACTCGTTGCCCTAGGAGTGGCCCTTAGGGTGCCTGCTGGAGTTGGGGGGTCCCAGAAAAAGCAACAGGTGGGAAAAGGGAGGTTAGAAGTGGAAGGGTTGTGCGATCCACAGGAGATGCGAGCAGTATGGAAGAAGGCCACAATTGGTGTTCTATTGCAGTGCTGCGGAAAAGATTAGGGAGTAATATCTGAGGACCCATGGAGAGAAGTGCAGGTCTGCAGGCAGCCTTTCTGGTTTTCTGGCAGGCTTGAGCTGTGGTGTAGCATGGGGCACCAGCTGGAGTTGAGGGCTGGATACATTGAAGAGTAGGGGGGAACTGAAGATAGGATGCTCTGTGGGATTCCCGGATGTAGCCAGTGGTGAAAGAACAATGTAGCTGATGTTCTGTTAAAGCGCTAGGAATCAGAATGCGGGGATTGGATCAGAGAAACAGAATACAAAGTTGTGTTTTAGGAAGAATGATATATACTGATGGTGTCTTATTTTCATAGTGAGAACTTTTCTCTGCATAGTATTTAAAACAAAGTATGTTTGAGCTTTCATTTACTCAGCCACAAGTAGCATTGCACTTGAATTAGGTTGATTTGAAGAAATACTAACTTATGGGGAACTTATACCAGCCAAAGGTCTAGAAAAGCATTCTACAGTCTTTGGCCAAAACATAATACACTTGAAAGTTAAAAACAAATCTCAGTTTCCCAAATGTTAGTGTTTAAAGGCTTATTAAACACAGACTTCTAAAACCCAAGTAATACTCCATTGTGCATATGGACCACATTTTTTTAAAGAACGTAGGAAAGTCCATAAGTGAAGAACGTGATGCTGCTGCTGGTTTGGATATCACACTGCAAGCAGCAGAGTGAGGAATAAGATGGAGTAATAAGGAATAGTAAAGTCACAGCATGGAACAAACTTGTTCAGTGACTTCAAGGATTGTAGAAATTGTGAGAGGTCACTGGTAACCAAAATCCTGTTTAACATACATAACACAGCACAGGAATTGCTGGGCAGCCAGTCTCCATTTACAAGGATGAAATGAAGTAATTGAACTGACATCTACACAAGTAAACTTTCCCCTAAGGGAGCTCTTAAAGCCCCCTCCCCCCCCAAAGCAGCAACCTTGCCATCCAGCACACAGAAGCTGCAGTGTTTCCAGCATTTACAAGTAAGTCTTCCGTTCTTCCCTAGATTGTGAGTCAACCTCAAAGCATTTGTATTTAGAGTAATTTAGGTGACCACCCTTCCACCAACCGGAAGCACTAACCATTTCTCTCTTTCAGATTTAGTATTGTAGGAAGATTTTTTTTTAAGAACACTTAGCCCTGGGATCAATATCTAACACCACAAAACATAGTTTAAGAAAAAAAAAGTTCAATATTCATTTTCATTTTGACAAGGCACACTCCTAAAAGTTGTAAGTTTTAACCAGATATGTCAAATTATGTACCGTTTACTCTATTAGCCCACCATTGTCTAGGGCAGCATTATATTTAATATATCTGTTCCCAACTATCTCCTTTTTTATTTGAAGAATTTATTCTCATTGAAATTTCTACAGTCATTCGTACACATTGGATCTTTGATATGTGATTTTTAGGACTCTCACCATTGTGCCTGAAAGCCACCAGAGAGGTAAGAATTGTTCTGTTTTATTTTGTTTTTCAATATCACTGTGTCTAATGAATGTGGACAAATATGATCTCAATTTCCCTGATCATTCCTTTTGATCCTCACCAGTGGTTACAGTTGTAACTTTTATGACAGGACACTTTCAGATACAGAGAGTAGAGCCTAAAGTAAACAGAGATTATCCAGGATTACGCCACACTCCCATAACAACTGAGACAAGGAGACTTCCGCAGGTTTTGAAACCCTCTCTGTCATTGTTTTGTCCTTTCTCTAATGATCAGGGATACATTGCCAGCAGCAATTTAGAAAGGCTTACTCAGGGAATTTCATGAAGCAAGTAAACAACCGTAACTTTTTCTTTTCCAAATGGATCCACTTATGACATATCTATCCTTGCTTTAATACTTTCAATAGGAAATTTGTTTCAATTAACATATATCTGGGTCCCCCCAAAACAAGAACAGTCAAGTGAAATGGAATACAATTAATCATCTTAGTCTAGTTAGAGGTCGTTTCGATAACAGGACCAAGTATTAAACAGACCCTAGAGGGAGGTTGATGGAATGGCTTTAGGGAAGCAGAGTCACAGCGTTCAGCTGGGAGGATGCAGTCTTCATATCTCAAGTCCATAGCTGCCTTCCTATTCCCCTAAGACTTGTCTTATCCCCAAGTGGAAGTTGCACTCTTTATGTGTAACAGTTTAAGAATCATGCTAATTTCAATTTCAACAACGGATCAAATGTTATTCAGTCATATGTTACTCTCCTTAGAAATCTACTGCCAAGATTTGTCTTATATTCTTTGATTCAAAATACCCTTAAGTTTAATAATGAAGGTGCCAGAATTCAAACATGATTAACCACTAAACTAAATCCTTTGTTTATATTTCAGGGCCAGCTCTTTGTTGCTCCTAGGCTCAATTCTCCCTCCCATCTGAAGGTTCTGTAATTTTCTGCTTTCTCACATGCTGATGTAAACCTCGAATATTGGCTCACTCTACCTGTGACCCAGTGAGAATTCTCCTTCAGAACACACAACCTAGGGATATGCCTGTGTTTCAGATTAGAGGGAGCAAGGATCCGTTCTCACCTACAGCATTCAACTTTTATTAATCTGCTTCTGTCTTCACTCTTTAGAATCTTGTACTTGATGCTATTCTAGTCACATTGGAATTATCATGATCAACTTGTAAATTCATGGCCCGTTTTTTTTTTCTTATTGAAGCATATAAACACTGTGCTTCCTCTTGAATAAAAGGCATTCATCAAATTGTGAACAACTATGTACACTGTTTTATTATACATCATGTTTACTAACAATTTAAAATCATATTTAGCATGACACATTTTATACCAATTTGTATAGATATCTGCCAATATACACAAACACTTATATAATCAAGTGGAGGAATTGTTTTATAATGACAAGGTTAAAATTAAAAGTGGATTTTTAAGGTATGATTGAAAGAGGTAGAAAATATATTCAGGTTTTCAGGAAGAGTTACCACTGAGTGAGCTGCTTTTAGTAATTATCTTTCAATTAAAAGGAAGACCATGAGGATGTAAATGCACGTATGTTAAAATACCATGATTTTTTAGTAAAATAGTTAATACATAATAATGAATGACACAAAACATTGAAAATGCCTAACAAAATTTGGTTGAAAAAAATGGAATCACCTTAGCTGAAATGCCCAATAAGTGGGGAGATGGAAAATGAAGGGACCACCTCTAGTAGATAAGCATGGCTTCCAGTTGAGGGATGGGGCCACCCACCCATCTCAATTTTTTTCCCATAATTGTTCCTATCTAAAGGAAGTACAGGGACATAAATGGAGCAGGGACTGAAAAAAAGGTTATCTATCCATAGACTGCCCCAACATAGAATCCATCCCATGTGCAGGCACCAAACCCAACACTATTGCTGATGCCATGTTGTGCTTGCAGACAGGAGCCTCACATGGCCGTCCTCTGAGAGGCTGCCAGCACCTGACTGAGACAGATGCAGATACTTACAGTCAACTATTTGTACTGAGCTGGGAGACCCCTAAGGAAGAGTCAGGGAAAGGACTGAACGAGTTGAAAGAGATTGCAACCACATGGGTAGAACAACAGTATCAAGTAACTAACTGGTCCCCTCAAAACTCCCAGAAACTAAGCCAACCAATAGCATACGTGGGCTGGTCCACAGCCCCTGCTAAATATGTAGCAAAGGACTGCATTGTTTGGCCTCAGTGGAAGGGGATGTGTTTGGTCCTGTGGAGGCTTGATGCCCACAGAAAAGGGGATGCTAGTGGGGTGAGGTGGAAGTGAGTAGGTTTGTAAGGGAGCACCCTCTAGAGGTGAAGGAGAGGGTGGATGGAGTGGGGGACTCATAGAGAGGGAGACCAGGAAGGGGGAGAGCATTTGAAATGTAAATAAATAAAACAATTCATAAAAATGTATTTCATGAACTGAAGTACTGCACTGTGTTATATAAAGCTTTGACTTTTTGTCTGATCCTGTTTTAGAAAATGCAGGGACAATACTTACAAAACAAATATCTGATTTACAATTGACATCTAAAGAGAATATGTCACCATAGAGTAATTGAATGGACTAATGGACAAAATTAAATTGTTTTTCTTTTCTTTGAACCTATGTAAGTCACACACACATACACACATGCACATGAACATGCATGCATATATATGTGTATGTATAATTAAATATAACATGCTTACATGGAAGGAATGATTTTGCTGTTATTTGGATCACCAATATTCATCAGTAGCTAGAAAAGTGACCACTACATAGTATTTAGATGTCTTATTAAATGCATGTGTGCAGTTCTACTGTATAAATTAAATGTGTTCATAAAAATCGAGTAAATGAATATCTAGTCTGAGGAAACAGAGTATTGACTAACCTAGTGCCTTAGTCATTGAGGAAAGATCATAAAACATAAGGAGTTAGAATGGAATATAGCATAATTCCTTCAACTGTGTTAAAAAAAATAAAAAAGCAAATGTAATAACACATTATTGACAGAACATAGATGTTTTCAAAATCATGATTGTTCTTTTGTATTATAATTGTTATTAGATATTTTATTTATTTACATTTCAAATGTTATCCCCTTTTCCAGTTTTGCCCCCAACCCAGAAATCCCCTATCCCATCCCCCTTCGACCTGCTTCTGTGAGGGTGCTCCCCCACCCAACCACCCATTTCTGGTTTCTTGCCCTCGCATTTCCCTACATTGGGGCATCAAGCCTTCCTCTCCTCCCACTGATGCCTGACAAGGCCATCCTGTGCTTCATATAATGCTGGAGCCATGGGTCTTGCCATGTGTACTCTTTTGTTGGTGGTTTAGTCCCTGGGAGCTCTGGGGTAGGGGGGTGTAGTTGGTTGGTATTGTTGTTCTTCCTATAGAGTTGCAAATCCCTTCAGCTCCTTCAGTCCTTTCTCTGTCTTCTCCATTGGCAACCTCGAGCTCAGTCCAATGGTTGGCTGTGAGCATTCACCTCTATCTATTTGTCAGTCTCTGGCAGAGCATCTCAGGAGACAGCTATATCAGGCTCCCGTCAGCAAGCACTTCTTGGCATTTACAATAGTGTCTGGGTTTGGTGGCTGCATATGGGATGGATTCCCCAAGTGGGGCAGCCTCTGGATGGCCTTTCCTTCAGTCTCTGCTCTACACTTTGTCTCCTTATTTCCTCCTGTCAGTATTTTGGTCTCCCTTCTAAGAAGGGCTGAAGCATCCACACTTTGATCTTCCTTCTTCTTGAGCTTGATTTGGTCTTTGAATTGTATATTGGGTATTCTGGTCTTTTGGGCTAATAAGCACTTATAAGTGAATGTATACCATGTGTGTTCTTTTGTGATTGGGTTACCTCACTCAGGATATTTTCTAGTTCCATTCATTTGCCTAAGAATTTCATTAATTGTTGTTAATAGCTGAGTAGTACTTCATTGTGTAAATGTACCACATTTTTTGTATTCATTCCTCTGTTGAAGGATATCTGGGTTCTTTCCAGCTTCTAACTATTATAGGTAAGGCTTCTATGAACATAGTGGAACATGTGTCCTTGTTATATGTTGTAGGATCTGTTGGATATATGCCCAGAAGTGGTATAGCTGGGTCCTCAGGTAATACTGTGTCCAATTTTTTGAGGAACCTCCAGACTGATTTCCAGAAGAGTGTATAATAAATACATCATGAAAATCAATTTTAGCAATTTTCTTTAAAAATTAATAAAAACCACCTATCATGATGCATCAATCTATTTCCTAGGCATTAATTGAGAAAATCAAAACTCATGAGCAGTTTGACTGAGTATTTTTACTTAGCTACTATGGGTATATATGCATGTGTATGTGCACATACCTATGTCTGCGCGCATTTGTGTATGCACGTTAATGTTAATATGTCTGTGTCAGTTGTGTGTGAGTATGTGCATGTGTGTTTGTGTATATTTATAGCCTGTGGCATTGTGCATGCCCAGTAGTTGTTTACCAACAAGGTAGATTGCTAGTTGTATCAACTCCAGTATCAAATGTCCTTTCATAAATGAATACATACAGAATCTGTCTCCTATCCATTCAAGGGGATCATGATCAGCAATAACTATACAATTACTTTAGTGAATCTACAAGCCATTACATTAAACTGAAGAATCAAATCTCAAAACATCCAACTGTTTGAGCCTGCTTATATGAAATGCTTAAGAAAACAATATGGTGGAGTGTTCCTCTTTCTCCACATCCTCACCAACACCTGCTGTCTCCTGAGTTTTAATCTTAGCCATTCTGACTGGTGTGAGGTGAAATCTCAGGGTTGTTTTTATTTGCGTTTCCCTAATAATTAATGATGTTGAACATTTCTTAAGGTGTTTCTCAGCCATCCAAAGTTCTTCAGGTGAAAATTCTTTGTTTAGCTCTGCACCTCATTTTAAATAGGGTTATTTGGTTTTCTGCGGTCTAACTTCTGCAGCCTGCAATATATAAGGACACATGCTCCACTATGTTCATACCAGCCTTATTTATTTCCAGAAGCTGGAAAGAACCCATATGTCCCTCAAAGGAGGAATGGATACAAAACATGTAGTATATTTACACAATGGAATACTACTCAGCAATTAAAAACAATGAATTCTTTTGAGACTGGGTCACCTCACTTAGTATGACATTCTCCAGCTCCATCCATTTCTCTAAGAATTTCATGAATTCATTGTTTCTAATGGCTGAATAGTACTCCATTGTGTATATATACCACATTTTTTGTATCCATTCCTCTGTTGAGGGACATCTGGGTTCTTTCCAGCTTCTGGCTATTATATATAAGGCTGCTATGAACATAGTGGAGCATGTATCCTTATTGCATGCTGGTGAATCTTCTGGGTATATTCCCAGGAGTGGTATGGCTGGGTCCTCTGGAAGTATCACGCCCAGTTTTCTGAGGAACCGCCATACTGATTTCCAGAGTGGTTGTACCAGCTTGCATTCCCACCAGCAGTGGAGGAGTGTTCCTCTTTCTCCACATCCTCGCCAACACCTGATGTCTTCTGAGTTTTTAATCTTAGCCATTCTGACTGGTGTGAGGTGAAATCTCAGGGTTGTTTTAATTTGCATTTCCCTAATGACTAGTGATGTTGAACATTTTTTAAGGTGTTTCTCAGCCATCCGAATTTCTTCAGGTGAAAAGTCTCTGGATATTAGCCTAGAAGCTTGGAACACCAAAGACACAAATCACATATCAAGTGATGTCTCACAAGAAGAAAGGAGTGGACACTGGTGCTAGAATGGACCAAAACATCATTGTGGGAGAGTACAAGAACAGTAAAGTGGGAGGGGGTGGATGCGGGAGCAGGGGGAGGGAAAAGGACATGTGGGACCTTTGGGGGTGGGGAACCAGAAAAAGGGAAATGAATTGTAAATATAGAATATATACAATAAAAAAAATCAAAAAAAAAAAGAAAAGAAAAAAGAAAAAAAAGACTTAGGTAGTAAATAAAAAAAAAAAAACAATGAATTCATGAAATTCTTAGGCAAATGGTTGGAACTGGAAAATATCATCCTAAGTGAGGTAACATTCACGAAAGAGCACACATGGAATGCAGTCACTGATAAGTGGATATTAGCCCAGATACTCTGAATACTGAAGACACAATTTACATATCAAATGATTCCCAAGAATTAGGAAGGAGAGGGCCCTGGTCCTAGAAAGGCTTGATGCAGCATTGTAGGGGATTGCCAGGACAGAGGAGTGCACCGGAGTTGATTGGGGAACTGGCAGAGGGAAGAGGACTTATGGGACTTAGGGGGAGGGGAGAACCAGGAAAGGGAAAATCATTTGGAATATGAACAAAGGAAAAAAAAAAGAAATGGAATAATAGTTGGCTGGGCAGGGTTGAGGCAACAGTGAGTATGAACTGATAGCATAGCAAATGTGTAGAGTTGTAACATTTCTCTGGATTTTGGTAAAGGTACACACAAAACTCTGTGTATTACAGATTTGGAAACACATAATGTAAAGCAAAATGTAAAATTGACCAACCTGAGACTAAAATGCAACATACAAAGTTAGAAAGAAGTACACACATTTCTACTACAAAACTGTTTTATTATAACATTGCATGGTTAAACAATACCCACACTTACATCTCTCTAATTGGGTTGCCACAGATTGTTTTAGTTTATTTCTTTTATTTAAATTTATTTATTTGTTTATTTTTTACATTCCATATTTTTGAAGCCATTTTTATTTTATTAGATATTTACTTTATTTACATTTCAAATGGTATCCCTTTTCCTCATTATCCCTCCATATTTCATCCCCCCAGCCCCTGTCCACCCTCCTACTGTTCCACATCCCATACCTCCTCCCTTCCCCCTGTCTCCACATGGATGTCCTAACCACCGACCCCACCTAATCTCTAAACTCCCTGGGGCCTCCAGTCTCTTGAGGGTTAGGTGCATCATCTCTAAATGAACACAGACCCTGCAGTCCTCTACTCTATGTCTGTTGGGGGCCTCATATTAGCTGGTATATGCTGACTGTTTGGTGGTCCAGTGTTTGAGAGGCCTTGGAGTCCAGATTAATTGAGACTCCTGGTTCTTCTACAGGATTGCTCTTCTCCTCAGCTTCATTCAGCCTTTCCTAATTCAACAGAAAGGGTAAGAGGCTGACTTAGCCATAGTTTCTCTTCCTGCACAAACATCATGACCAAGAAGCAAGCTGGGGAGGAAAGATTTCATTCAGTTTACACCTTCCATATTGCTTTTGATCGCCAAAAGAAGTCAGGACAGGAGCTCAAGCAGGTCAGGAAACAGGAGCTGATGCAGAGGCCATGGAGGGATGTTTCTTATTAACTTGCTTCCCCTGGCTTGCTCAGCCTGCTTGCTCTCTTATAGAAGCCAAGATTACCAAGAATGGCCCCACCCACAAGGGGTGTTCCTCCCTTGATCACTAATTGAGAAAATGCCCCACAGCTGAATCTCATGGAGGCACTTCCCCAACTGAAACTCCTTTCTCTATGATAACTCCAGCCTGTGTTAAGTTGACACACAAAGCCAGCCAGTACAGCTGCTTCTCTCAATTGGTTGGGTGCAAATATCTGCATCAGACTCTTTCAGCTTCTTGTTGGGTCTTCTGAAGTGCTGTCACGCTAGGTCCCTCTTTGTGAGCACTCCATAGCCTCAGTAAAAGTGAATAGTGTCAGGACTTAGGACCTCCTTTTGAGCTGGATCCCACTTTGGGATTGTCGCTGGACCTTCTTTTCCTCAGGGTCCTCTCTATTTCCATCCCTGTAATTCTTTCAGAAAGGAATAATTATGGGTCAGATTTGTGACTGTGGCATGGCCCCCTCTCCCTTGTTTGATGCCCTGTCTTCCTGCTGGAGGTGGGTTCCATAAGTTCCTTCTCCTTACTCTTAGGTATTTCATCTTAAGGTCCCTCCCTTTGAATCCTGAGAGTCTTTCACCTTCCAGGTTTCTGATGCATTCTAGAGTGTCCCCTGAAACCCCTACCACCAGAGGTTGCCTGATTCCATTCTTTCTGCTGGCCCTTGGGGATTCAGTCCTTTGGGCCTCACCCAATGAAGGTCAGGTTCCCCTCTCCCCCACTCACTCCCCTGACCCTATCCACTTTCCCTCTTAGATCCCCCCTCCCTCCTCACTTCTGATTGCTTTCTTCTCCCTTCCAAGTGGGACTGAGGAGTCCTGTCCTCACTTGGGGCTCTTCAGCTTTTTGACCTTTTTGGGTTGGGTGTACTCTATCTTGGGTATTCTGTCCTTTTTGTTTTTATACACGTTCTTATATATTTGGCTTTCAGTGCTTACCTACCCAAGCATTGCATGCAGTCAATTTTAATGAGTCTTAGTACTTCTAAGCTCCCTTTTGCTTCCTATTAGAATTTTAATCCTCATAAACATGTCTTTCTCCCTCAAGTATTTGGAGACATTCTGCTTGCTGTTCCGAAATCTTGTTTAGTGGTTTCTCTTTGTCAAACCAAACCAAGTCATTTCTCTATCCTATGCTGTGCTCTGCCATGAGCTGCATTGAATATACAAGTGGAATCCTAATTAATATCCCACTTCCTGTGTGTCTTCCTAAGCACAGATTCCACTGAGCCCCTGAAACACAAAGGTCTGGGCTGGCTTTCTGAATTCCTGATGACTCAAGGATCCAGCAATTTCCTATCTGTTTTTAGTCTCATTCCTTGAACCTTAAGATTATTCTTCTTTTTAATTTCACTTAGGTCTAGACCTCAATCTCAATCAAAGATCTCCTTTTCCAAGATTTCCTAGTCTCTGTGTAAATCAATGACTATAGATCATTGCATAAAATAGCTGTTAATCAGCTAATTCTAGAACAAATGCAAAAGCAATCTTTGAATAATTGTTTTCAATAACACCTCTAAGTGCACATTAAAAGTGTAGCTGTCATTAAAATGTAATTCAGAATGACTGACTGGAAAAGATCCCTCTCTTCGGGTCTAGCCAATCGTCGTCATTCAGAAAACTAAGAAGAAATTCATTTTGTATTCTGCAGGTGGCTCCTTAAACTGAATTAGACTGAAAGTTGGATCGCAGAAGTGGGAAAATTGGAAATCAGATGTTTTGATAAGGATCTAGAGTGGCCATTGACTCTAGGGCCAATTACAGAAGCAGCTGTTAGCCGAGATAAAAAATCCAAGATAAAACTATAGAGTCTCCTTCACTATAGAAAAGAATGAAGAGAAATGTAAAGCCAAACTAATGATTCTTTCCATAACTGATATGAAATAATGTACCTCTCAACAGCTGTATCATATGCCGAAAAATGTTTAACTTTAGCTTTTAGGGCAATGTCTTGTTTAAGAAGCCAAGTCAAAGACTCTTTGAAATCTGAATCCAATTTAGTCTCAGACAGTTGTTCCTGAATTAGCAATTTAAGAGAGTACTTGTGCCTATCCATCTTCTTGTCAAAATGGCAATAGATGTAACTTTGGTCACATTGGTTAAAATTTATTCAAAACATTATGTTTACATAAAACATTTAAATAGTGCCCTAGGTAAGACAAACGAGCAGTAAATAGCAGTAACATTTTACAAACACACACACTTGGAAGATTGTGGTCAAATTAGCTTTGGGAAAACTAGAGAGCTTTAGGTAGTTTATAAAATATTTTACTGAGTCTTGAAATGTAGCAAGCACTATGAATCTTTAAAGAAAAATAAGTCGGTAGAAAGAAGTTGGAAGTATGCAGTAATTCTCAAAATGAATATAGCACGTGACATATTTCAGAGCATTTCACAAGAGCTACTGTTTCTTTTTAGCACCTTTAACATATCTCTGACCCTCGACAGCTGCAAACTCACTTTTTTATTTCTTTCTATAATATTTTGAAATTTTTATCAGTTTGTATTAATTTTATAAACTTAAAAATGTAGTGTGATTTCAGTTCATTATCTTGAAACAATAATTAAACATATATGTGTGTCATTTTTACTTCAAGAAAACAAATAAAATAACATTAAACTGTGGCTCGACTGTAAGGCTGACAGTGAGTGCAAGCAATATTTTTTAGAGCCTCATACACTTTCCCTTTCCTTTTGTACTTCAATTTCTAATATAATCAAATAAAAATTACCACAATTAGCTTACAAAAGCAGACAGTTCCATTGTCTGGATTTTCAAATGGAAGGCACAATAAATTCCATTAGTGTCTTAAAATTATTACTGGAAAGTAAATAGCTATGACCATCATAATGTTTATAGAGTAATTAAAGATGAGAGACAAACCACTTGGGATATCAGGGGATTATTAGAAAATGAGCAAACACTATGCTTAAAATGATTGAAGGGCTTTTCTGAGTTAAGCTGCTGTTGTCTGCCTTTTATTGGTACTTGGTTTAACAAGAATGGAACCAAATCCCCGCATCTTCCCACACCCCACATTTAAGCAGCAAGCGAAACAGAAAACAGAGGCTCAGCATGGCATGGGGATCTAGCCCTGGTGAAAGTGTGTGGTGTCTCTATCACTACACTTAAATTCTTGATCGATGTGACAATTGCTCTTCAGATTCCTTTTGCACCTCATTCTCAATGCTCTGATTTTCCATAGTCCCAGTTGTCTTTGTTTTTATGTTTACAATCTTTTAATTTTCAATTTCACAGCTTTTTTTTTGTCCAAAATTGGAAAACACTGCTTCAGATTACAAGCTAAGGTTTAGATCTATTGTATTTAAAAAGAAATCCATTGTCAACCCATACTTTCTTTACTGCACCACAATATAAGTTCACATTTTTAGACCATCACAATTGAAATTACAAGACAATTTAGAGAATAATTTTGCATTGGAGAACATGCCCTATTTTCAAAAAGTTTGAGTACATAGTTCATCACAAAGAAGAGTTGGGAGGAATTCAAGACTCCCATGTTCTTTGGTCTGCATTAGGATAAACAAGATCATGTGTTAGCCTATTAGGTAAGTATTACAGGATGAATCAGTGTGTGTCCACGTGTGTCCGTGTCCATGTGTGTGTGTGTGTGTGTGTGTGTGTGTGTGTGTGCGTGCGCAAACACACATGTGCATATGCTGTGTGTCATTTACCAAAGAAGTGACACAATTCTTTATTTCATGTAGGCAGTCACAGAATCTATTTGACAGTTTTCCTTGGAATCTATACATCCATATGCTCTGGGGTCCTTGTCATATCAGGTGCATCTCACAAAAACATCACATATCTATGGGCTTTGCTGTCTGCCAATACTACTGGCTGGTTACAGGACAGGAAATGCATCTGTTGTCACTGAATTTACAAGGAGCTTTTATTGGAGTATCTTCCTCGTTTCTCCTGAGATGCTCCCTGGTGAAGAAAAAGAATTGATTTGCAGGTTGGCTGATAACCTTTGCCTTCCTATCTGTTTCACTCATTGAGTGATCACAGGCTGCTGAAGTGCTCTGATTTCCTCCTTCCCTGCAAATTTGGAATAATAATATGAATATTAAATACTTAGAACCTGCTGGGTTTGAACACTTCTGACCTTTGGTGAATACCTTGGAAATAGTAGGTGTTATTGAACTCAAATCTAAATGTCTCCTCTTAGTTTTGGTCCCAGTTTCACAAATGTCTGCTTGATTATTGTACTTGAGTCTTTCACTAAGATTGTAGAGCCCTGTACTTATCTCTTCTTTTGGCTTCCAAGACCACACACACACACACACACACACACACACACACACACCATAGATTCTGCTCCTATGGATTAGTTCTGCTAAATGAAGAGCCATTTGTGCTCTTCCACAAACCATTCATCCACAAAGATTTTTTATGTCACATATACCCTGGTACCCAGGAGATGTACATGGCAATTATTCAAATACATTCCCATTCTTTCTAATTCCTTTGCTATCCATTCTACTACCACCTTTATTTTATTGTCTCTAAATTAGCTTTTCCAAACTCACTATTATTTCCTACCCTTTCAGTAGAACTCTTCTACATAAAGCATTCTATAGTTGTCCATTGCTTTCAAAACCCTATTCCTCATTTTAGAATCAGGTCTCCACATCTTTCCGGTACTACTTCTATACGGAGAGTCTCCTGCTTTTCTATTAATTTCTAAGCTCTAGGCTTTCTCCGAGACTACTGAATTATCTATATTCCTCCTGCTTCAGAAGGTGTTGCTGTGTAGCAGTGTCTTTTGATACAAAGCAGGCAGGCTTGGAAGGAAGCTCCTTAAGACACAAAATGTTTAAAAAGAGGGAGATGGAACAACAGGGTATTCTAAGAAGAGGTGAAATATTCCATTTGGCTGGGAAACTCCTTGAACTCATGTACTTAACAACTCAATACTTTTAGGGAGCCCTTGAAACTAACCAGAATATTTAGGTTTCTCCTCTCCAAGTGAGTATATACAGTAACAGTTACTGTGAGAAGCTCCCAGAGGCACTGAGCTGCCTAGAGGAGGCTCAGACTAGCTGTACCCCATGAAAGAGACACTCACCAACCTGCTCAGCTGCCTTCAGGTTATGTTGTAAGCTCCAGGATTTTTAGCTTTCAGGAACTGTCACCTATGTTGGGGCAGGCTTTGGTGATGCAGTTGTCTTGAATTCTTTCCATACCTATAGGGAACTACAGTAAAATACTTCAGTTTACCATGTAGGACTCCAGTGCTATTCTTGCTTTCTGTCTGGGGTGGAAAACATTTTGTTCGTGTATCTGCAGAAAGTGTTATAATACATACTGCTGTGTTTGAAATATTCATTGACACAGAAAAAGAACCTCATTCTTCTGAGTTCAGTAGGAACAGCACATCTCCTCTTTAATTATCATTGCATTGAATCCTAAAAGAAATAAATCATTCAAATTAAGCCTCTTCCCTCCCCTTAACAATATGTACTACTTAAGAGAATGCATTTTTTGTTGTTCAGTGGTAGTGGGTTATTTTTTTATTTATTTGCCTTTCAAATATCTATGAGACATAAAAAAATGTAATTTCATGTTTTCAGTCCTGGTAAAAGTAACTGAATGTGAAAAATCACATTGATGTAATTGTGTCAAATGTTCTGACATGGGCTGGGAAAATGAGTGTGGGTAGTATATCACTTGTTGTGCAAGCATAAGCACCTGAGTTCACAACCCCAAGACTCATATAATAAGCTGGGCTTGTGCATGTAACCTCGGCACAGTGCAGTGGAGACTGAGACAGGAGAACTGGTGGAGCTTTCTGACTGCCTCCATAGACAAAACATTGCAGGCTCTAGATTCAAGGAGAGTCTCCTATCTCAAAGGAAAAAGGCAGAGAGCAATAGAAGACACAGGCACATATGCATGTATGCGAATGTACCACACATACATTCAAAATACATTTAATAATCAAAAATAAATGCCTTTACCGGGTAAAGATTATATATAGAAAACACATGTTTTGGCAAAGTATACTCTTGGTGAGTTTTCCAGCAAATGTTGAGTGTACATCACTTGATTAGTTCCGGGGACAAACTCTACCCTTACCAGTGGATGATTTCTGTTGAGAATATTTGGTGAGAGCCACTGTTTCTGAACTGTGTTAGATGGAGTGAAAAGTTAAATATCATGACTCATTGTAATTTAAAACAATGTACCTATCCTTTGCTTACAAAAGACCAGTAATTTTTCTGTCAGCCTCACATTGGCCTTGCATCTTGAGATGCCAAGTCTGATTTCATCTCCCTAACCTAACCAATGCTTTAAAGGGGCAGAAAGGAGAAGATAACAGTTTTAGAAACCCGTATTGTACCACTGTGATACTCAACCTGTCAATCAAAAATTATTCTGATTTTGATTTTCATGTTATTTGTAGTCTATAAGGCTTTCATTGCCTAATAGTTCAGTTTGATCTTCTTTTATGTATATATTTTATTACATTTTTATTATTCATTCCATTCATTTATATCTCAAATGATATCCTACTTTCAGGTTACCCCTCCACAAACTCCCCGTTCCACATCCACCCTTCCTTCCCTTTGCCTCTATGAGTGGTGCTCCTCTGCCCACCCACCCTCTCCTGCCCCACCTCTCCAGCATCCCCCTATGCTGGGGGTTATCAAACCTCTACAGGACCAAGAGCCTCCCCTTCCATTGCTATGAGGCAAGATCATCCTCTGCTACATATGTATCTGGAGTCCTGGATCCCTCCCTGTACACTCCTTGGTTAGTGGTCTAGTCTCTGGTAACACTGGGTGGTCCTGCCAGCAGACGTTCTTCCTATGAGGTTAAAATCCCCCTCTGCTCCTCCAGTCCTTCCACTAGCTCCCCCACAGGGTCCCTGAGCTCAGTCTGTTGGTTGGCTCCAAGCATCCACATCTGCATTATCTGCATTGGTCAGTTACCGGCTGAAACTTCTTTGCTCCAGTAGCTTTGATTCTACTGCACTTTTCTGACACGCAGAAGTGAAGTTTTGGCTGCTATATGTCCCAAGTTTCAAACTGTCCATTTTAACTTGTTAAGTTTATCTTATATATAAAAGGAAATAAGCAACTCTCCACCACTCTGCATCTCCAATGACTTTGGAACATATATCATCTCTTCCATTAAGGTTCATAATGCCATTTTGAGATGAAGTTTCCATTTAGTTTTACTTCTGTGTATCTTATCGTTCTGGCACACAACACTATTTTCTGTGTCAGAGTTCCTTCCCCTCCTGGTCACTTCCATCATCTTCACTGTTGAGGTGTTCCTCTTCCACCCACCCATAGTAAGCTCCATCTTCTCTTTATCTTCCTCCTCCTCCTCAACATCATAGTCTTCCTCATCTTCATCTTCCTCAGAAAATGTATCCCCTGTTCCATCAACTTTCAGCATCAATGGAGCTTGCTGCTGAGCAGGCTGGGCCTGTGGCTGCTGTTGTCCAGCTGTAGGTATTTGTGCTGGTGCTGGTGTAGGGGCTGCCACTATTGTACGAATGACCCGAGTCTTATTTCCTGTAAATAAGATTTGCTGTGACTGGATGATGACCCCTGTCTGTGGTGAAATCCCTTCAGGAAGTGGGGCTAGGTCCTGCTGGATAACAGGCGCTTGTACTCCACCAGGTTGCATTTGAGATATAACTTGTTGTAGAAAAACTGACGGCTGATGCTGAAAGATATACCGGGCACCATCAGCTGCTCTGGCCACCTGAAGCAGCTGGCCCAAGTTTGTCAGGATCTGTTGAACAGGAGTCATGACTGCAGGGAGTGCCAAGGTAGCGGCTGTAGCAGCAGCACTCATTATACTTGATGCATTCATATGTTGTATCAACTTAGAATAAGGAACAATAACTTGGGATGCTGTAGCTTAGCCAGGCGTTGTAGTGCATAGATCTCTGAGTTCAAGGCCAGTTCTATATAGTAAGGCAGAGTCTAAAAACAACAAACAAACAAACCCAAAAAACCCTACAACATCGTTTTCTAGCAACTTGACTGCTACCACAATCATGGTATTTTAATTAACTATGTGAAAAATACAAATCAATGGGTAAAAATGCTTGCTCTATACAAGCAGAAGAACCTGAGTTAGCATCTTCAGAACACAAATAAAAGCCAGCTACATAGCATGAGCACTCTAACACTACTACTCTATGTAGGAGATGGGGAGCTACCAGGGAGATGAGGCAGAGAGGAGAGCTCTAAGCTTGAAGACAGCTCACCTAGTGTATATAGGGGAAAAAACAGAGATCCTGTCTCAAAGAGGAAAGCAAGGATCAATACCTGATGTCTTCTAACTTTCATGCATGCACCATGGTACATGAGCACTTACATCTGCATGTGTGCACACGAACATCACACTTAAGTAAGAATCAACAGCAATGTTAGTTAAAACCACACAAGTTTCCTGTCTGCAAGTGCCAATAGTCAAAAACTGGATGAAATATGCCAGGGACTAAAAACCACCTCCTGTCATACCTCACAGATTTTTACCTATCGAATTAAAAGCAGTCAATATTTATCTGTTTTCTACTGCTTCCTCAGCAATGTGCTACCTAAGAAACATTGATAAGCAATCTTTTAAGAATGTCCATGTGCAACTTAAAGGGCATATCTAGAAAATTAATCAGGATTTTAAAAGTTCCATGAATCCACATTTAATTCTTTTTCTTCGACAAGGATATTAATTTTTGATATTAAAGGCTTAACTTGTCACTTTTGGGTGACAAAAGTCTTCATTAGATAATCTTATAAATTTGAATGTCATAATCAGATTTGTTATTATTAGTAAGACCAAATAAAAATGGAGCTTTGATACATGTGCATGTATGGGATGTTAGTTACTGGTTGACTGAAGCCTGAACAATGGATCAGTAGTTACACCACTAAAGAAAACGACCACGTCTCCCCTGGGCAAATGACTAAAATTCATTATCCACAAATATGAAACTGTTAAAGAATAAAAGGAAAGAATAAGAATAGTAAAAGAACTTTTAGAACCAATGTGTTTCTGAGTAATTTGCCATGACAGAAATACAGACACTTCTCATTTTCCATTATTGACCAGAAACTAAGAATTATATTTTTGTATTTCATTCTATCCCTTGTTGTGGAATAGTACAACCCAAAATGCTAGAGATGGTAGTCATCCTACAACTTACCAAGGTGTCTCATTTCTCTAGCAAATTGTTTATATAAATTTTTAGGTAATATTCCAGGAAAACAGAATGAAACAAAACTCATAAAACATAACTGTTAGAAATATGGGGATGGTAAATTTTTGTCTTCTGCCATATTTTGATTTAAATATTCTAAAGGGAATGTGTTAGCACCCACTTGTAATACCATCACTCTCAAGATGGGGGCAGAGACAGATTTCAAGTTCAAAGCCAGCCTGGGATGCACAG
Source organism: Apodemus agrarius (assembly GCA_964023405.1). Lineage (NCBI taxonomy): Eukaryota > Metazoa > Chordata > Mammalia > Rodentia > Muridae > Apodemus > Apodemus agrarius. Next base: position 78,862,051 of record OZ030015.1, read on the forward strand.
AGAAAATATGTCACAAACTAATATGAAAAAGAGAAGTATTGCATAGTTTATAGTATATATACATGCATGAAAGCAGCACACAGTGTACTATAAATTATATGCATGGATTTTGTTTCATACATCAGCTTAAAAGGGAAGGTCAGCCTTGTAAAAGAAATAGGCAGGATCGTTTTCTTAAACAAATGATGAAATGATAAGACTCCTGCAGTATCATCAACAGTGTTCTGTTGTGGCCCTGTGAACACCGTGTCTTGGTAGTTGGAAGCATCCACAAAAACACACATGGATTTATAATCAGAGACCCCATTGGCATTTTCAGTGTACTTGAAGTAAAAATATATTCATTTTTCAGACACTTCACCGTGATCTCCAGATTCATTTTTCTTAACACCTCTAAAAAATTTAGACTTTCCTCTTCTTCCAAAGTGATTTCCCTAGCTGTTGACTTTACAAGGGAGAATGTTACCTGCCATTGCAAATTAAATTCAAGGAGGACAGTGAAGTGCATGACCAATCATTTATCAGGGTGATAAAGTGACACAATTGCTAACTCAGTTCTCAGAACACTCCACGGATTTCACTAATACCAATGCTTGGGGGATAAAACAGCAAAATGATTGATTAAATCCTTTATTTTCTCTGCATATGTAGACTTTCTCAGATTCTTAGTGTTTCCAGATAGATTTTGCTTTGCTTTTCATTCTGTAACTGAAAAATACACTCCTTTGTGAATATCCAGTTGTTGAAAGGGATACTATTTTATGTATCTTTCCCTTATATAAAATAAATTTTACATAACCATATAAATAACTCTTCTGGGAAATATTTGAAGTTAGGTCTCAGATTAGGGCTTCCATTTTTATGTAAGTCAAGGTTATCATTTTCTGATAGAGAACACCCCCAGAAACAAATAATGGTTTATTTCAGAATATAGATTCCTCACAAGTGGGGAGGGAGGAAGGGACCTGGGAGGGATAGTGAATGGGGACCAGGGAGTGTGGAGGAGAGGGGAAACTGATCTGGTATTGGGCGATGGAAAAGGACTGAAGCCCCGAGGACCAGCAGAATGAATGGAAATAAGCAACCTCAGGAGATTGGAGGTTGGGGTGGGGTGGGGCTACAGAATGCACCAGAGAACTGGGAGGTAAGAGACCCTTAGGACTCAAAGGGAGGGACCTTAGATAAAATGCCCAATAGTAGGGAGAGGGAACTTATAGAGCCCACCTCCAGCATGAAGACAGGGCATCAAATGAGGGAGAAAGGGGCATACCAGAGTCACAACTCTGACCCATAATTGTTCCTGTCTGAGAGAATTACAGGAATGGAAATGGAGAGGAGCCTGAGGAAAAGAAGGTCCAGCAACAGGCCCAAATGGGATCCAGCTCAAGGGGAGGTCCCAAGGCCTGACACTATTACTGAGGCTACGGAACACTCACAAAAAGGGACCTATCATGACCATAATCCAGAAGACCCAACAAGCAACTGAAAGAGTCAGATGCAGATATTTGCACCCAAGCAAGGAGAAAAGAAACTGACCCCTGTTGTTGTATAATGGAAGACTGAAAGAAGCTGAGGAGAAGAGATACTAGCATTCTCAATTAAACTGTACCCCCAAGGTCCCTCAAACTCTGGACCACCAAACAGGCAGCATGCATAAGCTTATTTGAAGTCCCCAATGCACACACAGTAGAGAACTGATGGGACTGTGTTCATTCAGAGAAGATGCACCTAACCCTCAAGAGACTGGAGGGCCCAGGGAGTTTAGAGGTCAAGTGGGGTAGGGGGTGGGAGGGACATCCACCGGGAAACAGGGAGTGGGAAAGAGGTATGGGATGTGGAAAAGTTGGAAGGTAGACAGGGGAAATAAAAAATAGAGTGTAAAAAAATAATTAAATAATTAATTAATTGCAAAGAGATTCCTAAGCAAGTTATCCTAATTCTTTTTTTTAGTTTGAAAAATATACATTTTATTCAAACATAAAGACAAAAGATAAACCAAGCTTTCCTAGATACTGTAAAAGTGGAAATCATGTTTTATGCACATATGTTATATAAAGTACACATGTTTGTATAGCTCCTGCTTTTAATAAAATGTTACTCATTTCCAAATAACATAAAGGAATATGAACTTTTATTATTGTCTATTGTGTCATATCTTTATTTCTTTTTAATCTTAGCCTTTCTGACTGGTGTGAGATGAAATCTCAGGGTTGTTTTGATTTGAATTTCCCTAATAACTAATGATGTTGAACATTTCTTCCCAATACTAATACTAATACTAATAAAATATCACAAAAATAATATCTTATTTTCTACAATATAATTCTACATGATGAAAGAAAGAAAACTAAAAATTTTAAAGTCAGTTACAATCATTTATCTGTTAAAAAATAAACCCACACCCCAACCCTAGATCTTAACCCAATATTATTTTTTTCTATTGACTTTTTTTAAATTTTATTTTCTATATTCTTTGTTTACATTCCAAAGGCTTTCCCCTTTCCCAGTTGCCCCCTCACCAAGTGACCCATAAGTCATCCCCCGCCCCCACACATTCCCCAATCACCCCACAACACTTTGTTCTGGCACTCTCCTGCAAGACTGGAACCAGTCTTTTCTGGACCAGTGTCCTCTCATTCCTTCTTCATGGGAATCTTTTGATTTGCTAATTAAGCCTTGAGTATTCAGAGCTTCTGGGCTCATTAATATCCACTTGTCAGTGATTGCATTTCATGTGTATTATTTTGTGATTGGGTTAACTCACTTAGGATGATATTTTCCAGATCCAACCATTTGCCTATAAATTGCATGAATTCATTATTTTTAATTGCTGAGTAGTATTCCATGGTATAAATATACCACATTTTCTGTATCCATTGCTCCTTTGAGGGACATCTGGGCTCCTTCCAACTTCTGGCTGCTATGAACATAGTGGACCATGTGTCTTTATTGCATGCAGGGGAATCCTCTGGGTATATGCCCAGGAGTGGTATGACAGGGTCCTTAGGAAGCGTCATGCCCAATTTTCTGAGGAACCACCAAACTGATTTCCAGACCGGTTGAACCATCTTGCAATCCCACCAACAGTGGAGGAGTGTTCCACTTTCTTCACATCCTTGACAACACCTGCTGTCTCCTGAGTTTTCAATCTTAGCCATTCTGACTGGTGTGAGGTGGAATCTCAGGGTGGTTTTGATTTGCATTTCCCTGATGATTAATGATGTTGAACATCTTTTAAGGTTCTTCTCGGCCATCCGAATTTCTTCTGGTGAAAACTCTTTGTTTAGCTCTGTACCCCATTTTTAATAGGGTTATTTGGTTCTTTGGGGTCTAACTTCTTGAGTTCTTTGTATATATTGGATATTAGCCCTCTGTCGAATGTGGTTTTGTGAAGATCTTTTCCCAATTTGTTGGTTGCTGTTTTGTACTTCTGACAGTGTCCTTTGCCTTATAGAAACTTTGTAATTTTATGAGGTCCCATTTGTCAATTCTTGATCTTAGAGCATAAGCTATTGGTGTACTGTTCAGGAACTTTACCCCTGTGCCTATGTCCTCCAGGGCCTTCCCCAATTTCTTTTCTCTTAGTTTCAGTGTGTCTGGCTTTATGGGGAGGTCCTTGATCCACTTGGAGTTGAACTTAGTACAAGGTGATAAGAGTGGGTCCATTTGCATTCGTCTGCATATTGACCTCCAGTTGAACAAACACCATTTGTTGAAAAGGCTATCTTTTATTCCACTGGATGGTTGTAGATCCTTTATCAAAGATCAAGTGACCATAACTCTGTGGGTTCCTTTCTGGGTCTTCAATTCTATTCCATTGATCTACTTGCCTGTTGTTGTACCAATACCATGCAGTTTTTAACACAGTTGCTCTGTAGTACTGCTTGAAGTCAGGGATATTGATTCCCTCAGAAGTCCTTTTATTGTTGAGAATAGCTTTAGCTATCCTGGGTTTTTTGTTACTCCAGATGAATTTAAGAATTGCTCTTTCTAGATCTATAAAAAATTGATTTGGGATTTTCATGGGGATTGCAATGAATTTGTAGATTGCTTTTGGCAAGATAGCCGTTTTATTATATTGATCCTGCCAATCCAAGAGCAAGAAATATTTTTCCATCTTCTGAGGTCTTCCTCGATTTCTTTCTTCAAGGACTTGATGCTCTTGTCATACAGATCTTTCACTTGTTTGGTAAGAGTCACACCAAGATACTTTATATTGTTTGTGGCTATTGTGAAGGGTGTTATTTCCCTAACTTCTTTCTCAGCCTGCTCGTCCTTTGAGTATAGGAAGGCTACTGATTTGCTTGAGTTGATTTTATAACCAGCCACTTTGCTGAAGTTGTTTATCAGCTGTAGAAGTTCTCTGGTGGAGTTTTTTGGGTTGCTTAAGTATACTATCATACCATCTGCAAATAATGATAGTTTGACTTCTTCCTTTCCAATTTGTATTCCTTTGGCTTCTTTATGTTGTCTAATTGTTCTCGCTAGAACTTCAAGTACTATTTGAAATGATATGGAGAGAGAGGGCAGCCTTGTCTAGTCCCTGATTTTAGGAGGATTGCTTCAAATTTCTCTCCATTCAGTTTGAGGTTGGCTACTGGTTTGCTGTATATCGCTTTTATTATGTTTAGGTATGGGCTTTGAATTCCTGTTCTTTTCAGGACTTTTAGCATGAAAGGATGCTGAATTTTGTTAAATGCTTTTTCAGCATCTAATTAGATGACCTTGGTTATTATTTTTTTAGTTTGTTAATGTAGTGAATTACATTGATGGATTTCCATATATTGAACCATCCCTGCATCCCTGTGATGAAGCCTACTTGATCATGGTGAATGATCGTTTTGATGTGCTCTTGGATTCAATTGGCAAGGATTTTATTTAGTATTTTTGCATTGATATTCATAAGGAAAATTGGCCTATAGTTCTCTTTCTTTGTTGGATCTTTGTGTGGTTTTGGTATCAGCTTAATTGTGGCTTTGTAGAACGAGTTGGGCAGTGTTCCTTCCATTTCTATTTTGTGCAATAGTTTGAATAGTATTGGTGTTAGGTCTTCTTTGAAAGTCTGATAAAATTCTGCACTAAAACCATCTTGGTCCCGTACTTTTTTTTTTGGTTGGGAGACTTTCTATAACCCCTTCTATTTTTCTAGGGGTTATGTGACGGTTTAGCTGATCTAATTGATCCTGATTTAATTTTGGCATTTGGTATCTGTCTAGGAAATTGCCCATTTCCTCCAGATTCTCCAGTTGCGTTGAGTATAAGCTTTTGAAGTAGAATCTGATGATTTTTTTAATTTCCTCAGTTTCTGTTGTTATATCCCCCTTTTCGTTTCTAATTTTGTTAATTTGGATACTGTCTCTGTGCCCATTGGCTATGGGTTTATCTATCTTGTTGATTTTCTCAAAGAACCAGTTCCTGGTTTTGTTGATTCTTTGTATGATTCCCTTTATTTCTACTTGATTGATTTCAGCCCTGCATTTGATGATTTCCTGTCCTTTACTCCTCCTGGGTAAATTAGCTTCTTTTTGTTCCAGGGCTTTCAGGTGTGCTGTTAAGCTGCTAGTGTATGCTGTCTCCAGTTTCTTTTTGGAGGCACTCAGTGCAATGAGATTTCCTCTTAGCACTGCTTTCATTGTGTCCCATAGATTTGGATAGGTTGTACCTTCATTTTCATTGAATTCTAAAAAGTCTTTGATTTCTTTCTTTATTTCATCCTTGACCAAGGTGTCATTGAGTAGAGTATTGTTCAGTTTCCATGTGTATGTGGGCTTTCTGTTGTTTTTCTTGCTATTGAAGACCACTTTTACTCCATAGTGATCTGATAGGAGGCATGGGATTAGTTCGATCTTCTGGTATTTGTTGACATCTCTCTTGTGACCAATTATATGATCGATTTTGGAGAAGGTATCATGTGGTGTTGAGAAAAACGTATATTCTTTTGCTTTGGGATGAAATGTTCTATATATCTCTGTTAAATCCAATTGGTCTTAAGCTTAAATTAGTTTCACTGTGTCCCTGTTTAGTTTCTGGTTTCCTGATCGGACCCTGGGGGATAGTGGAGTGTTGAAGTCACCCACAATTATTGTGTTAGATGTAATGTGTGCTTTAAGCTCTAGTAGAGTTTCTCTTATGAATGAGGGTGCTCTTGCATTTGGAGCATAGATGTTCAGTATTGAGATTTATTCTTGGTGAATTTTTCCTTTGACCAGCAAGAAGTGACCTTCTCTGTCTCTTTTGATGACTTTAGGTTGGATGTCAATTTTAACTGATATTAGAATGACTACTCCAGCTTGTTTCCTGAGACCATTGGCTTGTAAAATTGACTTCTAGCCTTTTACTCTAAGGTAGTGTTTGTCTTTTACACGGAGATGTGTTTCCTGTATGCAGCAAAATGTAGGGTCCGGTTTCTCTAACCAGTCTGTTAGTCTATGTCTTTTTATTGAGGAATTGAGTCCATTGATGTTACGAGATATTAAGGAATAGTAATTATTACTTCCTGACATTTTTGACATTATTTTTTTTTTATATTAGCGTGGTTATCTTCTTTTGTGTTTGATGACAGGGGGTTTCTATCGTGATTCTTCTGGGGTGTGGTTTCCCTCTCCTTTGGTGTTTTCCCCCTATTATCCTTTGTAGGGCTGGGTTTGTGGAAAGATAATGTGCAAATTTGGTTTTGTCATGGAATACCTTGGTTTCTCCATCTATGACGATTGAGAGTTTTGCTGGGTATAGTAGTTTTGGCTGAAGATTGTGTTCTCTTAGATATCTGCCCAGGATCTTCTAGCTTTCATGGTCTTAGGTGAGAAGTCTGGTGTAATCCTGATAGGTCTTCCTTTATATGTTACTTGGCCTTTTTCTCTTACTGTCCTTAATATTCTTTCTTTGTTTAGTACATTTGGGGTTTTGATTATTATGTGACGGGAGGTATTTCTGTTCTGGTCCAGTCTGTTTGGAGTTCTGTAGGCTTCTTGTATATTCATGGGCATCTCTCTCCTTAGGTTGGGGAAGTTTCTTCCCTAATTTTGTAGAAGATATTTGCTGGCCCTTTAAGTTGTATATCTTCCCTCTCATCTATGCCTATAATCCTTAGGTTTGGTCTTCTTATTGTGTCCTGGATTTCCTGGATGTTTTGGGTTACACTCTTTTTGCATTTTGTATTTTCTTGAACTGTTGAATCAATGGTTTCTATGGTATTTTCGGCATCTGAGATTCTTCTATCTCTTGTATTCTATTGTTGATATTTGCATCTAGGGCCCCTGATTTCTTCCCAAGGTTTTCTATCTCCAAAGTTGTCTCCCTTTGTGATTTCTTAGTTGTTTCTACTTCTGTTTTTAGATCCTGGATGGTTTTGCTCAGATCTTCCACTTGCTTGTTTGTATTTTCAAGTATTTCTTTAAGAGGTTTTTGTGTTTCCTCTTTCATGAATTCTACTTGTTGGCCCACGTTCTCCTTTATTTCTTTAAGTGATTTTTGTACTTCCTCCTTATTGGCTCCTAATTTTTGATCCATATTCTCCTGAATTTCTTTAAGTGATTTTTGTGTTTTTTTTTCAAAAGGCTTCATATTTTTGATCCATTTTCTCCTGTATTTCTTTCAGAGATTTATCTATGTGTTCTGCTATCAGCATCCTGACCAGTGATTTTAGATCCAAATCTTGTTTTTCTGGTGTGTTTGTGTATCCGGGACTTACTGCTGTAGGGGTACTGTGTTCAGATGATGCCATATTGCCTTGATTTCTGTTAGTAGTGTTCCTATGTTTGCCTTTTGCCATCTGGTTATTGCTGTCCTTAGATGGTCTTGTAGTCACTAGCTGGTGCTTGAACCTCCTGTGGGCTCGAAAGGCTATTTCCCCACTACTGGATGACTGGGTTTCCCCTGGCACATATTGCTAATGTGTTGTTCTCCTCTTGGGTGCTGTTGGACCCTGGTGTATCTTGCTCTAAGCAATGTTATATTTGGTTATCTCTGTGAACCTGATGCTGCTTGTCTTCTCTGGTTCTGTTTGCTTAGTTTAGTCAGCAGCAAGGATGCTGTCTGAGGCCTCAGGGAATAGGGAGTGCGGAGTGCAGGGACTCCCAGAGGGCCAGGAACCCATGCCCTGCTGGAACACAGAAACTGCTGCTTTGCCAAGCTCCCATTCTTAGATGACTGGCTGGCAACCCAGGTCCCCTGAGATCATAAGCTTGGGATATCTTGGGTATCTGGTTCTGTCTGCTCAGTCTAAGCACCCACCACCAAGATGGCCACAGTTGAGCAGAGTGCAGGGTTCCTCTCAGAGTGCAGAGCCCACTCCTGGTTGGGGCCCAGGAACTCTGCTCTGCCCGGTTCGCTGCCAGGCGGTCTTGAGTCCCCAAAGATCCCAAGTTCTGGATATCACAGGTACCTGGCTCAGCTCTCCTTAGTCCAGACTGCTGCAAGGATGCCAGCAGTGGCTGCTGGATGTGGGGAGTGTGGCTTGCCGAGTCTCCTGCAGGGCAGGGAGCCCACCCTCTGCTGGCACATAGGACCACTGCTCTGCCAAGCTCCTGTTTTTAGATGACTGGCTGGCGGCCCGGGTCCCCCGAGATCATAAGCTTGGGGTATCTCAGGTATCTGTTTCTGCCCACTTGGTCTAAGCACCCGCCACCAAGATGGCCACAGTTGAGCAGAGTGCAGGGTTCCCCTCAGAGCGCAGAGCCCAGGCCTGGTTGGGACCCAGGAACCCTGCTCTTCCTGGTTCGCTGCCAGGCAGTCTTGAGCCCCCAAAGATCCCAAGTTCTTGATATCACTGGTACCTGGCTCAGCTCTCCTTAATCCGGACTGCTGCAAGGATGCCAGCAGTGTCATATAAATCTTTCACATGTTTGGTTAGCGTCACTCCAAGATACTTTATATCATTTGTGGCTATTGTGAAGGGTGTCATTTCCCTAATTTCTTTCTCGGCCTGCTTATCCTTCGCATATAGGAAGGCTACTGATTTACTTGAGTTGATTTTATAGCCAGCCACTTTGCTGAAGTTGTTTATCAGTTGCAGGAGTTCTCTGGTGGAGGTTTTTGGGTCACTTAAGTAAACTATCATATCATCTGCAAATAGTGATAGTTTGACTTCTTCCTTTCCGATTTGTATCCCTTTGACTTCCGTTGTCGAATTGCTCTAGCTAGTACCTCAAGTACTATATTGAAGATATATGGCAAAAACTTCAGGTCTCTGAAGAGGGAAATTGAAGAAGACATCAGAAAATGGGAAAATCTTCCATGCTCGTGGGTTGGCAGGATTAATATAGTCAAAATGGCAATCTTGCCCAAAGCAATATACAGATTCAATGCAATTCCCATCAAAATCCCAACTCAGTTCTTCATAGAGCTAGAAAGAGCAATTCTCAAATTCATCTGGAATAACAAAAAACCCAGGATAGCTAAAACTATCATCAACAGCAAAAGAACTTCTGGGGGAATCAATATCCCGGACCTCAAGCAATATTACAGAGCAGTGGTAATCTTCGACAAAGGAGCTGAATACATCCAGTGGAAAAAAGATAGCCTTTTCAACAGATGGTGCTGGCTCAACTGGAGGTCAACATGCAGAAGAATGAGAATTGATCCACTCTTATCTCCTTGCACTAAGCTCAACTCCAAGTGGATCAAAGACCTCCACATAAAACCAGACACACTAAAACTAATAGAAAAGAAACTGGGGAAGACCCTTGAGGACATTGGCTCAGGGGAAAAATTCCTGAACAGAACACCAATTGCTTATGCTCTAAGAGCAAGAATAGACAAATGGGACCTCATAAAACTACAAAGTTTCTGTAAGGCAAAAGACACTGTCAAAAGGATAAATCGGCAACCAACAAATTGGGAAAAAATCTTCACCAACCCCACATCCGACAGAGGGCTAATTTCCAATGTATACAAAGAACTCAAGAGGTTAGACCCCAGAAAACCAAATAACCCTGTCCAAAAATGGGGTACAGAGCTAAACAGAGACTTTTCACCTGAAGAAATTCGGATGGCTGAGAAACACCTTAAAAAATGTTCAACATCACTAGTCATTAGGGAAATGCAAATTAAAACAACCCTGAGATTTCACCTCACACCAGTCAGAATGGCTAAGATTAAAAACTCAGAAGACATCAGGTGTTGGCGAGGATGTGGAGAAAGAGGAACACTCCTCCACTGCTGGTGGGAATGCAAGCTGGTACAACCACTCTGGAAATCAGTATGGCGGTTCCTCAGAAAACTGGGCGTGATACTTCCAGAGGACCCAGCCATACCACTCCTGGGAATATACCCAGAAGATTCACCAGCATGCAATAAGGATACATGCTCCACTATGTTCATAGCAGCCTTATATATAATAGCCAGAAGCTGGAAAGAACCCAGATGTCCCTCAACAGAGGAATGGATACAAAAAATGTGGTACATATACACAATGGAGTACTATTCAGCCATTAGAAACAATGAATTCATGAAATTCTTAGAGAAATGGATGGAGCTGGAGAATGTCATACTAAGTGAGGTGACCCAGTCTCAAAAGAATACCCATGGTATACAGTCACTGATAAGTGGATATTAGCCTAGAAGCTTGGAACACCAAAGACACAAATCACATATCAAGTGATGTCTCACAAGAAGAAAGGAGTGGACACTGGTGCTAGAATGGACCAAAACATCATTGTGGGAGAGTACAAGAACAGTAAAGTGGGAGGGGGTGGATGCGGGAGCAGGGGGAGGAAAAAGGACATGTGGGACCTTTGGGGGTGGGGAACCAGAAAAAGGGAAATGAATTGTAAATATAGAATATATACAATAAAAAAAAATCAAAAAAAAAAAAGGATGCCAGCAGTGGCCACTGGATGTGGGGAGTATGGTTTGCCAAGTCATATGCAGGGAAGGGAGCCCACGCCCTGCTGGAACACAGGACTGCTGCTCTGCCAAGCTCCTGTTCTTAGATGACTGGCTGGCAGTCGGGTCCCCCGAGATCTTAAGCTTGGGGTATCTCGGGTATCTGTTTCTGCCTGCTCGGTCTAAGCATCCACCACCAAGATCTATCCTAATTCTTGATTTGTGATACATCTCCTGAGTAATAGACAATGATTCCATACTATTGTGAAAAAATTTTCAATCTTTATATGGAATCACTACTTCTCTTAATAAAATTATCATCAAATATATTAGATAATTTGGTCATTTTATAATAAATGCCATATATATGTATATATACATATATATACATATATATGTATATATATAACACTATTCTCCCAAATTTTATACTACTTTGTACCAGTTCCATATGCTTTGTTCTCCTCTACTATGAAAATAAATAAATATTAGAGGTAATTTAAGGAGAAAACTAAAAAGACACATTCTCAAGTAGAAGGAGTATTATGGATTTTCTCTGTGGGCATTTAGGAATATAAAGTTATTGTTACTTTCTACACTTAAAACACAATATCTATTAGTGAGGTAACTTTAACCTTGTGTGTTTATGGAGATAGAGAAGGTATTCACTTGTGAATGTTGAGAATATCAGAATTGTCCTGCAGTCACAGTGGGTCAGAAGGTGTCAAAACCCCATGAGAATACAAATGGTTCCACGTACAAAGGAAAATTTACTGGAATTTGAGAATATAACTCAGAGTACACAAGCAACAGAATTAACCAAACATATTGTGGAGTTCACTTTGATAGACTTATAGAACTTTCTTGAGTCTGAATTTTATTAGGTTGTTCAAACATTGATTTTCTGATCTGGAATCATTCCTTCCTTCTTTCCTTCCTTCCTTCCTTCCTTCCTTCCTTCCTTCCTTCCTTTCTCCTTCTCCTTCTCCTTCTCCTTCTCCTTCTCCTTCTCCTTCTCCTTCTCCTCCTCCTCCTCCTCCTCCTCCTCCTCCTCCTCCTCCTCCTCCTCCTTCTTCTTCTTCTTCTTCCTCTTTTTCTTCCTCTTCCTCTTCCTCCTCCTTGTCCTCCTTCTCCTTCTGGACCTGTGCCTCTTTTTTCATGCCATAGTGTGCAACTGGAAAGAAGAGACATGTATATTTACAGATAGAGGAGCTCAAAGTGGAAATTAAAAATTCCTACCTTCATTTTCCAGTGTGCTCAATTTACAAACATGGTTCCATGGTCACACAGAATTTTCTTCTTTCTTCTTCCCCCTCCTCCTTTTTCCTCCTTTTTCTCCTCCTCCTCCTCCTCCTCCTCCTCCTCCTCCTCCTCCTCCTCCTTCTCTCTCTCTCTCTCTCTCTCTCTCTCTCTCTCTCTCTCTCTCTCTCAATATGTATGTGTGTAGATGCATATTTCTCACAGTGCACATGGATCTCAGAGTTCAAACCTAGCTGTTTGCCATTGCCTTCCATCTTGTTTGAAATTAATTTTATTATTGGCTTGACAAATGCCAGGATAGCTTGGCTACTAGCAGCCAGTTATTCTTCTGTTTCTACTTCCCATCTCACTGTAGAAGGGCTAGGATCACGCATGTGAACTATCATGTCTAGAAGTGGGTTCTGAGGATTGAACCTGAGATTCTCTGATTTACACACTTCCTCCATTAAACCATCTTCCAATTCCATGTTGTACTTTTGACATAAAATTGGTACTGGAATCCATTGTAGGGCTGCATGAACCTAAATGGCAGGATCTTTACAATTATTTATTCATGAACTCCTAGTTGTTAGCACAGCTCCATATCTATTTCAGGCACCCAGTCACTTATGAATGAATAAACTCAGTCAATAAATGTATCCTGCTTACCATGGCATCCTGTGTTTCTTTAGCCATTTCTTAATAATGTGGTCCTTGTGTCAGCAGTAGACTCAGTAGCAGTGCCTCAAAAGTTTTACAAATGCCAAATCCTAGCGACCACTACAGACTTAATGAAACATAAGTTAAAGGCTTTTAGTGCTCTTTCAAGGAAACTGAGATGAAGTAACAAGTTGAAAGCCAATGTTGACAGATAGCACCCCTGTATAGTCATTAGAACCATTTGACTAGCTCTAAAGAACACAGTATCTCTGACCTTAGACTTACTTCAGAACAATAAATTTAATATATTTATATGTTTTGATAGTTTAAAAACTTTAGTATCATTTATGTATATAGGTAGGTTTCAAGGGCTATCAAACAAACCCATTTTTCTGAATTATTTCTTCTTCTCTTGTGATCCACTTCTAATAATTTTACAATTAATAACTTCTTTTCTCTAGTTAAAAACTTATAAATGTCTATGTTTAAAAGGCTTAGATATATTTTCCTTTTAGTATAATGGCTAACCTTATCCACACAGTCTCCTGTTATCAGAAACCTACAGTTAAACTAATATTTAAATTTCTCCACACATAGCATACCCCAAATAGCTTGCTCTGTGTCTGCAAATATCTCATTAAGAAATACCTCATGGTCCAAGTATTACATTAATTGCAAAGATTTCTATAAATGCAATATTCTGTTACTATTAATTATAGTATACATTCCTAGAAGAGTATGTGATTATTTACTCTTTTATACCAACATATCTAAAACCCTACATCATCATTTCATTTATTTTCAGTAACTTTTCATTGATTAAAATCACCATAAACATACCTTTAAACAAGATTTACTAAAGGTTGACTTTCACAATCAAACTGCTTTAGGATAGCCATAGCATCACATAGAAAGTAAATTTAACATAAAAGAAATATAATACAACATTTTTTGACAGCAACTCCATCCCTTTATTTACTAGACTTGTTTTTTCTATATTCTTTGTTTACATTCCAAATGATTTTCCCTTTCCTGGTTCTTCCCTCCCCATAAGTCCCATAAGCCCTTAACTAGACTTGTAAAGGAAAATTCAAGTTCAAGTATTTTTTTTCTTTCCCTGTCTTCAAGTCCCCAACTAGATAGTTAAGTAGCCATAGGGACCAGATCTTGACTTGATGATATTACAGACTGAGAAACTTGCCTCCAACCCTAGTGTTCTGGCTATGTGTACAGCACCCCTCTGTAGTAAGACTTTCGGTTTCTTTAAAAACACAGAAATGTCATAGTAACATGACATTTCCATATTCCAGGTATAGGATATGGGGCTACTTTAAAATGTCCACAGCAGTGACTATGATTTGCCAGGTGCTCTAGCAGGGGTGTGATTTTGCCAGCTGCAGAGAGTTTCTACAAGTGTATGACATTTGGAATTCTTGGGACTTTTGAAAGGGTATGTAAATGCTAGAGCCAGGAGAGGGCAATAGCTTCTGCTGTAGCATCTCTTATTGCTGCTATTCCTCTTACTGTAGTTGAGGATTGTTGCAGTTTGTCAAGTTGTCAGGGGCAAAGAGATGAGAAGAAAGTAGATAACTTAACTGTGAGGATCAAACTTACACCAAGGAACTTCATGTCCCTAATTAGCAGGAAGTATCAATATCAATGTGCCATTCCCCCCTAGCCTTCTTTGTGTCCTACCTCGTGTTGGAAAGTGGATTGGAAAGGTCGATTATGGTTAGAGAAGGGGCATAGGAAAAGAAACCCATAAAATAGTCATACGTCTAGCTATACTTCTCTAAGAGCAGAGACCTGACTCAGTTCTGAGTGGCGAGATTCTTGAGACAAGTAACTGTCTTAACTTAGTTGGAAGGGACCTACCACATAAATGTTCTATCTTTACCAAGATGCTGAGTAAGCACCTCAGTTATCTGAGGAATGTAGAGCACAGAGATCCAATGGGAAGGACATCATCCAGAGAGATCATGTCATGCCTAAAGGAAGTACTCCATCTTCTTAGCCTGTGTCTGAAGTCAGCCTCAGACTCAGGCAGGCTTCTAGCTGAAGTAAGGGAACTCCAGCCACATGAGCTTATCTCTCAGGAGACTTGGGTGAGAGGAACTAATTCTGGAGGTCAGTTGATCAGGACTCTCCCCAGGGGTGCCAACACCTTCAGCTTGTAGTATTGATAGTCATCATCAACCTGGCTGGCACTCTGCTCTTCCACTATTCGCATCTGGCATCGATTTTTCTGTGATGTGATGGCAAGTTAACAAAGGTTAGGAAAGTAAAATATACCTCTGAAAAACGATGTTCAAAAATCTTATAAAGTACAACACTTGGCATTGCTATTATTTTAATGAATAAAGATGATAATGATGATGATGATGATGATGATGATGATGATGATGATGATGAAGTTGAGAAGGGAGCTGAAGAAGAGAAGGCAGCAATCAGGGCTGCTGCAGCCACTGATTGCATTTTATACTCTAGACTAAATTTCTCCCCAATAGTTTTTCATCCATAAATACAAATAACCCACTAACTTATACAAGTCAGAAATGCTTGGAGTTATATTCTATGTTCTTGTTTTTCTATGTCTTTCTGTAGGTTATTTCCCTTAGATACTTTCTTCTGCATGTTTCTGTAGAATTTAAATAAGGCTGGGCAAATATTGCCTCTAGAAATGCCTAGTACCTCATGGACACCCAAATTATATATTTTTCCTTTCTTCACTTCTGTGACTATGTGGATATATGTCTTTAAGGAAAATACTGTTTTATTTAAAGATAATCCAGGTATCTTGCAAAGAAAGCTTAGAACATGATATTAGCCTTCTTTCTGTAACATTTCTAGCACAATGCTTCATGTACTTGTATGCTGAAGAGCACCTGTTTTCTGTTCTCTCTCTCTCTCTCTCTCTCTCTCTCTCTCTCTCTCTCTCTGTGTGTGTGTGTGTGTGTGTGTGTGTGTGTTTCTGTCTCTCTCTCCCAATTGCTACTTCTCACCTGTCTGAGGAGCAGAGTGTTGTGAATTGAAGTGAAGCTGAACTCCACCTTGTTCATTTAATATTTTGGTGGTGAGGGCATAGCCATTATCACCTGCTATTTCCTAGAATGTATCTGTAGGAAGCTTTAATCCCTGGTATCCCTTCCTAGAATATTGTATTTGAATAAGTGCAGAAATTCGCAGCCAAGTAATTCCCCATTTATATTTTATCAACCACCCCTTTGACCTTCTCAACTGCATTAGTGCTCTGGAAGAAATAATTTCCCCTTGCTTTGATGTGTAGTACAAGTTGTCTCAAACAATTTATCATGAAGGTCTTTTGGCAGAAACAAAGCCAACACCAAAAAAAAAAAATATCTGTATTCCATTATCAAGGTGGAATGACTGCCACATCAGATGAGAAAGTGATTTATATAAATGAAAGGATGAAAGGACCCACTTCGACCAGATGAAAACAAAACAAAAACAACAACAAAAAACCAGCAGCTTTCTGGAATGATCATAAGGAGATGGTTACACCTGTTTGCTGTTCCAAAAGAAATAAAAACTAAACAGGTCTCTAATTGCCAGCATTATTTTTAATATAAACTACAAGGATTCAGTTGTCCTTTAAAATAAGTAATAGCATTTCTTTTGAGTCCTAAATATCTCCTTTTGATCACTAGTAGCAGGTCTTGGGAATGCAACACAGAAGAAAAAGTTTGGACTGAGAAGGAGAGTAAGCTTGTTAATTGGTTCTACTCTGTGAGCAGGTAGCTGAAAGCCTCATCTACATTGGAAGGTGATAGGATGGACTATGTGATTTCAAATCTATCTAAACTTTAGCTGAAATGCAGTAATGTTTAAAGCAACTGCCTCATTTCTTTGAATCATCATTGTGATCTGGAAGATTGTCATGTACTGATAATCATTTTTGATACTTCAGAATATGTGAAAAGTCACACAAAGGAGTTTTAAATTATATATCTACAGTTTTGTCCTAGTTAGTATTACTGTTGCTGTGATAAAATATCATGACCAAAGAAACTTAGGGAGCAATGGGGTTATTTCAACTTATATTTCCAAAGTAACAATTCATCACTGAGGAAAGTCTGAGCAGGAACTCCAATAGAACATGAACTTGGCCGGGCTGTGGTGGCGCACGCCTTTAATCCCAGTACTTGGGAGGCAGAGGCAGGCGGATTTCTGAGTTCGAGGCCAGCCTGGTCTACAAAGTGAGTTCCAGGACAGCCTGGGCTACACAGAGAAACCCTGTCTTGAAAAAAAAACCCAAAAAATTATAGAACATGAATTTGGAGGCAGAAGTTAATGCAGAGGCATAAAGGAGTGTTGCTTATCAGCTTGCTCCTATGTCTTGCTCAGCACAAAACCAGGCCTGTAGACCATATTTGGACCCTACCCAATCAATCATTAATTAAGAAAATGTCCCGGAGGGGATCTTCACCATCTTGGCTTCAAGACGAATCGGATGGGTAGCCCCAGATACACAGAGATATTCCTAGTCTAACATTGCTTGGGACACAGGCCTCCAGGCTTCTGCCTGTGCCCAGGAACTAGACAGTACTGCGGGCCGTCTGTGTGCCAGTCCTATCCTGGGCTCTTTGTCCTACAGAGTGATCAGCACTTGGAAAAGGTCCCCGCAGCATCCACCATCTTCTCTCCCAGACAGAGCAGACAGGTAGCATCAGGTTCACAGAGATATCACGGGTTTGACATCACTCCGGATACAGCCTGCCAGGCTTCTGCCTGCACCCAGGGACTGGACAGCTCTGTGGGCCTTCTGTGTGCCAGACCTCTTGGAGGACATTCGTGATTCAGACTGATCTGCCTTTGGAGGGGATCTTGCCTCCTGGGCAGACCAGACAGGCAACACCAGGTACACAGAGACAACCCAAGTATAACATTGCTTGGGGTGAGGCACACCAGGGTTCCAACAGGACCCAAGAGTAGGGCAGCACATCAACAATCTGTGTGAGAAGAAATACAGTCATCCAGTAGTGCAGAAAAAGCCTTACAGGCTCACAGGAAGTTCAAGCACCAGCCAGTGACAAGAGGACCAACTAATGCCAGAGATAATCAGATGGCAAAATGCAAACGTAGGAGCATTACTAACAGAAATAAAGGCAATATGGCAGCATCTGAAACCAATTCTCCAACAACAGCAAGTCCTGGATACCCCAACACACCAGAAAAACAAGATTTGGATTTAAAATCACTGGTCATGATGCTGTTAGAGGAACACAAGAAGGACATAAAGAAATCTCTTAAAGACATATAGGAAAACAAGAATCAAAAGGTAGAAGCTCTTACAAGGGAAACACAAAAATCATTTAAAGAAATTCAGGAGAATATGGGTCAACAGATAGAAGCCAATAAACAGGAAATGCAAAAATCACTTAAAGAAATACAGGAGAACTTGGGTCAACAGGCAGAAGTCATGAAAGAGGAAACACAAAAATCTCTTAAAGAATTACAGGAAAACAAATACAAGTGAAGGAACTGAGCAAAACCATCCAGGATCTAAAAACAGAAGTAGAAACAACTAAGAAATCGCAAAGGGAGAGAACTTTAGAGAAGGAAAACCTTGGGAAGAAATCGGGAGCCATAGATGCAAATATCAACAACAGAATATAAGAGATAGAAGAAAGAATCTCAGGTGCTGGAGATACCATAGAAACCATTGACACAACAGTCAAAGAAAATGCAAAATGCAAAAAGCTTGTAACATAAAACATCCAGGAAACCCCGGACAAAATGAGAAGACCAACCCTAAGGATTATAAGTATGAATGTAAAGATGAGAGTGAAGATTTACAACTTAAAGGGCCAGAAAATATCTTCAACAAAATTATGGAAGAAAACTTCCCTAACCTAAAGAGAGAGATAGATACCCATGAATATACAAGAAGCCTACAGAACTCCAAACAAACTGGACAAGAACAGAAATACCTCCTGTTACATAATAATCAAAACCCCAAATATACTAAACAAAGAAAGAATATTAAAAGCAGTAAGAGAAAAGGGGAAAGTAACATATAAAGGAAGACCTATCAGAATTACACCAGACTTCTCACAAGAGACCATGAAAGCTAGAAGATCCTGGGCAGATCTCATACAGACTCTAAGAGCAAACAAATGCCAGCCAAGACTACTATACCAAGCAAAACTCTCAATCACCATAGGTGGAGAAACCAAGATATTCCATGATAAAACCACATTATACAATATCGTTCCACAAACCCAGCTCTATGAAGGATAATAGGTGGAAAACACCAATACAAGGAGGTAAACTACACCCTGGAAAAAGCAAGAGAGTAACCTTCCATCAAACCCAAACAAAGATAACCACTCAAATATAAAAATAAGATAAAAAATAACAGGAAGTAATAATCACTACTACTTAATTTCTCTTAACATCAATGGACTCAATTCCCCATAAAAAGACATAGAGTAACAGCCTGGATATGTAAACAGGACCCTACATTTTACTGCATACAGGAAACATACCTCAGTGTAAGAAGACAAACACTACCACAGAGTAAAAGGCTGGAAAACAATTTTACAAACAGTCTTAGGAAATAAGCCAGAATAGCCATTCTAATATCAGATAAAATTGACTTCCAATGTAAAGTCATCAAAAAGGCACAGAAGAACTCTTCTTACTGGTCAAAGAAAAACTCCACCAAGAATAGCTCTCAATTCTGAACATCTATGCTCCAAATGCAAGGGCACCCACATTCATTCAAGAAACTTTACTAAACCTCAAAGGAAAGTATACATTGCACCTAAACAAAATTATTGTGGGTGACTTCAACACTTCACGCTCCTCAATAGACCAATCAGGAAAAGAGAAATTAAACAGGGACACAGTGAAACTAATTGAAGCTTTGGACTAATTGTATTTCACAAATATATGTATAACATTTCATCCTAAAGCAAAAGAATATACCTTTTACTTGGTACCTCATGGTACCTTCTCCAAAATCGACCATATAATTGGTCACTAGACATACCTCAACAGATATAAGATCGAACTTATCCAATGCCTCCTATCAGATCACTATGGAGTAAGAGTGGTCTTCAATAACAAAAAAACAACAGAAAGCCCACATACACATGGAAGCTGAACAATATTCTACTCAATGATAACTTGGTCAAGGAAGAAATGAAGAAATTTAAGACGTTTTAGAATTTAATTATAATGAAGGCACAATATACCCAAATTTATGGGACACAATGAAAGCAGTCCTGAGAGGAAAACTCATAGCCCAGAGTGCCTCCAAAATGAATCTGGAGAAAGCATACACTAGCAGCTTAATGTCACACCTGAAAGCATTGGAACAAAAAGAAGCTAATTCACCCAGGAGGAGGAGAAGACAGGAAATCATCCAACTCGGGGCAACCTACTTGTTCAATCAAGTAGAAACAGAACCATACAAAGAATCAACAAATCCAGGAGCTGGTTCTTTGAGAAAATCAATAAGATAGATTAAACCCTTAGCCAGACAAACCAGGGGGCATAGAGACAGTATCCAAATTAACAAAATTAGAAATGAAAAGGGAGATATAACAACAAAAACTGAGGAAATTAAAAAAATCATTAATTTTTTAATTAGTTAAAAGGAAATTAAAAGAAAAGCCTGTAATCAACACAACTGGAAAAACTGGAGGAAATGGATAATGCCCTAGACAGATATCAAATACCAAAATTAAATCAGGATCAAATAGATCTAAGCAGTCCCATAACCCCTAAAGAAATAGACAGGGTCATAGAAAGTCTTCCAACCAAAAAACAAAAAAAAAAAAAAACAAAAAAAAAAAACACAGGACCAGATGGTTTTAGTGTAGAATTATCTCAGACCTTCAAAGAAGACCTAACACCAATACTCTTCAAACTATTCCACAAAATAGAAGCAGAATTAACACTACCAAACTTGTTCTATGAAGCCACAATAATGTTGATACCAAAACCAAACAAAGATCTAAAAAAGGAAGAAGGCTTCAGACCAATTTCTCTTATTGATGCAAAAACACTCAATAATATTCTTGCCAACTGAATCAAAGAACACATTAAAATGATAATTCACCATGATCAAGTATGTTTCATCTCAGGGATGCAGGGATGCTTCAATATAAGGAAATCCATCAATGCAATCCTCTACATAAACAAACTGAAAGAAAAGAAACACATGGTCATTTCATTAGATTCTCACAAAGTATTTGACAAACTTCAGAATCCTTTCATGCTAAAAGTCTTGGAAAGAACAGGAATTCAAGGTCCATAGCTAAACATAGTAGAAGCAATATACAGCAAACTGGTAGCCAACATCAAACTAAATGTAGAGAAACTTGAAGCAATCCCACTAAAATCAGGGACTGGACAAGGCTGCCCCCTCTCTCCATATCTTTTCAATATAGTATTTGAAGTTCTAGCTAGAGAATTAGATGACATAAGGAGGTCAAAGGGATACAAATTGGAAAGGAAGAAGTCAAACCACCACTATTTGCAGATGATAAGATAGTATACATAAGTGACCCAAAAACCTCCACCAGAGACCTCCTACAGCTGATAAACAACTTCAGCAAAGTAGCTGGTTATAAAATCAACTCAAGCAAATCAGTAGCCTTCCTATACTCAAAGATAAGCAGGCTGAAAAGGAAATTAGGGAAATGACACCTTTCACAATAGCCACAAACAATATAAAGTATCTTGGCATGACTCTAATTAAACAAGTGAAAGATCTGTATGACAAGAATTTCAGGTCTCTGTAGAGGGAAATCAACAAAGACCTCAGAAAATGGAAAAATCTTCCGTGGTCTTGGATTGTCAGGATTAATATAGTAAAAATGGCCATCTTGCCAAAAGCAATATACAGATTTAATGCAATCCCCATCAAAATCCCAACTCAGTTCTTTATAGAGTTAGAAAGAGCAATTCTCAATTTCATCTTGAATAACAAAAAATCCAGGATAGCTAAAACTATTCTCAACAGTAAAAAGTCTTCTGGAGGGCCGGGCGGTGGTGGAGCACGCCTTTAATCCCAGCACTTGGGAGGCAGAGGCAGGCGGATCTCTGAGTTCGAGGCCAGCCTGGTCTATAGAGTGTGTTCCTGGACAGCCAGGGCTCTACAGAGAAACTCTGTCTCGGAAAAAAAACAAAACAAAACAAAAAAAAATCTTCTGGAGGTATCAGTATCTCAGAACTAATCAGTAGTACTGAGCAATAATGTTAAAGACTGCATGGTATTGGTACAGTGACAGGCAATAGATCAATGGAATATGATTGAAGACCCAGGAATAAACCCACACACCTATGGTCTCTTTATCTTCGACAAAGGAACTAAAATCATCCATTGGAAAAAAAAAAGATAGCCTTTTCAATAAATGGTGCTGGTTCAACTGTATGTTAACATGAAGAAGAATGGGAATTGATCCATTCTTATTTCCTTGCACTAAGCTCAACTACAAGTGGATCAAGAAACTCCACATAAAAGCAGACACCCTGAAACTAATAGAAAAGAAACTGGGCAAGACCCTTGAAGACATGGGCACAGGGGGAAAGTTCCTGAACAGAACACCAAGAGCTTATGCTCTAAGATCAAGAATTGACAAATGGGACCTCATAAAATTACAAAGTTTCTGTAGGGCAAAGGACACTGTCAAAAGAACAAAATGGCAACCAACAAATTGAGAAAAGATCTTCACCAACCCTACATTCAACAGAGGGCTAATATCCAATATATACAAAGAACTCAAGAAGTTAGACTCCAGAGAACCCAATAACCCTATTAAAAATGGGGTACAGGGCTAAACAAAGAATTTTCACCTGAAGAACTTTGAATGGCTGAGAACACCTTAAAAAATGTTCAACATCATTAGTCATAGTGAAATGCAAGTCAAAACAACCCTGAGATTTCACCTCACACCACCCACATTGTCTAAGATTAAAAACTCAGGAGACAGCCGGTATTGACGAGGACATAGAGAAAGAGGAACACTCCTCCACTGCTGGTCGGAATGCAAGTTGGTACAACCACTCTGGAAATCAGTCTGGCGGTTCCTCAGAAAACTTGGCATGATACTTCTGGAGGACCCTGCTATAGCATTACTGGGGATATAACCAGAGTATTCCCTGGCATGCAAAAAGGACAAATTCCCCTCTATGTTCATAGCAGCCTTATTTATAATACCCAGAATCTGGAAAGAACCCAGAAGTCCCTCAATGGAGGAATGGATACAGAAAATGTGGTATATTTGCACAATGGAATACTACTTATCTACTAAAAACAATGAATTCATGAAATCCTTAGGCAAATGGTTGGAACTGGAAAATATCCTAAGTGTGGTAACTCATTCACAAAAGAACACATATGGAATGCAGTCACTGATAAGTGGATATTAGCCCAGAAGCTCTGAATACCCAAGACACAACTCACATATCAAATCATTCCCAAGAAGGAAAGAAAGGCCCCTGGTCCTGGAAAAGCTTTATGCAGCTTTGTAGGTGATTATCAGGACAGAGAATTGGGATGGGTTTGATTGAGGTTCCGGTGGAGGGAAGAGAGCCCATGGGACTTATGGGAAGGGGGGAACCAGGAAAGGGAAAATCATTTAGAATGTAAACAAAGAATATAGAAAATAAAAAAAAAGAAAGAAAAAGTCTAACAGGATGATCTTGTGGAAGAATTTTCTGCTTTTTTTTGCTTTCTTTCCTTTCCCTTCCTTTCCTTTTCCTTTCTTTCTTTGTTTCTAACTTTGTTTCTGTTTGTTTCTTCCTCCCTCCCTCCCTCCCTCCCTCCCTCCCTCACTTCCTCTCCCTCTCTTTCCCCCTCTCTCTTTCTTTCTTTTCTTCTGTAATTTGTTTTCTTTTATGCTCATTGGTGTTTCTCCTGTATGTGTGCCTGTGTACTGGTGTCAGAAGCCCTAGAACTAGAGTTAAAGATAATTGTGAGTTACCATGTATACTTTGGAAATTGTTCTCTTAACTGTTCACCCATCTTTCTTAATTTATCTGTCCTCCTAGAGGATTTCAGCTTCTGTCAAGTTAACTTAAAGCTTTCCAGCACTACTTTTGCTTATGAAAAAATCACAATGATAACAAAGCTAATTAAATCAAGATAAATGTGTGATTGATAAATTTCTGAGTGAATATGAATCACAACACTGAATCTGAAAAGAAAGTGACAGTTCAATGCTCATGAATATTCCAGGTATAGATTACATAGACTTCCAACATAAAATGATAAGAAATCAATGTCCTCTTGCCACACCCCTCCTAGAAGAACAAAATGGCTTTGGTGGATGTTCATTAGATTCTGACAGAGAATGGACAGAGGTCTAAGTTTTTAATTCCCAAGGTCAACACAATAAAACTTAGTAGGCCTAGTGAAGCATGGAATTATACAAAAGGATGAAGACTCACATCTATGGATATCATAGAACAGTTTCTTTGAGATAATAGAAGCCTTTGATTCCTTTATTGACAGGCTGGTTTTGTTTGTTTTTGTTTTTGTTTTCTTTTACTTTCAAGTTGCTAAAAGAGAGAAAGAAAGAAAAGTCCATTTTTCTAGGGCAAAAATTAAACCAAGGAAATAATGACTCTGTATTAGAGTTCATAAATATTGTATGAAATTTTTGTCAAGACAAAGCAACTTATCATTCCACAAACTTGCAGGCATTTGAAATGTACAGAAGGAAATTAAAGATAATGATAGATTTCTCAAAGAACTCCAATTAAGTTCTTAATGGATCTGTAAGGAAAGAACACAGGAATGTGTGTGTGTGTGTGTGTGTGTGTGTGTGTGTATGATATATATATATATATATATATGTATATATATACATATATATATATATATGTATATATATATATATATATATATATATATATAGAGAGAGAGAGAGAGAGAGAGAGAAGTGTAGAAAGGGAAGAAAATAACATTATTCAGAAATTACAAAACTATTTATGTACATTGGGGCTAGTGGGACTAAACAACATACAAAGGTATCTATAGAAACTGAAAAATATTATTGAAAATTTAACCATAGTATTTGAAATTTAATTTGCAGACATGTACCTTCTGTGAGTGGGTTCCTCTCTTTATCAGAAACTTAATTCTCTTGAAGTAAGGTGAACATTCATTGAAACACTGCCAAATTGGGAGGCAGCATCTAAGACTTGTTCTGCATTGATAATGTTATCCATCCCTCCACTAGTTTACTTGCCTTTATTGAGTTCTAATGTAAAGTATAACCTAGAAGGTTCAAAATTACCTAATCATTCCTACACCTGTAACCAAGAAACAAATGTGGGTGTTCACAAGGACTCAGTGTTTGATAATGTGTAATTAGTAATTCTTCTTGCCTTATCCTTTTCTGATGAATGCATCTAGGAGAAAAAGTTTTTTTTTTTTCTTAAAAGAAACAGTGAAGTGGGAGAAATAGTTTTAGTCTTCATTCCAGTGGTAGTTATTGTAGGTATTCTGTCCAAGCTCCACCCCACAGTTAGCTGACAATACCCAGGTATGCCCCACCCCATATGCCTGGCCCACTATAAGAGGGGCTGCCTGCCCCTCCTCGCTCTCTTCTTCCTCTCTCTTGCTTTCTCATCACACTCTCACCTTTCTGCCCCTCTTGGGCTCTCTCCCCTCCCCCTCTCTCCATGTGGTCATGGCCGGACTCCACTCCTCTCTACTCCCTCTACTCTCTCTGCCTCTACTATACCATTGACTCCCATCCTCTTCCCTAAATAAACTATATTCTATACCATGTCAGTGTGTGCGTGGTCCTTGAGGAGGAAGGGATGCCTAGGCATGGGCCCTCTTAGGTATCCCCCTTCTCCCACGCCGCCATGCCACACTCCCTAATACCCTTTCTCTCTTTTATATCCCATCATATGGTGCCAAAACCTGGGAACAACAACATTAATCAACACCACTAAACCATCAGTTGTACAATTCTGTTTAAAGTTATTAAACTGTACATTAAAAATATATTTCTCAGCCAGGCATGGAGGCACGCACCTGTAATCCCAGCACTTAGGAGGCAGAGGCAGGCAGATCTCTGAGTTCGAGGCTAGCCTGGTCTACAGAGTGAGTTCCAGTCCAGCCAGGACTACACAGAGAAACCCTGTCTCTAAAAACCAAAAAAAAAAAAAAAAAAAAAAAAAAAAAAAAAAGAACTTCAAAAATATATTTCTCTACATTGCACATCAATAAGCATGGGCTTTCTAAAGTATAGGAGTTTATAAATTAGCATACTGGATATTAAATAACCTATCTTTAAAGTTTTCTCATCAGATAAAACACGCACCACAAAACTAAATGACTTGAATTTTGTACTAGGTCCCACATTGTAGATGATACACTACATATCCTTAAATCGATCTTCATCAGGAAAGGTTTTACCATTGGCAATGTAAATGAAGAAGATATTCAATAAAAAAAAGAATAAAAAAAAAGAAACCAAATGTGAGAATTACCAAAAAGTACACACCAAAATGTGTTTTTATTTATTTCTCTCTTTTTTGTTTTGTTTTGTTTTGTTTAAACTTTTCTTTTTTATTTTTAGATTTTTTTTTATTTTCTATATTCTTTGTTTACATTCCAAAGGCTTCCCCCTTTCCCAGATCCCCCCTCACCATATGTCCCATAAGTCTTCTTCACCCCCACCCCTGCCCACTCCCCAATCACCCCCCAACCCTTTCTCTTCTGGTACTCTCCTGCAAAACTGGATCTGGTCTTTTCAGGATCAGTGTCCTCTCCTTCCTTCTTCTTGGTAATCTTTTGATTTGCTAATTGAGGCTTAAGTATTCAGAGCTTCTGGGCTCTTTAATATCCACTTATCAGTGACTGCATTTCATATGTATTCTTTTGTGATTGGGTTAATTAGGATTATGTTTTCCCAATACAACCATTTGCCTACAAATTGCATGAATTCGTTATTTTTAATTGCTGAGTAGTATTACATTGTGAAAATATACCACATTTTCTGTATCCATTCCTCCTTTGAGGGACATCTGGGTTCCTTCCAACTTTTGGCTATTATAAATAAGGCTGTTATGAATATTGTGGAACATGTATCTTTACTGCATGCAGGGGAATCCTCTGGGTATATTCCCAGGAGTGGTATGACAGGGTTCACAGGAAGTGTCATGCCCAATTTTCTGAGGAACCACCAGACTGATTTCCAGAGCGGTTGTACCTTCTTGCATTCCCACCAACAGTGGAGGAGTGTTCCTCTTTCTCCACAACCTCGCCAGCACTTGTTGTCTCTTGAGTTTTTAATCTTAGCCATTCTGACTGGTGTGAGGTAGAATCTCAGGGTTGTTTGGATTTGCATTTCCCTGATGACTAATGATGTTGAACATCTCTTAAGATGCTTCTCAGCCATCCGAATTTCTTCAGATGAAAATTCTTTGTTTAGCTCTGTAACCCATTTTTAATAGGGTTATTTGGTTCTTTGGGGTCTAACTTCTTGAGTTCTTTGTATATATTGGATATATACAGTATATATATATATATATATATATATAGATAGATAGATAGATAGATAGAGATAGATAGATAGATAGATAGATAGATAGATAGATAGATAATACTTTTCTCAACAATAAAAGGAATTCTCGGGGAATCAATATCCCTAACCTCAAGCAGTACTACAGAGGAATTGTGTTAAAAACTGCATGGTATTGGTACAGCGGCAGGCAAGTAGATCAATGGAATAGAATTGAAGACCCAGAATTGAACCCACAGAGCTATGGTCACTTGATCTTTGATAAAGGAGCTACAACCATTCAGTGGAAAAAAGATAGCCTTTTCCAGAAATGGTGCTGGTTCAACTGGAGGTCAACATGCAGAAGAATGCAAATTGACCCACTAATAACCCTCTGTCAGAAGTGGGGTTGGTGGAGATCTTTTCCAAATTTGTTGGTTGCCGTTTTGACCTTCTGACAGTATCCTTTGCCTTACAGAAACTTTGTAATTTTATGAGGTCCCATTTGTCAATTCTTGATCTAAGAGCATAAGCTATTGGATTCTGAGCATTCTGTTCAGGAACTTTCCCTCTATGCCCATGCCCATGTCATCCAGGGTCTTCCCCAGTTTCTTCTCTATTAGTTTCAGTGTATCTGGCTTTATGTGGAGGTCCTTGATCCACTTGGAGTTGATCACAAGGAGATTAGAGTGGGTCAATTTGCATTCTTCTGCATTTGGACCGTAAATGTTCAGTATTGAGAGTTCTTTTTGGTGAATTTTTCCTTTGACCAGCAAGAAGTGACCTTCTGTGTCTCTTTTGATGACTTTAGGTTGAAAGTCAATTTTATCTGATATTAGAATGGCTACTCCGGCTTGTTTCCTGAGACCATTTGCTTGTAAAATTGTCTTCCAGCCTTTTACTCTAAGGTAGTGTTTGTCTTTGACACAGAGATGTGTTTCCTGTATGCAGCAAAATGTAGGGTCCTGTTTCTGTATCCAGTCTGTTAGTCTATATCTTTTTATTGGGGAATTGAGTCCATTGATATTAAGAGATATTAAGGAATAGTAATTATTACTTCCTGACATTTTTGACATTATTTTTTATATTTGAGTGGTTATCTTCTTTTGGGTTTGATAAGAGGGGGTTTCTATCTTGCTTCTTCTGGGGTGTGGTTACCCCCTTGTGTTGGTGTTTTTCCCCTATTAATTTTTGTAGGGCTGGGTTTGTGGAAAGATATTGTGCAAATTTGGTTTTGTCATGGAATACCCTGGTTTCTCCATTTATGATGATGGTCTCAGCTGAGTAGTCTGGTGTAATCCGATAGGTCTTCCTTGATATGTTACTTGGCCTTTTTCTCCTACTGCCTTTAACATTCTTTCTTTCTTTAGTACATTTGGGGGTTTGATTATTATGTGATGGGAGATATTTCTGTTCTGGTCCAGTCTGTTTGGAGTTCTGTAGGCTTCTTGAATATTCATGGGCATCTCTCTCTTTAGGTTGGGCAAGTTTACTTCCATAATTTTGTAGAAGATATTTGCTTGCCCTTTAATTTGTATATTTTCCCTCTCATCTATGCCTATAACCCTTAGTTTTGGTCTTATCATTGTGTCCTGGATTTCCTGGGTGTTTTGCGTTATAAGCTTTTTGCATTTTCTTGGACTGTTGAATCAATGGTTTCTATGGTATCTTTGCCATCTGAGATTCTTTCTTCTATCTCTTGTATTCTATTGTTGATATTTGCGTCTATGTCCCCTGATTTCTTCCCAAAGTTTTCTATCTTTAAAGTTGTCTCCCTTTGCGTTTTCTTAGTTGTTTCTACTTCTCTTTTTAGATCCTGGATGGTTTTGCTCAGATCTTCTGCTTGCTAGTTTGTATTTTCATGTATTTCTTTAAGAGATTTTTGTGTTTCCTCTTTCGTGACTTCTACTTGTTGACCCACATTCTCCTGTATTTCTTTAAGTATTTTTGTAATTCCTCCGTATTGATTTCTATTTTTGATCCATATTCTCCTGAATTTCTTTGCGTGATTTTTGTGTTTTCCTTGTAATGGCTTCTAATTTTTGATCCATTTTCTCCAGTATTTCTTTAAGAGATTTATCGATGTGTTCCACTATTAGCATCCTGACCAGTGATTTTAGTTCCAAATCTTATTTTTCTGGTGTGTTGGGGTATCTGGGACTTACTGCTGTTCGGGAACTGGGGTCCGATGCTGCCATATTGCCTTGATTTCTGTTAGTAATGTTCCTACGTTTACCTTTTGCCATCCGGTTATCTCTTGCCTTAGTTGGTTCTGTAGTCACTAGCTGGTGCTTGAACCTCCTGTGTGTTCGTAAGGCTATTTCCTCACCACTGGATGACTGGGTTTCCCCTGGCAGAGATTGCTGGTGTGTTGTTCTCCTCTTGGGTGCCATTGCACGCCTGGTGTATCTTGCTCCAAGCAATGTTATATTCGGTTATCTCTGTGGACCTGATGGTCCTTGTCTTCTCTAGTTCTGCTTGCTTCGTCCAGTCAGCAGCAAGGATGGCAGGGTTGGCCACAGGAGTGTGGAGTGCAGGGCCTCCCACAGGGCAGAGAACACACGCCCTGCTGGAACACAGGAACTTGTGCTCTGCCAAGCTCCCATTCTTAGATGACTGGGTGGTGGCCTGAGTCCCCAGAGATCTTATGCTTGGGATATCTCAGATTTCTGGTTCTGCCTGCTCAATCCAAGCAGCAGCCACCAAGATGGCTGTAGTTATGCAGAGTGTAGGGTCCCCCTCAGGGTGCAGATCCCACATCTGGTTGGGACCCAGGAACTGCTGCTCTGTCCAGATTGCTGCTTGGCATCCTTGAGTCCCCAGAGATCCCAAATTCTGGATATCACGGGTACCTGGTCCTGCTCACTTAGTCCAGTCAGCTGCAAGGATGCTGGGGGTGGCTGCGGGGAGTGGGGAGTGCAGTGTCTTCCACAGGGCAGAGAACCCCTGCCCTGCTGGAACACAGGAACAGCTGCTCTGCCCATGTCTCTCTATTATAATCTATTATATATATATATATATATATATATATATATACACACACACACACATATATATACATATATATACATATATATACATATATATACATATGTATATATATGTATACACACACATACACACACACACACACACACACACACACACACACCCTCCTGTATTTGTGTGCATGTATAGAGCATTTAGCATAGAAATCAATAACCATGTACATATTTAACTTTAACATTACACATCCCTTATAAGATTTATGGTATTTTGCCTCTTCACTTGTGGTTTCCAAGATCTCTTTGATGCTCAAAAATGTTAAAAATTTGTTCTTCTTTAATGTGATATGTCAGAAACTCACATTACTGGCTGGGTATGGTTGAATAAGCATTTTGTATACGGAGGTTAGAAGAACTGGAATTCTAAGACAGTCTCAGATAAATATGGAGTTCTTACAGAGCACGGACCACATAAAACCTTGTCTCAAATATTATAGCATGAAAATCATGCTTCAATTTGGGCCACCATCTTCACTCCCAGTTGGACAGGACAGGCAGCTCCAGGTACAGAGATATCCTGAGTTTAACAGCACTTGGGACACAGACTGCCAGGCTTCTGCCTGCACCCAAGACCTGGGCAGCTCTGTGGTTCATCTGTGTGCCAGCCTGTCCAGGGTCCTTTGCCCTGCAGAGTAATCGGCACTTGGAGGGGCTCCCTGCCACCATCTTTGCTCCAAGTCAGACAGGACAGACAGCTCCAAGTACACAGAGACAACCCCGAGTATAACATTGCTTGGGGCAAGTCGCACCAGGGCTCCAACAGCACCCAAGAGTAAGACAGCACATCAGTAATCTGTATCAGGGGAGTCATCAAGAGGAGCAGAAATAGCCTTACAGGCTTACAGGTGGTTCAAGCACCAGACAGTGACAACAGGACCAACTAACACCAGGGATAATCAGATGGCAAAAGGCAAACTTAAAATTTGGATGGCTGAGAAGCACCTTAAAAAATGTTCAACATCATTAGTCATTAGGGAAATGCAAATCAAAACAACCCTGAGATTTCACCTCATACCAGTCAGAATGGCTAAGATTAAAACCTCAGGAAACAGCGGGTGTTGGCGAGGATGTGGAGAAAGAGGAACACTCCTCCACTGCTGGTTGGATTGCAAGATTGTACAACCACTCTGGAAATTAGTCTGGCAGTTCCTCAGAAAACTAGACATGATACTTCCAGAGGACCCTGCCATACCACTACTAGGCATATACCCAGAAGATTCCCCAGCATGCAATATGGATACATGCTCCACTATGTTCATAGCAGCCTTATTTATAATAGCCAGAAGCTGGAAAGAACCCAGATGTCCCTCAATGGAGGAATGGATACAAAAACTGTGGTATATATACACAAAGGAGTATTAGAAACAATGAATTCATGAAATTCTTAGACAAATTGATGGAGCTGGAAAACATCATTCTAAGTGAAGTAACTCAGTCCCAAAAGGATCCCATGGTATGCACTCACTGATAAGTGGGTATTAGCCTAGAATCTTGTAACACCAAAGACACAATCCACATTCCAAAGGATGTCCGACAAAAAGGAAGGAGTGGACCCTGGATCTGGAAAGGCTCAATGCATCAGTGTAGGGGAATACCAGAACAGGGAAGTGGGAAGGGGTGGATGGGGGGAGAGGGGAAGGGAAAAGGGCCCATGGGACCTTTAGTGGGTGGGGAACCAGGAAAGGGCAAATGAAATGTAAATAAAGAATATATCCAATTAAAAAGAATGTTATTAAGAGAAATCAAGGCAATATGGTAGCATCTGAGGCCAATTCTCCAACAACAGCAAGTCCTGGATATCCCAACACACCAGAAAAACAGAATTTGGATTTAAAATCACTGGTCATGATGCTGTTAGAGGAACACAAGGAGGACATAAATAAATCTCTTAAAAAATACAGGAGAAAATGGAATAAAGTTAGAAGCCTAAGGGAAACACAAAAATCATTTAAAGAAATGCAGGAGCATATGGGTCAACAGAAGCCAATAAGGAGGAAATGCAAAAAATCACTTAAAGAAATACAAGAGAACTTGGGTCAACAGGAAGAAGTCATGAAAGAGCAAACACAAAAATCTCTTAAAGAATTACAGGAAAACACAAACAAACAAGTGAAGGAACTGAGCAAAGCCATCCAGGATCTAAAAACAAGTAAAAACAACCAAGAAATCATAAAGGGAGAGAATTTTAGAGATAGAACACCTTGGGGATAAATCAGGGGTCATAGATGCCAATATCAACAACAGAATACAAGAGATAGAAGAAAGAATCTCAGATGCATAAGATTCTATAGAAAGCATTGACTCTACAGTTAAAGAAAATGCAAAATGTAAAAAGCTTGTAACCCAAACCATCTAGGAAATCCAGGACACAATGAGAAGACCAAACCTAAGGATTATAGGTATGAATGTGAAGATGAGAGTGAAGATTTACAACTTAAAGTACCAGCAAATATCTTCAACAAAATTATGGAAGAAAACTTCCCTAACCTAAAGAGAGAGATGCCCATGAACATACAAGAAGCCTACAGAAGTCCAAGCAGACTGGACCAGAACAGAAATAATTCCTGTCATAATAATCAAAACCCCAAATGTACTAAACAAAGAAAGAATATTAAAGACACTAAGAGAAAACGGCCAAGTAACATATAAAGGAAGACCTATTGGAATTACACCAAACTTCTCACCTGAGACCATGAAAGCTAGAAGATCCTGGGCAGATCTCATGCAGACTCTAAGAGAACAAAAATGCCAGCCCAGACTACTAAACCCAGCAAAATGCTCAATCACCATAGATGGAGAAACCAAGTTATTCCATGATAAAACCAAATTTACACAATATCTTTCCATAAACCCAGCCCTACAAAGGATAGTAGGTGGAAAACACCAATACAAGGAGGGAAACTGCATCATGGAAAAAGCAAGATAGTAACCTGTTTTCATCAAACCAAAAAGAAGAAAATCACTCCAACATAAAAATAACATCAAAAATAACAGGAATAATCACTATTCCTTGATATCTCTTAACATCAATGGACTCAGTTCCCCAATAAAAAGAAATAGATTAACAGATTGGATATATAAACAGGACATTACATTTTACTGCATACAGGAAACACATGTCAGTGTCAAAAACAAACACTACCTTAGAGCAATAGGATGGAAAACAATTTTACAAGCAAATGTCTCAGGAAACAAGCTTGAGTAGCCATTCTAATAGCAGATAAAATTGACTCTCAACCTAAAGTCATCAAAAGAGTCATGGAAGGACACTTCATACTGGTCAAAGGAAAAATCCATCAAGAACTCACAATTCTGAACATCTATCCTCCAAATGCAGGGGCATCCACATTCATAAAAGAAACGTTACTAAATCTCAAAGCACACATTGCACCTAACACAATAATTGTGGGTGACTTCAACACTCCACTCTCCTCAATGGACCAATTAGGAAACCAGAAACTAAACAGTGACACAGTAAAACTAATTGAAACTTTGAAACAATTGGATTATATGTATGTATGTATGTATGTATGTATGTATGTATGTATGTGTGTATATACACACACACACACACACACACACACACACAACATTTCATCCTAAAGCAAAAGAATATACTATTTTCTCAGCACCTCATGGTACCTTCTCCAAAATTGACCATAATTCATAATATAACAGACCTCAACAGATATAAGAAGGTAGACTTAATCCCATGCCTCTTATCAGATCACTAAGGCATAAGAGTGGTCTTCAATAGCAACAAAAACAACAGAAAGCCCACATATACATGGAAGCTGAATACTCAATGATACCTTGGTCAAAGAAGAAATAAAGAAATCAAAGACTTTCTAGAATTTAATGAAAATGAAGGCACAACATACCCAAATTTATGGGACACAATGAAAGCAGTGCTAAGGGAAAACTCATAACCCTGAGTGCCTCCAAAAAGAAACTGGAGAGAACACATACTAGCAGCTTAATGGCATACTTTAAAACCCTGGAACAAAAAGAAGTTAATTCACCCAAGAGGAGTAGAAGATGGGAAATCATCAGGGCTAAAATCAATCGAGTAGAAACAAAGAGAACCATACAAAGAATAAACAAAACCAGGAGCTGGTTCTCTGAGAAAATCAACAGGATAGATAAATCCTTAGCCAGACTTAACAGAAGGCACAGAGACAGATTAGAAATAAAAAGGGGGATATAACAACAGAAACTGAGGAAATTCAAAGAAATCATCAGATTCTACTACAAAAACCTATACTCAACACAACTGGAGAATCTGAAGGAAATAGACAATTTCCGAGACAGATACCAAAAACCAAAATTGATTCAGGATCAAATAGATCATCTAAACAATTCCAAAACCCCTAAAGAAATAGAAGTGGTCATTGAAAGTCTTCCAACCAAAAGAAAAAAAGCACAGGACCAGATGGTTTTAGTGCAGAATTCTCTCAGACCTTCAAAGAAGACCTCACACCAATACTCTTCAAACTATTCCACAAAATAGAAACAGAGGGAATACTACCCAACTCAATCTATGAAGCCACAATTATGCTAATACTAAAACCACACAAAGATACAACAAAGAAAGCGAACTTCAAACCAATATCCCTAATGAATATTGATGCAAGAATACTCAATAAAATTCTTGCCAACCAAATCCAAGAACACATCAAAACAATCATTCACCATGGTAAAGTAGGCTTCATCCCAGGGATGCAGAGATGGTTCAATATAAGGAAATCCATCAATGCAATCCACTACATAAACAAACTCAAAGAAAAAAACCACATGGTCATTTCATTAGATGCAGAAAAGCTTTTTACAAAATTCAGCATCCTTTCATGCTAAAAATCTTGGAAAGAACAGGAATTCAAAGCCCATACCTAAACATAGTAAAAGCAATATACAGCAAACTAGTAGCCAACATCAAACTAAATGGAGAGAAGCTTGAAGCAATCCCACTAAAATGAGGGACTAGACAAGGCTGTCCACTCTCTCCATACCTTTTCAATATAGTACTTGAAGTTCTAGTGAGAGAAATTAGACAACATTAGGAGGTTAAAGGGATGCAAATTGGAAAGGAAGAATTCAAACCATCACTATTTGCAGATGATATGATAGTATACTTAAGTGACCCAAAAAAACTCCACCAGAAAACTTCTACAGCTGATAATCAACTTCAGCAAGTGGCTGGTTATAAAATCAACTCAAGCAAATCAGTAGCCTTCCTATACTCAATGGATAAGAATCACACACATTTCTTGAATCCCGTAGTTTCACGCAGCCAAGCTGCAATCCAGGCAGAGGCCGTGTGATATCTACTGGGGCTGTTCAAGAAATGCCGCTGTGGGCCTCCTTGGCTGCAGATAGAGCTGAGCTGAAATTTCTCATGGCAAGCTGTGTAAACCTTTTTCTGACCTGTTCTTTTACTTACAAGATGTCCCTGCCAGCCGGAGGTGCGAGCATCCAAGCGTGATAGTTCATCAGAGTTCATTCTTTGAGCTATGGCACTGGCCATGATTTATTTTCTAGAGATCCATTGCTTTGCTTTTAATCAGCTGTACAGTTATTACCTAGATACATTAAAGAATTAACCTCCCAACAATATCTATTATTTGTGTAGTTAGCTGACTTTGGCACTCTGACATGGAAACCATCAGTTAGGTAAAGTTTCAAGGTAAACCTGAGGGGGTCTTACAAGAAGGAAGCAAGATTTAAACTAAAACTGCACTAACAATACCTAGCCCTGTAACATAGTGGTTTCCAAGGACTCTTGAACTACTAGCTTATCATTAACTACAGAGGGACGCGATGACTTTGTGTGTATTCTCTAACGTTCATACCTGATTGATTTTGTATTTCCTTGTGCCAGATACTCATGGTAACCATTCTTTGTATACATTTCCCTGGATACATTTTCTCTTCAAGTAATGTAATGCCAACTTGTATAAAAGTTCCTGCCTCAGAAAAGTAAAGTGCATTCAGACGCATTCAGATCTTGTGTGTGTCTGTCTGTCATTCGCCGGACCTGTACCTTCCTGCATACCAAAGACCCTGATTCCCCACGGGAGTGTGTGTTCCGACTGAGTCGGTCCGTGGCAGCTGGCGCCTCAGAACAGGGACCTTGGGCAGGTAAACTTTCCTTCTTTCTTTTTTTCTTTCAAGGTAACAGGCCGGATCTTGCGAGGGAGCCGCGGTCCCGCCGGTAAAGGATCACCGGTTAAGTGCAAGTAATCTGATATCATGGGGCAGACCGAGTCAAAGCAGGAACGAATGTTCTTTTCAGTGTTTGAGCATATGATGGCTAGCAGAGGATTTAAAGTTTCAGAAAGTACAACCAGGGAATTCTTTGAGATACTCCTTAAGCAGTTGGCTTGGCAGAATGCTAATGCTTTATGCCAAGATTTGATAAGGCCTATTAGAAAGACAGAAACAGTGCAGGACTATGTAAAAGCCTGCGTGGATGCCTCACCAGCCATAGTCCAAGGTATGGCCTACGCTGCAGCTATGAAGGGACAGAAATACAGCGCCTATGTTAAAAAGACTTATGGTAAAGGAGGGAAAGCAACCTCCAAGCCCACTTGTTTTAAATGTGGGAAATCAGGACATGTGCAAAAGCAATGTCCAGGAAACAATAAGAGGGACTCCAATAGAAGGGGTTCTCCCCCAGGAGTATGCCCTCGTTGCCAAAAAGGCAAGCACTGGAAAAGTGAGTGCAAGTCTAGGTTCCACAAGGATGGAACACCCCTTAATGGGGAAAAGAAGGAGGAGGAATCAAAAAACTAAATCAGGGGCAGCCTCTCAGCCCCGAACTCGAAAGAGAGGAAACTACTGTAGTTACATCAGGGAGTCCTCTGAATCCTGAGGCTCCTGAATTTACTATACATAATTTGCCTAGAGCTACTCCTGGTAGTGCTGGTTTAGATTTAGCCTCTTGTGATGATGTAATATTCTCTAGATGGGACGGTGTTTCTTTAGTCTCTACGTCTACCTTGGGAACTCTGCCACAGGGAACTGTAGGGTTAATAATTGGCCGTAGTTCAAATTATAAAAAGAATTTTGAAGTGTTGCCTGGTGTGATTGATAGTGATAGCACAGGAGAAATAAAAGTCATGATTAGACCATTAAAAGAAACTATACAAATTCATAAGGGGCAGAGAATAGCTCAGCTTCTGCTCCTGCCTTATCTTAACTTACCTAATCCAATCTTAAAGCATGAACGTGGACAAGGGAAGTTTGGTTCTACAGATGTTGTGGCATGGGTCCAAAATATTGGTATGGAAAGACCTTTTAAAGCAGTTAGAGTAAATGGAAAGTTGTTTCAAGGACTTTTAGATACAGGGGCAGATAAGACTTGTATAGCAGGAAAGGATTGGCCTTCATCTTGGCCATGTAAGAGGACTTCTTCTTCTTTGTTAGGTTTAGGGACAGCTTTTAATGTGGCTCAAAGTTCACAGTTTCTGAAATGGGAATTGGAAGGAAAGACAGGAATGATTCAGCCTTACGTTGTTCCTTCTCTCCCCTTTTCCTTGTGGGGAAGAGACATGATGAGTGACATGGATGTAAAATTAGTCACCTCAGATAATCTGAGTGAACAGCATTTTTCATAGGGGCTGCTGAGGGCTTGTTGTATGCAGATAAATTAAATTGGAAATCAGAACAGCCTGTATGGCTCAGTCAGTGGCCCCTAACAGAAGAAAAAATACAGGCTATAGAACAACTTGTGCAAGAACAATTAGAAAAAGGACATCTTGAAGAAAGCAATAGTCCTTGGAACACTCCCATATTTGTAATAAAGAAAAAATCTGGAAAGTGGAGATTGCTACAGGACCTTAGGGCAGTAAATGCTACCATGGAAGACATGGGAGCGTTGCAGCCAGGACTGCCCTCTCCAGTGGCAGTTCCTGCAGGATGGGATGTGATAGTAATTGATTTGCAAGATTGCTTTTTTACTATAAAATTACATCCTGAGGATTGTAAAAGATTTGCTTTTAGTGTGCCAGCTGTAAATTTGAGAAGGCCATATAGAAGGTATCAATGGAAAGTGTTGCCTCAAGGAATGAAAAATAGTCCGACATTATGTCAAAAATTTGTGGATCAAGCTTTAGTATTTATCAGAAAAAAATATCCTGAAGCTTACTTTGCCCACTTTATGGACGACATCTTGATTGCTCATCAATCACCATCAATTAATAAGGAAATATTACTTTATACAATTGAACATTTTACCAAATTTGGATTAGTAATAGCCCCAGATAAGATACAAAAGAATAGACCTTTAAGTTATTTGGGACAGTTAATTCATGATGACTATATTGCCTCACAAAAGGTGTCTATAAGAGTAGACAAATTAAGGAATTTAAATGATTTTCAGAAATTATTAGGAAATATTAATTGGATTAGACCTTTTTTGAAAATTACTACAGGAGAATTAAGTCCTTTGTTCCAACTATTACAAGGGGATACTGATCCTAAGTCTCCAAGAGTTATGACTCAAGAAGCCATAAAAGCTTTAGCATTGGTGGAAGAAAACTTAAATGATGCAAAGGTAAAGCAGATATCTTATGATAAAGAGTGGGACTTGATAATTTTTAAAACACCTTACACTCCCACTGGATGCTTATGGCAGGATGGTGTGTTGGAATGGATACATTTACCTCATGTGCAACAGAAAATGTTGGCTTCTTATCCATACATGTGCTCATTATTGATTAATAAAGGGAGAATGAGATCCAGGGAACTATTTGGTAGAGAAATGCATAATATTATTTTACCATATAATAAAAGGCAATTTGAAATACTATTGATGGAAGATGATGATTGGGGAATTGCATTGCAAGGTTATACAGGACAAATTAAATATCATTATCCTAAACATCCTTTAATTGAATTTTTTAAGGAAACAGAAATAATTTTCTCAAATAAGTGTTCTTCACAACCTTTAGAGTCTGCCTTATGTATTTTCACAGATGGCTCCTCTAATGGGAGGTCCGTGGTTTATGTACCAGGACAAAAGCCTCTGATTGAGGAAGGTGTGCAGACTTCTGCTCAGCAAGCAGAGATAAGAGCAGTTCTACTTGCTTTTCAAAATTTTACAGAAAAATTTAATCTTTATACAGATTCAAAGTATATGGTTAATTTGTTTCCAGCCATAGAAACAGCCTTGCTTTCAGGGCAGTCTCAAATTTTAAATTTATTACAGCAATTGCAAAATATGATTAGAAAAAGAGTAGAAAAATTTTATGTAGGACATATACGGGGTCACTCTAATTTACCAGGCCCCCTTAGTAAAGGAAATTATATGGCTGATGCATTAACTAGAGGAACAGTTATGAATGTATTAGAGGCAAAGAATAGTCATGAGCTACATCATCAAAATGCTCTTGCTTTAAGAAGGATGTTTCATATTACTAGAGAACAAGCCAGACAGATAGTTAAGGATTGTGGTAATTGTCCTCAAGTTTACCACCCACAAAAAATGGGAGTAAATCCCCGAGGCCTTAAGGCATTAGCTTTATGGCAAATGGACGTTACACATATCCCTGAATTTGGAAAATTGGCTTATGTTCATGTGACAGTGGATACTTATTCTCATGTGCTGTTTGCCTCTGCTAGAAGTGGAGAAGCTGTGAAAGATGTAATTCAACATCTTGTACAAAGCTTCATGATGATGGGAAAGCCATTGAGAATTAAGACAGATAATGCTCCAGCTTATACATCTAAGGCTTTTGCCTCTTTTCTGCGAGCATGGGATATACACCATACCACAGGAATACCATATAATCCCCAAGGACAGGCAATAATTGAGAGATCTCACCAAACTTTGAAAAATCAAATTGAACGCCTCAGAGCTGCTAATAAATATTTTTCTCCCCATCATCTTTTGAATCATGCTCTTTTTGTGATAAATTATTTGAATACTGATGAACAAGGTAACTCCCCTGCTATGAAACATTGGGGAGGAATAAAAGGAGAACAACTTCCACAAGTAATGTGGAAAGACTTATTAACCGGATCCTGGAAAGGACCGGATGCTTTAATTTCCTCTGGAAGAGGGTATGCTTGTGTTTTTCCACAGGATGCAGATAGTCCAATCTGGATCCCAGACAGGCTCATCCGGACATTTAACCAGAGGGCCTCTATCAAGGAATCAGAGGAGAAAGCAGAGACTGAAAAAGAAGAAGATGCTGAGAATGATGATGGAGCTTGATCTTGCTGTTCTACGGGAGACCTCAACTGTTCCTGAACCGTCACAGGAGTCAAGGGAGGATCTGCCCACCTGGGGACAGCTGAGGAGACTCGCCCGAGAAGCGCAGCAGATGATCACTAGCACCAAAAAGCAGTTATCAACAGAAAATATGTTTCTTGCTATGTTTGTTATCCTTTCTATGCAAATGTGTCCTGTGTCTGCAGTTTCATATTGGGCTTATGTTCCTCATCCCCCACTTCTTCATCCCGTGGGTTGGGGGGAGAATGTAAATATTAGAGTGATGACCAATGATACTGGACTTATGGGGGGACATGTTACTCTTTCCTCCCATCTAACCTCTACTCCATTTAGATATAAGGGGATGTCAGACTCTGCTCCAATTTGCATTGATTTAGCTAGATCGGGGTCTATGGGTTGTCTTTCTCTCGCCTATAAAACTATCCTTGCTGATGCTCCAGATAAATCATCTCCAGCGAAAGAACCTCCATATCATAGAAGATTTATGTGGGAAATTAAACTAAAGATTTTGGGGACTAATTTTCATAATGAAACCTTTGAGAAGTTATCTAAGGACATTCCTTTAGATTCATGTTCCCGGAACTACAAAGATAAAGATAAGATGTGGGAGCCTCCTCGGATTTATGAAAGACCAAGTTGGCTTAAATGTGGTTTTGAACATTGGGCTATAGCACATAGTCCCTGGGAGAATCAAGAGAAGATTTATGATTATTCCGTAGCCACACCAAATGATAACTATAGAGCTTTACTTCTTGCTAAAAAATTACACTATCATGGATATAAACCTGAAGGGTTTGCTTTGGAACCTATTAATAGGTGGTTTACACCAGGATGGGTAGAACCTATTTATGTTAGTCATTCTCCTTCAGGTGATGTTTTGAATACATTTCCAGGACTATTCAGACTTTTTGCTGCATCAGATATAATTTACTTTAAGAAGCCTCTGGAGTCTAGACCTCTTCCTGTAGCGATTAGATCTTGTTTGAGCTATCCTTATAGTATACTTGCTGGAAATGATACAGATTTAATCATTACTAAATTAGGGCAATCTTATGAGGTTCACTGTTCCGAATGTATTTTAACTAATTGTGTTGATCATAAGTTGGTTGAATCCTATTCACGCATTGTGATATTACAAAGACCTTCCTACGTAATGCTTCCTGTAGATCTAAAGGATGAAGCTTGGTTTGACAATGAGGCTTTACAGGTAGTTACTAGAATTAGTGAGCTTATTAGGCCAAAGCGTTTTGTAGCAGCTTTAATGTTAGGTATCAGTGCCTTGATAGCTATTGTAACTTCACTTACAGTTTCATCAGTTGCTTTAGTCTCAGAAATGAAGACTGCACACTTTGTTAATGATTTGAATAAGAATGTTTCTTTGGCACTGGTAAAACAAGAGGTTATAGATAAGAAATTGGAAGCAAAGATTGATGCTTTAGAGGATGTAGTTCTGGAGTTAGGACAAGAGATAGAAAATATTAAGGTTCAGCTTTCCACCAGATGTCATGCCAGCTTTCGATACATATGCGTAACGCCATTAATCTATGATAAGCAACATAATTGGACTCTTACTAAAAATCATTTGTTGGGAATTTGGAAAGATAATAATATTTCACATGATATGGCTCAATTAAAAACTCAAATTGCAGTTATGAGTAAAGCACAAGATGGATCGGTTAACTTAGAGGATTTGGCTCAGGCTTTTAGTTCTGGTTTGAAGTCTCTGAACCCTGTAACTTGGTTACATTGGATTGTTGTCGTTGCCGTGGCTGCAGGGGTAATCTTTCTTTTTCTTCTTATCCTTCCAATAATTTTCAAACTAATCTTCTCCTCCATTTCTGCTGCCAAAAGAGATATTCATGAGCTCAAATTAAAAAATAAAAAAGCGGGAGAAATCACACACATTTCTTGAATCCCGTAGTTTCACGCAGCCAAGCTGCAATCCAGGCAGAGGCCGTGTGATATCTACTGGGGCTGTTCAAGAAATGCCGCTGTGGGCCTCCTTGGCTGCAGATAGAGCTGAGCTGAAATTTCTCATGGCAAGCTGTGTAAACCTTTTTCTGACCTGTTCTTTTACTTACAAGATGTCCCTGCCAGCCGGAGGTGCGAGCATCCAAGCGTGATAGTTCATCAGAGTTCATTCTTTGAGCTATGGCACTGGCCATGATTTATTTTCTAGAGATCCATTGCTTTGCTTTTAATCAGCTGTACAGTTATTACCTAGATACATTAAAGAATTAACCTCCCAACAATATCTATTATTTGTGTAGTTAGCTGACTTTGGCACTCTGACATGGAAACCATCAGTTAGGTAAAGTTTCAAGGTAAACCTGAGGGGGTCTTACAAGAAGGAAGCAAGATTTAAACTAAAACTGCACTAACAATACCTAGCCCTGTAACATAGTGGTTTCCAAGGACTCTTGAACTACTAGCTTATCATTAACTACAGAGGGACGCGATGACTTTGTGTGTATTCTCTAACGTTCATACCTGATTGATTTTGTATTTCCTTGTGCCAGATACTCATGGTAACCATTCTTTGTATACATTTCCCTGGATACATTTTCTCTTCAAGTAATGTAATGCCAACTTGTATAAAAGTTCCTGCCTCAGAAAAGTAAAGTGCATTCAGACGCATTCAGATCTTGTGTGTGTCTGTCTGTCATTCGCCGGACCTGTACCTTCCTGCATACCAAAGACCCTGATTCCCCACGGGAGTGTGTGTTCCGACTGAGTCGGTCCGTGGCAGATAAGCAGACTGAGAAAAAAATTAGAGAAATGACACCTTTCACAATAGCCATAAACAATATAAAGTATCTTGGTGTGACTCTAACTAAACAAGTGAAAGATCTGTATGACAAGAACTTCAGGTCTCTGAAGAAGACATCAGAAAATGGAAAAAATCTTCCATGCTTGTGGATTGGCAGGATTAATATAGGTAAAATGGCCATCTTACCAAAAGCAATATACAGATTCAATGCAATCCTCATTAAAATCTCAACTCAGTTCTTTATAGAGTTAGAAAGAGCAATTCTCCAACTCATGTGGAATAACAAAAATATCAGGATAGCTAAAACTATTCTCAACAGTAAACGAACTTCTGGGGGCATCAGTATCCAGGACCTCAAGCAGTTCTACAGAGCAATAGTGTTAAAAACTGCATGGTGTTCCTACAATGACAGGCAGGTAGATCAATGGAATAGAATTGAAGACCCGGAAATGAACCCACACACCTATGGTCACTTGATCCTCGACAAAGGAGCTACAACCATCCAGTGGAGAAAAGATAGCCTTTTCAACAAAGGGTGCTGGTTCAACTGGAGGTCAGCATGCAGAAGAATGCAAATTGATCCATTCTTATCTCCTTGTAC
This sequence comes from Apodemus agrarius, assembly GCA_964023405.1. NCBI lineage: Eukaryota > Metazoa > Chordata > Mammalia > Rodentia > Muridae > Apodemus > Apodemus agrarius. Next base: position 78,905,918 of record OZ030015.1, read on the forward strand.
TAAGCTCAACTCCAAGTGGAACAAGGACCTCCACATAAAACCATATACCCTGAAACTAATGAAAAGGTACTGGGGAAGACTCTTGAGGACATGGGCACAGGGGACAAGTTTCTGAACAGAACACCAATAGCTTATGCTCTAAGATCAAGAATTGACAAATGGGACCCCATATAATTACAGTTTCTATAAGGCAAAGGACACTGTCAAAAGGACAAAAAGGCAACCAACAAATTGGGAAAAGATCTTCACCAACCCTACATCCAACGGAGGGCTAATATCCAATATATACAAAGAACTCAAGAAGGTAGACTCCAGAGAACCAAATAACCCTATTAAAAATGGGGTACAGAGCGAAATAAACAAATTTTGCCTGAAGAACTTTGGATGACTGAGAAGCACCTTAAGAAATGTTCAACATCATCAATCATTAGGGAAATGCAAATGAAAACAACCCTGAGATTTCAGCTCACACCAGTCAGAATGACTAAAATCAAAAACTCAGGAGACAGCAGGTGTTGGTGAGGACCTGGAGAGAGAGGAACACTCCTCCAATGCTGGTAGGATTGCTAGCTTGTACAACCACTCTGGAAATCAGTCTGGTGTTCCTCAGAAAACTGGGCATGACATTTTCTTTTTCTTTTTGTTTTTGTTTTTGTTTTTTTTGTTTTTGTTTTTACTTTTTTGTTTTTATTTTTTCCTTTTCTTTATATATATATTTATTATTTTCTATATTCTTTGTTTACATTCCAAAGGCTTTCTCCTTTCCAGTTCCCCCTCACCATATGTCCCATAAGTCCTCTTCCCCCCCATTCCCCAATCATCCCTCCTCCCCACCATTTCTCTGTTCTGGTACTCTCCTACAAAACCGGATTTAGTCTTTTCCAGACCATGGTCCTTTCCATCCCTTTTCCTGGGAATCTTTTGCTTAGATAATTGTGTCTTGAGTATTCAGAGATTCTGGGCTCATTAATATCCACTAATCAGTGATTGCAATTCACGTGAATTCCTTTGTGATTGGGTTGACTCACTTAGGATAATATTTTCCAGATCCAACCATTTGCCTACAAATTGCATGAATTCATTATTTTTAACTGCTGAGTAGTATTCCATTGTATAAATATACCACTCCTGGGAATATACCCAGAGGATTCTCCAGCATGCAATAAGAATACATGTTCCACTAGGTTCATAGCAGCCTTATTTATAATGGATAGAAGCTGTAAAGAACCCAGATGTCCCTCAGAGGAGGAAAGGATACAGAAAATGTGGTATATTTACACAATGGAATACTACTCAGCAATTAAAAACAATGAATTCATGACATTTTTAGGCAAATGGTTGGAACTGGAAAATAACATCCTAAATGAGGTAACCCAATCACAAAAGAATACACATGGAATGCAGTCACTGATAGATGGATATTAATTAGCTCAGAAGCTCTCAATACTCAAGACACAAATTAACATATCAAATGATTCCCAAGAAGAAGGAAGGAGAGGGTCCTGGTCCTGGAAAGGCTTGATCCATCATTGTAGGGGAGTACCAGGACAGAGTAATGGGAGGGGCATGATTGGGGAATGAGTGGAGGGAAGAGGGCTTATGGGACTTATGGGGAGGGGGAGCCAGGGAAAGGGGAAGACATTTGGAAGGTAATCAAAGAATATAGAAAATAAAAACAAGAAGATAACATTTGAAATGTAAATAAAGTAACAAATAAAAATTTTAAAAAATGAAAAAAAGAGAATCATGCTTCATTAATGTCAGACAAGGCAGTTCTCTGCTTTCTATGTATCTGTAGCCATGGATGCCTCCCTGTATACCTTTGGTTGGTGGTCTAGTCCCTCAGAGCACTGGGTGTTCCAGGGAAGAGAGGCCCTTAGTCCTGTGGAGGTTTGATGCTCCAGTGTAGGGGGATGCTGGGGGTGGGGTGAGAGAGGGTGGGTAGGTGGATGGGGTAGCACCCTCATAGAGGCAAAGGGGAGGGAGGAGAGGGAATTTGTGTGATTGGGAGCTTGTGGAGGAATAACAGAAAGTGGGATATCATTTGAGATGTAAATGAATGGAATGATAAAATAAATAAATACATATATAAATAGAAAGAGAAAAGCAAAATTATGCTTCATATTCCTTGAATAAAATGAGTATTGTAGTTTTATGATTTAGAATATGTAGAGTTCAAAGAACTAATTAAATGAAATTTTCATTCTTAATAAAAAATTGGACATTTATTTTGTAATGTCTTTTCTTGCTTAATAAGTTTTAAATTATGTTTAGGTTGGAACTACATGTACAAGATCTGAAGATGATCAAGTCAACAAAAATAAGAGCTTTGATAGGGAAGAAGCTCATAAAGTCCTACACCCAGCTGAGGAGCTATTGACAATTGATGTCTACTAAAGGAGGGAGAGTAAGTTCACTTCAGGGATATGGTCCATAAAAGGCTACCCATGCTCCCACAGATGACCCCAGACCTATAAAATCAATACTAAGTAGAGTTAGCAGATTAAAATATATAGCAGATGACATGGGGCATAAATGGTTGGTGGAAGGGATAAAGGAGGAACTGAAGAAAAGGAAAAAGGGGGTTAGCTTGATCAAAATACATTATTAAGTCCACTTATAAGTATAAAGTATAAAAATAAGTACTCATTTTTAAATACTTTGTTATTTGTATATGTATGTGTTATTGTGTGCCTTAGTATGCATATATGTATATATACATATATGCATATATGACTGTGTGACTTAAAGAATTCTCAAAAAATAAAAATAATCTTTTAAAAATATTTTCTTTATTATTTTCATATGTGTGTGTGTGTGTGTGTGTGTGTGTGTGTGTGTGTGTTTGTGTGTATCTGTTCAGGAGCCAACAGTGGGTAAAAAGAAAACAACATCAACAACAACAGCAGCAGCAGCAGCAGCAGCAGCAGCAACAGCAAAAAGAATCAAATCCCTGGAACAAGAGTTACATCCAGTTAATTTGTATGTTTGAGCAACTCACATCATCTATAATAGCATTAAGCAGTTTTGACCACTGAGCAATCTTTCTAAACTTCCCAATGTTACTAATTATTTTTAAAGAAAAAATAGCATATTTTAATCACACTGTCATCTTGGGTACTTGAAAGAATTTCATTTCATTTAATAAAATATGCTTCAAAATAATAGTTTGAAGACAAGAATTAAGATTTGGTAATATGATTGATATAAGGTAAATTATAGAGACATTGAGATTTTGGGGGTCTTGCAAGCTTATAATAGGCACCAATAATCATGCATGTGCATGGCAGGGAGGAGATTGAGTGCTGACTGGCTGATGTCTCCTATAAATGTCCTATCAAGTTAGAGCATGTAATCAGAGAATCAAAGAATCCAACACACACAGAGGGACATAAGGAAAATAGTTTTACAAATGTAGGAACCTTGCATATCCTATGTCTACATTTTTCAGAAAGAGAAAGTTGTGGGATAGGAGTTATACTAGGTTAAGCTATTTTGAGGATTTTTGTGTTAAAGGAATGAACATCAAACTGGAGAATTTTCCAGAGTTCTGGCCATAGTTACTGAGGCACAGGAAAACAGCCACTTACAAATATGGCATGACTCATAAATGATTTACCTTAAAAGCATTCCAACAGGCACTGGATACAGCTGAACTCTGCTGTTACAAGGAAAACACTGCTAATTTTAGCATGTAGGGTAAGTCACAAATCAAAATGTCATAAGGCTAGAGTCTAGGAACTTCACCTGTAGTCATCCTCTTCTCTTTCTCCTGGTTTCTATGTCCCCTTAAGGGGACAGGAAAGCAGTGCCAACTTACTGTGTATTATAATTTTGCAATAGCATTGATCAATTGAATCTAAATTCTTAATGCACCTGGAATAAACTTATTTTATGATAAAAGACTAGGAATGCAATGAAGACTTATTAATTTTAACTCTAGAATTCATAGAAAATGGCCGACATTTTTGGTAGCATTTTGGTACTCATTTAATTGAGTCAAACTTATATTTTTCCGTTTCCAAACAATGCACCTGAGGTTCAGTATACAAAAATCTTCATGCTTAAAATATTATCTTGCTATTCATTTTGTCACTTTTCTCATATATACAGTTTGGGTATTTGATTGATTGATTGATTGATTGATTGATTGATTGATTGATTTTTCCAAGACAGGGTCTCACTATGTAGCACCAGCTAACCTAGGAATCAAGAAGTAAGTCAAACTGATCTGGAACTGTGACAATCCTTTTGCCTGTTCCTCCAGGATATTAGCCACCCATTAGAAGTTACAACCCACTTTGAGGGCAGATATTTCTTCTTCAGTTTAGTCTCTCTACAAACCCTCACACGGCCACATATCCTAGGTTATTCTAAAGATGGTCACGTTATTAATTAACTAGAAGCATCAGAGAGGGATGGAACATGGCATTATAGATGAAAATACTGGTCCCAATTATAAACTATCGCTCAAGAGCAATTTAAAAAGATTGTGTACTGCTTAATATTGTACTGTATTTTATTATACTACAGTGTATTGTATTGTATTATACTCTGATTTATTGAATTTTAACCAATTAAAAGCACAAGAGAATATGGAACTATCTTTCATAGAACACAAAGTACATGTTGATTCTATGGATCTCTCCTCAGATATAGAAAACAGAGATAACACAAAACAGAGTAAACTGGTCTCAAAAAAGGCATAATTGAAACATAAGCCACATGTGCTTCCCCTCTCCATTGTCTAGCAATGACCAAACAAATATGAATATGATATGTATTTTATAAACTGTAAGTGACTCCCTAAGAATTATGGACAGCTATATTCTAGACTCAGTGGTGGATTGCTAAAGTGGAACTGAACTAATTGATGAATATTTTGACTGTCTCCTTTAAATGATGAAGAGTAAATGTTCTCCAAAGAAATAAAGATTGCATATATATTGTGTTAAAATAAGTGTGACACAATCATGATCAAATCTGCATCTATTCTGGTTGTTGAAATTTTATTTGTACAAGTACAGTATCACATTCCCTGAGGGGGTCAGGAACTAAATATCCAACTGTGCAATGAGGCACTGTCAATGGAAGATCAGATGTCACTGAAGGATAGCTTGGTGAGCCAATGAGTCTTTAGGGTTATTTTCAGTAGCATGGGTGAGAGGTGACAGGAGCTTAGGTGACACTTGGGCAGCTGCATCCCTCTAAAGCATCACCGCCAGCATAGGCAGTGATACAAAACTTATACCACTGATTCCTGTACAGTGAGGAGGCAGTTCCATTGAAGAGTGTCTTCATTCATGAGCTTAATGAACTGTGTTTCCTGAGTCTTAGGAGTCCCCTCTTCTCTCCAGAAGATGATTTTAATTGAGAAAATGGATATTCAGTGTTCTCATTATTCCAAGTAAAAATACATAGGATAAATATGGAACTATTTTTAATAAAACACAGAACATATGTTGAATCTATTAATATTTTTATTGTGTATACATATTTGTGTGTATGTGTTGTTATGCATGGTGTTTTATTATATGTCTCATTCTCTCCTGCCCAACATTCCTTGCTTCTTCCCTTTTCTTCTCTCTTCCTCCTTCCCTATCTCTATGTATTGGGTGTGTGTGCAATATCTCTTTCTCACTGATATCCAACATCTCTAACTCCTTCTTTCCCTTCCCTACCATTCTCTCTCTCTCTCTCTCTCTCTCTCTCTCTCTCTCTCTCTCTCTCTCTGTGTGTGTGTGTGTGTGTGTGTGTGTGCCCAGCAAAGAAATGAATACCAGTGTACAACCTTCAGTGTCAATTCTATAATTTCTATAAACAGTTTTGTCTTTCTTCAATAGTAAATTGAGATTATTATATATTAAAGCTGTACTTCAACAACAGCAACAACAAAAGAAGGACTACACCATTATGAAAATTTAATATCTACATAATGGTCTCTGGGTTAGGTAGTAAGGTAAGAAATAATTAAAGAAATAAAAGACTTTCTGGAATTCAATGAAAATAAGGTATAACATATCCACATTTGTGAGACACAGTGAAAGCCGTGCTAAGAGGAAAGTTCATGGAATGAAGTGCCTCCTTCAGGAATTTTGCTTATGAATATTGATGCAAAAATACTCAATAAAATCCTCACAAACAGAATCCAAGAACACATCAAAACCAGCATTCACCACATTCAAGTAGGCTTCATCCCAGGGATACAAGGTTGGTTCAATATATGAAAATCCATCAACATAATCTAATATGTAAACAAACCCAAAGAAAAAAATCACATGAACATGCTGAAAAAGCATTTGGCAAAATATAACACACCTTCATGATAAAAGTCTTGGAAAGATCAGTAATCAAGGTCCATACCTAAACATAATAAAAGCAATAAACAGCAAACCAACAGCCAATATCAAATTAAATGGAGAGATATTTGAAGTAATCCAATAAATCAAGGAAAATATGAGGATGCCCACTCTCCCTGTATCTATTCAATATAGTATTTGAAGTTCTAGCAGAGCAATAAGACAACAAAAGGAGATCAGGGGGTATAAACTTGCAAAGAAGAAGTCAATGTATCACTATTTGCTGGTGATATGATAGTATATATAAGCAACCCCAAAATTCCTACAAGAGAACTTCTCCAGCTGATAAGCAACTTCAGCAAAGTGGCTGAATATAAAATTAACTCAAATAAATCAGTAGCCTTCCTTTATACAAATGATAAACAGGCTGAGAAAAAAATGTTTAAACAATATCCTTCACAATAGTCACAAATAATATAAAATATATTGGTGGTAACTCTAACTAAACAAGTGAAAGATCTGTAAGGTCTGTATGACAAGAACTACAAGTCTCTAAAGAAAGATGTCAAAGAAGACCTCAGAAAATGAAGAGATCTGCCATGCTCAAGGATTGGTCAAATTAAGGTAGTAAAAATGGCCATCTTAGCAAATGCTGATAGTACATACTGGTTTGGATTTGGGAGAAGGGGAACACTCCACCATTGCTGGTGGAAGTGTAAACTTGTACAATCGCGTTGGAAATCAATTTGGTGGTTTCTCAGAAAACTTGGAATAGTTCTACCTCAAGACCAAGGTATACCACTCCCTGGCATGTACCCAAAGATGCCCCCACTATACCACAAAGACATTTGTTCAACTATGTTCATAGCAGCTTTATTCATAATCACCAGAAACTGTAAATAAATTAAATGTCCCTCAACTAAAGAATGGATAAACAAAATGTGGTACAACTACATAATAGAATACTATTCAGCCATGAAAAACAAAGAAATCATGAATTTTGCAGGCAAAAATGATGGATGTTGAGAATATCACCTGTCTTAGTCAGGGTTTCTATTCCTGCACAAACATCATGACCAAGAAACAAGTCATGGAGGGAAGTATTTATTCAGCTTACACTTCCACACTGCTGTTCTTCACCAAATGAAGTGAGGATTGGAACTCAAGCAGGTAAGGAAGCATGAGCTGATACAGAGGCCATGGAGGGATGTTTCTTACTGGCTTGCTTAGCTTGATTTCTTATAGATCCCAAGACTACCAGCCCAGAGATGGCACCATCCACAAGGGGCCCTCCCCCCCTTGATCACTAACTGAGAAAACGCACCAGAGCTGGATCTCATGGAGGCATTTCCTCAACTGAAGCTCCTTTAACCTGTGTCAAGTTGACAAAACAAAAAACAAAAAACAAAAAACAGCCAGAACCTCACCAAAGTAAGGTAACCCAGTCCCAAATATAAATGCATGGTATGTGCTCACTTATAAATGGATATTAGCTATAAAATATAGGCTACCTATGCTATACTCCACAAATCCAAAGAAACTAAAAAAGAAGGAAGGCACAAGTGAGGATGCTTGAATTCCACATAGAAGGGGGGGATAAAAAATAGTCATAAGAGAAAAAAGGAAGGAGAGAAGGAAGTGGATGGAAGAGGGGATAGAGAAGGAAATGACGGTGTGGTTTGAGATCAACTGTGGGAAGGAGCAGGAGGGATGGCCAGATGGCCATGAGAATGAATGGAAATCTGCAACTAACAGGGATGTGGAGGTGGTGTCCATTTCCACAACATGACAGAGACCTGGGATAAGGGAGTGGCATTATCTATAACTCACTACATAGGGGATATTGGACCAGAAGAGGTCACCTCCTATAGCTAGGCAAGAAACTTAGTAGACCAATAGAGATACCAACCCACACACAAAACTTTCAACCTGCAATTTTTCCTATTACAAAACAATGTGGGCATGTGTGAGGGTGCAGAGACTGGAATAATGGCCAGACAATAACTGGTAAAACTTGAGACCCATCTCATGAGTAAGCAACAATCCTTGACACCATTAATGATACTCTATTATACTTGCAGACAGAAGCATGCTGTCCTGCGAGAGGCTCCACCCAGCTGCTGACTCAGACAGATACAGACAACCACAGCCAAACAGTGGATGGAGCTTGGGGGCTCTTATGGAAGAATAGGAAGAAGGATTGCAGGCCCTGAAGGGGATAGGAACTCCACAGGAAGACCAAAAGAGCCAACTGAGTTGGACCCTTGGGGCTCTCAGAGTCTAATCCACCAACCAAAGGGCATACACAGGCCGGACCCAGGTCTCCATGCAGATATGTAGCAGATGTGAAGCTTGGTTTCCATATTGGACACAAACAACTGGAGCAGGGCCTATCCCAAAAGATGTCTGTATGTGGAACAAGGCCTTCTAGCTGGGCTGCCTTGTCTGGCCTCATTGTAAGAGTCTTGAAGTTCCAGGGTTGAATACCTATGGATTCTCCACCTGTTCAGAGGAGACGGGTAGGGTGATGGGAAAGGGATTGTGGAATCGGGTTACTTGGAGGGAGCAGTGAATGGAATGTAAAATGAATAAGTAGTTAAAAAAATAAAATGAAAACTCATTAATACTAATACTACTTATAATACATACTAATAAAATAAATAATAAATAGTAATAGGATTATCTTCTTACCTATATCACAAAGCTTTGTAAAGGATCCATGGAAGAAATCAGCATCTAGCTTGTGATGTTAAAATTCTCTCCACTTTTGGGTACAGTGTGAGAAGATAAAGGCATGGGGAGCACATGCCACCTCCATCTGTAACAAAAGACATTTACTTCCATAGGTTTGTTGGCCACAGTCCAAAGAAACAGCTCTGGTAGCAGCTAAACAAACAAACTCATTCCTCTTGAGGCCAGGGAGGAAAGGAGCTAAGCACCAGTTTGAAGTATTTTTTTCCTTGGGTAACTTAAACTCAGCATATAAAATTTAGTCAAAAATGTCAGAAACAATCGATTGTTTATTTTTACCTCCTGTGTGCCATTTGAGGAGTGGAATCAGGCACTTTATGCATTATCAAAGTGGCACGATGTACTTGCTCACATTACTGATTTGAGAAACAAGAATTTCTGAAAGAAAATCAATTTCAGACATGGAACAATGCTAAATCTTGCCATAAAATAACAAATCCTCCACTAGACACTCTAAACACCGCCTTCTCCACGATGAATGCACATCACAGTGCGTTTAGCAGTCTGATACCTTCACTTACCACCCACTCGCACTGCACCTCACCTGCTCATTTCAAAAGTAGTCTAAATAAGTAGTTCATTGATAAGCATGCATGAGTTTAATATTCATCCATAGAAACATGTTTGGAGGCTGTAAGCTAACATGTACTAAACAGAATCCATGGAAATATTTTCATTGATTTTTATTGTTTGTGCATATTAATGAAGATTCAGGGTGGCACCTTAGCATATGCTTACAACACACACTGATCAAAACAAATCCAATTTTACTTTTTTGACTCCATGCCTACTTTTCCCAACCCATTCCTAGAGTTCACTACAGTGTTCTACATGCAAGACATTATTTTGTTAGTTTACTTCAGGGAGAAAGTATGTGTGGTTCTTGGTTTTCTATGTCTGCCTTATTTGACTTTAGTATTTTCTGATTCTATTCATTGTGCTGTCAGTAACAGGATTTAATTTTTATTTGCAGGCTGATAATGCTCCTTTTGATATAGATATGATAGATAATAGACTGTTATAGAATGGGCTCTTGTGTCTCTATCTTAGATACTTTGAACAGTATTATAGTAAACATGGAAGTTTTTTTGGAAATGTTGACTACATTTCCTTAATGCAAGTTTGGAGATGACTTATTACCACCACTGTGTGATTCTGTCAATTTTTTTCTGCATACACTGTCACCTCCAATATCAGATGACATTCCCACTCCTTACTGTATTGTAACCATAGCCTCCCAGCATTACTGCAAGATTTTTTGTATGAATATCTCTGTTAGAGTTTGAATGTGAACTGGTCCAAATAGTACCATACACAGGGGGGATTCCATGCCTGCAGATGGGCTTTTTGGAAGTGACTGGATCTTGAAAGCTCTATCTCATCAATAGATTAATCCAGTGACAGATTCCTGGTATTTTGGCATTATCGAAAGGCCATGAAAAGTAGGAGGTGGAGCCTCACTTGATAAAATGGGTCATTGGGGGGCTGTTGTTTGAGAGTTTCATCTTGCTTTCTTCCGTCTGTATCTTCTTTCTTTTCATCCAGCTTCCTGGCAGGGACAACTTCAGTCCTTCTTCTCTGCTTTGCCTCCATTGTTGCAAAGGACTGATACCTCTAAAATAGGAACAAATGTTTCCTCCCCTTACACTGTTCATATCACATATTTTGCCACAACTTAGGGATGAGTAATTAATTAATAGAATTGTCCCATTATTAATTTCTCAAGTCCAGTATAGAGTTCAGTCTCCATCATGTTTGCATAAGTTATCTTGTGCATGCCTAAGAAGGGACTCCACGGTGGAGCTTGGAGCTTGGCTTGGAGCATTATATACGTTTAAAAGGTACTTAAGATTTCTCCATCTTAAGCTTTAACTTATGGTCTGCTTAAGGGTGAGAATGGCTGTGAAAGGAAGCTTCAACAAAACTAGAAATCCAGCTGCTTCCCTTCTAATCTTCTATGGTCTGCTAGTACAACAGGGAGGAAGTTCAATCTACTTCCAGTATTCACAGAGAAATACCCTGTGAATAAAGACCCAATAAATTATACAAAAGTTTCTTCATGGCTCTGCAATGAGAATGGAGAGCTCAGTTGAATGATTAGGAGTTTTTCCTGCTCTAGCATTACATGGCCGCTTTATACCCATCAGGAATTCACTATGTACTCAATTATTTTGAAGCTAAATATACAGTTATATTCTCTGAAAGAATTTCCCCTTTAAAGTGTAGAAGGTTTGTTCTGGCAATAATCTTTACAGTTCAGAAAGTTACTGTCAGGAAATAAATCACTGAGAAGTGAATATAAAAACTCTACTAAATGAGTAAAACTTGAATAATTCTATTACTGGCATATCTTCATTTCTTAGCACGTACAAGATCCTTCTAAGGATGACAAGATGCAAAAATCAGAGGTGAGGATGAAGTAAGCTCTTCTAAAACTCTAAAAGTGTTTTATCTGAAGTGATAAACTTTCAATGAATAATAGAGCTAAGTTTAGAAGCCATATAGTTAATGAATGTTTGGGTAAGGCTAAGGCAAAGAGATCCAGAGCAAATGGACACTCTAACGTATCTGTATGACCAATCTCTGATAGTAAAGGATAGGAACAATTTACTTCTCATCTTAATTTTAACATTTTTGAGAGATGTTTTAAAGGGAGCATAACGAATGGAGCTTAGAATCATATTAACCCTGGAAGAAAATAAACCACATATTATCAGGAAAGTGTTTAAAATAAGTTCTCCTAACAAATGAAACAAATCAGCTACAAGTATGCACTGTTTAAGTGTGTGTGTGTACACATACACATCTTGAAATAAGAACAGTATAACATACACACCTTGAAGTAAGAACAGCATATAATCATTGAATAGCAACTTTCTCTGAATTGAAACATTTATAAAACAATGTTCATTAAGATTAAAAAATAGGCCTTAGGAAGATGAAGATCCAGGACTGTTCCTGCAGAGAACCCAGTCTCAGTTCTCAACACCCAATTCAGACAGCTCACAATCATCTGCCCCTTTAACTCCAGAAGATCAGAAGATCCTTCTTCTCACCTCTACAGGTATCTTCATTCATGTGCACACAACCACCCATTCTCACACACATAATTATCTTTAAAAATATTAAAATGTGTCTTTTAAAACAAAGGACATGAGCAGTAAACAACTCACTAGTCTCAGGAAGTCCCTGAAAATTATAAACAGCAAAGACTGCTGAGGAGAGGAAACTCTGCAAGCCAGCTACAAGTCATTCTGCAATTTCTAGAATTTCTTTATGGACTTTTGGTGATATGGCTGCTACTAAATTAACCATATTCCTGAGAATAACATTTCACCAAAATTCTTGATAATAACACCAATAAACTCATTGATTCACTAAGCTATATTTTAATGGCTTTGTTTTATTTTGTTTTGTTTTGGTCTGCAATTGGTTCCCATCTAAGGTAAGTAAATATTTCTTCTCATCTTACCAGAAATAATATCACACAACACCAATTCAGACTCATACAGTATGAGGATCAGGCATTTTTTTCCTTGTGATTACTCCTGTAAGTATGAGGGTTAGAGGCATGACACATACAAATTGAGGACATATATCTACTATCACCTGTGAGAAACAAATAAAAACAAAGGCCTTGTTTCACAACTAAGAGTAAGTTACCATCCTTGGAAAGATTACTTTTTTTACAGTCACCAAACCCCAACACTATCATGCATGCCAAGAAGTGCTTGCTGATAGGAGCCTGATATGGCTATCTCCTGGGAGGCCCTGCCAGAGCCTTACAAATACAGAGGCAGATGCTCACAACCAACCATTGGACTGAGCATGGGGTCCCCAGTGGAGGAGTTAGAGAAAGGACTATAGAAGCTAAAGGGGGTTGCAACCTCATAGGAAGAACAACAATATCAACCAACCAGACCCACCCCCACCCCCGCAGAGTTCCTGGGGACTAAGCCATCAACCAAGGGTACACATGGCTCCAGCCACATATGTAGCAGAAGATTGCCTTGTCAGGCATCAATGGGAGGAGAGATCCTAGATCCTATGAATGCTTGATAGATGCCCCCGTGTAGTGCAATTGAGGCTGGGGAAGTGGGAGGGTGAACATCCTCATAGTTGTAGGGGGAGTGAGGATGGGATATGGGCTATCCGGGAGGGGGGAAACTGGGAAAGAGGATAAGATTGAAATGTAAACAAAAAAATATATCCAATAGAAAAAGAAGAAAAGAAAAAAATATTAATTTTTATTAGATATCTTTTTATTTACATTTCAAATGTTATAACCTTTTCTGGTCTCCCCTCTGATCCCATTTCCCCCTCCCCCTGCTTCTTTGGAAGTGCTGCCCTACCCACATACCCACTCCTGCTTTCCGGTCCGGTCCTGGCATTTCCCTACACTGAAGTATTGAGCCTTCACAAGACCAAGGGCCTCTCCTCACACTGATGTTCAAAAAGGCCATCCTCTGCTACATATTCGGCTGGAGCCATGGGTCACTCCATGTGTACTCTTTGGTTGGTGATTTAGCCCCTGGGAGCTCTGGATCATTTGGTTGGTTGATATTGTTGTTCCTCCTTTGGGGCTACAAACACCTTCAGCTCCTACAGTCCCTTTTCTCCTCCAATAGTAACCCTGTGCTAAATCCAATGGTTCACAGTAAGCATCCACCTTTGTATTTGTCAGGCTCTGGCAGAGCCTCTCAGGAGACAGCTATATCAGGCTCTTGTCAGCAAGCACTTGTTAGGATCCACAATAGTGTATGAGGTTGGTAACTGTATGTGAGATTAATCCCCACGTGGAGCAGTCACTAGATGGGCTTTTCTTCAGTCTCTGTTCCACACTTTGTCTCTGTACTTTGTTCCCCCTTCTAAGAAGGCTGAATCACATACACACTTTAGTCTTTCTTGTTCATGAGCTTCATGGAGTCTATGAATTATATCTTAGGTATTCTAAGCTTTTGGACAATATCCACTTGTCAGTGAGTAAATACCATGTGTGTTCTGTTGTGATTAGGTTACCTCACTCAGAATGAATTTTTCTAGTTCCACCCATTTGCCTATGGATTCCATGAAGATCATTGTTTTTAATAGCTGAGTAGTACTCCATTGTGTAAATGTACCACATTTTCTGTATCCATTTCTCTTTTGAAGGACACCTGGATTCTTTACTGCTTCTGGTCTTATAAATAAGGCTTCTTTGAACATAGTGGAGAATGTGTCCTTATTACATGTTGGAGCATCTTCTGGGTATATGCCCAGGAGTAGTACAGCTGGGTCCTCAAGTAATACTGTGTCCAGTTTTCAGAGGAACTGCCAGACTGATTTCCCAAGTGGTTGTACCAGCTTTTAATCCCCCCCAACAATAGAGGAATGTTCCTTTTTCTCCATATCCTCACCAACATCTGTTGTCACCTGAATCTTTGATCTTAGCCATTCTGACTGGTGTGACATGGAATCTCAGGGGTGTTTGTTGTGATTTGCATTTCCCTGATGATTAAGAATGTCAAACATTTCTTTGGGTGCTTCTCAGCCATTTGGTATTCCTCAACTGAGAATTCTTTGTTTAGTTCTGTACCCCATTTTTAATACAGTTATTTGGTTCTCTGGAGACTAACTTCTGAGTTGTTTGTATATATTGGATATTAGCCCTCTATCTGAAGTAGGATTAGTAAAGATCTTTTCCAAATCTGTTGGTTACCATTTTGTCCTTACACACAGTGGCCTTTGTCTTACAGAAGTTTTGCAATTTTATTAGGTACCATTTGTCATTTCTTGATCTTAGAGCATAAACCATTGGTGTTCTGTTCAGGAAAATTTCCCCTTTGCCCATATATTCAAGGCTCTTCTCCACTTTCTCTATTATTAGTTTCAATGTATCTGGTTTTATATAGAGGTCCTTGATCCACTTGGATGTGAACTTTGTGCAAGAAGATAAGAAAGCATCGATTTGTATTCTTCTAGATGCTGACCTCCAGTTGAAAATGGATTTGTTGACAATGCAGTCTTTTTTCCCACTGTGTAGTTTTAGTTCCTTTGTCAAAGACCAAGTGACTATAGGTGTGGGTTCATTTCTGTCTTCAGTTCTGTTCCATTGATCTTCCTACCTGTCTCTGTACCAATACTATGCAGGGTTTTGTTTTTATTTTATCACTATTGCTATGTAATACAGCTCAAGGTCAGAGAGAGTGATTACCCCAGAAGTTCTTTTATTGTTGAGGGTTTTTTTATGTAGAGGTCCTTGATCCACTTGGATGTGAACTTTGTGCAAGAAGATAAGAAAGCATCGATTTGTATTCTTCTAGATGCTGACCTCCAGTTGAAAATGGATTTGTTGACAAATCCTGGGTTTTTTTTGTTGTTGTTGTTGTTATTCCAGATGAGTTTGAACATTGCTCTTTGTAATTCTATGAAGTGAGTTGGAATTTTGATGGGGATTGTATCTCTAGATTGCTTTCAGCAAAATGGGCATTTTTACTGTTTTGATGCTGCCAATCCATGAGCATGGGAGATCTTTCCATCGTCTGATTGATTTCTTTCCTCAGAGTCTTGAAGTTCTTGTCATACAGATCTTTCACTTGCTTGGTTAGAGTCACCAAGGTATTTTATATTATCTGTGACTATTGTGAAGGGTATTGTTTCCCCAACTTCTTCTCAGCCTGTTTATCCTTTAAGTAGAGGAAGCCTACTGATTTGTTTGAATTAATTTTATATGCAGCTACTTTGCTAAAGTTGTTTATCAGGGTTAGGAGTTTCTGATGGAATTTCTGGGGTCACTTAAGTATATTATATCATCTTAAAATAATGATATTTTGACTTCTTCCTTTCAATTGGAATCCCTTTGACCTTCTTTTGTTGTCTAATTGCTCTGGCTAAGACTTTGAGTATTATATTGAATAGGTAGGAAGGGAATGGGAAGCCTTGTGTAGTCCCTGATTTTAGTGGGATTGTTTCATGTTTCTCTGTTGGTAAGATTCTTATGCTTGCCTCTTGCCATCTGGTTATCTTTGGTGTTAGCTGATCTTGTTGTCTCTGACTGGAGCTTGTCCCTCCTGTGGGCCTGTAAGCCTGTGATCTTAGGTATGTCAGCACTCTTGGGAAGACCAGCTATCTCCTGGACTGGCTTTGGGTGCAGAGGGCTGTGAAACAGCCTTAGTGCTGTGGTGCAGATTAGAAGGATCCTATCCCTAGCTGCTCCACTGTTCTTGTGCCCTGTGTGCTCCTGGCCGCTCCTTCTTTGGACAGTTGTTGGAGAGAAAGTAGTGATCTTACCTCTGGGTTTAGGAATGAGAACACTCCTTGAAGATTAGCTCTTTCCTGGTAGAATTTATGCATGAGGTTGGGCCTGTGGGACAGCCTTACTTCTAGGGTGCAGATGGAGGCCAGAAGCAAAAGATTACTTTTAATCATTACTTCTCTTCATACCCACAACCAAATTTCCTGCTATATAATATGACCTTGAGGTTTAAAATTATCTTATTCATACTCTGGCATAAATAATTACCTCATATAAATATTCTATATCAAGGTAAAAGATAATGCAGCCGGGCGGTGGTGGCGCACGCCTGTAATCCTAGCACTTGGGAGGCAGAGGCAGGCGGATTTCTGAGTTCGAGGCCAGCCTGGTCTACAGAGTGAGTGCCAGGACAGCCAGGGCTATACAGGGAAACCCTGTCTCAAAAAAAAAAAAAAGATAATGCTGTTTTTTCATAGCTAGTGTCCTGAGAAGTAGAACTTACATCAAGTGCTGAAGATGCTCAAATATATAAGATAGATATAGTGATAACGAGATAACGAGGAAACTGCTGTATAAAACTAAAATGATGCAAAAATTTTTTTCAACCTGAACACATAGAAAGTGGTAATTTAACACACATGGATTTATTATTTTTACTGGCCATTCAAATGAAAATTTTGAAAGGTGTGGCTGAACAGAGAAAAATGGAAAGATGACCAACACTAATAAGAACCCTAAGCTTCTGAGCTAGATGTGCTGTTAGAAATGAAAAACGTAGAACCTTCCTGTCAAATGTTATAAAGGATTCTTTGCCCTCACAAATATTCTTGATGGGCATTCTTAACAGGCTTCCAATCCTCCCATAAGGAAGAGCTCAGGGACACAGATGCCTTCCATAGCATAGCGACTTGTATCAGTCATTTTGCCCTGAAATAATAAAGCACCAATAACTGTTTTAAAATGTAGACATACAGGTATAGAGGCAAGAGATGGGGGCTGTGGGAAGTGTTCTCACAGAATAGAGAAAGGAGTTTCTGGATTTCACTTAGGAATAACTGATTTTATTCACTTAAGGGCATCAGCAAGGACTTACTTAACTTCACTTTCCTCCTACATGGTCTCTTCTCTAAAACAAATTGCTGAGGATAAACTCTTCCATGTATTTCCCTTTGAGAAAAGGGCAAGCAAATTCAATCACTATTGTTCCTCAAAAATATTATAAAATTAAAAAACAAAACAAAAGTATGAATGCCATTATAGGTTTTTCCTGTTCATGCTAGCATTAACACCATCATGTTTCATTATTAGAACTCAGTTAAATGGCAAAATATAATACAGAAATATAATTTATAGTCTTCCAGAGTAACAAATCCAGTTTGGTTATATCTAGTATGTCTTTATAAAAGTGTATATATATATATATATATATATATATATGTACATATATATCCAGTATATGTATATATATATACTGAATAGAAGACCCAAGAAAGAAATGATAAAATCCAGTGGAAGGAAGATTAGAAAAAAAAATAACCCAGATAAATATGGATAAAATGAGTTGGATAAAATTCTGAAAGGTCCTGAGGCTGATGACATGAAGCAAAGCATAGAAACAGCAAATATAAGCCTGAATGAAAAAGAGAGCAGCAAGAGAAGGTTTGCATCTATAGGAATTAGCTTCTTCCTGTTTATCTTCCTTCCTTATAGTCAACCATTTTTAATTCCAGGGAAAAGATCATCATTTTTCCTCATAGAATTTTTTGTATAACAGAGATCAGAAAAGTGGTCCTATACAAACAAAAAGGAGATACCTGAATCTCAGTAACATAATGTTAAAAATGACCATAGTCCTTCCCTGTTACTTCAATGTGTAAAACACTAAGTATGCATTGTTTTTCTCCAGTGAGGCTATCTGAAGGTTGTCCTCTGGTCATCCTATTAAATGCCTATAGGTGTTCAACTATGGGAACTTCCTCCAGAAAATACTTTTGTCTAGTCATCATCTAAATAAGATGAGAGCCTTCCTTATCACTGTGTCCCCCATGAAATTTTCAATCAGCTTGCAGCATAATTACATATAAAGTTTATCTGATGACCAACAAATGCTAGAAGATAGTCACTAAGCTTCTTGCTATGCTGCAAAACTAATAGGAGAGATAAGCACCTTGAACCCAAAAGAGACACAAAAAGGACTATAAGGATAAAACATTTAAAAATCAGTTTTAGGCAGATATGCAGGCACACCAAGACCACTGGAAACAAAAATATGGTTTCAGGAAAGCCTACATGTCAAGCTCCAGGCTGATCAAGGCTACATGATGAGATCCTGCAATACCTGAAAATTGCAAAGTAATAAATGCATAAATGCATAAATAAATGCATAAATAAATAAATAAATAAATGCATAAATAAATAAATATATTTCAGTATTCTTTTTGTATTTTTTATTGGATATATTCTATATTTATAATTCATTTCCCTTTTTCTGGTTCCCTACCTCCCAAAGGTCCCACATGCCCTTTTCCCTCCCCCTGCTT
This sequence comes from Apodemus agrarius, assembly GCA_964023405.1. Taxonomy (NCBI): domain Eukaryota; kingdom Metazoa; phylum Chordata; class Mammalia; order Rodentia; family Muridae; genus Apodemus; species Apodemus agrarius. The sequence continues at coordinate 78,924,742 of OZ030015.1, forward strand.
CCTCATCCACCCCTTCCCACTTCCCTGTTCTTGTATTCCCCTACACTGATGCTTTGAAACTTTCCAGAACCAGTGTCCACTCCTTTCTTCTTGTCAGACATCAGTTGGTATGTGAATTGTGTTTTTGGTGTTCCAAGATTCTAGGCTAATATCCACTTATCAGTGACTGTATACCATGGGTATTCTTTTGAGACTGGGTTACCTCACTTAGTATGATGTTCTCCAGCTCCATCCATTTCTCTAACTATTCCATGAACAATGATTCTATTCATTGTTTCTAATGGCTGAATAGTACTCCATTGTGTATATATAGCATAATTTTTGTATTCATTCCTCCGTTGTGGGACATCTGGGTTCTTTCCAGCTTCTGGCTATTATATATAAGGCTGCTATGAACATAGTGGAGCATGTGTCCTTATTGCATGCTGGGGAATCTTCTGGGTATATTCCCAGGAGTGGTATAGCTGGGTCCTCCGGAAGTATCATGTCCAGTTTTCTAAGGAACCACCAGACTGATTTCCAGAGAGGTTGAACCAGCTTGCAGTCCCAACAGTAATGGAGGAGTGTTCCTCTTTCTCCACATCCTCGCCAACACCTGATGTCTTCTGAGTTTTTGATCTTAGCCATTCTGACTGGTGTGAGGTGAAATCTCAGGGTTGTTTTGATTTGCATTTCTCTAAAGACTAATGATGTTGAACATTTTTAAGGTGATTCTCAGCCATCTGAATTTCTTCAGGTGGAAAGTCTTTGTTTAGCTCTGTACCCCATTTTTGGATAGGGTTATTTGGTTTCCTGGGGTCTAACTTCATGAGTTCTTGTATACATTGGATATTAGCCCTCTTTCAGATGTGGAGTTGGTGAAGATCTTTTCCCAATTTGTTGGTTGCCGATTTATCCTTTTGACAGTGTTTTTTGCCTTACAGAAACTTTGTAATTTTATGAGGTCCCATTTGTCTATTCTTGCTCTTAGAGCATAAGCAATTGGTGTTCTGTTCAGGAATTTTCCCCCTGAGCCAATGTCCTCAAGGGTCTTCCCCAGTTTCTTTTCTATTAGTTTTAGTGTGTCTGGTTTTATGTGGAGGTCCTTGATCCACTTGGAGTTAAGCTTAGTGCAAGGAGATAAGAGTGGATCAATTCTCATTCTTCTGCAGGTTGACCTCCAGTTGAGCCAGCACCATTTGTTGAAAAGGCTATCTTTTTTCCACTGGATGTTTTCAGCTCCTTTGTCGAAGATCAATTGGCCATATTTGTGTGGGTTCAATTCTGTGTCTTAGATCCTATTCCATTGATCCACCTCCCTGTCACTGTACCAATACCATGCAGTTTTTAACACTACTGCTCTGTAGTATTTCTTGAGGTCCAGGATATTGATTCCCCCAGAAGTTCTTTTACTGTTGATGATAGTTTTAGCTATCCTGGGGTTTTTGTTATTCCAGATGAGTTTGAGAATTGCTCTTTCTAACTCTATGAAGAACTGAGTTGGGATTTTGATGGGGATAGTGTTGAATCTCTATATTGCTTTTGGCAAGATTGCCATTTTAACTATATTAATCCTGCCTACCCACGAGCATGGAAGATTTTTCCATTTTCTGATGTCTTCTTCAATTTCCTTCTTCAGAGACCTGAAGTTTTTGTCCCATAAATCTTTTACTTGTTTGGTTAGAGTCACACCAAGATACTTTATATTGTTTGTGGCTATTGTGAAGGGTGTCATTTCCCTAATTTCTTTCTCGGCCTGCTTATCCTTTTTGTATAGGAAGGCTACTGATTTGCTTGAGTTGACTTTATAACCAGCCACTTTGCTGAAGTTGTTTATCAGCTGTAGGAGTTCTCTGGTGGAGTTTTTTGGGTCATTTAAGTATACTATCATATCATCTGCGAATAGTGATAGTTTGACTTCTTCCTTTCCGATTTGTATCCCTTTGACTTCCTTATGTTGTCAAAATGCTCTAGCTAGTACCTCAAGTACTATATTGAAGATATATGGTGAGAGGAGGCCGCCTTGTCTAGTCCCTGATTTTATTGGGATTGCTTCAAGTTTCTCTCCGTTTACCTTGATGTTGGCTATCAGTCTGCTGTAAATTGCTTTTACTATGTTTAGATATGGGCCTTGAATTCCTGTTCTTTCCAAGACTTTTAGCATGAAAGGATGCTGAATTTTGTCAAATGCTTTTTCAGCATCCAGTGAGATGACCATGAGGTTTTTTTCTTTGAGTTTGTTTATGTAGTGGATTATGTTGATGGATTTCCATATATTGAACCATCCCTGCATCCCTGGGATGAAGCCAACTTGATCATGGTCAATGATTGTTTTGATGTGCTCTTGGATTCAGTTGGCAAGTATTTTATTTAGTATTTTTGCATCGATATTCATAAGGGAAATTGGCCTGTAGTTCTCTTTCTTAGTTGGATATTTGTGTGCTTTTGGTATCGGGGTAATTGTGGCTTCATAGCATGAGTTGGATAGTGTTCCTTCTGTTTCTATTTTGTGGAATAGTTTGAGAGTATTGGTATTAGGACTTCTTTGAAGTTCTGATAGAATTCTACACTAAAACCATCTGGTCCTGTGCTGTTTTTGGTTGGAAGACTTTCTATGACCTCTTCTATTTCTTTGGGGGTTATGGGTCTGTTTAGACGATCTATTTGATCCTGGTTTAATTTTGGTATTTGGTAATTGTCTAGGAAATTGTCCAGATTTTCCAGTTGTGTTGAGTATAGGCTTTTGTAGTAGGATCTGATCATTTTTTGAATTTCCTCAGTTTTTGTTGTTATATCTCCCTTTTCATTTCTATTTTTGTTAATTTGAATACTCTCTCTGTTCCCTTTGGTAAGTCTGGCTAGGGGCTTATCTATCTTGTTGATTTTCTCAAAGAACCAGCTCCTGATTTTGTTGATTCTTTGTATGGGTCTCTTTGTTTCAGCTTGTTTGATTTCAGCCCTGAGTTTGATGATTTCCTGTCTTCTACTCCTCCTGGGTGAAATAGCTTCTTTTTGTTCTAGAGCTTTCAGGTGCACCATTAAGTTGCTAGTATATGCTCTCTCCTGTTTCTTTTTGGAGACACTCAGGGCTATGTGTTTTCCTCTTAGCACTGCTTTCATTGTGTCCCATAGATTTGGGTATGTTGTGCCTTCATTTTCATTAAATTCTAAAAAATCTTTAATTTCTTTCTTTATTTCTTCCTTGACTAAGGTATCATTGAGTAGAATATTGTTCAGCCTCCACATGTATGAGGATTTTCTGTTGTTTCTGTTGCTATTGAAGAACACTCTTACTCCATGGTGATCCGATAGGAGGCATGAGACTAGTTCGATCTTTTTATATTTGTAGAGGTCTGTCTTGTCACCAATTATATGATCGATTTTGGAGACGGTACCATGAGGTGCTGAGAAAAAGGTATAGTCTTTTGCTTTAGGATGAAAGGTTTTATATATTTCTGTTAAATCCAATTAGTCCAACGTTTCAATGAGTTTCCTCGTGTCCCTGTTTAGTTTGTTTTCCTGATCAGTCCATTTCGGATAGTGGAGTGTTGAGGTCCCCCACAATTATTGTGTTGGTGCAATGTGTGCTTTGAGCTTTAGTAAAGTTTCTTTTACGAATGAGGATGCCCTTGCATTTGGAGCGTAGTTGTTTAGAATTGTGAGTTCTTCCTGGTGGATTCTTCCTTTGACTTGCAAGAAGTGACCTTCTGTGTCTCTTTTGATGACTTTAGGTTGAAAGTCAATTTTATCTGATATTAGAATGGCTATTCCAGCTCGTTTCCTGTGACCATTTCCTTGCAAAATTGTCTTCCAGCATTTTTATATAGGTAGTGTTTGTCTTTGACTCTGAGGTGTGTTTCCTGTAGGCAGCAAAATGTATAATAAATAAATAAATAAATAAATAAATAAATAAATGTATTTCAGTATTCTAATAAAGACAAAAGTTAATGGTCATTCAAAAAATTGAAAGATATTAAAAGGACAATTAAAGCTATTACAAAATTAAAAATTTTAGCAAAAGTAATAATAAGGAAAATGTGCTGGGTAAAGCAAATTGACTAGATTGAATGCTTAAGTGTTACTTCTCTACCTGGCCTTTAATATCAGATCAGTAAATGGCTAACAATCCTCCACAGAGACTCCTGGCCATAATTATGAAACTAGTTAGGAGGCAGATCATGTGACAAACTAAAACATTTTATACCAAGACCTCCATTCCATTTAGTTCTGGTCATAGTAAATATATTTGTCATCTTCACTATATCTCATCTGTTTTAGGACCCTTAATTGTGGTGTGACAAAGTCCAAAGATCAAGAGTTTAAAAGTTGAACAGATGTTTTCTCTCTCTCTCTCTCTCTCTCTCTCTCTCTCTCTCTCTCTCTCAATCTCTTTCTCTCTCTCTCATTCTCTCTTTCATCCTGAGGAACAGGACTACAGATACTTATATCATCTATATTAAGTAATTAAATGAGATAAGGTATTTCTCTATCTGAGTCTATGTATTTCATGGTGATAAAGAACTGAAAACTATCTTGTCTTTCTCTCTGACAAGAAAGTCTGAAAACGTATGCTACAGCCCATTGACTAGGAGACCAAGTGCCTTTTAGATTTTAACACACTGACCTAGTGAAGGTTGGCATTTCTTTCATTATGCTAGCTTTTGTCACCACAAAAAAGGTAACTGATGTGACTGTCTTATTTTTAACTAGTTAAATTGTTTTCTTGATTAAATTTTCTGATTGTAATCTGAATTAATTAGTAAAGTTAAATGAGTTGAATTTCTTTATTTGAGTCATTATGGTCAAAATAGCTAACAATGAGATGTGGTTTTAAAAACAAACTTGTATTGATTGAGACAAGGGAATTTGGTTTTCAAGGGCAAATCCAGAATTACCTTACTATAAGTTAACTTTCTATGTGGCATGTCTTTCTCATGCATGCTGTGATGACAAACTGAATTGCACTTTTTTATTTGGGAATAATATTGAATAGTAAGCATTAACTTTATGAATTCCTTGTCTTAAAAATAAAGCTTACCAAAGCATTCAAAAGAACAGAAGTATAGTCTATGAACAGAGACCTGTTTCTGCTTTCATCTTGAATGAATGGGGTCCAATTAGCCATGGAATTTCACCCTATACATTTTGTGAAATAGAACAAATTACTAGAATTTTGGAGAAAGCCAAAATGTAATTTTCTTTTCACTTCTAATGCTTGCCTGAGAAATTCATTAAAAAAGAAAAAGAAAAAGAAGAAAAAAAAGAATGTGAGGTTGCTAGTCCAAGCCTACAGATCACTCAGAAGACCAAGTAGAAGCTGCCATCCCCCTCCCATTGGAAAGTCACCTAGCATTCAAATCAGAGTATGGAGTTCCCTTTCTATAGTAGCTGAATATATAGTCAGGGATGACATGTGCATAGAAGAAGCTGTGGGGTTTGACCTGAACACAGAGACTAGGAACAATGAAAAAGACCTTTTGATTAAATCCTCTTCCAACTGGCCAAGTGCTGTTCTGTGAGTGACCAGGTTCAGGGAGGAATCCTAACACTAGTCTTCAATAGGATCCCAAGCCCTAATTGTAAATAATGCACGCAGCTGGAAAATGAAAACATCTCATTTTAATTAGCTGCCTCTCAGCTATCTGTCTTTGATCCACTTCAATAAGTTGACACGGTTGGTGGTTTTGTTGTTTTTCCATCCACTGATGCTTGGGCTAAAGCTATATAACATATTTGATTGAAAATAAGACAGGTTGAAAATGGAGATGGATCATTAACACAAAGAAATTTTTTGTTAATTCAACCAGAGGACTCACAAATTTGATATTTTCATTCCAAGGCTCAGATTACTCTGTCTATAAAGCTGTTATAAAAATACTGACTGCATTGGCTTTTCAGTAGAATGTTTTGGACACTAGTTTTCCTCCTTTGTATGCAAAACCATTTCAAATCATTATGAATGGAATAAACTCAAATTTCTGAAATTGAAATTATTCTCACTTGGGGGAGGAAGTGACTTATTTGGTTAAGAATTCTGCATTAGGCTCTTCACTCTGGGGAAGACAGGGCAGGAACTCAAGCAGTTAGTGTATCAGTTGCACAGCACAGAAATGACTGTACCCAGACTGCATGCTTGCTCACTGCTTGTATTCAGATATCTCCACTCATATTCATTCAGTTCAGAAGGGTATAACCTAGCTCATGGTGCCACCCACCATGAGTTGTGTCTTCTTCCATCAATAAACAATGAAGTCAATCCCAGACATTCTCCCAGGGAAACCTGATCTGGACAGTTCCTCTAGTTGGGCAGTCTTCTCCTGTGATTCTAGTTTGTGCCAATTTGACAATTAAAAACTAACCAATACACACTGTATGTCAGTGACAAATATCTGATTACATATTGGACAGATGTTACTGTGACTTGAGATAACTCCAACTTTTATATTACAGATTATCTCTAACCATATACACAACAGTGACCACCATAACACCTTTAATGCCAATGTGATCAAAAGAACTATCTGAGTTCTCCCTTGTGTTGGCTATGTGGGTACATTTTTGCTAAAGTACTCATTAAATGGAATTTGGAATACATGTAATGTCCATTGCTAGTTTGTGTCCAAGAGTACTGCTAGAACGATCCATGGCACCATCTTCTTGGGCATGTGGTTCAAGGAACTACTACTCTACTGGTTTCTGTATTTCATTCTGTCTTTATCATCATCTGAAGGCTAAATAATCAATGTTAAACCACATTATTTAAATTTCAGCACGAATAAAATTCTTATCAATGATGTACTAATAGTAAGTACAAGCCAACACACTAGCAATTTCAGCTTCAGGTAAGGATTCAGTTCCTTAGACCAATATGAATTCTCATCTTCTTCCTTTTTACTATGAGTCAGAAAAAGCAGCAACTTGCCAGTTCTCAGGTCATTAAACAACTTACTAGTGAATCCCTCTTATTTAATTCTATCTATTTGCATTTCTGATCATTCTTTACAAATGTAACCATCATGGGGCCAGAAAGATTGCTCAATGGATTAAGTACTTGCTGAACAGTATAAGGAGCTACATTCAGATTCCCCCATACCTCATAAAAACTGCATGTGCCAGTCCATGTCTAAGACCACAGGGCTGGAGAGGAATGGACAGGTAGATGGGAAGATTCTTGGAGCTCATTGGCCAGATAGTACAAATAAAAAGTCAAACTTTAGTTTTTGTGAGAAACTTTCAAAGAATAAGATGAAGAATAATAGAGGGAGATGCCCTCAGTTAAATTCAAGCAAGGGCAGAGACAGCTAAGTAAACACACACACACACACACACACACACATTCCATATACACACATGTACACAATAAACAAATAAATCAACTTAAGCCAAATCTACATTATCTTCTATTATGTATTTGTCTCTAATGTATTATATTACTTGTTATTGAGCAACTAGGGGTTATCTAAACTTTTATACATATATGCAAAGTAATTATGGATTACTTACTAATTATTATTCTACAAGAGTGAATAGACAGGCCATATACTGTTGATATTTCAAAGTGGTGAATCCATAACATCTCTTAAGGAGAAGGGAAAGAATTGATGGGGTTGATGTAAATAGTTTTAGAACTAGAAGACTAACAGATGCTAACTGTTCTAGATAGATTTCAGATCTGTTGGTTTAAACAAATTTATTAGGCATTCACCATACTGCCAACGCTGCCACCAAAAGAAGCAAAAGCATAACTTAGCACCAACAATGAGGATATTACCAAACATGTTCAGCTACCATCAGTGTGCCAGATTTCAGGTTAGACAATAACTGAATTTGCCCATCTTTCCACAGAAGATTAGAATACCAAAGTGTGGAATCTCAGGTATCATCATAGAATAGCTAAATATAATAAAAGCAAGAAGTTCATTAAATCAGGAATAACAAAGATAAGGGATAAAGTTATTTTATAGCTGATGGTGCCCATTACTTTTAATTGTTAAAACTAACTAAACTATGTTCAAACTGAAGGAGTATGTCTAACTTCTGCAAGCATTTCCTTAGTACATTAATTCAGAATAGATGTGGAAGTACCAAAGTGCCAACTTATTATACAGCCAGATTTTTAGAAGTCAGCATTTGAAAATCATAATAACACATAAAATGTTTAAATGGGCTATAAAATTTCACAGAGTATAATTACTTATACATAAACTCCCACATAACATGATGCCACCTTGTCTTTGTTGATAATTATTACAAAATCTTTTATCTTGAAAAACTTCTTTCATGTCACAAGCTACAAAGAAGAAGGATTGATAGGCCAACAGGGCTCAGTGAGTTTTGATGTTGTACAGGGCCAGATTGCTTTACTTTATATTTACCAAAGATGAGCAGTGAGTGTAAGGATTTTGTATTTCATGAAAATTTAAAATCAGGCATGGAAGGTATCATAGAGTACATGTCCAGCTTTCAAACTCTTTAAGACTTCAATATCTTGCATTTCCCAAATGCCCATCAAGCAGTGTCAGACATTGATTAGCTATATCACAGTGTAACATTCACAACTTCCAAATTTTATCCTACATTTACTTTTCAGGATAGGAAACCCGTGGGCAAAAGCATGTCCTTATTTTGTTTTCTCATGCTATGTATATATTAACATTGTGAAGGTTGCACTGAGAGATGTTCATCCTACATATCCATAATGTATAGGAGTGAGTTTTCTGCCTTTCTCCTCTTACCATGTTGGGCCCTAGATGGAGCCTAAGTCATGCTGGATTAAATGGCAAAGACCTTAGGCCACAGAGTCATGTCATTGGCACTACTTTTCTTCTGAAACCATAAAAATTGCCTTCTTAAAATGGTTGCCCCTTGGATAAAAATAAATTTATTATTACCAGTACTAATAGAACCCCTGACTTGACATACACAATGCTTATATATTCTACACAAATAGACAGCATGTGTTTGTATAGAGTAGTTGCAACATATACCATTGGACAATTTAACCCAAAGCATTTATGTGGCTATAAAGGGACCATGGTGCAGTTTTATATCCCATAATAGTACTTAAAGGAATAAAAATATAAACTGAGAAGATATGCTGATTTTTAAAAGCATTCTCTGACCCTCTGCATATTGATTTGTAAATCTGGCTAAAATTTGAAGTCCATAACATAAAATACAGAATGAAAATTATATGTGATTAAAATTTCCTCCATTTATCATATAATATATTTTAATTTTTATTGTAATTTTATTAAATGCACCCCCTGATGATTTCAAACATGTCTATAATGCATGCTGGTGCTTTCCACTCCCCTGTATTCTGCTATTCCTTTAAGCCCTGCCATTGTCCCCTCTTCTCTAACATTCAAATATTTTGGGTTGTTTTTGTGAGCTTAAAACTTGCATACTTCAGTCTTCATGATTGCTTCGGAACTTTAAACTTTCAAGGTAAACTGTACAGCATATCAGAGTCTCAATTTTTAGTTGTATCATTGGAAAAACAAGGCCTGTAGCCTCTGTGATCATACATCCCAGTCATTTTAGGCTCAATGGTTTTATTATCATTACTGCCATTTTTCCAGTGGTTTATCTTCAACTACCAAAACATAAATGGGATGCAAAGAGTGGAACATTTCTCTATTATGTTGCCTTCTACTGTTAAGCAATCTACTCTTTAAAGCAATGAGAAATGTAACAAGATAGCTACTGTATGGTATCTATTTACAGATTTGTCTATTTCATCTAATGGCCACAAATGTACTTTTTATTTTATGTGCTTGAGGCCTGCAATTTTGTAATAACTTGAAGCAATTTTCTGCAGCAATGTGTACTCTATAGCTAAAGATCAATTTAATTGAATATTTATTCTGTGATTCATTTGCCATGCCTTTTCTTCATGTCGGAGCTCTTGGAGGAAAAGGGAACCCTGCCCCCCCCATCTTCAAGGAAGTTAGTGTAAAGTTCACAATGAAGGTAGTACTGTGAGAGGAACACTGCGTGCATAACTCCAGGGGAGCATCAGCAACAGGATACAGGAGATAGGAAAGCTGTGTTTGGAGTTTGATATTCATTGCAAGCCTCAAGGAATAAACAAGGGTGAGGGCGGTAATTCCATAAATAGCTATTCTACACAGAGTGCGATTGAACAAACTGTGTCCTCTATGAATGTTCACAGCACATGTGTGGCATATGTAGGTGGTTCTAACTGACTGGAAGGACAAAACCAACTAGAAGAGCAGTAAAGAGTGACCAAAATATTTATTCATGAGGAATCTATTATAGTTGGGCACTGGGGGTCATCTTGTGCATAGATTGTAAGCATGTAAGTAGAATATAGAAAAAACGTTACTCATGATACCTGCAGTTTAATCCTAGTGTGTACTGAATTGGATTTTTCATAACCCAACTCGGATTTAATAATATGCTGTATATATGTAGACCAAAAAATGAATACTTAAAGGTGGGCATCTGGCCTCTTGTTGACTTGCCATTTTTTTCCCTGAAAACATTACTAACTTTATCTCTTTTTTATCTCTTATAATTTTCTAAGATAAAGTGGTATGTGTATAGTTCATAAACTATAAAATTCTATTCTTATGCAAGCCATGTCAAGTTAGGATGTCATTAGTCATTAATGTATATAAATTAAGATAACATAAATTGGCTTTTTTGCTATTTTATTTCTCAACTAATTTACTGTCAGTTTTGTGTGTGTTTACTAACACAACAATGAGAAGCCAGCAAAATATTTCCAAAGACATTTTTACCTTGTCTGTAGCCAACAATTATCTAATTGAATCGAAGCTCCCATTCAATAGAGAATTCTTACTTGGTACTGGATACCGAGCCTACTACCCATTGCTGATGGAGTGATAGACCCTGGAGAGCAACCTATGACCACCACTTTCCTAAACAAATACAATTTATAATATATTCAGAATACTTATAAAATCCACAGATAAGTGTAACTCTCACCTCTCATCAAAGAAACCTTTTCGGCAGAAAATAGAGGCCATAGCAGAAATATACAACTGTTCAAAATGCAGAAAGAAATGGACTTTCAGAAGCAGAACCCCAGTTAATACATTCACAATGCAATCCCCATGGCTAGGGATAGGGAATATCATACAAGAGGGAATTCAAACATAGGAAGAGCCAGAAGCCCATAACATCTGCTGTAAGGATTCACCAGCATGCAATAAGGATACATGCTCCACTATGTTCATAGCAGCCTTATATATAATAGCCAGAAGCTGGAAAGAACCTAGATGTCCCTCAACAGAGGAATGGATACAAAAAATGTGGTATATATACACAATGGAGTACTATTCAGCCATTAGAAACAATGAATTCATGAAATTCTTAGAGAAATGGATGGAGCTGGAGAACGTCATACTAAGTGAGGTGACCCAGTCTCAAAAGAATGCCCATGGTATGCACTCACTGATAAGTGGATATTAGCCTAGAAGCTTGGAACACCAAAGACACAAATCACATATCAAGTGATGTCTCACAAGAAGAAAGGAGTGGACACTGGTGCTAGAATGGACCAAAACATCATTGTGGGAGAGTACAAGAACAGTAAGGTGGGAGGGGGTGGATGCGGGAGCAGGGGGAGAGAAAAGGACATGTGGGACCTTTGGGGGTGGGGAACCAGAAAAAGGGAAATGAATTGTAAATATAGAATATATACAATAAAAAAAAGAAAAAAAAGGAATGGCTTCTATATTTAAAGAGCATGGAGTCTCAACAGTATGGATTCCTAACAAGACCTGCATAAGGACAATAGCAGTTGACAAGCTAGTTATCATGGAGGAGAGTCACAGGTCCTACTGCTAGGTGAAGAGCTACAGATAGTTAATGGTTGCTTAGTGATGAAGAATCATTCTTCTCCGAGAATGAGAAACTTGATAACTCATTCACTTCCAAGTGTTTAGCCCTAAACACATGTATGTAGTAGCAACACTAAATGAACTTGGAAGAATGTCTATGCCTGTGTGTATTCTTTAGAGAAGAGGTAGGAAACTAAGAGATCATATTGCAGTTGGAAGGATAAGAGGGAGGGGCATACATGATGTAAGTGTTTGAAATGGCCTATTTGAATTTTTAAAAATTAAGTTGGAAAATGAAACTGAGAATTTCTGTAAGCACACCACAGCATCAGTAATAGTGTCAGGCCTTGGAGTCTTCCCTTGAACTTGATCACAATTTGGGCAAATTACTGAACCTCTTTTTTCTCAGTCTCTTCTCCCCAGAGTTCTTTTAAACAGGAACAATTCTGGGTCAGAACTTCTGACCTTGGGATGCAATTCCTTCCCTTCATATGATGCCCTGGAGGTGGACTCTTTAAGTTCCCTCTCCCAATTGTAGGGTATTTCATCTACGGTCCCTCTGAGTCCTGAGCATCTCTCACCTCCCAGGTCTCTAGTATATTCTAGAGGGCCCCCCCACTTCCTATTTCTGAGGTTGCCTGTTTCCATTATTTCTACTGGCCCTCATGGCTTCACTCCTTTCCCCCCATCCCAATACCTTATCATGTTCCCCCTTTCTCCGCCCTGTCCCCTCTGCCACACATCTCTCCCTACTTCTGTACTCATGGTTGCTTTATTCTCCCTAACAAGCTGAATTGAGGCATCCTCTGTTTGGCTTGTTAATCTTCTTGAGTTCAGTGTATTGTATCCTGTGTAATCTGTACCATTTTTACTTAGGATGGAACAAAAATAAAAATAAATTTATGTAGAATTTGTAAAAAAAAATATCTAAAGAAGGTTATGGCCTCTAGATATAGGGAGGTGACTGAAAAATATTTCTAGCTATTTAAAAATTGAATTTAGGCATTGAACTAAAGGTGCGATCTCTGATGACAATAGTTAATGGCCATGACATTTAAGGTTTTTGTTTTATTGATTTAAGTTTTGACAATTTCAGATATTTATAGAGCATGTTCTGAGTCTTCTCTCCTCCACGCAGCTTCTTATTGCACTCAGTTACCCGTCAATGCCCCCCTCTCTTGATCAATCCCTTTTCAAGATTTGTTGTTTTTACTTTGATTTTGTGACCTATCTGTGAGAGCTGTCTATGTGACCACTGGATTGGAATTACCCATCAGAGTCTGGTGGAGTTCTCAGTGAGTATGCAACTAAAGGCACTGATATTCTCTTTAAAGTTTGAACAGAAACAGTACAAATAATCAACCTAACGATGTACTTTAAGAGTTTGAAAAAAATACAAAGAAGCACCAAAGCTGTAGATTGGAAAAAATAATCACTACTAAGACAGACACTAGTGAAAACAAAACGTGAAATGAAAACTAGTCAAAGAATCAAAACGTTGTTTCTTCGAAAAGATAAACAATTTCAACCACCCCTATGCTGAATTAACTATGAGAGAAACAAGCCAAACTAGTAAAACTTAAGAGTTGAAAGGTGACACTTTACAATAGAACAATAGGTGCAAAAGAATTTCAGAAATCTATAAGAGAATACTTTAAAAGTAATATTTTATGGGCTGGAGAGATAGTTCAGAGGTTAAAAACAGTGACTGCTCCTCTGTAGGGCCCAGGTTTGATTCCTAAAACTATCATCTGTAACTCCAGTTCCAGGCAAACTGCTTCCCTTTTCTGACTTCAGCATGCAGATGAAACACCCTTCTACATAAAATAAGGTTAAGGAAAAATATAAAACTCAACTAAATTAGAAAACCTAAGACAAATGGCTGAATTTTTAGATACATCTGACTGACTTAAGTCTAATCAAGATAAAAATAATTTAAGCAGATGTACTGGCTGGTTCTGTGTCAACTTGACACAGGTTGGAGTTCACAGCAACAGGAGCTTTGGTTGGAGAAGTGTCTCCATGAGATCTAGCTGTAAGGCATTTTTTCAATTAGTGATCAAGGGGGGAGGACCCATTGTGGGTGGTGCCATCCCTGGGCTGGTAGTCTTTGGTTCTATAAGAAAGCAGGCTGAGCAAGCCAGGGGAACCAAGCAAGTAAGAAACATCCCTCCATGGCCTCTGCATCAGCTCCTGCTTCCGGAACTGCTTGAGTTCTAGTCCTGACTTCCTTTAGTGATGAACAGCAATGTGGAAATGTAAGCTGAATAAACCCTTTCCTCTCTGACTTGCTTCTTGGTCATGATGTTTGTGCAGGAATAGAAACCCTGACTAAGACAACAGAGCTGTAACAATTAAAGAGATTAAAGTAGTGAAAAAAACCTCTGAATTAAAATGTAAAAGCCAAGCCCAGATCCAGATATATTCACAGCAGAATTCTACCAGACTTTAAAAGACACTACACCCAATGCTGCTCAAGTTATTTCACAAAATAGAAATAAAAGGAAAGTTTCTAAAATCTATCCACAAACCAGGAAAAGAAAAAATAAAATAGACAAGTATAGACTAATATCCATTCTGAACATAAATGTGAACATTGCTAACAAATTACGTCAGAAAATTACTCACCATGATAGTGGCTTGATCTAAGGGAATATCATATAATAGAGAACTGAGAGATTGTAAGAGATGGGGACATGGGCATGACATCTACTGCAAGAATGGCTATTATCTTTGAAAGAGCCCAGAATTTCAACCATTTGGATGCCTAGCAAGACCTGAATATTGACAACACCAGTTGACAAAGTAACTTCTGGAGCTTCTGGAGGAGAGCTCATAGGGTTCTACTGCTTAATGAAGAGCTACAGAGAGTTAATAGTTGTCATGAACTCCCAGACATGTACATATATCCCACACTTATAACATATACTTACTCACACGTGCACACACACACACATACACATACACACACACACACACACACACACACACACACAATCCAAATTGTTTAAAAGTATTTCAAATATCTCAGTACCTCAAAAAATCTAGGTGATCAAAAGCCCCTAACAAGATGACAATCACATAGATGCATCAACATCCACAGAGAAATAATGAGTCAAACTTAACAGGCACACCTACATTGCAATAGATGATCTATTTTCAACCAGAATGTGAGATTTACATCCCAAGACTGTATTTGAGGACATGACAGCGACACATCACACATGCACCACTGCTCAGTTCTACCAACCTTATCCAATTTATCATTCTTGTGCCAAAATAGAAAGCAGGAAATGCTTTGTAGGTATTAGGAACCATGCCAAACCGGATGAAAATGTTAATCCCTTTGAGAAATTTCTCACTTTAAACTGAAAGGGAAAAAAAACTGATTGACATATTTCTGTTAAGAAAATATAGTTTTCTTCTCACTAATTTTTGACTTGCCTATTTTTCCTCATTTTCTGAAAGGGCCTGAAAGATGGTAAAATAAACATAATTGATTATTGACAGCAAAGAACACTCACTGTCAGGCCTGGCATCGGATTTCTGCTTCTGGCTTTGCCTCTAACTAGCCTGTCCCCTTTAACTCTTTTATTTCATCCTCACCATCAACACAAGATCAAGGTATCTCTAATTTCATACTCCAGATCTACCTTTCAGGCATCATATAGTTTATTGAAAAATTACATTTCTTTGTAGAACTTCATCTGTAAAGAAACCCAATCTGAATGTATTGTAGTAGTTTCAGAAGGAGTGAATAACCTATTATATCAAAAAGCTTAATTTATTTGTCCATAACATAAACCCCATTGTTATTTTCATATCTCTTCACGTTCACATTTCTCTTTATTTTAATGTCTGTGGAATTCTAAAATCTCCATTTATATTAAAAAAACAATATATGTGAATGAATGTCTCACGGTGATATCTCATTGTACTGTGTATGTTAAATTATACAGTGGGCCCATCAGAGTGTTTCTATTTCCTAATTTGAAGGCCCTAGACTTGATATATGTCTGTAGAATTTAGGAACTTAACTTAGTCCTTGGTCTTCAAAGATGGGAATGTATGAGGTATTAAGGAAACTCACAGAAAAATTTATGTATACATTTGAGTGTTAACATCTTATAGAAACTCATACTCATGAGATGAAGCCTCAATTCTATTGCCTTCTCCAGTCTAGCAGAGTAGAGATGGTGTGTGTGTGTGTGTGTGTGTGTGTGATGTGTCTGTGTGTGTGTGTGTGTTAAGTTGAAAGAAAAAAGTCACTCCTCCCCAGTGTAAAACTGAGCAATAAAAATACATATCTTTCTGTGTTTGCACGTTGGTATTAGCATCATATTTATATATATCAAAAGTCTCTTTTGTTTAAAAATGTCTACTCTTACACTTACAACAATGTTTCTAAGATAGGCTAAAAGGTCCAGAGAAGTAGGGATCAAGGAACGACAGAATTCTAGTAGTATTAACATATTCTTTGCCTTCCTTCGAAATGAAGAGTAACCCTCTATTCCTCTTATTATTGAAGTAGTCTGAGATTAAATATAAACTTGATGGAACTTAGATCCCCAACATTGCTAGCACAAAAAGTATAGGAGAATGGGAAGGGAAGATAGACTGGAAATTTGTTATTGATTTTCTCCATAATCTTTAAACTACTAGAAGCTACTCCAGAATTATATAATCCGAGAGGCCAGTCACATCTAGCCTGATCACATCTTACCTTCACATGAACAGAATGAAAAAAAAGACAAACAACAAAGTTCTGCTCTCCATGATGCTCTCAAAACATCCCACAAGTTTTGTTAACTTTTGTGTGCCCTCCCTGATGGGTTCTTAGCTTTAGCATTTTGTTATGGACAAAGAAAGTAATCTGCCTTATATCCAAGTGGATTTTTCTGATGATATCCATAACAACCCAGACCCAAAGGAGTTTTTTCATATCAGTGATAGTCACCAATGTATTTTTCTTGTGTCTTCCTCCTTCTGGCGTCCCTGCCTATGTCCAATTCTGCTTCAGTATTCCCATTTCAGAAGCACCCCCTTGGAGAAGAAGAACTTTTGGTTCTAATGAGCATGCTGAAAATTTTTTTCCAAGAATGATTAAGACATTCAGACTTTATATGGTAGCAGTAATTGCTCCCCACACTGCCTTAGCAAGGAACAGAGCTGCTGGGAACAGCAAATGCTGCACTGTTATGTAAGGACTCATTACTCTGATACTCCACCTGCTGGTTCCCAAAGCTGTAATGGACTACCATATGCACAATGCCATTTAAGGTTATGCCATGAGACAAGAGCCAAAAATAGAAATAAAACACACCATAGAAGAACATATGGAGATAAAAGTAAACCTATAGAACCATAGGTATAGATTTGGTATCTATCCAGTCATTGCTCTGTGTGTGAAAAAAATATATCCTATCAAGTCAATGCAACTGGTCAACTGGTTTATATTCTAACAGTATTAAATTGAGCTACAAATTTCACTTCACTATCATTTCACCTTGAGGCTCTATTTAACACTTTCCTATCTTTACAGGTCCATAAGACCAAGAATAAGAGATGTTTTGTTTTAGAGACTAGAAGATTAGAATGAAAACATTTTCTGTCCTCAGATGCTATTCACAAAATGCAAAGTTCTATGAAACAGTGTCAGAGATTCATCAGCAACAATGAGAAAAGATATAGACAATGACATACCCCAACCTCAAGACAGGGCAGGCAAAAGCAGGCTAAGGACAATGCAGGCTTTTTTGGAAAAAATAACAATAATTTAATCTTCAGTTTGACTGAAAAAAAAAATCTGCCCACTGTGGTAATGGAAGGGACTTAAAAGATAGCTGATAAGATTCTCTAAACCCTCCTTGATTATTTGAAACTTCAGTGATATTTTGGATTCAGATGAAGCAATGATAAAATGAGTACCTATCATGTGTAGGGCACTTTTGATTGACAGCCCAATTTGTCCAATCCTTTGGAATGTTTAGGAATCCTCCAGGTAAAGAAATGAATAGCTTATGGTGTCAAGAGGTGAGCCATTTACCCAATATCAAACCAGCTAGCGCAAAAGATATTTTGGAACTCTATGCTGCCTTCAGAACACCTCTGAGTATCTTCATAAGAATCTGCTGCTGCCTCCACTCATCAGGACAATGAAAAAAGTAAAGTATGTTTACATGCAAATGCTTGGTCTACAGCACTTGCTGTCTGCATCACCTGTTTGCCATGTAGAAGTTGCAGGTTGTGTCGACCTGAGGTTTGCATCTCTACCGTTTCCCATGAGTTGTTGACTCAAGAATAGCTGAGTTCATCATCTAATGCTGCTATAAAAAATTTATTTTTAAATTCCTGTAGTTTCCATCTTAAATGTCCTTACAACCTATGTAATAAGGAGCGATAAGATTTTTAAGACGGGAGAAATTGTAAGAGACTTCGAGGTAAGATATTCTTCTTTATTATATTTTAGTAGATATTTTCCTTATTTACATTTCGAATGCTATCCCCTTTCCATGTTTCACCTCTGAAAAGCCCCTGTCCCCTCCCCCTCCCCCTCTCTCCTGCTCTATCAAGGCATATAATAACATTTCCATCTTATGCTTTTCTCTCTTACTCCTTCCCGGTCATGAGCTGGGTGGGACAGTTCTGCAGTTCCACTAGCCACTCCCATCGAGATATTCCAATGTCAGAGCCAAAGCAATGAAGTCATTAAGGAAAATTTCTAAAGATGACCTCAAAATAACCTTTATTTTAGGCATTGTTTTTTCTCTGGTATTCACTACAGGGACAGAAAATGAAGGTAAATGGTCAATACATCTATATGCTTCATTTTGCCATACCTGGTTTAGATAAACATCAATGGGCTCCTGTACACGATTAACACAGTACTTGGCACAGATTTCACTCTTTTTAAATGTACCTGATGTATGTCTTTATGTTTTGTCTTCAATAACAAACCAAATACAAGATAGCATAGAGTCCCTCAAAGCGACAAATGATAACAGCAAAACCAATACTATTTACGACAAGAAAAGTTTGCATTCTTATAGATAACTATGGAAAGTTACATTACTTTTCTGAATCTTAGCTTTCAAATCTAAACCAATGATGGCACTTACCAATGTCACTTTGCCTAGTTACTTATGGAAACTTGGTGAGGAAATGCGCAAGAAGAAAACAGGCTGACTAGAAAAACAGAAGAAAACCTTCTGTGGAACAGTGCAGTGATTCTGTTCTTTCGCGTGGCCTCTTAAGAGACTCTACATGCTACAAGTTACAAGGAATTGTGTTTGATATGCTGTGTTCTCACAGTGTCTTGCCATACAATCCATTTTCACACCTAATACATAAGGCCACAGTATTGGTTGTTGTTGTTTGCTTTTTGTCTATCTGCCTCATAAAACTCATAGTGCCCTGAGGAGAAGAACTGTAGCTTATTGATTTTGCCTTACTAGTGTTCAGGACAATGATGAAATATAGTGAGTATAAGGACTAAAGAAGTAAAAAGAGCCCAGAGTGCTTTCAGATTCATAGAGAGGATGAACAAAGGAAACAAACATTTCAAAAGGAAGGTAGGGCATTGGAGAAGGTAAATGAAGACTGAGGACAGAGAAGGAGAGGGGAATGAAAGAAAGGCGAAGAAGGGGGAGATGAATGAAAGGAGTGGAGAGGGCGCAGGAAGGGAAGCACGGAAAGAAGGAAAGAAGGGAATGAGGACAGACAGAGGGGAGGGATGAAGGAGTCAAAGCACACATAGAAAAGAGAAACAAGAATGACATCATTCACAAAACTCTATTAGCCCGCATTTCTAATAGTTCTTTCAGGCACAAAACCATAAATTGTGTCATAAAATCCTATGCAAAGGATTAAATGCTAAATAAAAAATTTTAAATAGTTTGGGTTACAAATGGAGAGCATATCTTGTAGCATTTGCTCAATGCAGCACTGAAATTTCTCCTGATCATTCTTTAAAGCAACTGTATAGTTGTTATCAGGAAAGCATGTGCATTTACATTCAGTGCTTACTTACCTTCTTCTTGTACCCAAAAACAATAGAGCAGGGCTATCTTTTCTTGTTTCTTTTCACAGTACTATTCAAGTTTCCGGATACTTAGCATTGATGTGAATGAAGAGAGAATCAGTGGATTAAATATGAATAAAATCCCTCTCATTTTTGCAACACACACATTTTCTCACACAGTGTAGGTAGTTAAGAAACTAGACAGAACCAGGATACTTGATGATATAATTTTTAGTAGGAAAGATTATGTAAAAGGTAGCGTATTTCATTTCACAAGGTTATAGATTGCCTACTGTATATCTTCCCTCTAACACATGAATACATACATAAGGTTTTTTATCTTCATATTTTTATGAAATGCAGCCTAATACTATACTAAGACACAAAGGTAATTAATTTATATTATCAGTAGATACGGATGGTTCTGAAACTACATAAAATTTAAGGCACCGAAAAGAAGATGAGTTAGATGTAATATGAAATTCTATAAGAAAAATATGTCTGGAGAGAGATCTGGTGGGAATTTTGTAATAAAAAGATAGAAGGAAAAGAGAATGACCATTATGAAGAACCATGGATACATAGTATATACAGCAAGGTTGAGGGTCTGTCCCATTTTAGAATTACTGGATTGTAAACCTTATGGAAGAAGCTGATGGTTCACAGTCAACTTCATCCCCTATAGCATAGATACACCCTGGACCTGGAGGAACCAGGATGCAGTATGTCTTTACTTCAGATGACAATTATTACTGTGTGCCAGCTAAAATAAATACTATTTCCAAGTATGTGAGATAAGTTTTATGCCATAACGCCATGTTTCCCAGTAAAATAGTTTATTTTAAAGTAAGGGTACAGTGAATAACACAGAGAAGCAGAAAACACATGGTGGCTTGTCCCTCGGTTTCTGTTTGTTTCTCCTGCAGAGCTGGCCATCCTTGAGCACCACTGTTGTAAATCCATAATGACCTTCTCTACTTCAGGAAATGGGTTTGGGGTGTTGAGGATTAAGATAGTTTAAAAAAGAGTAGCTGCTATAGGCTTATATATTTGAATATATACTCACTAGGAAATAGCAGTATAAGAGAAAGGATGTGGAAGATGAGGTGTGGGCTTCTTGGATTAGGTGTGCCCTTGCTGGAGGAGTATATGTTAGGAGATGAGTTTGAAGGTTTCAAAAGCCTCTCCTTCTCCCTCTCCCTCTCCCTCTCCCTCTCCTTCTCCCTCTCCTTCTCCCCCTCCCTCTACTTCTCCCTCTTCCTCCTTCTTTCCCCCTCCCTCTTGCACTCCCTCTCCCCTTCCCCTTTTCTCCCTCTCCTCTCCCTCTTTTTCTCCCTCTCCCTCTTTTTCTCCCTCTCCCTCTTTTTCTTCCTCTCACTGTCCCCTTTTATTATCCCCCTCCCACTTCCCCTCTCTCTCCTGCAGATGAAGACATAGCCTTCAACTTTTTAGATATTTCTGCAACACCATGCTCCCATGGATGCCACCATGCTCCCCACCATGATGATACATGAAAATGGACTAAGATTCTGAAACTGCAAGCAAGCCCCCAATTAAATGTTGTCCTTTATAAGGATTGCTGTGGACATGAGAGCTCTTGACAGTATAGAAGAATGACTAAGACAGAACCCAAATGATACTTTCTTAGTATCAAATCTGCTATCTTTATTATGAACAATAATGAGGAAATAGACGCTGACTTGATAATGCTTCCTCAGAAGGTCAGATCCCACAATTTGTTAGAGATGGATTTAACATGTGGAAAGATTCAACATAACATTCTTACAATGACCATCATCAGGAAAACCTATGAAAATATCAACTTAACAAGAGGTGGCATAGGGAGAAATGTAATGGCTTCACTGCAGTTAATGCAGCTCAAATGTAGCAGCAAGTGAATGAATGAACAGCTGACTGTTGCAGCAGTTGACTGTTGCAGTGCAGGCCTATAAACCCAACTCTACTGCAGGCAAAGGGAGGAGGATAGGAAGTTTAAGGTCATCCTTGCTTTTGCTACATTGCGAGTTTAAATTCAGTCTGCGCTATAAGGTACACTGTCTCTAAAATAAAATAAAACTAGTGAGCTGCAGAGCTGCCTCAGCTGTTACGCTCCTCCAGAGCCCAAGCTTAATTAACAGCACCCACATGGGTAGCTCGGCAATGCCTGCAACTAGAGCTGCATGGGTAATCCAACACTTCTAAGGGCATATTCACACACACACACACACACACACACACACACACACACACACAGAGAGAGAGAGAGAGAGAGACAGAGACAGAGACAGAGACAGAGACAGAGACAGAGACAGAGACAGAGACAGAGACAGACAGACAGACAGACAGACAGAGGCAGAGACAGAGATTTTTGCTCTCTCTCCCTCTCTCTTAAAATATAGAAACTAGATCATTGAAAAATTAAATTGGAGCTGAAGTGTTAACTGCTAGAGGCCAGCTTCTGGCAGGCAGTTAGGGGTTCTTCTTTCTTTTCAGTTATTCTTGGGGCAGCAGAGAGGGAAGAGCTTCAGCAGAAGGTAGGGCTTGGTCTTAGGAAATTCAGAGGTAAGACTGTCTTATGAGATATTTAGGGTTGCTGTATATTAAAAAGTTTATTTATCTAAGTCTAAGTCTAATGTTATTATAGCTGACCTGCCTTATGTGTTTCTCTGAGGCCAGAGACTGCAGTCACTCAGGCACTTAGCACCTCATCCTAAAACAGCAGGAGACTAAGTAAAAGATTAATTGCTAGAGCCTTTTCCCTATTGTCCAGATGCCTCTCACTTGTTGGGCTAGGAGGAAGTTTGGAGTAATAAACATCTATTGAACCAGGAGAAGAGAATAACACTTGCAGAAGGAGAAATTTTGCATAATTTCACATAAGTTCATACACAGCTTCATGCATGCTCATTTATACATTTCCATTCAAATCCAGCTGGGCCCAGCTTGCATGCATTCTCACAATTACATACTTACACACACATGCATATATCCTCATAATTACATACTTACACACACTTACTTACATATGCATATGGAGCAAAGGACCAAGGACTGGTCCAGAAAGAACTCACTCATTCTGGATGAGAAATGAATTCTAATATTTATTGCATAAAGAAGGAAAAAGCTTCTACTCTTTTAATGCTAAATGGATTAAACCCATATTTGTAATAATAAAAAAAAAGCTTTGTTCCTTTTAATAAGACTATGTCTGCCTTCTTGTTAAGAAAGGACCTGCTCTGTCCCATGGTAAGGAGAAGCCTGCCTGCTCCCTCTGCTCTCTGCAGCTTCTTCTTTTTTCCTCTTTCCTTCTGCATTCTGCACATTGCTCTTAGTATTTTATGTTACCTATAGTTTCTAAGTTATTCCACTCTGCATTCTCCTTCCAATCTTGCTCTTTCCTTCTGCTCTGATGTCACAACAATGCCCTTACTCTCAGTGCCCTTTCTTCCAATGATGCGCCTATACTTCTAAGTTCTTGAGTTCAGTTCTGTCTAAAAGGTGTTCAGACTAAAAACTTCTCCTCAGCTCAGTTCTTCTCACCTCCTTTCTTCTCACCTCCGTTCCTCAGTTCTGACTCTTCTCTTTATCCCCATCCCTTAAACATCTTTCAGAATATATGATCACATGTTAAAATGCTCGTCAAAAGTTCACACACAAAATCAAATCATAAATTGAAAAAGAAGTTTACAACAGAGAATGTTTACATGAATATCCACTAGGGGCAGTTACCTAACTAAACATCCATAACCTGTCTCCACTCCACAGGTTCACAGAAGGTTGAAAAATCATTACTAAGTTATTAGTGAAGGTTTGTGTAGATAAATCCAGTCAATATTTTTGTGTCCTAGCACCTATAATAAATCGTTAGTTCCCTTTTTATGACCTTTGGTTAATTGTTTTACAACCCCTTGGAATGTGCTCTGAGTAGGAGAAAGTGTGGTTACCATCTAAGAGCAATTAACTGGTGACACTTGGGAGATGGGCAGAGTTCTTATTGCAGTTTTGACTATTAGAGAAGGACCTAATGGCAGTCCCACCATAAAATAGCTTAATAATCACAGATATAATTTTAGGAATTCTTATAGGATCATCATTAAAATTTAAATCATCTATTTGTCTACATAGCAACACTATAAGACAGTAAAATCTTCATAGATCTGCAGAGATCTGCTCCAAAGGGATCTGCTAATACTTAATGATTGTTATATATGTTTAATAACAACAGGAAAAGCATATAAATAGCAGGAATCTTTCCTAAAATGAATCCCTTACAGCCTTGCTTAATAAGGGCACACCTGCCGGGCGTGGTGGCGCACCCCTGTAATCCCAGCACTTGGGAGGCAGAGGCAGGCGGATTTCTGAGTTCGAGGCCAGCCTGGTCTACAGAGTGAGTTCCAGGACAGCCAGGGCTACACAGAGAAACCCTGTCTCAAAAAACCAAAAAAAAAAAAAAAATAAGGGCACACCTGTCACAGACTATATAATAATCTGAAGCAGGCCATTTCAGGATGATCACCTGCTAGTTATTAGCTTGTCCCATTATGGCTCCTGGCAGTTGGCTAAGTGATTAATAGTAATAGTTGCTTTTGTTAGGCCTGGGGTTCAGTTCCCTGTATCTACATGGTAGTCCATAGCTATTCTTAATTCCAGTCCCAGGGGATCTGACATTGTCTTCTGACCACTGCAGGCAGGAGAGATGAATGGGGTACACATACATCCATATAGTCAAGACACTCATAAACATAAACTAAATCTAAAAAATTAATTAACTAATTGTAGTAATTTATTAATTGGTTGAAATAATTAACTAAATTAGTTTATTTAATTAGTTCATTAATTAATTGAAATTCAGTTAAAAAAAACTATGAGACTCCAATCTGAGCATGCCATGCAGAAGTCAGACTTTACCAAATGTACTTTTTCATGTCTCTGCCTTCTGATCTTCTCCTTCTGGCCTGTGAACTTTCTTCAGTGGACTATGAAATTTCTTACCTTACAAGGCACAGCAACTGAATCACCTCAAATCATAGCACTGCCACCCTACACTTGTGACATTCCACATAAAGCCTGTAACTCCTCCCCCCAAAATATCAATCCCAAATTTAATTTATTAAATTTCTATGCACTGCTTCCCACTATTCAAAAGCATTCAAGTTAACAATACTGTTAATTTGTTGTCACTACAGCAAACATCCATGTTAATCAAGATATAGAGAGCAATCCATAGATTAGTTTAGCTCACAGTTCTGAAATCCTAGTTCACCTCTTTACCTTGCTACTTTGGGGACACAATGAAGACTCGTAGTTTTCCAGAAGCATGTGGAAAATGCTACTGCTCCTTCAAGGACAGGGAGCAAAGAGAGGAATAGGAGCTCATAATCTTCTTCAATATTGTGCCCTGATACTGTAAGGATATTCTTCCAGGCTCTGAATCTGAAATGTTCTACAATTTCTCAATACTGCCACTACAAACTGCCTCTGTGATAACCATGAGAACCAAGCTTTTAATACATGGACATTTGGGCGAGACACAGAGATTAAAACATTAGAAAGAGTAATAGGATCATTATTGATACTATCCCAGACTATTTACTTTTGAATTCTCCTGTGTCTAGCATTCATACTTAGGCATTATATCCTAAGAGTAAAATCTAATAACACTTACATATCTATTAGAAGTTGTGTATTAAATGTATATTCATTTTCTCCAGCCCTTAAATATTGTAGGATGCTACATATTTCTTATGTGCATGCAGCATTGCTTAAAAGAATGTATAATTGTTAGAATGATGAAAACAATGTAAATGAATCTAAATAAAATATCACAGTATGGAAACAGTAGTTAATTATCTATAAGTTGTTGAGAGGTAACCATTGCAGTAAGCATGAAGATGGGTAACTAAAATATTGTCCAAGGCAATGAAGACGGTTTAAAGGCAAGACTTTACTGTGTAACAAGCATATTGATTTTCCTTAAGTCATTCACTAATGGAAAATCTTTGACAATATCTATATAAAATATTATGTAAAGAATAGGAAAACATGAATCAGCACCAGATAAACTTTGGCTAAAACATGTCCCCTGCCCCTTGTCTCCTTTTATCCTTTTTATACATAGTTGTTTTAAAATATTTTAACATGTGCCCCCACAAAAACAAGCCCAGAAAAAAGTTCACTTGATATCACAACAGAAAGTATTCTTATATGTATTTTATGTATGTTCATATGTTCCAAGTGTGAGTATAGTTAGATCATTATCCATTGCCTCATAAAAGTCATCTCAGAAGCATGAGCTGAAAATGCCAGTGAGCATTTATTTCTCAGTTTTTGGAGATCAAGTATATTGGAACTGCTTTGATAGATGCTTCTGGACTTTTGTCTTTTGTAAAGTTTCAGAGACTAGAGAGGCAGAGCTTTGATTGTGCAGAGGTGACCCCAGCTCATTGTGGTAGGCTCTGGTGAATAGGTACATTGAACTCACATTAACATTTATACCCAGATTTTTGTGCAGCCTCACACATGACAGATAGATCTGCACAGAGGTAATGATCAAAGCAGATCCTGAAAAGCCCTTCATGCTTTAATATCAAAAATCTACTTCTTCAATGTCCTGTTGATAAAACCAATCAGTTAGTTGCAACTTGGCATGGTAAGAAACTGCAAGGATATATGCATACAAGAAGCAAATGAAGACCACTACATAACATTCCAGAATATTTATGCATAAGAATACACCATAGCTGTCTTCAGACACATCAGAAGAGAGCATCAGATCTTATGACAGATGACTGTGAGCCACCATATGATTGACTGGGAATTGAACTCAGGACCTCTGGAATAACAGTCAGTGCTCTTAACTACTGAGCCATCTCTCCAGCCCTGGAATCTTTATCTAATCTATTTATCCACTCATTCACCTAACTGTAGCTGCTCCTATGCATATGTACTTATAGTATACATATGGTGCTCAGGCAAAACTTTCTCAAAAATAATATTTTATATGTATATTATATTAGATATTCTTTATTTCTATCTTGCCTTAAAGTACGAAATAAATTTCAGTTTCTGCAAACTGTTATCCTTATCTGAAACATAATTAAATGAGTTTTATAGTGGACTATGTAGTTGTCATCCTTGGTACTATTCATAGGACCACTTTTTATTTTTACAAGGGTAATATTATGAAAATAATGCAAATGGAAATGTCTTATAGTATATATTAAATAAAAGCGTGACTTCTAAGAATACAGTGGAGAAAAGTCCTGAACTATTTTATTGTGTTTCATTCTACTTCAGGCTTAAG
Organism: Apodemus agrarius; assembly: GCA_964023405.1. Taxonomy (NCBI): domain Eukaryota; kingdom Metazoa; phylum Chordata; class Mammalia; order Rodentia; family Muridae; genus Apodemus; species Apodemus agrarius. The sequence continues at coordinate 78,951,878 of OZ030015.1, forward strand.
TGCTCCCGAGGTTGTCAAAATTGAGAAGGAGCTGGAGCATCTGAGTGTGTAGGAAAAATGACCATAGAAATTACTGACCTCAAGTTCTCAGAGAGACACCCATGAGTTTTATGTACATCTTGTAACTGTACACATTATTGTCAAACCACAAAAAAATAACATTCTGAGCCGGGCGGTGGTGGCGCACGCCTTTAATCCCAGCACTTGGGAGGCAGAGGCAGGCAGATTTCTGAGTTCGAGGCCAGCCTGGTCTACAAAGTGAGTTCCAGGACAGCCCAAACTACACAGAGAAACCCTGTCTCGAAAAAAAACCAAAAATAAAATAAAATAAAATAAAATAAAATAACATTCTGTAAGGAGAGCTACAACTAATTGTACTGGGATACAAGAACCATCTCACTTGGATGGGTAGCTACATTCCATGACAATTTTCCCTGAGCAGTTCTGAGAGACAGAAAATGAGGACACTAAAAACCATCTGCAAATACTACTTCCTGAGGTTTGTTTTTTTTTTAAGGAAGAAAATTCCTTTGTGTCCCATGTGTAGGAACTAAGCAAATGAAAAAGTAAATAAAAACTACTTTCAGAATGTCCCTTATGCAGTGAGTATTATGTAAAGTCATGTTATCTGTACCTGGATATCACCTTCCTCTCAAAACCAAAGAGCCACTTACCCATCCTAGGCAGCAATTCCTAGAACCAAGGATAACCCAGTCCTGTTTGAGTCTTCACAGAGAACTATCAGCTACTCCTCTTAGACAGATTTTGAAAACTATATGAAATCCCAAGAGACAGTTTACAGAGTCAACAGCTTCATATTTTCATAATAAAACTAAAGTTTTAATTATATCTAGGTCACTGAAACTTGTTTTCTCTTCAAACAAATGTATATACAGCCTATATGCCTTTACCAATTAAAATTTAGCCAAAACTATACTATAAGCCTGAAGCTTTCATGATTGAAAAAAAAGGATCAGTTAAGATGGTACACATAATTTGCTTTAATGCAGTGTATTGTGATTTTTCTACTGTGAGCAATTCCTTTAATGACCTGGAAATCTAAACGAAGCTTTAGGTGCTTTTCTGACCAATAAGTCAGCATAATTACAGAATAAAATTAACATATACCAATTCACATAACAAATGACAGCTAAACTCAGAAGAAGTGATTATAACATATTTCTTTCCGAATCAACTTTGGGAAAGACATCCCACTAAGCTATGTACCTCTTATCTACTTTTAAATGTGTTCATCTCAATTACAGCCTACACAGAAAGACAGCAGTCTATAAAAGGAGTGAAATGACTTCAAGAGTCAGTTATCATAGTGTGACCAATGCCCTAGTTTCCTGGCTGGGGTCACTAGATTCCATTTGTTTCTCTAGTGCCTCAGTAAAATACACTCTAGTCTGTTTCTATCCACAAAATAGAGATATTGGTCAGTTTTGATCCAGTCAGTTGGAGTTTAGTACTTTCTGCTCCAAGTGCTTGTGCTTAAACAGCAATAGAAGGAGACTGGGACCCAGCTACAGTGGAAGTGTGGGGATAATCTCCTTCTTATGATATCAGGTTACAATCTCTCTGGGATATGTAAATTCATTAAGGGGCACTCTTGCAGCCAATATTTGCCAAGCCTAGAGCTAGCCACCCAGCACAAATTGAAATAAAAATTGCATCTTGTATTGCCTGCATATAAAAATGCCCAAAGGACACATGTTCCTTTTTTCACCTTCTTTCTGGGTATAAACTAGTAAAGGATGGAAATAAGAGGGTGGGCATGATGCTTTCTTATTCACCAACCACCTCTAAAAATGTCATGGATGGAGGTGTTGGTAAGAAATTTTGTCTTTTGTACATTCTAAATTTTGTGCTTGTAGATGTTTCCTGCTAAATGGTAAGTCTCTACCTTCTTATCAGCATGTACAATTCATTTATATTACTCTAAAGAATCTTTATATCCTTTATAAATGCAAGTTGCCTTTCTATAGAGCAGAGGGTGTTGATATCTTGGTCCAATAATTCTGAGAGAACAGAAACAAACAAAATACCTCATAAGTTATAGCTTAAAATTTGGAATTACTTGGAATCTCTAGGTCTATTCTAGAAAATATTGTCTAAATGAGACAATAAGAGGAAACCCATTTACATCTTGAAATACGTGGAGCTCTTGTTTCCATACTACTAAAAAGGTTAGGTGAATACCATGCAGTGATCATAAAATTTTTATCAAGAAGCTGCAGTATGTTTAATAATTTATCCTTTTACCTCCTTGCAAGATCTCTATATGCTTTTAAAGTGTTTTCATTATGCTGCAGGAACTGGCTTTAGAAAGGAATCTGTCTCTAATAACATGGGGTTACATCTATTATCAAGGAATCTTGGTTAGTATACACTAATTTTATTCCTCTTCTTTAAAAATCTTTCCGTCGATTGTTTTAACAAATGCTTTCTCTTTCCTTCCTACATCAACTTAATGGAAACATAACATTACATATTCAAATCACACTGTGGGACTTAAAGAAATTATAATATATCCTTTGAGAATGAAGCACTGGCTTATATGAATTTTATTTGAAAAATAATTAAAAATGAATTCTATACACCCATAAATTGATTTCTTTAGATTGACAAATATATAATTACTGAATATAAAATTGACCAAGATTTAAAAAAAAAATTACCTCAGAAAACTTGAAATTAAGGCAGAGGAAAAAGTCATGGGTTCACATTGGTCAAGAAGAGTCAGTGACCTCCTTTTCAGCGCACAGATGAATAATAAAACATAGACAAAGTTGCCCAATCATTTCAGACTGTTGGGAAGCTGTGAGTCCTTTGTCAGATGTAATTTAATTGCATGTCACATCCTCCTAGCTGTCATGCTGGCTTGAATCTATCTTGTCAGATTATACTTTAAGGCATTATCTGGTGACTGAATTAGTTGGTGCCACAATGTGAAGATACAGCTTACAGTAAGGGAAAAAAATACAAAAACAAAAATCTAGCAATTTACTAAAGTAAAACTTGCTAACAGAAAGTTTGACTCCATAATAAAGCGTGCCAGCCTCATCTTAACTTTGTAAAATTAAAGAAATATGTTTTTAAAATGTACTGGGGAATTCTAGCACATGTGCCATGGTTTGATAACTTCCAAATTCTGGATTATAAAACTTAATTAACCCAAGGAATAACAAAAAAGCAAAACAACACAATAAGAACGGGCTCCGTGCTTCTGAGATGGTCCAGTCCCATAATGAGCAAACATGTTTATGAAATACAGTTATTTCTTTTGAATTGCTGTATGTATTCAATTGATCAGGGTTTATAGAATAATGTGTTCAACTACAAGTGCTGCATCTATATCATAAAGGTTCAGAGCCCATTGCCAAACATGGTGCCAAATTTATTGAAAGAGGTAGGAATCAAGAAGGAACATAGTAAAACATTGTCTTCTTGATGGGAAAGGAACACACTCATGAACTCACAGTAGAAATTCTTACCTACAAAAGACATTCACAAAATCAGTCCAAATATTTGATTATTATATTCAAATGCTATATGCTTTAGTAAATTATGAGTGCTTTTTTATTGCATTTCTTTATCTTTTTAACATAATATTTTTATTGATTTTTTTTCTGAGTTTTGCACATTATGCATGCTGATAACACTGACTCCCAAGTCCTTCCATGCTTCTTACATCCTAGTGACTCCCCCCCCCAAAAATGTTAAAAAACTAGAATGTTTAAATGTTTAAATGTTAAAAAATAGGAAAAATGCATTTCACTCATTGGAGCACAGTCAAACTCAGTGGCCCAGCCCATAAATAGATCTGAGTCCTACCCTTTCAAACCTGTCAGAATCTATCAATGGTAGAAATCTATACATCGGCATCTGGTCACATATAGTCTAGGCTATTACTTTTTGTATGAGGGGGAAGGTAGAGGTTGTAATAGCAGTCTTCCATGTCCTTTCCTCTCAACTGTGCATCTGCACCCATCAATATCACAGCAAATATAGTTTCCTTGCCTTAAACAATCAAAAGAGCACAAATCTTGAGTTTCCACATGATTTCTGGCTACAGCACAGAACACAAACACAACTCCTGGATTCAGGAACACCAGAGACTTTGCCTCAGAAGCAGCCCAAACTTTAGGCATCAACATGGTTTCAGGTGGCAGCCCAAGGCATGCAGGTCAGCATCTCCCCCAGTGGCAGCATGGTCCATGTGCATCAATATGTCTCCAGATCGCAGCCTAGACCATGTATATCTGTCTCTATGGTTTTTGGTGATAGCATGGGTCACCGCAGGTGTCAACACAGACCTCTGCTGCAGTAGCACCAGGGACTCAGACTGGTCCTTGGTGGTAGTATGGATCCAGACATCACTATGGTCTCAGACGGCAGGGCAGCACACTCATATCAAGATGGCCCCATGTGACAGCATGGCATAGGAACATTAATGTGGCTTCAGGTCACAGCACAGACTTCAGACATTCAAATGGCCCTCTGCTGTAACATGGGTTACAGACATCAGTATAGCACCAGCCAAACATGTCCGGGCCACATTTACTGATCATTGTGTTGAGTGCATGATGTGGGTTCTGTGTATTGTGAAGGACAGAGGCTAAGAATTGGTTCATTTCCTGCACTTCATGGGTCCTGGGTATTGAACTCAGATTATCAGGCTTGGCAACAAGCATTTTTTCCTGTTGAACCATGTCGGCCTGTGTAATCTAATTTCTAAATGGAACACTTATTGTGTGTGGAAAATCCATAGAGATCATGATATTTAATTTCATATATGCTTTTAAAGTTGCTGATGGAGAATGTATTTACAAAACACAGATGCAAATCCTTATTCTTCTGTCTTTACTCTGTAGCATGCTGTTAACAATTTGATGGTTTAATGAGCTAAAAACCACAAAAGATATCCAGCAAAGCTGAGAACATTTACTCAGAGGGCCTGAGGAAAAGAAGGAAGTCACTAGACATGTATCCAAACAGAGCTTGTTTGTTGAAAATGAATATGAATAGTATGAAGTAGAAAAGCAGAGATATTTGTACCCTGCCTTTAAATACTGTTACTGTCTACACATTGACACTACTGTAGAGCTAAGCTAATAATAATAAGAGGAAATTTGCTTTCTATGGGCATGATAAGGGGATTAATTAAGAGTAAATAAAACATATAGTTGTAGAGAGATGGAGGCAATTGGCACAAGATGAAACAAGGAAGGGATTGAGGAAGGGGTAAAGGAAGAGACAACTAAAATAAGGTTCTTTTATGGGGACATATGGAAACCCAGTACTATAGAAACTTTGTAAAAATATATACATAGATGAAATAAAGCTAAATAGACACTGAATAACAGGCAGACATTGCCCCAACTAGACATCCTTTGCTGCTAAGGGAAACTTAAGTGTCACAAATGGTTTACATTTAGTATAGTCATTGGTCTAAGGAGTCCAATAGAAATCCCCAGACATCTCAGGCTATTGATAAGGCTATCGGTTGTGGTACAAAAACTGATGGTTGAGCACTATTGGTGATAACAACAACAAAGGAGTTGAGGTGGTATCTAACTAGAGCCTTCACCCCCACTGATTAGTGTTCATGGTCCTCAAACATACTTTGTTACCAGAAGAGAAAAGTAACCACATACTAGCTATAGATTCTGAAAACTATGAAAATAAGCTTCCTGTCTGATATTCTGGTGCAATAGTGGTACAAACATTGTAGAAATTACCAACCACTCTGATAGGATTTCAGGTCCAGTCCATGGGATGGGACTCATGTCCAACACTTGAGTGGCCAAGAACATGAGACTGGATAGCCATAGTGCTATCGATATTGGCAAAACAAATACTATTGTTCTGCTGAAGAAATGTAGTAATAAAATCTCTCCTAATGACATCCTGATATACCCATAAATCAGTGCCTGTCTTACCTGTCATCAGAGAAATCTCTTCTTGTAGTAGATAAGAACTAACAAAGATAGTCATGACTGGAGATATAAGTAAAGAATGGGAGATTTGATAACACACAGTCCTAAATCTAATGTCTTCTTTAAATCCCCCTCCTCATGGATCTGGGAGCTTTGCATAAAAGGAGACAGAAGAATCGTAAGAGCCAGCACGATGGTGTCCCCAATGAAACAATGTCTTCCAGACAGAACAACACAGATACACATTTGAACTCAAAAACATTGTGGCTACATGCACAGGCCTATACTAATTCAAGAAAGTTGAGATTATAGCATTAAAAAGGGGTAGTGGACATGAGTTTACATCCCTGTAATCAAGAAGCTCTCTCCACCTGATACCAAGTTAAAATAAAACAATTCTCTTCAGTGAAATCTCATAGTGTATATATATTAAGCACACTTAAGGGTAGGTCAGTAGTTAGGAGTAGATTGTATTTTTTGTAGACTCTGTCCCACATTGCTTTATTTTTTAAACTCTTATTGACCATTTGTTTGTATATTATGGCTTCTGATTTTGTGTTTTTATGGGTTTTGTGTGTGAGAATTTCTTTGTGTGCTTCTTGTGCATTACTGATGTTGCTTATTTGGAATTTTTTGTTTGTCTACTTGTTTTCCAAAGGGAGAAAAAGAAATGGTATGAATTTTTGTGGAAGGGGTAGTGGGAAGGATCTGGCAGGAGGGCAGAAAGGAGAGAGCATGATTAGAAAACTCAGATTTATGAAAAAAGATTTTTACAACAACAATACAAAAAGACAGAAAGAAGATCAGTGAGTGCTTTCCAAGTCAGAACCATGGAGAAAGGCCCACAGAGCATCTTTGAACATGCATCCTTCAGGTGTTCATCATCACAGAGATTAGTTATGAATGTGGAAACAAAATGACATGAGCCAAAATCAAAGTGGAATCTGGGAGTTTGTGTGTGTGTGTGTGTGTGTGTGTGTGTGTGTGTGTCTAAATTGTGAGAGGTATTAAATTTTCATAAAAATATTTTTGTTTTTCATGTGCTTTCATATATACATACATGTCTTACACATAATTTAAATATATAGACATAATGTATATATACATGTAGATGTATACATACTGAGGAGGAGAGAGATTAAATCAGTCAAGTATTAAATATCTGCAGCTTGCCTAGATTCAAAACCAGTCTTTGTCACTGAGCTACTTTACACAACTGGAATATGAGGTACCACAACTAATTTCTTAGTCTATTGGGAATCTAAAAGATGCTTTAAAAGAAGGAAGGTTACTAATAATCTTTTTCATGTCCTAAGAATTCAACAAACCTTGTCTACTAGGAGCCTTCTCATCAGCTAATAGTGATGCTTTTTTTTTATTATTTAGAAGTTACACTGGCTCATTCCTGTGTTCTACTTTCGACATCCAGTATCTGTTAGACTAGGCAGTAAGTTCACTATGCATACACAGAGAACATAGCTATGAATAAGATATGTATTTTTATGTTCTCCAGTCTTAGGATTTAATAACAAGTTACTGCTAATAAGTAACTGGGTTTGGCAGATTGTAAAGGTTCAATACATAATTAATCACTCAGGAAAAAAAAGGTGATATGATAACTTAGGGAAGAGCCTGGGGGCTTGAGTTGATCTGTGATAAAACTATAATCTTCATTTGAAGCAAATATTTAGCAAGGGCATGAGGATAAACCATTGCCTCATACGGAGAAAATATGTTTCAAGGCAGTGCAGATTTGTGTAAATACTCTACAGTAGGAGAGAGTATTCTACATGGCACGGGTCACAGGAGATCTTATTGCTGAACATCACCAATGACACCTGGCTGGAGATAGGGTCAAAGTGAATTTAGATACTCACAGATTGATCTTAAGAGCTCTGGGGATTTATAAAGGTTTTAAAGTATCCAGGCTTTTGTGCTTGATAGATTTTTTTTGTTGTTGTTGCAACTTAGAAAATCAATTGTCTTGGTTATAAGTTAAGCCAGGTAACCATAAAGGATGCTATGTTACCCTCCTGGAGTAAGAAGATAGTGTGAAGTTAGAAGGGAGTAAGAACAGAAATGCGAAGTTAGCAGAAACTGGAACAGGTAGATGGATCAAGAGGGGCTTAGAACCCTCCCAACCTACCAAGTCACAGCGAATGCATATGTGCGTGGTGACAGATGATCAGTTTAGTCATATCAAGATTATGAGACTTGTTCATTTTATTTGTTTTAATGTTTTGCCTGCATGTATTCATGTCCCCATGGTACATGTCCTCCTAATGTCCAAGAAGGTCAGAAGAGAGCAGCTGAAGCCCTGGAATTAGGTTGATGGGTAGTTTTACACTACCATGTCAGTGTTGAGAACTGTACTCAGCACTTCTGCAAGAGCACTAAGTGCTCTGAATCATTGAACCATCATGCCAGTCCAACAGAGCAAATTTTAAGCCAGACAATGACGAACAGCTGGAATTTTCTAAAATCTCTTGGCCCAAGAGACTAAGAGATTGATGAGGACCGAGAAGAAATTCCAATGAGATTTTTGTTGTTCAAAGTTCAAGACACGGGACAAGATCCCTGGTGCCCTGGAAGATCTAGAGAGCACCATAAGGTACAAACACAGAAATTAGCTTTGAAATAAAAACAAAACTGAAGGGCAGTGAAGTGATCAAAGTGTGTCCTGTGCATGTCCAGTAAAAATAGGACAGATAATAGGAGTTACAAGACACAGATGCAGCCTGACTCGCGATCCTGACCTATTCTCTCTCTCTCTCTCTCTCTCTCTCTCTCTCTCTCTCTCTCTCTCTCTCTCTCTCTCTTCCTCCCTCCCTCCCTCCCTCCTTCCCTCCCCCATTCTTCCTCCTTCTAGATTATTTAGATAACCTCTTGTCTGAACTCCTTCCTCAGTAAAATCATCATGATAATATGGAGTATCTTATGGTTACTGGAAGAATCACATGAACTTCATGTTTGAAAAAGCAATAAAACAAAACAAAAATTAAAAAAATAAGAACAAAACATAGCTGAATGTCAGCCCTTATTCATGTTTTCACCCCCATTGGCTAATGAATCTGAAATTGTTCTTTCTGGATAAAAATTAATTTATGGAATTATGAGCTTGATCCTGTGAATGTAGAGTCCAGACCATAGCGGAGTAGGGAAGCATCACACCATCAAGACAGAAATATCTAGCAAAGAAGAACCCAGAGTCAACACAGTGAACAACTTTAAAGAGCCAGAACAACTGTCAAACACTGCTCTTTCTGTGTCCAAACACTGTCTCTTTGGAGGACAATAGGAGACAATGATTGACACAGGAGACAAATTAGTGCTTCTGAGAGAACAGGAAAAGAGGCCTTGAGTAAGGAGAGGAAGTGGTGCCATTGGCTTTGCATTCTTTTACAGGAAAAAGTTAATATCTTACAAAAAATTGATTTCATCTTCCAAGTTGCAAAGAGCTTCCAATTACCTTGTATTTCTGCAGACTATAAAATGCAAAAGCTCAAGCTCATTTATAAAAATGCAATTTTAATCCATTCTAAGAATTTTTGCTAGGGTGCTGCATGTCAAGGGGGCAAATTAACAAGAGAAGAATGATGTCTGGCTAAAACCAGCAATTTTCATGAAAAAGGCAGACAGGAAAAAAAAAATCCTACTTTAGATCTGACCTTTCCTGTCTACAAACTGAAAAACCTATTTCCTCTCCATTCTCAAAAAAGCATGTGTTTTGTTTTGTTTTCTGTTTTAAAACACTCAGAAATTTAGCATTTTGTGTGGCTAGTTTTGCAGCACTGAATGGTGGTTATTATTGAGCATGTTAATTAACATGATGGAATTTTCTATAAATCTCAGCAAGAGATTTTTATATCTACCTTGTAGCTGTGGTTTGTCTTTCTGCTTAGGATGCAGAGATAATATCTGGGCAGCATTAAGCCGGATCTATGGCCACTCTTGTCACAATAGATAGCTGTAGGTGCTGGTAATGGGCCTCTGAGCGATCCACTTCTAGGTCATGAGTTCAGATATGGTTCAGGCTAAAAGTGAATAAAACTCATTATTTTCCCAACGCTATGAAAAATATTTTTTAGGATAAGCCTGCAAAGCCTAGCCAATATCTGCAACAAAGAAGAGTTAATTGCAGTGCTGTATTGTATAGTAATTAGCTCAATTTTAAAAAGGAATATCAGATTGCTGGAAGGCAAAAGAAAGGATCCACATTCATCTTTCTATGTAGCAGAACAATATGTGTTGATGTTTAGTTTCCAGGTGGGCAGATGGAAAGAACTTTGAGAGAAAAGCAGCATTGTGCTTCCTGGTTCTCAGTCAACTGGTTCATCTTCTATTTACCGTGGCTAGAAAAGGACACATTGAAACAAGCCTGAGTACCATTATGCAGGAATCACAATTCCCCAGTTGACTTTCCAAACTTTGTTAAATTCAGATCATGAAGAAAGGGAAATAAACTGTACCCTATATAATTATAGCCATGTGCTATAAAATCAGCATTGTAGATCAACAGTGAGTCTCTTGAGATTATCTTTTAAAAAGAAATCCCTCTCCCTTCAGGCCATCATAGATATCATGTTATCACCATAGCTACATGCATTATTCATGTTTGTGATGGAGTTGGTGTTTTTAAACAGGACCAATTACACTGCCAGTCATGAATACAAAATATATACAATTATGTGCAGTGCTTATCACCTTGATAGTATTGGTAACTGATCACCCTCAATGTGTGCATGCATTACTCTATACTCTTTAATTCTTATTTTAGAGTGAATTCAATCTACATTTGTAAAATTGTATTCTAAAATAGTATTCCATACATTGTTGTCAGTAGTCTCCTACATTTCTTATTTACCTTGTGTGTTGATTGATAATGAAACAATATTGAGCGACTGACATAGACTGTTTGGGTTTCTGTAAGTGTTCTGTGATGTTTCCATAGTAACAAGCTTACCTAACACTTTTCTCACAGTATAACTATTAAGTGACGCATGCTTTGCCTATACTGCATATTTTCATTATTTACATTCCTCTGCTTATATATAAAATGAAAATAATGGTAATGGCATCATCTCCTAGACTTGTTATGTATGTTGAATTAAATAATGCCTGTAAAAACTTGGCATAAGGCAAAGCTGAACAAATTATCACTGATGATGACAATTAAGTCTGGCTTCTTATATTACTTACTTACCTCATCACTGTGACCATAACCCCCACAAGAAACATATTTAAGGAAGAGGAATTTATTTGTCTCATAGATTAAGATCAGTTACAGTTCACCATGGCAGGGAGATCTTGACAGCAGGTGCATGAAGCAGTTGAGGTCACAGTGAATCTACAGTCAAGAAACAGCAAGTGGATAGGGATAAGCTCTAGGGAGGAGGCTTCAAAACTTTATGGGCTGTTCCAGTAGCATCTATCCCCACCCACTAAAATAATACCCTAAGTGAGACTGTCATCTCCCAAGTGTCCAAACACCTTTCTTATCCCAAACACAACAATCTCTCAAGTCAGTTTGAACAAGTATAATAGAAATTTTGGCAGGACTATAATAAAACTGCCCTCCAGCATGTGAAAAAGCCCACGTACAGTTTGACCTTCAAAATCACCCTGGAACCAGAGAACAATCCTCTCCTGATTTCCACAATATGTACATACTAAGTTCTAGGTAGGGCACGTTCATGCAGGTCTGAGAGGGCCAACTTATAATAGGACACTAAGTTTTTAGTGACAGAATTGGTCATGAATACCAACTCTTATAGCTATTTGAAATGTGATAATGCTTGAAATAAAACAAAAAGAATCACCACAGAAACCTGAAATGATAATAATAAAAAGTATGTTATTTTAGAGGTTATAATTATATCAATAATTCTCTCTTGACCGCCCCCCCCCAACACACACATCCTTTTTTATACCCCTCCATGCTCTCTTTCAAATCATGGCCACTTCAATGGTTAAGTACAATAACTGAAGCTCTTCCAATTAACTTCTTTGGAGTTTTATGGTTTAAGTGCAAAACATTTATAGAAGAAATACACACAGAAGAAAGTGATAGGAAGTAGAAAAAGGGGGAGAGGCGAGAATCATACCATGGTTCAAGCCCAGGGCAGAGAAGTATTAAACTCACTTTCCTTCTAGGATCTCCAGAGCATCTTTGTTTAATATTTCCCCGTGCAATGATGAGAGCAAGCTTTATTGTACTTGTGCTGCTGAGTGCGTGACCCACTGGAAACGTGTGTCTAATGAGCACTCGAAATGTGTCTGTCAAATGTAACCAGGGAAGTGACTTTTTAGTTTTATTCCATTTTAAGGTTTTTAAATGTGAAGAGTCATAAGGTATCAGGGCACAAGCACTAGCATACATAGCAAACATTGGAATTTATTATTCTACCTCAAGCACAGAAACTGATGTTTTGAAATCCACACCTATCTCTTTTTTGCCTCATTACACTACGTACTGGAGACCCCCAAATGTCAATCTCCAGAGTGCTAACTTCACAAATATCACATATGTGTGAAATGGTCTAATATTGTGATACAATTATTTTAGAAATAATCATTAATTAGATAAATAACTTTATTTCAGTATTATGATTTAGGTACATTTTTTGTTTAAATTGACACATCAAATGGACATACAGTTTCAATTGCTTTTGCATAAGGGAAGTCAAAAACTATAGACATCTTAAGTATGATATTATTCACTTGAGTGCTAACGAAAGTCACATTACATATTCCTAATATATGCTAGACTGTGGATCCATCAGTACAGACAAATTAAGAAATGTCTCAAAAAAAAAAAAAAACAAGCTCAATCTAACTTCTAATTACAACTGAATAGAAAAGGCCTGGGGTGTGTAGCACTTGTTCCTGGTTTACAAGGAAGATAAACATTCTGTACAGCTGTGAAAGGCCCAGCACAGGCTCTGGGCCCGCCTCCTGGCTGCGTTTGAAAACAGTTGTCCTCTCTAGGCAAGGTTAGCTCTCTGGGTGATGGAGTGTCAATCCAGGCAAATGCAATTAGCAAGTGCAATTAGCTCAACACCTTTAAGAGCAGCCCCTTCTTTGCTCATCTTCAATGCAACATAAAGATTTCTGTATAATTCCCTGAAGCAGTGTTAACATTACAGTTACAGTGAGAGTGTTTACCTAAAGCAGGGTTTACATTCTCTCCTCTGTCCATGTTGCTTTCAACATTCCTGGTTCCTTCAAGGTGCTATGGCATAGAAAAGCTTCATCCCCATTCTGTCTCTACCCCTTCCCACAGATGATTTATCCCAAACCTCCATCTCTCTAGAGATATGTCCCTATTTCAGCTCAAACTCTATTTTTAAAAGATTCCAAAAGACCCATGTCATTTACCCCTGGTTTTGCTGTTTAATGGAGAATCCCAGAAGTGTATTTGTTATTAAATTTTCTACTATGGCTCATCATGGACTCCTAGGAAAATGCTTTCCTAAATCAATATACATAAGTCATATTTTGTAACAATAAATGGGACAAATGTGCTAATTCTATTCTCTTATCTCCACTGATGGGAAGGAGGTTCATAAAAAATAAATATATATGCACAAATAGAGACAGAACCAACATGCTGCTTATGTATAATAAGCACCTCTGAATAATTAACCAACTCCTGCTAGCTTCTGCATAATTCACTTAAGCACCAAAAAAAAAAAAAAAAGGCAAGGGAATACATATTTTCCTGGGTTTAAGGAGAAAGATCCTCAAGACATAAAACTTCCTTTAAGGTTAAGATAGGTCATTGTAATCAAGAAGTGAGCAAAAACTGTCATTTACATATGAAAGCCTTTATGCATTCATAACATGCTTGCACTTGATCCAGGGATAACCCTGATAAACGCTTGTTCAACCTATGACTCCTGACATAAATCAAATCATCCCTAGAAAAGAGCTGAGGTAACAGCTTCCAGATGATGATTTAGGGTACACCAATGCAGCTTTCTGTGTGTCTTTCAGGCCTATTCTTTTCTTGAAATATCTTGGATTACAGACTTACCAGTCCTTGGCACTGATAATCAAATATCAATATATTTTGATATAATAATTTCACAAATGCTCTCTGGAAGGACTGTAGGTTTTATCTAGACATGTGAAAGCATACAATCATGGCTTGAGAAAGTGCCACACCTATTCTGCATGACCAGATCAAAAATGATAGAGTAGTTAAAGTGATGTAAAAGAAAAATCACAAATTTGAAAAAGAGTCACACTACTTCCCAATGTACTGACAGATCATCTGCTTGGACCCCCTCGTCCACTGAGAGTGGAAACAGATTGGTGACACAGGCATTGTGAATCATGCACTGACAATAAAGTTTCATAGATTAAAAACAAAGAAGTATACATCAAGGGTAGCATAATTGCACATATCTTTCCAAGCAGACAAGAGGTTGTGGGTTGGATTCCTAGTAAAACAAAAACATAAAGAATGAAAAGAATAAAAAGAAGGAAGAAGTCACAAAAAGCCAAAGAGGAGTGGCCAAAATCCAAAACTGTAATGACATAAATAAATATCATAGAAATATTGAAGATGTGATGTTTCTAAAGTATAAAATGAAAAATTATTTTATATTCATAAATACATTCAGGAAATATCTACAGCAATTCAATCTGAGAGGGAACTGTAATTATTCAAATTTTTAAATATTTGTTTTTATAAGGAATGGAAAGTTGTATAAAACTCCAATGGTATAGGGTTAAAATATATAATTTAGGGAGATTTAAGCCTCTGATGCTGCTTGAAACTACATTGTATGAGAGTCTATGGAAGTCATTGGTAGTTAACTTGGACTTCAATTACCATCACTGGGTGTCATCCAGAAACTACTAGGATCCTCATATCCAGGAGTTTGATAGAAATGCAGAGCCATATCGCCATCTCCAAACTGCAGAATCCATTAGCCAATACCTCTAAGAATACACAACTTGAGGAAAATAAAGAAATAAACCAATAAAAAAGATCATCTAAGCTCTTTGATCTTAGCCTTTCTAGGAATTAAGAGCTCATGATAGGATACAGTACAAACCACCAGCTCTCTCATCTTACCTGAATGACCTGGAACAGTTCTTTCAAATTTTTCCCATAAGATGAAATTGATATTGATTTTGTTTACCTAATATATTTATTATAAGGATCAGATCTATGGTAGCAATATATTTTCTTCCTTTTCATAATCAGGTAATTTCTTTGATTTCATTTACTCTCATCATTGATTCCAAAATATCTGGATCATATGAAGACTCATTGAGCCACTGCATTTCATATAGCAAAACAGTATATCAGAATTTGATCTTTCTACTTGGTAGGGTTTTGAATGAGAAAAGCACCTATGGGAGTTATATATTTAAATGTGTTGTAACCAGTAGGTGGATCTGTTTGCCAAGCATTGGGAAATGCGGTTTTGTGGAAGAAGTCACTAGGGCCATGCTTTCAGGCTTCAAGTGCCCACCCATGCCATTCTTCCATAGCTTTCCTTCTGCCTCATGGTTGATGCCTCAAGATTCAAACTCTTGAGGTATGCCTCTAGCACCATACCAGCCTGGGTGCTTCCATGCTCCCCACTATGATGGTCATGATGTCTAACCCTCTAAAATTGTAAAACCTCAGGAAACCATGGTGTCTTCTCACAGCAGTAGAAAAGTAACCAAGCTACCCTTTCTCCCTGTGAACACAGAGGGAGAATCGTAGACGCTACAAGCCAAGGCTAAACTTGAGAAAAGGTACAGCTATTATTGAGCTCATGATAGCAGGCAGTGTCCATTTCCTTCTTTCTTATTTTAAAATCTCACTGGAAATACCTAAATGCATGAGAAAAGTAATAGATTTCCATGGAGTAAGAGATCCTTGAACTAAAAGCTTTTAGATGCATCTGATTCAGATCAGAAACATTGGATTAATGGGGGAAAGCAGAGTAAAGAAGAAAGCATGAGAAAAATGCAAAAAGACAGAAGACATTAAGTAAACAAACAGGAACAAGACTCTAATCCAAAGGCAAATGCAGATCCCTGACAATGTGCCCTGTGTTTAATGGGTTGGTATTTCAAAACAGATAATTGTGTTTTTAAAACATCCAGAAAAATAACTCCAGAATGAAGTGCCCCTGGTCCTGTTGTAAACACTCTTTTAAGGATCAGATCATTTTGGCAGCAGGATATGTCTTTCATCCTAACTGCAAACAGGAAGGAGCTAATGGAGTTAATGTGGGGGAAAAGATACTTATTAGATAGGGGCTTCCTCAAAAACTCATTGCCTGGATTTCTTCCTTTTGAACTAGACAGTACTAGATTCAAATCTCAGTTTTGTTATTTAAAATTGGGCTCATCTCATGGTTTCTCCAACTTTATTAGCCTCAATCTTCTGTCATGTAAAATCACAATGCTCATTCCTACCAATTAGCAATGTTACAAGTATTGAACAAGATCTGATATTTTTCTCTTGGAATGTATTTTGGGGGACACAAAATTTCTAAGCAACGTTCAGACACACACATAGTCATGCACTCATGCACACACAAACTACATAATGCAGAACTATTTTCCTGTGATATTTAGTAGCCAAGTTAATCCATAGGATACAATACTTTGCTTTTAGTGCATAGTTTCTAGATTAGAGATGGCACGTTAAAAGTACCAGAAATTTAGTAGCTAATCAAAAGGATCTAGAGAGAGATATCAATGGTTTTCAATAATTTCATACTTAAGGTCAAGTTCAGTGACAGATAAATCAGCACTTATTGTACGTCACAGAGTCTTTGCTGCTCCTTCGATTGTAATATATAAATTTTACTTCCTAAAATGAAGAAGAGGTGTTTTGTTAAGTGTAAAAATGGCTTTTTACACTTTACCAAATTTCTCTTTACACACACACACACACACACACACACACACACACACATTTAGTTGATAGACCAATTTTCTCTTATGTTCAATTCTTTTCCTTTGAGTCATGTGTTATAGAAGACTACATGTGTTTGTGAAACAAAGTGGTCATGGAGAAAATGATTTATAAATATGTCTGAGTGAAAAAGGGTGATGCTGGGAACACTCCTAAGAATCAAAAGAATGGAACATCCAAATTTTCCTTATACACAAAAATCTCCACTTAACATTCAGAATGATGCTTTTCAGAGATGATAGGAATAACCAGAAATATTTACTACAGCAATAGTGCAAACTGTGCCTGTAATACCAGAGAGCAGTATAAATTACCAATTGGGGCAATTTAAATGTCAGTTTGGTCATAAGACTTCAGAATCCTCAAGTTCTCCAATGTGAAAAAGGAGCAAATAGATTGCAAAGTTTATTTGACTTAAAGCTCTAGACTCCCAGGGGTCATGGTCCGATTAAGGAGATTAAAATCATTGAGAATTAACAGTACCCTAATGCTCTGTAAAAGAAAAAGAAAAAAAAGAAAGAAAAGAAAAGAAAAGAAAAGAAAAGAAAAGAAAAGAAAAGAAAACCCTATTCCTATGAAGGAAATATGCCTGGATCCACATATTATCCTTTATTAAAATTCTGGGGCTACGTACAATGAATGGGCATAAAACACATTCATAAACCTACCTTATACAGGTACCCTACTAGTGTGACTCAACTGCCTTAACAAATCAAAAGGTAATATGGCACAAGTGATTTCAGCAATAGAAATGTATATTCTCATCATTCTATACTGAAAGGTCATAGTAGGATATCAGAAAAGTTGGTTATGTCTGTAGATACATTCACCTTTGATTTTATAGATGGCTGTCTCTTGGAATCTAATGTATAGTATCCCTACCTTTATCTTCTTATCTTGGTAAGAATACTCATCATCCTGTGTTAGATACCAAACCTGATAACATGATGTTACATCTTGAGCAAACTTACACCAAAATAAAGTCACATTCTGACATATCAAATATGAAGTTTTCAAGTTATGAGTCTAAGAGATACAAAACAGCCTATAATAGGTTCATACTTTAATGTTTGATATATTTCTGCTGTGGTTTAAAGATGTTTCCCCTAAAGTTTATGTGTTTAGACTTGAATTCCTTAACCTGGTAGTCTGGGGAGGCAAGGGTGGCTTGGGAAAGATGGGCGGGATCAACATGAATGATATAAGCAATGCTTCTCATGTAGAAATGGAGTTCTACCTTTAGTAGAACTACCTGGGGGTACAAATAAAGATATCCATATCTTGAGTTCAGTCTCTTTGTCAGGTACCCCATCATTCTATTTCCCACCATAATCTGATGCAACAGAAGGGTGCCAGCAGAAACAGAGCAGATGCCAACACCCTGTGTCCCGACCCACAGGATAGTCAACAGAGTCCCCAGACCACCTAGGAGAAGGTGAAAGACAAGAGACATGAGAGACGGACAGCAAGACAGTATTCTGATCAAGCTGTCAAACTTTATTTTTTACACAAGGCAATATAAAGGGAAGCAAGCAAGGTGTAGGGAGGGGTAAAGGAGGAAAGTCTCAGGGGGCTGGCATCATTTCTCAGAAACAGTTTCTCAGAATTTCTGGGAAAAGCTGGCTATTGCTGCAGGAAACTTGGCACAATAAAGGCATCACGAGGAGGTGAAATGGAAAGGAATTGCCACAGGTGAGCTCCATTTGATCTGGCCCACTCAAGTGAGCTCTACATGTACTGACTATCTAACTATTTGGTTAATCTTTAAGCTAGGATATTTCTCTAAAAGCAGAATTCATGAAGTTCTTAGGCAAGTGGTTGGAACTGGAAAATATCATCCTAAGTGAGGTAGCTCAATCACAAAAGAACACACATGGAATGCAGTCACTGATACGTGGTTATTAGCCCAGAATCTCTGAATACAGAAGACACAATTCGCATATCAAATGATTCCCAAGAAGAAGGAAGGAGAGGGCCCTGGTCCTGGAAAGGCTTGATCCAACATTGTAGGGGAGTACCAGGACAGAGAAGAAGAAGGGGGTTGATTGGAGAGGGACGAGGGCTTATGGGACTTACGGGGAGGGGGGAAACAGGAAAGAGAAAATCATTTGGAATGTAAACAAAGAATATAGAATTTTTTTAAAAAAAAATGCAGGCCAGATAAAACAGGCTAGAAATGGCTGAAAGGAGGGGTTTTGAAATCTAAGTGAGAATGGCTCCTGGCAACCATGCATTTGAAATTTTCAGTTTACAGCATTATGATCTCAATAAAACTCTATTCACCATAACATACCCAGTCTCAAGTTTTCAGAAACAACCAGCAAACAACAGAGCATTTATTTTGTTAATGTTTTCACAATTGTAGCCTCTAAAATGTATATGCATGCAAAGAAGCAAAACCTAAACCCTAAAATACTCAGCTATTTTCCTGTAATGTTGTATGCCAATTATTTCAACATAATTCAAGCATTCTGTGAAAGCAGTTTTGATGACTACATAATGTCCTTTCACATACCCACACCATTTCTCTAATTACTACTTAAATTATAAATGTTTCCACATTATGAGTGAATCTATAATAAAAATATTATGAACAAATACTTAACTGTAGTTGCTAATAGGAAACTCCCTAAAATAAACCATTTTTAAAGTCAAAGATATGCTTTCATTAAAGCTTTTGTTTCTATTGGTAAATGACTTTCTAAAAAAGACATGCATGTCCTTTCACATACTTACTAGCTGTACATATAGATAGATGATAGATAGATACATACATACATCGACATAGATATACACGTACTAAGATAGTCCTAGATTTCATTTAAAATGACATAAAAATGCAGCTATAAGGAATATAGGAGCTACATTGATTTCAATAGAAAAACAAGCAAGTAACTTTATTGCCAGGTAAAAGTGTACAGTTGACAACCACCCTAATAAATTTCACCCTAATAAATTGACAGAGAAACAAGTATGAGAGCTTAATGTAGCCAACTCATTCAATAAATATAAGGTAGGTAAATTATTCCCAGCACAGATTACAGGGCAGAAATCCATCCTACTATGTGATAGCTTGTTGATATATTCACGTTCTGGTCTTAGTAACTTAACCTGGTTTGCATGCTTATTTAGCTTGCACAGTGCCTTTTTTTAATTAGACTTCAATAAGAATTTATGTTCCAGATATAATAATTCAGAACCTAAACTTATACCTACCTTGCTACCTGTCTTTTTTACCCAGTGGTTCATGAAGACATCTTTATGGCAACCTTCATTTATGTTGAATGCATTGTAAATACAAAAGAAAATATTCTCAATGTATATGGAAAATGCCTTTAGTTTTGTTTGATGTCTAATAACTCAAGAAGTATGATCTAAAAAATGTAAAATGGCAACTTTTCAAGACGGAGAAAACCAAATGTTATTTAATTAATTTAAACATTGAAAGTATTGCATATACAAAATTTAACCCAATCCCAGAATATGTGACAAGTTAAAATACCTCCTACATTTATAGATTTAGCTTAAATAAAACTCATCTTATAAAGACAGGAGGCTAGTGGTTAGTCCAAAGTGATTTTTGTTTACTCATTATTTCATTCAGCAAGTTTTACCTAAATATCTATAATCTAGCTCCATGTTACCTATTGTTGGTATAAATATGGCAAAGCCATTATCAGTGCCTACAAATAAAGTACAGCCATTATGATCACACTGCCAGAGGAAAAAATCATAGCAAAGTATAATATCAAGAGCAGTGACAGAGTGACAAGTTCATGGGCCAGTTCCTTATTTTATGAGACTTGATTGTGGTGGGATGCCCTGATGCTGCTTGTATTCTAATGCTCATATTGATTCAACAAGACCTGGTTGGCTCAGAGATGAGAGAGTCTGCACCATAGACCCAAGTGAGGCTATGAGACCTAGCCTTCATGTTATTTCTGATTGGTCAATAAAGATGCCAACAGCCAATAGTTGGGTAGAAGAGACATAGGCAGGTTTTAGGGTTCCTGAGCTTGGGGGTCAGGGAAAGACCATGAGGAAAGAAGAAGGTGAGGAAAAAGTGATCGTGGCTTAGGAGTCAAGAAAACATGACCCTGAAGGCTGACGAGTAGGAGTTAAGAGCAGCCCAAATGAAACATAGTAAGTAATAACTTGGGCTTATCAATAGGAAAGAGAATTTTGTAGCATAGAGAGTAGATGTCTGCCTAGTTCTTGTGCTGTTTAAGACTTACTGTAAATAATAAAAGTTGTGTGTCTTTTATCCAGGAACCAAATGGTCAAAGATGGGGTGAAAACTCAGATTGGGTTTAAAAATGTTTACAATACTTGATTATATACTTCAACAAAAGAGAATCTCCTATTTCCTTTATAATTATGTTATCAGAACAAAACACAGTATTCATTGACTAGGTTGGCGTGTGATAAAAAATAATTAAATATTAATCCAACAAACTAAACAGTAACAGGTAACCTATAAATAGCTTCCTATAGTCAGCCTCTGCTGAACTTCACTGACCTGCACAAACATAAATGAGTCCAATTCCACAGCACTGAACTCACTGCACTAACTCCCAACCTCTGGGCTGAACTCCACTGCACTGATCTAAACAGAACTGTTTGAACTGACTGACTCTCCCAGCCACCTCCCTTACATAGCTTCTCTTTCTGTGCTGTTCTCATGAGAGTTGGACATATCCTCCCTCTGACATATTCTGTCATATCTTTCTCTGATTCATCACTTTTTCTGCCCCTCCTTTTAACATTACTTGTGAACATACTGCTTCCTTCTATACACTAATTTTACCTTGAAGGTGTATACAAAGGTTGTGTGTGTGCATTTCAGATGGATCACACACACATACAGACCTGGGCCTTTGGATGTGATCCTTTGACAGAGCAGTTTCTTGAATTTCTCTACAACACTGGGCTGTGAGCATGTATATGGGAAGACCTTGCTCATTGTGGACAGTACTATTTTGATCTTATACTACATGAATAGAGAAGTATAGACAAGCAATAAACATGCATTTGTTTATCATTGTTCTTGATTGTGGATAGTTGTATTAGGTCCCTTCCTTATTTTCCCGAAAAATAGGGCTATAGCCTGGTCATGTAAGTTAAAAGAAGTCATTCTTCTTCTATGTTGTTTTCCATCGCATTTTATCATAGTAACAAAAATGAAGCTATAGCAAACATACATCCCTAATGATGACTGAAAGGATTCTTGCTAAATTAGATCATTCAATATCTACACTTTTAACTTGAGAAATTCTCATGAGATTGGAATTTGAACATGTATTGCTTATTTAATATCGCATGACAACCCAGAGCCTTAGCTTATATTGCTTACTAAACTTTAAGATAAGTGCATCAATTTCATATTCTGAAATGACTATATTTATTCTTACAATACTATTCACTTATGAGAAGTCTTTTAAATTGACAGCTTACAGTTATAATGAGCAGATTATTGATGAGCATATTGATAGTCATAAACACCAACATGTATGGGGCCATGGGAATTAGGATTTCTAGGTATTATTTTTTTCCCCACATACACTACATGGGGTCAACAACTCCTCCTATTTTATACACAGGGAACTGAGGATTAGAGATATTGGAGATTTGTCTAGAATCATCAGACTAACTGGGATTTGAACTCAGGCCATTTGACAAGATACATTTATCTCTATTTTATATAGAATTTGAAACAGCCATGAAGTAATCATAAATTTCAAGACTGTTATTCATTGTATTAAACTGCTAGGAGTTTTTGTTTTTTCATGTGTCCTTTTTTCTTTTTAAAAATGTAATTATGCATAGGCTTATATAAATATATACATAATCATATGTATATGTATATATACATATACATGTATATATACATGTATGTGTGTGTGTGTGTGTAGTTCACCATTACATGGTACATAATATCACATTTAAAGTTTTCTGCTTTAAAAGTTTATGTTAGTTGACTGAGCTTTTCTGTAATACAGATAATTTATTAAGGCATTCCTGCTTCGATATCTTTCTTAGCACTTTATAATAAGGGAAACAGGGCTGGAAAAGAAGGAAATCAACTATTTGTTTAGTGACTGCCTTTTGGAAGGCTCTTTATATATTTTGAGATTGATATTCAAAAAAATCTAATATTTCCAGTAGATGATCCCATATCTATGATAGATACCTGTTGTACTTCGTCGTTATAAAAATAAAGGGCACGAGGTTACAAGGATGAAATTAGTAGGAAGATGTTGAAGGAGAAGCAGAAGGAGTTGCAAGGAGGGAGCAGGGGGCGATATAATCAATGAAAAACATGAATTGTACACACGTATGTATTTCTAAAAAATTACATTTTTCTTAAGACACAATTCTGCATGACAGTTTTTATTTCTATCCTCAATTTATGAAACAAGTGTAACAATAATCTAAATAGTATGTAAAGTCACAAAACCTAACAGAAAATGAGTGTTCTCAAATCAGTCCAAATTTAGGGTCTCCCCACATATTTTTGTCAGGGATAAACTGTCATTATTTTGCAGACTCTTTGTTTTTAATTCCACATTTTTCCTATCACTTGAAATTACATTTCATCTATATTCTTGTATTAGTTACATTAAGCCAGGTTATGATCATTAATGTTCAGTAACATAATCACTGAAACTCAGTATTGAAGTTAACTACAGTTTCTTTCTGTATCCTGTTTATATAAAATGTGGTTAAATGAGAACAATTATATAAAACTGCTATATATAATGAATGAATGAATGGCAAATATTTTTTAAAGATTTGTTTATTTATTCTTTATATAAGTACCTTGTAGCTATCTTCAGACACCAGAAGAGGGCATTAGATCCCATTACAGATGGTTATGACCCACCATGTGGTTGCTGGGAATTGGACTCAGGACTTTCGGAAGAACAGTCAGTGCTCTTAACAGCTGAGCCATCTCTCCAGACCAATGAATGGCATATACTGATGGAAGTTTGCACTTGGGAATAACAATGGCCACCTAGCAGAGGATGAGAGTCTTAGGAGTCTGCATTACCCAGTGGAACCTTTGTCCCATGAACACTCTCCATTATGGCAGAAACACTGAAAACATTTCTGTAATCTTTTCAACCATAATTGTTTCTCACAATCATCCAAAATAGCTCCATTCTTACACTTAGAACAAATTCTCAACAAACCCTGACTTGTATTAGTCAGGGTTCTCTAGAGCCACAGAATGTAAGGGTAGTCTCTATATAGTAAGGGAATTTGTTGATTACTTACTGTCTTTAGTCCAACTCCCAAACAATGGTCAGCAGCAGCTGTGGATGGAAATCCAAGGATCTAGCAGTTGCTCAGTCCTACAAGGCAAGCAGAAGATGAAAAGAGAGTAATCTTCCTTCTTCCAATGTCCTTATGTAGGTCTCCTGCAGAAGGTGTGGTCCAGATTAAAGGCATGTGCCACCATGCCTTTAATTCCAGATGACCTTGAACTCAGAGATCTCCCTGTCTTAATCTTTTGGAATTCATAGACACTATGCCTTAAGATCTCCATGGCAAGCTTCAGGCCAGAAACTTGAATCTCTCAGGCTCACTCCAGATACAGTCAAGTTGACAACCAGTAATAGTAACTACAGAACTCAAAACTCTTCCCTTATCAATATTTCACCTTAACATCTAAGATCTCTAAAATAACATAATAGTGTTTGTATCCAAAATGGATCATTATGTTCCTTGATCTAGGAAACTATCAACTAGTCAATAAATCCTCACTTGTACAGCTTATTACCAATATAATGTGCAATATAAGCTCAATAAATAGTAAAATGTAGAGTCACAGGGTAATTAGGTTCCATTCAACAATTACTGCTATTTGGCAGACAATGTAAAGAGCAGGTGTAGAGTGGCTTGGTTGATTCACAGTCTACTTTCTTGGAGGAGCATTCCTAGGCACTGTCCCTGGGGTCCTGTCTATGGCTTCTGAGATCCCCTATTCACTGGTTCACATACTTCCTTGTCCTCCTTGATGTTCACAAGAACAATTTCTAGAATTACCACTTTCATTCTGGAGAAGTTGGTTTTCATTAAGGCCAGTCCAAGCCCTTAATACTTTTGTTGCTTTCTCAAAATCTAGTAAAGTTAGTGTCTATGTGCTTCCATTCATAACTGTGGCTAAAAAATCACTATATTTATCTTTCCCATAACATGAGCTTTCTTTAGATAATTTGTCCTCACACCCCCTTTTCATTTCTTTGCTATCTTGGCACCAAATCTTGTGTCTCACTGATGGTAATTTTATTACTCAATTCCTTGCAAAATGCAGGGGCCTACCAATTGTGTTCTAAATGTCCATACCTTAACAGAGATGTTTACTCCTTTCACCATTGCATTCACAGTTCAGTGGGAAGTGGTTTCCACTGGGTCCCTCAGAGATCTAAGTAAAGGTATGCTATGTACAGTGGAATTACTCACTGCTGTAGGGGAAGAGGAGCCTGGGTCTTCAGTGGGTCCCAGTGGTCTTCCACACTTCAGTCTAGAGGTGAAGCTCACCATGCCACCTCAGAGCAACGTATATGTGTATATGTTCCAAACAGCATGCCTATTAGCAAACACAAGGCTCATGGAAAGTATTGGTAAGCTTGTGTTTCTAAAACTGCAAAATCAAGACAACTTTTGGAATTTTAGTTATTTTGGTTAGCTCAAAAACAAACAAACAAACAAAAAAACTTCACCTAGATTCTTTCCCACTACCACCTCATATGAAACCTGAACATATTTTTGAAAGGCTGTCTTTAAAATAGACTTGCTTTCTCTTGCATTGAGTAAGGGCTCAATAAAAATGAATGGTTTTGTCTATATGGTAAATGTAGTTTAGGATCTTTTGCCTGAGACTTAAGTCCATCCCCCAACATTCTGAGGAATTTCCTCCGCATAAAACTTCCGTATTTCCTGACATTTGCACACCCTTCTCACCCGACTCCTAGGGAATTTGGTTCTCTTGTTTATTAGAGCTGCCGAAATGAAGGTTTGCCACCTGATTAATTTTAATAGTTTAGCCAGAAACCTGTGGATAATGTATATTGGCTGCCAAGCTTGAGATAAATTTTGTTGGCGCTGTTGCAAAGATTTTGGCAGAATTAAAGTCTGCCCTTTGAAAAGGAAGCACAGAGGCGCTGAAGGGATGGAATTTCAAAAGAAGAAAAAAATGTGTTTTGTCTTTCTTTGTGGCTTCCTGCTACTGTGGGAATCTGATAAACACATTTAGCCATTTCCTTTTAGGCCATCTCTGCTTTATGTCAGTATTACAGTTAAGGAATGGATGGAACCCTTTTGTGTAAAGGTGGATCCAATTCAAAGTCAGAATGCCTTCAGAGGTGCCTTGAAAAAGCTGGCTAGAGGTTGTGATTTTTTTTCTTTCTTTTAGAGATCTGGACAAATAAACAACTATTTAAGACACCAGGAGTTACTCAGGAAAGGGGATAACTCTTGAAATGTAAATAAAGAAAATCTAATAAGGAAAAAAAATTCCAGGAATATTGTGCAGGAGATACTGATAGGAAGACTTCACACTGTGGGTCATTTTCTCCTATCCAATAGCCTTGCTTAACGCTAGTTTTGTTTTTGTTTTTTGTTTTTCTCAAGAACAGCCACTGAACTTGCAGACCCCAATAAAAAGTCAAACTGCTACGACTTTTGATGAAAAAAACGGAGGGGAAAGTTCAGCTAAAAGTATTAAAAATTAAAAAAAAAAACTGACTTTTTTTTGAGGTTGTTTCTTTATGTTTGATCATGGTATTTTTTATTCTAAATTAAAAATAAAATGCAAATTATGATATGGATCTTAACAGTCTTCTGCCTACTGTATAGTGTTATTGCAAAATGTGAATACAAGGGTGTTTTACTTGTACACTGGAAGCACCTTTCAGGTATGGCAATACTACCAGGTTGAGTTAAATTCCCCCAGTTTTTCAGTGCTCAATAAAGTGACAAGTGATACTGTGTTCTCACTTGACCTGTCTATAAGCTGACTGAGCTACTAACAGGGTGACATTTGAGAATTCCGCCCCAGATCATCAGTCATCACAGGCTCACTTTGCTAGCTTGTTCTATACTTGCAGTTCCCCAGAGTAGGACCACATGAACACGGATATCCTCTGAATTCAGACTCAGGGTAATAAGGAGCATCTTGACCTACTCAAACTGTCAACCCAGGACAAGGAAATCATGACTCTGCCCCAGTCTTCTAAAGATCGAAGGGTATGTGAACAAAATTCTGTCATCTACTCTCAGATTCCTACATAGAGGAGAGAGTTGCACACAGCCAGGAATACAGGGCATCAAGGTAAATGTGTCAGGTGAGTGAGGATTCATCTTAGATAGGAAGAAGAGGCAATACTGTGAGGTCCAAGATAACATTTGGGGTCTTGTGCTATCTTACAAGAATTTGCTTTAAAATATGTAAAGATAAAATGATTAGAAATATTATGCCAACAATAATGAGCCATTATTTTTCAAGCATAAAGATCTTGTAGGGGCTGGTAGGTCCATTTTCAGTCACATGGTTTAGAAGTTCAAAGTGCGAAGTTTAGAAGTTCTGAGATCACTGTGGCAAAGACAAAGAAGAAGGATGGGTGTCAGTATGGGGAAGCTTCATCGCAAATAGGTTCTGTTTGTAGTTTGCCAAAACTACCCAGATTGGTAAAGTAGCACCACAACACTTAAGAGGTCTTATAAACATAGCCTCGAACAAAAACAACCTTTGCCCATCATTTGCTGAGCATTAAGTATTGTAGAACTGACTAGAATCAATGTTGAGTATCCATCTTAATCTCTCTCTCCCATACCTGGTCTACATCTCTTTTTCTCATTATTTATCTGTATAACTACTATAAAATATTACAACTATTCTGAACCAAGTGTTATTTTCCCAGAATGATATAAGAATAACAGTCTATTGTTAAGAGAAATAAAGCATGCATAAATGTAAATTAACAATGCAACACAAGCATGTGTGGTGCTACATACCATCACTTGGAAGAATCAGTAGGTCATGGCCATTCTTGTCTATACTGTGAGATTGAGGCCTTCCTGGGCTATAAGAGTTCATGACACTCTGTCTCAAAAATAGATAAATAAGAATGTTTAACAGACTTATGAAAGAGATATATTTACTCATGTCTAAGTTTCAAATATGTCTAAAAATGATTTTTTAATCACCAAAGTAAGTCCTGTATTGACACAGAGACAATGCAGTGCTCTACAAAGATGCTGGCAAAAGAAAATGGATATTCCTGACCTGAGAAACAAGCCCACAATAGATATTTGGCAAACATTGCTCTCTTTTCACCCATATGTAGGAAACTTCTGGGTTTCTGACTTGCTTTAATACAGTGACAGAAGACAATAAACTTTGAAACTGATTATGAGTTTACTTTACACCCTCTTAAGCAAAAACTCGTTGCTATCACTCAAAATCTATTCCAGGCCTCCCTCAATAGCTCTCTCTGCTTCCCTGTACAATGCCTTAAACAGAGTTCACTTCTCTGTGATACATCTGGGAAATGATTTGGAGAAAAATAATGTTAGCAACTAGAAAATTTTCCAGCATTGGTTTTAATCTCTAAAAATATGTAATATCCATGTTTGAAGAATGAACAAATGAATGAAATTGACACTAATGTATTTCAAAAATCAGAGCAGTGATGCTTGGCCAAACAAAAAACAAAAACAAAAACAAAAACAAAATCAGTGGACCCCAGGATAATCCACTGACTCAGTATGAAAAGGAAACAAGGGCACATAGGACATAAGTAACCTTTGCAGAAGAAGCATAGATTATCATCCAGAAACCAACTCATACTTCAATCCCATAAGAGTTCAAACTATTGGCAACTGAGGAAAGCTGGGAATACAAGAGGTGGCCCTCCCTCAGGGAAGGACACGTCAAGTGGTTGTCCACTGGCAAATGGTCAGTTCTGAAAATACACATACATGTAACATTGTATAGACTGGACAGGTTATATTTAGAAATACAATGCATGCAATAACAACTAATGAAAACGTGAGCATGAATTAGAAGAGTTTAGAGGAGGGTGAGTATATGGAAGGGTTTGAAGGGAAGAAATGGAATGGAGAAATATGATTATAATAACAGAAATTAAAAATAATAGAAAACATAAACACTACTCAAAGGAAATCTTGCATGCACATTAACATTAGACAAACAAACCGGCAAAGATATTTAATGAGGGATAAAGAAATTTTTCATAAAAACAAAGGCATAATTTGTTAAGATGATATGAAGATTGTAAATGAGCAGGTACTTATTGAGATAAAACTGTAAATATTAACAGTGTTTTTAAAAATCAAAGAAAAATAGAAAAAAAATGATTTTGTTCTCAATAATTACAAAACCTTAAAGCAGTGAATAATACATTCCTATAGAATTTGAGAATAAATTAAAGGGATATTGAATTACTTAACACCATTAGTCAATTTAAAACAAGTTAGAATACCTTACCCGATAATAGTCAAATACTGTTTGTTTTAAATTAAGCACAGAAGGTTTGTCCTTAGGATCATAAATAGTTTAAATAAATTGATAGGTTTTTTAAGTCAAGTAAAATATTTTCTGTATAAATGCAGAATATCAATTCAAAATACCTATAAATTAAACAAACACTATTTATTTACTTACAGACTTAAATACTTTTGGTGCTGGAGAGAGAACCTGTGGTCTTGTGCTTGCTAGAAAAATGCTCTACCACTGAGCTAAAGTATCAATCACAAACAAAGACTTTTAAGTAAGCCAGGAGTAAAATTAAAAATGAAACAAAAAAACGGAAGCAGCAAATATTTCAACTTCAAGGAAAATAAAGAAGTCAAAATCATGGAAGTCTAGCAACAGCAGAGTTAAGTACATGTATTAGAAAATGAGTAAATTAGAAAATGACCAAATTCCTCATTGATATGCCATCCCCAGAAATTATGGAGGTGATAAAGTTGGCAATGAAAGGAAGTAAAGACAAAATTATCAATTCATGAAATAAAGAGCCAAACTTAGTGAGTTAATCAATTAAAATAAACCCAGGGTGTGTTGTATGTTTGTGCTTGTGTTTGTGTTCATGTGTGTGCATGCAAAAGCACATGTTGAGGCTAGTGGTTATTGCTTATGTTTCTCAGTGGTTTTCTACCTCACTTTTTGAGAAAAAGTTCAGCTCATGATTTGCCTGGTCTCATTGTTCTTCCTCTCGCAGCACTGAGAATAGTGGTGAGCACATCCTTGCTGTTCTGGTGGTGGTGCTGATGATAGTGATGGTGGTGATGGTGGTGGTAGGAGTTGTGATGGTAGTTGTGGTGATGGTGGTGGTGGTGATGGTGGTGGTGGTGGTGGGAGGGATAGTGGTGGTGATGTGGTGGTGGTGGTGGTAATCGTGGTGATAGTGATGTTGGTGGTAGTGGATGGAAGTGGTTGTGCTAGTTTGTTTGGGGGATTGAAAGCAGTCCTTATGCTTGCACAGGATATGATTTAAAGATGAAGGCCCAAGCCCCATTTAAAAGTTCTTATTTATTTGTTGTTTGTTTGTTTATTTGTTTAAAAAAATGTATTATGGCTACCAGAAGCTGGCAAGAAAGAAATGGGGAAAAGTGATCAATGAGTAAGGCCTCATTTTACAGAAGCAAGGAATTTGGGTATTTTACTGCATAGTTATATAGGTGTAGATAACAAATATTATTGTGCATTTAAAAGCCTATTAGGATAAAGAATTTTTCATTGCTTCACACTAAAGAAATGATAAATGACAGAAATATTTAACATGTTTAATTACTACATGTGTCAAGACATCATGTAGATCTAGGCCAATATGCAATTTTTTCATGTTTTTATGTATAAATTAAAACAAATTCATGAAAATAACATTATTTTGAGAGTATTTACATAAATTGAGACAGCACAAACTTGAAAGAACCTCAATAAAATTGATTCTCCTCTAGCTAGACTTACAAAGAAAATATGACACACAAATGAACAATATTAGGAATGAAAAAGTAATTACTATAAATCCATAGAAATAAAAAGAGACTGACAGAATATCAAGTAAAACTATGTCCATAAATTTGAGAATATATGTAAACTGAATATATTCCTTTAAATATATAAACCCAAAGGAAACCTAACATGTTCTTATCCGTGGGGAATCTGTGTTGCAGGATTTTCCCTGTCCAAGTACATTAGTGCAAAGAAGGTCTGTGACTGGACAGGGAAAAGGGGGTGAGGCTAGCAGTTGTAGAGAAGAGGGAGCTTTCCAGAGGAGAGAAGAAGAGCCATGGCCATGAATGTGAACCTTTGTGGCAATTGCCAACCACAAGTAGATAAGTTTTCACAAGGTTAGAAATGTTGGGATAAAGCTTTTATCACTATCAATTGGCTCTAAAATTATTGTATTGACATCTTGGAAATTGCGATATTATTGATATGTAAATCTAATTGGTTACCTACTAAGCTTTAAGAGTCATGACTCTACTGGGTAATTAGGTGTTGAGGTGGCAGATCGTGGGGTGTATGGGGCAATCCTTGGAAACTAGAGGTATTCAGGATCCCTGCCAGAGAGATGGCCTGGCAGGGGCTAGAGAACTGGCAGGTCGGCAGGACCACAAGAGAGATGGTCCGGTGGAGGCAGGATAGCTGGCAGGGAGGGGGGGAGACTGGGAAAGGGGAAAGCCTTTGGAATGTAAACATAGAATATACAAAATAAAAATAAAAAAAAGAAATTACTAAATTAATTCAAAAGGGAATTATAAACATTTTCTGATAAAATTTAAGATTTACATGAAAAAAAATATATTTCTTGCAACAGATCTGTGTGTCAAATCCTGAGATCTGTATGTTTAATTTAGAGTATCTACAGATTCCAAGAAACTCAAAAGACACCATTACTGGGGATAGGAAAGAAAGATCTTAAACGGGGAGGAAGATGGGAGAATGCAGATAATATGAACAGGAGAGGGAAATAATGAGAGATTCGAGTAAGAGAGAGAAATGAGAAGGTAGGAGGAAAGAGAAAATGGAATGAGGAATAATTAACTCCAATGATGCTTTAAAAGGCTATATGGAAATTTATGGTGCTATAAGCTTCATACATATATACATAGATACATACATACACACACAAACACACATACATACACACACAAACACACATACTTCATACATATATCTAAAGGAGCTTATGTGGACTTACTTTATGCAGAGGATTACTCTCACCCCTTAAGTCTTAAGTTGCCAAATAAAATGCCAAATTCTAGGCATGAGATATTTCCCTTAAGTTGTTGTTCAGAAGTTTCCAGAGATTCGTAAAGCCATGCAGTCATTGTTCTTGGTTGCCCACAGAATTTTATGGTGAGACTTTCTTGCTAAAGACAACACATATATTGGTTTCAGGGCAAAGAAAGGTCAAGTGATTACTGACAAAGAGGCTCCCTCCCTTTTCACTAGCTTCCATAATATTAGAAGGCTCTGTGTAGGCTGTTGGGGGGTGGGGAGAAGCATCAACAGTCTTAACCAGCTGTGAACCCTGTGAACTGCAATACTGACTAGCATGGAAGACAGGTTGTGTGCAATTGTGGAACAGCTGCTATGAGACAACCAATGCCTTCTGATTAGGCTTAAGGCTGACTTCACAGGAGAAAACTACATATACCTGGTACTAAAATACTGGCCAAGAACCTATAGTTGAGGAATTCCTAGGCCCTAGAGGTGAACCTACTACTATTTAGTAAGGTTGATCTTTTATTTCTTATTTTATTATTTTTGAAAGTATTAAACAAAATATTCTGATAATATTCTTTTTTCTTCCCCAATCCACCCAGATCCTCATCAGCGCACTACCAACCCAATATCATCTTCTTTCTCTCACTTAATGGAAGAATAGATCTCGCGTTGTATTGCCCAACTACTCATAAACATGGTGGTTTGTCCTGAAGTGTAATTGATACATCCATAGGTTACAACTACAAATACCTTCTAGGGTAGGGGTAGGGCTTTGTGCCTACTTCTCTTCCTCTGTGCTAGTATTTTGTCTGACTTAAGCTTGTCTTGTGTGATTGAGGTAAATTTTATATATTGCATGTCTGCACACACATTAACACACACACACACACACACACACACACACACACACAAAAGAGACAGAGAGACAAAAAGACAAAGGGAAAAGATGAAATTATCAACAGAAGGAAACTATAGTCTGAAATGGATTCATTGGTGAATTCTACTAGATTCTAA
Organism: Apodemus agrarius; assembly: GCA_964023405.1. NCBI lineage: Eukaryota > Metazoa > Chordata > Mammalia > Rodentia > Muridae > Apodemus > Apodemus agrarius. The sequence goes on from OZ030015.1 coordinate 78,985,032, forward strand.
ATAAATTATAGTTCTTCATGTATTTTTTTAAAATTCAGAAAAAGAATAAATTTAGTTTACTCATTTATGAAGTCATGATCCGTCTGGTATTAGAATGAGAAGAGATTTTGCAATTTACTAATATATCCCTTTATTCCCAAGCCATGACCTCCATCTCTCTTTCCCTTCACTGTGTTTCTGTGCTCACCTTAATATCAGCCCTCTCTGGACCCGCAGGAGGGTTCCTTGGACCACCTAGGGGAGAATGGGGGACAAGAGACACAAGAGAGGGACAGCAAGACAGGATTCTGATCAAGCTGTCAAACTTTATAGTTTTACACACCGCAATATAAAGGAAAGCAAGCAGGGTGTAGGGAGGGGGTATGAGGGGGCAAACATTGTCTCCAGGAAACAGTCTCTCAGGGGGCAAACACTGTCTCTAAACATTGTTTCTAGGGAATGTCTCTCAGGATTGTCTCTCAGAATCTCATGGGAAAGCCGGCTGGATTTCAAGGAAGCTGGCTAACTAAAATGATCTCGAGAAGGTGAAGTGGAAAGAGATTTCTATAGTAACCTAACTGCAGGTGAGCTCTGTTTGTTCTAACCAACTCAGGTGAGCTCTGTATGTGCTGACCAACATGCTATTTGGCAAACCTGAAAGCGAGTATTTTTCCTTCTAAAAACTGGCTTGAGCATGTAATATGGCTGAAAGGAGGAGGTTTTGAGATCTATGTGAGAATGGCTCCTGGCACATCCCTCTACCACTGCATGTGTCAAACACAACTCTCTGTTTACTTATAGGCCTCACAAAACTAGTCATCCTTAGATTAAGTGTTTTTCCACCTTCACATTTGGCTGTTCAGTATCTATCACACAGTGCATGTTAGAATTAGCAAATAAATAGATCAAAGGCATGGAGACAGTCAGCAGTAAGAAATGCTTTCACTGAATCACAATGCTACCTAAGGTTCAAGCATTTTGTGTTCTTCTGCATTTGAGACTGTCTGGGTCTGTGTCCCAGGCTGTTCTCAAATTCACTATGTGGCTTTGAGCTTGCCTTTCTCTTACCTCTGCTTTTCAAGTGCTGGGTTATATACATGTGCCAAGGGTAACTGACTACTATATTCACTTCTAGTCAACTGGTTTTATGAAAAACAAAGAAACAAAATCAATAAGCACTTTACTGTTTCCTAATTATCTAAGTCTTTTGATGGATAGTTACATTCTGCAATCAGACTTCAGATGAAAAAGCTCTTTGTTAATAAATAAAATAAAATAAAATAATAAAATAAAAATACTATCACCAGAATGCTGTGTGTTATTTTACAGTTATTTTGTATCCTGTCTCCTGTATCTGCATCAAAGTCCATCTGGAAAAGGTAAAGCTCATAGTCATGGTCACCTTGTCTTACAATATTCTTCTCAGTGTAGATGCAAGTGTCTTCAGAGGTATCCATTTTGTTGTTCTTTTGCTGTGATTCAAAACCTGTCAACTATTAATTTCTGGAAAGCACCACAGAAGCCACCAGGCTCCCTGACTCTCCATTTGCCTCTGTAGTGTTCTATTCAGCTTACTTTTGCACTGTGAAAGCTAACTAATTCAACTAGAGCTGACTACTTTATTATGAAATTTCAAGACCCCATAATTGTATTTGTATAGAAAATAATTGAAATGGAAAATACCTTTGGGTGTTTAAATGTAAAGAGTGCCTACAAATTGCATGAATTCATTATTTTTAATTGCTGAGTAGTATTCCATGGTTAGACCTGGAAAATATCATCCTGAGTGAGTTAACCCAATCACAAAAGAATACACATGAAATGCAATCACTGATAAGTGGATATTAATGAGCCCAGAAGCCCTAAATACTCAAGGCACAATTAGCAAGTCAAATGATTCCCAAGAAGAAGAAGGGAGAGGACCCTAGGCCTGTAAAGATTGGATCCAGTTTTGTAGAGAAACCGTGGGGGGAGGGGGAATGATTGGGTAATAGTTGGGGGGAGAGGAATTATGGGACGTAGGGAGGGGGAAACTGGGAAAGGGGAAAGCCTTTAGAATGTAAACATAGAATATAGAAAATAAAAATTAAAAAAAAAAAGAAAAAAAAAGAAATAGAGAAAAACCTCAGAGGTTACACTCTCTGGAAAAAAAAAAAGAGTGCCAAGTATGTGCCATGAGTAAGAGGGCCATTCACTAATAATTAGGTATGCCATATGTGTGAGAGCAGAAACAACAGGTCTAAGACCTAAAGTACCAGATAAAGGTAGTTTTCACTGGTTCTTTCTCCAAGAAAAAAAACCAAACAACTATTTCCTTTTATTCTCCTATAAAATAAACTAGTCTCTTGAACTATTCCCTAGCTGATAAGTGTGACTTGTAAAGACTGCTTTAATATTAATTCAGCTAACATCCAATCCCTAGTCTATGCCAGTAATACAGTAATACAAGTGTATACACATAAGAAGCATATGGGTTTTGCTAAGACTTTATGGTTCTTGTTTCTGATGTTTAGCAAGAACATCATCTTGTCAAAACAGATAGGAAAAACTCTACAGTTGTTATGGCTACAGTATATATTGCAGCAGTAAGCAGGAATGTGAAAATGTTTCTGGCGTATGCAAATTTAGAGTTAGATTGCTTTAGGTTTACACCCAGGTGGGATGAAAGAAGATTGTAAGGTTGAAAAATTTTAGATTTTTGAGAAATCTAAGTACTGATTTCTTTAGCTCCTGTACCAGTGCACATTCCTACCAGTATTGTATATTGATTCCTTTTCCTGAACATGATGTTTTTTGTCATTTGTTTTCTCACAATTAATTATGACCATATTTATGCTACCTCTCTTATCTCCCTCCCATTCCTGCTGATCAAATTCTCAATTAGTCTCTTTCTCTGTCTCTCTGTCTCTCTCTGTCTCTCTCTCCCTCTCACTCTGTTTGTGTGTATGTGTGTGTGTTGTGTGTGTGTATGTATTTGACTAAGTTTCACAATTATGTGTAATACCAATAGTAAGTGCTAATTTGAGCAACTTGTTTTTTATGATGCTAGACATTCTGAGCTAGCATTAGTTAGCAAAATTGTTTCTGTGATGACAACATAGCAAATCTGTTAGTTGGGCTTTGTACAGTCTTTGATTGTGTTTTTCAATTCTGTTACTTTAGAATACAAAATGGTTGTAGACAATAAACATGGCTTTTCAAAATTAGAAATGAGTTGACTCTTGATGTATATAATCACTCTGAGCTATAGTCTTTTTAAAGTATAAAATAAACATTATATTTTGGATTACATTAAACAATTATGCAAAGGTTATAGTATAATAAGCATCAATTGTTCCATACCTGTTGGTCATTATTATTTTAATTGTTGATCTTATTTTTTACACTTACTGTATTTTTCTATATTTTAAGTCAAATAAATGAAGATGATCTATATTTCTGCACTTGAATAAAACCATATGGGACAGGGAGACATGACAAAGAGGTTAAAAGCACTTAACACTCTTGCAGAAGACCAAAGTTTACCAGTACCCAAGTTGAGTAGATCACAATTGCCTATAAGTACAGATGGGTGATCTATCTGACACCTCTGACCCCTGAGGGCATCCTACCAGACTCACAGACACATATTCAACCCCAAAGTTCCTACTATCTTCTAGTAGCCCACTGAGACATATCCTGTGCTGTCCATATCATATTGGAATAGGACCATCGACTTGAGCATGGACAACCTAAGAGAGCATATGTCCCTGAAGAAGACTGACTTCCTACCCCAATAGCCTTGAACTGTTAAGGTTCCTTAGCTAGGGTTAGGACTTCCAGTGTCTCTACCCCATCTAACTGGATTTTCACTAGCCATGAGCTTATGAAGTTATTGTGCAAACAACCACAGCTGCTGTGTATTTGTGAGACTCATAGTCTGTGTCCATAGACATGCTTCATAGAACCTCTGGTTCTAAAAACATTTCTGCCTCCACTTCTGTAATGTTCCCTGAGCCAGGTGGATAGGTAGCATGCTATAATGCCTCAATTAGAGCTGAACACACCACAATTACTCTAATAGTTGATTTTAAATTTCAACTTGACAAGATTTAGGACAATACTATGAAATGCATGTAGGCATGCATATAAGTGCATTTCATTTAGGCATGCTTATAAGAGCATTTCTGGGAAGGACTAACTGATGTTGAAAAACCTAGCATTAATATGGACAACATTCCAAAGGGCCATTGGAGGAAAAATGGGTCTTGTATTCCTTTCGGAGGGAATGTGTCAGTACTTGCACTTCCTTCTTCCTACTTTGCTCCACTGATATTCATGAATTCACAGCAGCTCTGTTTGTTTGTACAAGAACTACATAAGCTTATGCCAATTAAAACTCAGGCATAGAAACTCATGAAGTCTTAGCCCTCAGACTCCAGCTCCTCCTTTAGCCTCCCCACATGGAATGAACACTTGTATACTCTCTTCCTTCAGCAGAGGATTAGGACTACTGACAACTGTCAGCACAGAGGAGGCAGTTATTGGCAATCTATCTGGTAGGTAGATACAAATTGTCGATGTTGGACTACCCAGCCCTGATCTTTTTTAAGCAACGCAAACGAATCCTCTCTGCACTATGTATACAATCTATTGCTTCTACAGAGACTTGCTTAAGAAAAGCAAAAATGTAGAAATTGACTTTCATATACTTTTTCTATCTGAAGCTGTAGGATGAATTATCTATTGATGCTACTATGATAGTTATGAAATACAAGATTGACCTTCTCTAATTATTCCAATGTTAGCTGATAATAGCCTTGTGATGTTAGGTGGTCTGACTCAGTATTTCCTTACTTATAGAAGCTACTAACTCTGAGAAAATAAATAAGAATGAAAATAAAAGCTGATCATGACAGTGTAGTCCTACAACCCTAGAAGGAGACAAGAGGATTGAAAGTCCTAGGATAGTCAGAGCTACAGCAAGACCCCACCTGAAAAAAAATGAAAAAATTAAACTAAACTAAACCAACAGACAATGCAAGGCAGATAGACTATTTATATGAACTCATAAAATAAAGAGATAGCTTCTAATCAGAATAACAAGTATTACAAAAATGTATAATAGAAATTGGAGAATATCTACTTTCAATGAACCCAAATCTTATATTTTATATATATTAATTATATTATATTATATTATATTATATTATATTATATTATATTATATTATATTATATTTAAATCTTATATATAATGAAATTGTACAGAGATATTTCAGACTATTTGATTGGAATAGTAAGTTTTATGCCATTATTTGGAAACTATTGGCAGCTGGTAAGGATGAATTCAAAGCAGACTGTTAATTTATTTTCTTAAATTTTCAGAAGCAGTGGTAGGACATACTCAGCCCAACCATGTCTTTTGTGAATTATCTTTGATTGAGGCATATACAAGAATGTGAAGAATATGAAATGAAAAAGACTTAGATTTAAAAGGAACATCTTTGAACATAAAGCTGGAAATGAAAATCTATTTAAAATCTTACATATAAGTAGTGTATCAGCAGATAGCTGAAATGTTTTTGTCTCTGCACTAAATACTAAACATATACAAATTGACCACTAAGGTTTAATACTAAAATTTGAATAATATTTTTATTAATAGTAATATTGAAACTTGCCTATGTGGGGTATATGTGTACGCGTTCACATGTGTGGGCTCACTTGCTTTTGTATAAATATGTGGGGCCCAAAAGTTCACTTTGGATAACATGCTCTATGGCTCACCTCTGTATTTTATGAGTTGGGGACTCTCACTGATACTGAAGCTCATTTTTGCTCATTTGTCTACATATCAAGCTCTCGGGATCAATCAGCTTTCCCTTTTGTCCGTAATTATGGAGTTACAGTCATGTGTCACCCACATTTGCACAAGATTGGTGCTGACAATCTGAATTCAAGCCCTCATCCTTGCTTAGTAAGCAGTTTTCCCATGAACCTGTGTTTCTAGCACCTAAATCTGTTTATGTAGACTAAAGTTTTATTCTGTGACAAAAACGTATTTCTTTGGTTGACAATTGGTTTTAACAGGTAGCCTGAAATTTAACTGAACTACAAATGTAGGTGTATATAAAATATGTTTATATTATAATATAAATGTAAGTTCTTTATAATTTCAAATTATTGATTTGGGATTCCTAGACTTCCATTATTACTTCAAGTTTTAGTTTTGTTCTTGGCATATCAATTCATAAAAACTTGATATATTTAATTTTACAGATGATGGAAGAGACATTTGAGAAATCTTGTTCCTGTGTATCTAAGCACATTTGGTGCAATGGAAACAGTTAGGAAAATGCACTTAGTTTAGTCTCATATGCATAGTTTGCCACATAGCCCAGGAGGCAGATAATGGGAAACTAGGGTATGAGTTTAGAAATCCTGAAAAAGGTGACACAAATATGCAAGATCACTAGAGAAGGCCCTAAGAATTATAGCATTCACGTTAAAATTACAGTCAGTGGATTGATATATAGTAAATTGTGGAAACATAATGTTAAAGATCTTTGAGTACTAGCATAAATACAGGCAGGTCAAACATCTGTTAAAACTGAAATGGCGAAGACACTGAAAAGTCCTCTACTCCCTAACCAAAAGGCTATTTGCCATTGATACCTATAAGGAAAGAGAAAAATAAGGTTTTTCCAATGTAGTGACTTTGGGTATAAAAACCATACTCCAGGGCAGGCCAGATGCCCAAGAGTAATTGGCAAACACAAAATAATCTGCTTGTTTGTTTGGTTGTCGTGTGAACTGTTTGATTCATTTTATTTTGCTTGGCCATTTTTTTTAATTTTTCATTTACTTGTTTTAATTTTCATATTTTGGTTATAGGTTGGGTTTTTACTGGAGGAGGTGAGGGAAAGAGAGAGAAAAGGAAGAGTAGAAGATAAATAGAGGAAGATGTGAGAGGAGTTTGGGGAGAGAGTAAAACATGATCAAAATATGTTGTATGAAAAATTTTGAAATAATAAAAACTTTTAAATACACACACACACACACACACACAGAGAGAGAGAGAGAGAGAGAGAGAGAGAGAGAGAGAGAGAGAGAGAGAGAGAGAAGCCTTATTCATAATAGCCAGAAATTGGAAGGAGCCCAGATGTCCCTCAAAGGAGGAATGGATACAGAAAATGTGGTATATTTATACAATGGAATACTACTCAGCAATTAAAAATAATGAATTCATGCAATTTGTAGGCAAATGGTTAGATCTGGAAAATATCATCTTAAGTGAGTTAACCCAATCACAAAAGAATACACATGAAATGCAATCACTGGTAAGTGGATATTAATGAGCCCAGAAGCTCTGAGTACTCAAGGCATAATTAACAAGTGAAAAGATTCCCAAGAAGAAGGAAGGAGAGGACCTTTGTCCTGAAAAGACTGGATCCAGTTTTGTAGGAGATTACCAGAACAGAGAAATGGTCGGGGAGGGGGGTGATTGGGAAATAAGTGAGGGGTGGGGGGGGAAGAGGACTTATGGGACATATGGTAAGGGGGAAACTGGGAAAGGGGAAAGCCTTTGGAATGTAAACAAAGAATATAAAAAATAAAAAAAGAAGAAAAAGACTAATTTTCAAAAATAAAAAAAAGAGAGAAAGAGAAACAAATGGAAAGGCTACAATTTGCTCAAAAATTTCAGTGGCAATATGTGCCCTCAACTCAAACATAACTGATAAATCTAAACTACCAACAGACATTTAACATAGGCATAAAACTTCTCTATGCATGGTGAAGCTATAAGATCTAATAACCTCAAGTGTAAGATAATCTCCAAATATGCAACAGGTATTTACTAGAAAGCATAGAGTATTACTTTAAGCAAGGCAGTAAAATTGGAAGAGGTTTTGCATCTGTGCAAGAGTTCACTGACAAGCTCTGAAAGAGCCAGGGTCGTCTATATCAATGAATATTTAAGAGTCCTCTAGGTACCCCATTAGGCATTTATTTCTGATAAGAGCTTTATGCTTAGCAGAAATTGTCCAGAGTGAAATCAAAATCTAGCAGAAATGTAATAGAAAGTGGTCTAGCTAAACACTGAGGAGGAGAATGGGATGTAAATATCTTAGAAAGTAAGTCATCATATTTTTGAACACTCTGGGATTGCAAAAGAAATCTCTGTGAAATTATAATAGCCACAATTCCTGAAATGTAGGAAAGCCATTTTCTTATCAATAGGCAAAAAAATTATGCCATAGTCAAATGTAAATAAAAAGTGTCATAAAGTAAATGCATATAGAAAACAAAGTAACATTTTTATAAATTATGACAATGTATAAGATTTGTTCAAAAAATAAATCAAAACAGTAACTTTATGCACTTGAATGGAGCGAACAAATTAAGAAGCTGATAGAAAAGAAAACAATACCACATTTCAGAAGCAACAAAACTAATAAATGGAGCTCAAGTAGCATTGTATTAAATATGATATATAAACCATACTGTATGTATAATATTGGTTTAATTCTAACATGAAGATGTGATATCACCATTTAGGGTGGACAGAAAAGGCTCATGTCTCTTAAAACATTGATACCCTACCAGTTTATTTGTTTGTTCCTACATTTCCACAAGACTGCCAGAAGAGGATGGAAACTGTGGCAGGTGACTCACAAGACTAGAACATGGGAGATACCCACCCAAAGTTCCATTTCTATTCTCTCATTTTTCTTCTTGAAAGGGCAATGTAAAGAAAAACATGGGCTCTTCCTATCCTCAGCCAGCTCAAACTCACTAACCATAGGCATACAATTTAGAGTTGCATGTTCCAAGATCTCACTCTCAAGTGTAATGTCTGCTCATGCATCTCTGTATTTGTTTTTTTTCTGTTATAGGAGGAAATGTCTATAATATTGGCTGTGTCAGGAACTGATCTTCAAGTTTCTCTTTTAATAGCCTGCAAAATACCTTCCTGTACCATGATCACTAGAATGTGGGGATGAATGTAGGCATTTACAAGCTCTACCTCTTGTGTCCAGTGAGTTGTGTGGATGCTGTTTTCAGCAATAGAGATTTCCTATCAGTTTGTGGGGAGCAAGATATTGTCTTATCAACAGCCTGGGTTGTTTGGGATTTCTGTAGGACTTCTTTGTCCAATAATTCAATTGGAAGTAACTCAGCCCCAATACTGGAAGCTTTGTTTGGTGACAAGAGTTAGACAGCGGAAACTCCCTGTCCTTCATTTTTGGGAGACCTCCTTTGGATTGCTTTCCTATACTTTAGGACATTTCCACTGTACTAGGGTTCCATACTACCCCTCAAATGCCCCTCAATTCTAGCTATTTCTTACCATATCCCCTCCATACAATCTATCGCCCATTCTCCTTCTCCCAATGTGACTTTAAATGCAAACATATGGCTAATAGATAAATAAGGTGGCAATTACATTTGAGAAAGGGAGTGTATGAAATAGCAGGAGGAAACATCAAGATGGTTTCTTAGGCTGATCATAAGGTACCTGCCTTGTCATAACTCATCATGTGAGAAGCATTTCATTTTATAGCTTTTTTTTCAATTATAGCTAAGCAGTTGTTTTGTTTTGTTTTGTTTTAAAATTCGAAAACAAATAGGAATTCATCACTACAGTACTGAGAATTTCCAAGTTACACACCTGACTCTCATACAATCTCTTTCGTAAATTCATTAAGTCTTGTTTCCCAGATTTTATATAATATGAACTACTTGCAATTAAATATGTATTAAAGAACAAGTATATTTGACCTTTGGAATTCTCTAATAAAATATTTATATTTTTGTTTCTGAATATGCATATGATGAAAGAATATGCTTATTATTGTATCACACAAACATTATATACAACACATAATAAAATAAATGATATACATATGCTTATTTTAGGGGATTTGTTTCTAAATGGCTAAGCTCGCAGAATAACATATGTGACTTTATCTTCATTAGTCTTGATTTCTAATAATTACTAATGTTGCTTATCTAATTTAGGACAATGCACAATAATTATTTCTCAGTACATGATTGCTAACATTTTGCTTTTTGTCATTGACCTTCAAGAGGAGAAATAAAGGATGGTGGCACACAGCTCATCAAGTCTTGCTTTTGCTGGAATTATTAGAGTTGTGGATTACAGCATGAAAAGAAAGTTTGTGGAAGGAATTACATTAAAATTTGATCTAATGTAATATACATTTTAAATGGTTTAATTGTTGATTATCCAAAGGAAATTCTAAGCACTAACAGAGTGTAGACTGTGTTTCCCACCCATGAAGTGTCATCTGTGTTGCACTATTAAGACTTTGAACATCTTCAGTTCAAATGATCAGATATAGCCCCATCCCTCTTGTCACTACAATGAGGAGAATTAATTAAAGTGCTTTCTGTGGGCTCGTTAACCCACCAATTAGCCATGAAACTTTGATTTGGGTGTTTGCTACCTCATAATTAGTCAAACATAACAGAAGAGGAGTGGATAGCAGAGAAATTCATCTGAGGAGTACTCTGCCATTTGGACCTGTGTCAGCAGCTACAGAATGAAAAGGACACTGTTCATTAACTAATCTAGGCTGTCTGCCTCCACCAATGGCCCCCACCTCAACATGTGTAACTTAGCCACTCAGTCACTGTGGGAGTCATCCCTACATTTTGCAAGTGAGGCAATCTTCTCTCTGGCTTCCAATAGGTATCTTTCTTATTATCACTGCTAACCTCCACTGTGACCCTCTAGTAAGTATGCAATATCCATCGTTCTACTCTCCAATACTGAGGAGTTAAACCCATCACATATTTTAAAATCTTATGTGTTATAAAATACCATCAGGCTTTTCTACAGCATGTAAAATTTATAACATAAATTTCTACAGCTGTCATGTGTTCATTTATATCACAATATACACCACACACAAAGGTAACAGCACTTAAGAACCAGTCATTTGCTACTAGGTATCATCAATCACATATTTAGGACATGGTAGGGCCTTTTCTCATGTTTGGTTCACTTTCAATTTAGCTGTATTTTTTTTTATTCACTACTTTGGATTTTTTTAATTTTTTTAATTTTTTATTTTTATTTTCTATATTCTATGTTTACATTCCAAAGGCTTTCCCCTTTCCCAGTTCCCCACCACCACCACCATACGTCCCATAATTCCTCTTCCCCCAACCATTCCCCAATCATCCCCCCCCACCACCACAATTTCTCTGTTCTGGGTCTACAAAACTGTATCCAATCTTTGCAGGCCCAGGGTCCTCTATATGATCACCCCTCCTATTATATTACCTTACTATCTCTTAAGGCTCTACTACTTATTTCATTTGTCTCTACTTTTCTACCCCTCCTTTCTCTTTCCTTTACCTGGTTCGCCTGTATGGCATGCAAAGGTTGTTGACTTAAATGTGTTTTCTCCATGCTGGCTAATTCATTCAAACTAATTCGTCATTTCCTCCACATTAGAATTAAATAAAAATAGATGCCTATGGTTAATGCTTTAAGCACTGGTCATAGCAAAAGCAAAAGCTGAAGCCTTGTCTAGAAGTAGAGAGTACAAATGAGATTCTGAAGTTATGCATGGGAGAGGAGACATTTGGAATTTTCAAGATGTACAGAGTCCCTTTGTGATGCATCTCTCACTGCTGAGAAAAGATTCAGACATACACAGCATATGGAGCCCTGTCACATCCTAGGAATATTGTCTTCCTTCCTGTCCTTCAGATGAATGGACATCCCTAGAGACTAGGATTAATCCACATCACAGCTGGTAACTTGAAGGAAGGAACATATCAGTGCTGACCCTTCTGATCTTTTACTGGTCTTAGACTATTGGACTAATTTTTTAAAAACAATGAATTATACATTAATACAATTAATATTTTCAGCTAAATCTGATGCAACTTCCTAGGGATAAATAATAAAAAATGAGATTGAGACATTATGCTCTATTTGACAAATTATTGGCAAAAATTACTAGATTATGACAATAACATTTAAGTCATAACATTATGTTCCACTTTACAGATAAACCAATCTGAGAAAATTTTAATGCCCTATAAATTATATTTTAGAATAAGATAAGAGTTCAAATATGGGTGTTAAAAACATTCATATAGCTCATACAAATGAGTTGACAGATTTTAGAAAATAATCTATCAAAGAAAATATTTATGTTGCTATTACATAGCTCTATAGCATGCTTTTATTACTTCCTCCTCTCAGTTCCTCCCTCCAAATCCTGCAAATCAATGGCCTTATTTTCATTAATTATTGTTACATTTATACACATACACACACATATACGATATTTGAATTTTTTATATTTGTAAAATAGGGAATGTTTTTTTTTTCAAAACTACAAAGGTAATTTTATTTGAAGAGAAATGATAGCACAGAGAGGTATACACTATAAGACTGACAGTTGCTCATATGATTTAGTGTTCTCATGAGTACCAAGTCTCAGCCTGGGGAATCTTTTTTATAGAGTCTAAAGAAAGGAGGAGCTAGTTACTAAGGGCCATAGCTTGGGTGGAATTCTATTTGATTAATAGATCCTGCTGTGCATATCTCTTTATATAATGTAGTTAATTTAATCATATGCATGTCCAATTATGCATCATAAGAAGGCAAAAAGAAGATTCTCCCTAAAAATTCACCTGGAGACACAGTTTCCCATAGTCCTTGCATTCATCCAGAGTCAATTCAGACCAGATTGGGTCTTTTTACTACTTTATAGTGGAATATTTTTACACATATTTGAATAAAACCTGTTCAAACTTGATTGTTGTTACTTGTAAGGAAGTATAAGCTATTTTTGAGGGAGAGTTCCACAATTAGGTCAATGCTATTGGATAGGTCTAAAGGGTTTTGAGTTTGCTGGGAACATTGTATGAAAGAGTGTGTGAACTAGCACATGAAAGCAAAGTAGTGAGGATACCAGGAGCATCATTATAAGAAATGACAGGATGCATAACCCAAACAAGGTACAGCACAGGGTATTTAAATCATTCCCTATTCTTGCCAACCTCAATAGTGATAGCAGACTCTCAATGAAAAAATCTGGATCCTCTATGCTACAACCTCCTAAACTCTTCTTTACACACACACACACACACACACACACACACACACACACACACACGATCCTTGATTGATCCAGACTCTCTGATTCATCACCTTTTCTCCATTTTCACACTCATTTCCATGGTCCAAGCAATGCAATTTCTTACATTCAATATCCTCATTGATGGTTGGTATTAATTACCAGCCCAAAGAAATTTAGAATCAACCAAAATCGCAAGCCTCGCGGTTTGACTATGAGAGCATTTCCCGGAGGAATAAAATCTGCAGATTCACTCAGGGGAAAAGCCGAATGACTGTCCACATTCATGGTCTTCCTGAGCAAGTAGACCTATTACTGCTGCAGTCATTCTGCCGCTCCCTGTTTACATCACATTTTAAGTTCATGTCTTTCCAATGTAGACTGAGGATCTGCAGCCATCCAGGAATACTACTGTTCTTCAGCAGTAAATTGGAATTGCTAAACATTCAGCATCGTTAACTGAGAAAGTACAGTGTGAAGACAGGTATTATATGTTATTCTGTCTCTAATGTGTAACCAGATAGAATAAATCCCTGTTTATTCTACATACATACAACACACAAAGGCCGGGGAACCATGTTGATTCAATAAAAGTTTAGGAGTGGCATAGAGATAGAATAATTAATTCCATCTCTATTATTCTATTTATTTAAATGAGGTGCTTCTAAGTTACCTACCTCACATCCACCTGCGAAAGAAATTCTCAATTTTCAATATGAAAGACAAGCTAGTATCTAACACAGCATTAACATCTGCTATATTGTGTGCTATATATCAGCATGGCACCAAACAGTCTTCAATTATTGCCTACACTGGGAATTGTGTTAAATGTGGGGACATAGGGAGCATCTAGACTTGCCAGATTGGAACTGGACCTGGGACCTGAAATATACTTTTGTCCTATGCCTAAGTGATTTTTATGAATAGCAAACTATCTAGGACAGTAATGTAGACAGATTGGATATTTAATAAATGATAATGGACTTAATTAAACTAAAGCTGTGAATCAAGTAAAACACTCCCTTAATACTTGTAATGACTCCCCTTGGAATAAAGAAAAGCCCACATATTTCTCAGCTTGAAATTCAAGATCCTTTATCAACAGCCCTGGGCCATTTCTAATTTTATATCATTTCTTCCTGCCTCTGTTCTACACAACTTCACCAGCACTCCACTCCCAACAAAGGACAAAACCCATCACTCAATCTGAGTATTCATTTTTAATGTAGTGCATTTGGCACATGCTTTTTCTTTTGTATAAATCATCTTACATTCTCATCTCTTTTTCATGTCTTTGTTTAACTGCAACCCTCTCTACTAATATGGATCTGAACATTGCTCAGTGTTTAGAACTATAGATGCCAATTTCTTCTCAGACCCTACTTTATGTTCCATTGGCAACTTACATTTCTGCTATCACATATCTCAGACTGACACGTGAGGTGTGTCTTTACGGATTTTTCTTCTATGAGCCTTTAAGTGACTAGTCTATGTTTTTAAATCACCAACTTATCTAACATTGATACTTATTGATATTTAGTGCTTGCTTATTGAATAATAAAAATGTGTATATTTTCACCCTTTATGTGTCACTCCAGGTATTTTCTTTTTCATTACAATAATTAGGACCTTCCTATCAGAGGTATATTTTGCTTTTCATAATAACTAAATGTTTACCTGAAGTCATAAAATAGTTTATGGTATGACAATCACTTTTATAAAATACATGACTGTGGGCTTTAATTGAAAATAGAGTGTCATTAAGAGGCTGGAGACCAAAGGACATAAATTGGCTTGTGATTCAAAATGACACTCATGGCTTTTTTGTTGAGAACACACAAAAGGAGAGCAACGGTTAAAGTGAGAACAAGTAGACAGATATTGGAATAGTAAAAGCTTAAAATAATGTTAATTTTTATCTTAAGCTTTATGGTGAGGTACATAAGAAGAATATAGGATCTTTATTTATAATCCAATGGCAGAAACAACAGGATGTCCTAAAGTAATATATAGAAACTGGAGGAGCCCAAGTAAAGACATTTATATAGAACTACAAGCCGGGCGTGGTGGCACACACCTGTAATCCCAGCACTTGGGAGGCAGAGGCAGGTGGATTTCTGAGTTCGAGGCCAGCCTGGTCTACAGAGTGAGTTCCAGGACAGCCAGGACTACACAGAGAAACCCTGTCTCGAAAAAACAAAAACAAACAAACAAAAAAACAACAACAACAACAAAAAAGAACTACAAGACCCACATATTGACTTGCTACCCCCTGAGATAAGTAAACTGCAGGTGGCATAGGTGCATATAAAAGGGCAAGGACTTCCAACAGCTTAGTTAGGCTTGTAATATTGAACAAATTAAATATTATATATGAGAAGTTGAATATATGACCCTACAGTTTAATAGAAAGAAATAACTTCACTAGAGATAACTTAGGAAATCATCAGAGATACAAATAAAAACAAATGAACAAGTAATAATGTGATTATTATAGAAGGACCAGAAGATTTTGTTATGCACCAGACAAGTCATGGGAATGCAGTACACACAGAAACACAGACCATCATGTACAACATGTGAAATGAGGACCAAAGACAATAGAAGTTGTGGTGGTAAAGCAGCTGCAAACTGCAGCTGGAAATATAATCTTGAGAGGCAAAACTAAATGATAATGGATATGGAAGGGATAGAGAGAGAGTACCAAGCCCTTTAAATAATTGTTCTATATAAAGACCTACAAAAATGAGGTAGGCGCTAATAAAAAGGTGAAGTCAAAAAGATGTCTTCTTTTAGGTTTAGCTGGAGAATTTTTAAGGAAGACAGCAGGTCCCTATATCAATAGTAATGCATCCTTTCAACAGAAAGATACAGACATGATTCAGGAAGAATTACTAGAGAAATATCCTTGACAAGGTGTGAGGATAGAGCTCTAGGGCACAGTGCTGGACACTAGCGTGAAGTGGAAAAAGGAAGTGCTCATTTTTCGTAGCAGGAAGGAAGAGCACTGAGACCACTAGAGAAAAGGGAGATTGGAGTTACAAAGAACAGGCTGCTCACACTGAGCCCTGGACATAGTAAGGGTCTGAGGCAAGGTCAAGAAAAATCGCAGCACTGGATTTTAGAGTCCGAATTTCAATTCCTCTGGAAGCTTCATTCTGAAAATATCCAAAATTCCTGCCTCTAACAACATCTAGGCTCTTTTAGCTACCTTAAGTGTGAGCTACCAGTTCCTCTTTTTTTCTAGTTAAAGGGTTTGTTGTCGTTGTTCTTCTTCTTCCTTCCTTCTTTCCTTCCTTCCTTCCTTCCTTCCTTCCTTCCTTCCTTCCTTCCTTCCTGTCTGTCTGTCTGTCTGTCTGTCTGTCTGTGTGTCATTCTGTCTTTGTCTTTCTGACTTTCTGTCTGTCTGTCGCTTTATGTCTTTGTCTTTCTGTCTTTCTTTCTATCCTTACACTGCTCTTGCTCCTGCCCTCCTCATAGAATCCTTCCCTCCATTCCTGCTCCCCCTTCTCCCCTGAGAGGGTAGGACTCCCCATCTGTATTCCCCAACCCTGGCATAGAAAGTCTCTGCAGGATTAAGCTCATCCACTTTCACTGAGGCCAGAGAAGGCAGCCATGTTGCCTAAGGGACTCTACAGTCAGGCTATAACTTTAGGGACAACCCAAGCCCTTATTCCAGTTGTTGGGGGATTTTTATGGAAACTGAGCTGAATGTCTTTAACATATGTGCTGGAGGCCTCGATCCAGCCCCTGTATGCTCTTTGGTTGGTGGCTCAGTTTCCAAGAGCTCCCAAGGGTCCAGGTTATTTGACTCTGTTGGTCTTCCTATGGAGTTCCTATCCCCTACAGGGTCTTCAATCCTTCCCCCCAGCTCTTACATCAGAGTCCCAATTTTTGACTGTACGTATCTGCATCTGTTTCAGTCAGCTGTTGGGAAGAACCTCTCAGAGAAAAGTCATGGTAAACTACTGGCTGCAAGTATAGCAGATATTAATAGTGTAAGAGATTGGTGCTTATCCACAGGCTAGGTCTCAATTTGGGATCGTTATCACTTGTCCATTCTTTCAGTCTCTGCTCAATCTTTGTCCCTACATTTCCTTTAGACAGAACCAACTTGGGGTCAAAAGTTTCATGGGTGGGTTGGTGTCCTTTTCCCTCCACAGGGTGACTGCCTGGCTATAGAAAATGGCTTCTCCAGTTTCCATGTTTCCACTGTTAGTCATCTAGGCTAGGACTCCTGGGAGCCTCCTCCATCCCAGGGTGATTTTGACAAGGAAGAAAGATGTTCCAGGGCTTGTGAGGGTATCAATTTGAAGTTCTCTATGTTTACCAAGATAAGCAGCAGCATCTCTGGGAATCCCTAGAGATTACCCCCAACCAACCAACCCCCAGCAGCTGCAGATTTCTATTCATTATCCTATCCCTTTGGTCCTCTATCCTGTCTCTCTCCACCTCTGATCCTGAGCCCCCATTCCCTCTCTCCCTCTGCTTCTTATGACTATTGTATTACCTCTTCCAAGAGAGAGGATTCAAGCATCCTTGCTTGAGCCGGCCTTCTTATTTAACTTCTTTGGGTCTGTGGGATAGATCATTGGGATTTTAAGGACATCTGTTGGTATTTACTCTGCATTTTCCTCCAAAATCCAGAACCAGAATATTGAAATGCTGTACGAGTAACAGCTAAGCTTCCATGCATTTCTCTTAACATGGATTTACACGGGTAGGAGCAGAGGAAAAACTTCCATTCTAGATGCACCAGATGTAATAGAGTGTTGCTAAACACTGAATGGGAGCAAACCTTAAAGACACAGCCTGGCTATTAACTCAGGGAGGACAGCAGAACGCAGTCACACTCTTTGAGATAATGAATGGTCTCCTAGCTCATTTCTCTCTCTCTCTTTCTCTGATAAAATATTGGATGAAGATTCAATTACAAATTGGATTTCATATAACAAATGGATAAATGATAGCACGACTTCAGAAAGAGCAAAGAGTAAGCAATTTCTGCTGAAGCATGAGTTGGGATAGAGCCAGAAGGCTGATTTTGACAAGGAAGAAAGATGTTCCAGGACTTCCGAGGGTGTCATTTGAAGTTCTCTAAGTTTACCAAGATCAGCAGCATTAATTAAATTTAATTAAAATTAGCACATTAAAAATTAAATGCTTGCAGTTTGAAGGGCAATTTTGTTTTTTATAAAATTAAATCTCCCAGTACATAATGACCTGCTACTATAACTTACTCTGAGGAACTCATTTTCTGCAGTTACTGTCACAGTAAATGCTGCTGTGAAATAATGCCCATTGAGGAGATCTGCATTTATACACACGGCCTTTAAGGCATAGTAAGAAATCTATGATGAATTCAAAAGAAAGATAAAATGAATGATAAACCTAAGACTAAAAATGATATCCGAGGTTCATGATTTATTGAAGGTGCAATTTAGGAGAGGTAATTTAATTAACATGAAGCTAAGTTCTTCTGTGCCCCACACTAGAATAAAAATCTCTTCCTTTACATTGATACTTTCCAGCACTTGATGAGATACAGCATGTAACTTACCTGACAATGCCTGGAAAGTTGTAGACATTCAACAGATATAACGTGAATGTGAACCCAAGAACGGCAGCCTACAGACTTCCCTGAAAGGTGCTACCATTTACGGAGATGACAAGAAAGGATGACTTTCCTTTGTTTGCATGCATCAGATGTTTGCATGCCCAGTAGTTCCCTCTATTATATGTATTTTTCTTTTTAGTTTTTGTGTATTTTTCTTATGTGTGGGTTAAACTCAGCCTTCCATGTCATTTGCCAAAATGTCCCCTATTTAAAGCCCTCAGCTACTAAAAAGCCACTTGCCATCTTTAAGAATTGCATCCCTTATGCAAACTTGCTATTTGGAGTGTGGTTTGTTTAGGATTTGAGTGCAGGAAGCATGTAAGAGAAAAGACAGACAACATTTATTGTCCTGAGCATGAATTTCTCAGCAGGAAACACTTTGCCACATTGCTATCTACTAGGAAACAGGACAAGCTATTGCAATAGATACGGTTTCTCTTTTGTAATAGTCAGGCCATATTTTGCAATTTAATAATGCTGACTCATTATCTAGAATGAAATTGATAGTTAAAGGTGAGGGGCAACATATTAAATGTATCATCATTCTCAACTGATTAGATACCTACCCAGCTCTTAAATTAGAGCAAATACTCCCATTTCTCATTATATTGGATATCTAAGTAGAAGGAGGTCTGCAGAGAAGGAACAGAGAGAATCTACTGAATATCTATAATACAAATCAAAACCCAAATTTCAAATCTAGTCCCAAGGACACTCTCTGAACTAGTCTTCCTGTTTTCAATAATGTTATTTTGTGAACTTTACCCCACAAACCTTTCAATGTGCCTTATCTGAAGCTAGAAATACATTCATAGAGTGTGACTCACAGATTTTATCGGGATCTTTGTGGATTAAAATATTAACTCTATATCTTACAACTCTTAGTAATTTTGAGTATCAATTGTATAAAACATACAAATGAATGACTACTCTCATCCACAGGAACATTGGAATCAGTCTTATAGACACATTTGGTAAGCAGAAAATTTGGTAAGCAGAAAGAAGGAAGTAATCACCACACAGCCTTACTCTACACAGGTTCTCTGGAGGAACAAGACTGATAGAGTGACAATGTGTTATAAAGGGGATTTATGATTGCTATGTTATTTTTCAACTTAACAGAATCTAGAATTACTTGGGATAAGGACCTCTGTGCATGACTGTGGGGGCTATCTTGTGTATGTTAATTGTTGTGTGAAGATCGGTCTTAATTATGGGCAGGGTCACACCTTATCCAAGGTATGCTGGACTGTATAAGATGAAGGAATAGTGGTACTAGCAAGCATCACTTTCTATTTTGGATTGGGAATGCAATATGACTGACCGATTCGAGATTCTGATGTCTTAACTTCCCTGTCATGGCACATCTGAACTGTGAACTAAAATAAACCCCCTGTCTTTTAAGGGTCTTCTATATTTTTTTGAGAATTTCCTACAGGACTACTATATTTATAACATTTTCATCTCTATCCCCTTCCAAATCCTTTCATGTTCCCCCATTCCCTCTCAAATTCATGACCTACTCTTCAATTATTATTGCTATGTACATATGTATATATAAATACATTCTGCAGGTTTTATTGGTGTTGTTCATATGTATGTTTTCATGGCTGACCAATGTTTCTATTTGCAGCAGGAGACCACTGCATGAAATCATAATTGATGAAAATTCAGAAAACAATTGACTGTCTAGTGTTCAGCCTGAAGGTCTTCAATACAACTCCTACACCTAAGGCTCAGGGAACATCTTATAAGATGGATCATAAAGAATGTAATAAACAGAAGACCAGACTTTCTACTTTGAGATAGTGTTATCTATATATGGCAGGGAAACTATATGCATTAAATCTCAACAACATGATTACCTAAACAGGACCAGTGCCAGGAGTACACATCACAGTTGACATGGCAACATAGAAGGAAGAATAAAATAAGGCCCTAGATAATGTATTATAGGCAATTAGTGACTACTGAGAAAAGAAGAATTGATGATTCTCTGATCCACTACCTTAAATTGATTTTGTAGGGCTATATTATTCCAACACCAGGAAAAGATACTGAGAAAACTGGCTTGTGTTAAATGTCATGGATATGTAAGAGGAGGTATCTGTAAAACAGAGAGGCTAAAAACCCTGTAGCTGCATAGCTGATCATTTCACAAGATGGGCTGACACAGCCATCCCAGCCTGCCTCTGATAGTCTGGACAATTTTCTGTAGAGTTCCTTCTCCTCAGTATACTTAGAAGGGAGACAAGCAAGGTTCCCAGGGCAGTGAAAGACGGCAGCGATGGCGGCAGCAGTGCTGGCAACAGAGTAAATATATTCACAGGCAAGGGGCAAAAGGAGACAAACAATAAAGACAGACAAAAACAACAGCAACAACAACAACAACAACAACAACAAAACATTAACCCTCTTTATATATGGTACCATTGGAAGGTATTCTCACAGAAGATTTTCCTCCTTCATTTGATCCTTCTAAGAAGCAACCTTTCAGATGTACCCAAAATTCTTCTTAGTTGATCCCAGCTCAAATCAAGTTGGCCACCAAGGTTAATCATCACAGCGTCTTAGCTCTTCCTACAGAAGAGCTGTAGGAAGTGTTCTTTGTAAGGTTGAGAACCTCATTGAGAAATGGGAAATTTCATTTTGGTTTTTGTCCTGTGCCCTTGCATGCTGCTGAGAAGGGTGACGTTCTGTTTTCCTTCTAGCATGCCAAAAAGGAAGACTCTGTATACATTTCTGTGCAAACCACTACAAGCTAGAGAACTTGTAAGAACACAAATTCATCTTCTCTCACTTGTGGAATCTGGACATCTACAATTAAACTGCCCATAGAATCATCTGCATGCTATAGGAGAGAATCTCTTCTTACTAATTCCTGCATTGGGGAAGAGCGGGATGATCTCAGTCCCTGGCAGCAAGGCATCAGACTCTACTGCCAACCTTTTAATTGTTTTCTCTCATTCTGTCTCTTCCTCTTTAACCATTTAAAAGATTACACTTCGGTGGGTGTAAGGGCCATCTCCTTATTGCAGAGTGATGTCATTTTAGTATCTTTACCTGCAACACCCTCTCTGAGATTATGTTTACAATACTGGAACTTGAAGTGTGGATTTATCACCATTGAGATACTATCCTCAAAATCAGTTATGTTTGCTTCATTTTCTAAATGTGGATTACCAAAAGAGGCAAATCTAGTCACTGGCAAGAGGAGCACGATGGGCCTCATTGCTTTAGAACTAGGATAGTTCAAAGCTAACTGCTCACACTACTACCTTCCCCAAAGACAAAAATTCCATCAATCCCTTGAAATGCATCTCCAAGCTTAAGGAGATTCGTAAGAAGCCTTTGGTAGGTATTTGTTCCTTTTTTCCTTTGCTTGGCCATCCTACGAAAACACATGTTCAAACTGATACAGGCTCACTTGCTTCCTTGATTTTAAAATTGCATTACTCATCACTATTATATCAGTAATTGGGCTAAGCTTGGAGCCCAACTCGGGTGAATTAAATGCTCTCCAAATCAACATATGAGTGGTAGTAGCATATTTTGAAACAAAACATTGGTATAATATACTGTTTATAATGGTTGGCTGATTAAAGGAGCTCCTGAGATGAAATCAGAAATAACATATAAAACCATAAGTCTCTGGATGCAATGAAGACAGAGCAAGGTGCATTACAAAGACTATAGACCTGTAGCCAAGAAGTTCTGGGGCCCAATACAATTTTTGTGACTGTTAGTGACATGATTCTGGGTGAAGGTCTCTGATCAGTTCCTGATCAGTCTGTCTGTTTTTCCCATATTTATGAAATGGAGTCATTAATATCTGCCACTCTGAGTTGCGGTGAACAATATAAACACAGTATTTGGCATGTAATGTGTAGATCTGGAATTATTAGAGAGCATTGTTTCAGGGAGACTCTATCATGACTGCTCCTTGAAAATCTGAATTTTAAGCTACTCTAAGATGTAAACAGAAAAGCCCATTGATCCTCAAATCTTCCCTTCTATGTCTGCAGATTCATCAAAACATGGTAAAATTCAGGTAACACTGCATTTGTAATGATCATTAAATGACTTTTTCTTCTTCTTTCCTTTAACTGTGTCTGTTCTACTTGCACACTATCTGCAAGTGTGAGAGCATGTGTGTAACAGGGAAGAACTCCAGGAAGTTCTGGTCCCAAGACAAGTGCTTCAGTACATCAACATCTTGTATGTTTTGATAGTGAAACAACATGCTCAATAAAGACATTTTTGTTTGTGAGCTAGTCAAGGGCAAGTTTTACATTGCCCTTGTATTTCTGTATATGTTTTTCTTTTTCATTGTCTTTTTTGACTGTCCTAAATTGTTTATTAGATATGAAGCTTACAAATATCACCTGTATTAGCCATAACAAAGGAGATGGAAATTATTGTGCCTTCACCAGGCTGCACAGCGGCGAGAACCACCAATAGTGTGGTGGAACTTGTGGCCCTTTCCAAGACCAGGGCCATTTCAGCCAACAGATAGATGTCAGTCCACGGATCTCTCTGTGCTTGTGGACTGGTTTGGTGATAGGATTTCTTCTGACAGCTTTATGGAATGGATCAATAAGGATAACCTCAAAAAATTTATATGTGGAATCTTCAGCAACCCAGTAGGAATTCAGAACTCTCAAATCCCCACAATGGCACTCAGCTCTCTCCTCAGATTGAAGGCTTCAGGAGGCAAATTTCAGCTGCTTAACACCATGTCAGACAGGCTTGCAATAAGTTGCACCCTTAGGAACCAAGTGTTTGCGACCACTACTGCAGACACGAATCCTATAAATGATATAACCTTGTTTAGCCTTGTACCCCAGTCTTCCTGCTTTATCAGGCCGGGTGGGGTAGGGAGTCCTGTACAACACAGAGACCTGGGGTATGGCTAGCAGCTGATCCTCAGAAGAAAGGGCATCATGTCAGACTGCTTCTTCCTTCATATTTTTGTGCACCCATCTTGGCTAGCCTGATGGCTGCCACCAGAGGAAAGGGTATGTTTTTCTAATACAATTTTGAAGTCCCTGAGGATTGTCAATATTAATGCTTTATGGGGAACAAACTAAAACACTTCAAAACACTCAGATATCCAGTATTATTGACAATCTTGGTTGTCTTGAAAATCTTAAGTTAACAATTTGTAATCTCTATAATTAGAGGTTTCTGCACTTCTGAAGTCATCACTAAACTATGATCTTTCTTTGGCAGAAAGAAGGCTTAGAGCTTGAAACAATCCCATGGAAGGCAAACAGACCCTCACCTGAGCAAGGAATAGTCAAAACAACAGAACCAAAATGAGTGGCAAATGTGTGCCATGACAATCAAACATCCCAGGTCAGAACATGACTTGCCGAAGTAGTTTATTTTAGTAAGGCTATTAAGGCTATGAAATAGATGTGTCTGTACAGTAAGAGTCCATTAGTAAGTAAAGAAGGGACGGGCATAATCTGCTACTTTTAGGAGGAAGGTATCCAGTATCCAAAAGAAAATATACTATAAGAGAGTGTAATAATAGAAAACAAGGGACATCTTAGTAACTAGATGGTATGAAATATGGTGAAAGCATTTTTACTATCACAGATGTAGATTCAAACCAGAGCTCATTACAGAGGAAAGACGAGGGAAAATGACTGGTAGTGTAGGTAAGAATATAGCTCTCTTTTGTGATTGGGTTACCTCACTAGGATATTTTCCAGTTCCACCCATTTGTCTAAGAATTTCATGAATTCATTGTTTTTAATAGCTGAGTAGTATTCTGTAGTGTAAATATACCACAAACTCACTGATAAGTGGATATTAGCCCAGAAGCTCAGAATACCCAAGACACAATTCACAGATCAAATGATGTTCAAGAAGAAGGAAGGAGAGACCGCTGTTCCTGGGAAGGCTCGGTGCAGCAGTATAGGGGAATACCAGGACAGGAAACCGGGAGGGGGTTGATTGAGGAACAAAGGGAGGGAAGAGGGCTTATGGGACTTTCAAGAAGCAGGGAACCAGGAAAGGGGAAATCATTTGAAATGTAAATAAAGAATATAATATATCTAATAAAGAAAGAATATAGCTCTCTAGAATTATCTAAGAATTCAGGTTAACTAATCATAGTAATACTGCTTTTATTTTTTGAAGTTACCACATAGATATCTTAACTTTCTATGTTCAGTATTAATATACTGTTCCCCTTTCCTTCCACAAGACGTAGATCCTTACTGTCTTGTCCCAGTACTGAGAACTGAGTACCCAATATTAGTTGAATAGCAGCTGAAGAAAGGCAGAAAGTCTAACCAATATAATGAGTGGATGGTCAAACATACTTAGGGCACCTTTGTTTTGCATAAGATTACATGGGAGTAGGAATAAAATATCCTCTAAAGTCCATGATGAAAATTGCATAGAGAAATAATCAAAGGTCCCTTATGATTGTGTATCCTTTTTATTTGTTTTCTTACAACTTTAATCCAAAGATGAAAGGAAGGAGGTAAAAAGGGAAGAGGTGGTGACTGATACTCAGCACAGTCAACAGGCGGCATCTGACAGCCACAGGAGCCTATCTGTAAAGAGTGTGGGAAAGCAGTAGGGAGTTGGCACTATAATAATTAATTGACATATAGCAGGAAATTGACTGAACTTTGCAGGATTCAGTTTCCTTACTTATATGAGAGACAACTGACCTGTATTGTTTGGGAACAGCTTGAATATTGACATCTTGACACTGTCTGTCACTTAACTGTGTGTCTCAACTCCCTTTATTACGTAGTTCTAATCTGAAGACTTCTCCTGCTGCAGGGAGTCCACCTTCAGAAGGATGATTATTCTGTGTGCAGCGGTGTGAGGCTGGTTTCTACAGTGAGCATCTGTTACCACTCAGGTAAGAGGCTGTTATGAATCTCCGACACTCAGATGCATGTGAGTCTGCATACTGTGTGTGCCAGGCAGGGGAGAAGAAGCAAACCAACAGGAAAAGGACTGAAATGCTTGAAAAAAAATAAAACCATTAAATATCCCCCCAGAAACCACAATAATAAAAGTGGAGACAAGGAACACACCTAAGCAGTTATCAACAAGCACAATGTGGAAAGAGAAAACTCTAAGTCCCCCTGTTCTTTGTCTCTCCCAGAATCAGCTCCTCAGCTCCAAAAGAGAGTCAGGGGAGCAGTTTGCAGTTTTCAGCAGATTCTGGCTGAGCCACAGAAAGGAAATTAGATTCTGCAGTGGGGAAGCCTGACTGAATCTCAAGAGCCAGTATCAACATTTAGATTACGGATATAGCATTGTGTAATTTAGAAAGAAACATGCTTGAGAAAATCAAGAGTTAAGGTTCAAGTAAACATTGTTTTGGAGTCTCGGGCTGGAATAATCACTTAACTTCTACAAAATGAAGAGAAGTACAATCCAGAGGCAGAGAAGCTTCATAAGCAGAGAAAGCCTTATCAGTCTCAGAACAACAGGCAGCGTTCATGCCACCTTTTCAAGCGCTATACTCAGAATGTGTTGAGCTGTTTCTTGTGCTTGCCATTTTAGGAGAGTTTGGAGGTGGGGGTGGGGAAGGAAAGTAAAGGGGCTGGGTTCTGGTTAAGCTTATGGTCCAGCGGGAAAGACAGGTGTTGACAAGGAGCTTAATTTTTCATGGAATTAGGATCTATATTAAGATTGAAAAATACAGTGTGTGTGTGTGTGTGTGTGTGTGTGTGTGTGAGCTGGTATTATGTAATCAATTGGCCCAGAAAGTAAGGGTGCAGAATGGTTTCTTAAGGTGATAACAATGAGGTGAGACCACAAAAACAAAGAGTAGTTAGAGAAGAAAATGAGTCAGGGGCATCTTTGGGCAGCCTGACACTACAGACCTGAGAGGGAAGGAGGCAGGTACATAGATACTGATAAGTAAAGCACCTGAGTGCCATACAAAGGGAGTGCAGAAGGAGGGTGGGAAAGAGGAAGGAAAGAAAACCCGTGATTTTACACAAGAGCAAGGCAAAGGGAAGGGACTCCTTGTTTATGGTTCACATCAAATTCCTTTCCTTTTGTTCTAAGACCTATAAAAGTGGTCTTCAGATGAAAGTGAAGTAGGGATGATTTTGCATTGTTTTGCACGGTCACAAATTAATGAATATTTTATAATTGATAGAAAACAAAGTAGAAAGATTCTATTTTAAAAACATGTATACTGTGTGGAAAAGAAAAATGATAGATGAGAATTATTGCAAGCACGGCTATTTGGGAAGTATGATAATGCCAGAAGCGAGAAGAAATGCTAGACATTCGGGATGACATATAGAAATGAGAGAGGAAAAGAAAAATCTAAGGGTGAGAGGTTTTGTTGTTGTTGTTGCTTGTTTTTGTTTTTGTCAACAGAATAATTTTTGACAACTATTCTTCCAGTTTTGAATATGTGAGACTCTTCAAGTCTCTAGCAAGATAAAGTAAAAGAATAAGATAACAGGGCAGAAGAGAAAATGGGAAATATCAAATCAAGCACCCTAAACCCTCAGCAGGAACTGACTGGGAAGGCCTGTTTAAATATCAGCTGGACTGCCCAATAGGGCGAGCCCCAGGCAGAGCAGAATGCCCCTGAGGATGATGCTTCCAATGAGAGAGAAAAAACACTGTGGGGAAGGTAATATCATCAAACTGGGATCTTAACCAAAACCTAACAATATGTGAGAAGGCACCTTTAAGGCAGTTAATCAAAGCTCTCCACAGTCTACAGTGGACCAGAGTGCCCACTTGGGGAAGATTGGAGGCTTCTGAGTGAAATCTCAAGCAGCAAAAGGTAGAGAGATAATGTCGTCAAACTGGGCACTTGAAACATCCAAGAGATACTGATTGGGGACTGTGACAATCAGTTGGTGCTCCCAGTTGAGCTATATTTCCATGGCTGACCTTCCAGGTACTTATTCTTACTGCAGGTACTTTTATACTATGAGATAAACAAGGGAAGCCCTTTTGAAAGGGGTTTACCTTCCAAATGCTCACAAGGACATGGTGTTCTTACTTTGGCTGTTTTGCTGTTCTCTTCCTGTGACAGAATTAGGGGACCAAGGGCATGACTAAGCATATGGCCCTAGAAGACACTGAGATTAAGAAGCCTGGGATTTTAATGAGGGAAGGGGAGACCCAGCTCAAACATCAGGTGACAATTTACCATTATGGGGTTCTTTACAATAAGGACTACCCTTTACAAAGACAGCATTGGAAAAAAGAAAAGGAGAAACCAGAAGTAAAGACAAAAAAATGCATTGACTGCTGCATAGGGGAAGATGTATCTGTAAAAGAGGTTAGCAGACAGAATAGCGGAACGAAAACCAGAACAGTGTGGCATCATGGGAATAAATAAAAAAAGTACTGCTGAAGAAAACTTTAGAGGCTTCTGGAGACAGCTGGCCATTAACCCCATATAGGATATGTAATTTCCAGTGATTTTCTCCTGCTCTGTAGACTGTTTCTTCTATCATGGAAAAGCTCTCTCTGTCTGCTCTATTCCTGTATTATTCACATACTTGTCCAAAAAGAATCATTTGCCTATTACAACATTTTCCCTTTCTTTTCTTCTAGTAGTCACATGATAACCAGTGAGAAACATAGTCTTGTTTCCTCAGCTACCCAAATCCTCCTTCCCACCCCCGCACCCTCCCCACCCTCCCCACATGTATTTATTCATTTCATTAAAGAGATTGTCCTTTCTCCACTGCACACTTTCTGTTGGGTTTCAGACCCTAACAAGGGGTTGAGGTACTTATTTAACAGACCAAAGTGGACCTGGCCACAGGTTCTCCCAGCATCCCTCAGTCCCAACCTGGCCTACCTGGCCTCTTTCCTGACCTTCCCAGTCCAGGGGCTGGGCTTGCCCTCCCCCAGAACCCCTTCCCTGTATAATCCAGTCATTTTGGTCTCAGCTCCCCTTCTCTCCCTCTCTCTGCATTCTCTCTCCCTGCATGCCCTTTCTCTCTATCTTCCTGCGCTCCTTTGTCCCCCTTCTTTGGTTTTGGGACCAGAGAAACCTCCAGAGCGCAGTTTCCCAATAAACTTGCCCTTATATACTTGAATTTGCTTTGAATTGGCTCATTCTGCCAGTATAGAATAACCTATCATTTCAGCACCTTTGTGGAAATCAGTTTGCTGCAGATGTCAAACTTTATATCTATAAATTATTTTGTGTCTTCTTGGACATTTTTAATTGTAAAACTTCAGGTGTATTTTAAAATTGTTATGAAAAAACCTAGTCATCTTCAATCATTAAACATATCTAAGAATACTGTAATTGACTTACTGACATTAGACAGGTCCATGTAAGATTATTGTAAGACTAACATGATATAAAAGTAAAATCTGAAGCAACAAAGTAGGGATTTGCAAAATGGCTGGAATATGCCACTTCAGAATCAGCTAAAAGACCTTAGCAAGAAAGAGACAGTAATGAAGGATTGGGATCTGTTTAAGAATATGATAAAACTCACTGTGTTTGCCTTAATTTCTATGGCTGCCAGTTCCTACCTGTGAAAGTCAGGCCAAGTTGCATGAGCTTCTCATGTGAGAAATATCTCACTACTATAACTGACCTACAATAGCACTGTATAATCTTGTTCTGAAAGTTAAATGGGTTGTCAACACTCTATTTTACTGAAAACTTAAATATATAAGTATAGATAATAAACAGTAATATATCATTATGCTCTATATGTAAGAAAGGAATTATAACAGCACTCATATTATCTTGGAATTTTCAGTAGCGCAAGGCTATGTGGATCTATAAGAAACTGAGTAGCTAATGAGGTTTGTGGTAGTCTGTGTTCTTTTTAACTGCATTTTTCCTACTCAGCTGTGAGAAATGGAGGCATCTGTGCATACCTTCCCTATTCTATACATGAATGTCTCATTGAAGAATTTTAAGATCTTCAGGGAACCCACCAAGTACACTGCAATGATTTAGCTAATTTATCTCATACCTTTGTAAAGATTGCTTTCCTAATGCAGGTGCCTGTACTGGGGCCTGATAGTATAAAGAATGGACTAATACTCTAGTCATTGTGTTAATTTGTAGCTAAATGAAGAAGATAAAAACTATGTCATCATAATTAATTAACAATAGTAATAGGGATGGTTATAGCAAGGATGCTATAGAAATGCCAAATGAGATGGGATAACGCTTTCAGACCAGTTGTTTGAAGTTCCTTAGTTTGGTAAGTCAGGATGAATCGTTAAACTGTAATTTTTGGATGAATTGGAAGATAACTAATCAGCATGCCTTGAAGCCCAGAGCGTTCTGCAAGCAGTATCAAATGGTGAAGCTGGGATCAAGCCAAAGAATATAGAGCCAAGCTCTCCAGTCTTCCCATGCATTAGAGCTTTTAAGAGTTTTAAAATATATATGAATGGTTAATCCTCTCGTCAGAATAATTGAATCAGAATTTCTGAGATATGAGATCTAATAAAAGTAATACCATTTGGATTCATGGTGGCAACCTGTATATAAAACCATTGCTATAATGAGTCCAGTAAAGACAAAGGCAGATAAATAAGAACAAAGCAAATGGTTCTAAGGCCACTCAGGTGTCTTCCACAAACTGAGGGTGGTTACATTATAGGAGGATATGAAGGAAAGCAGAAATTAGGCCTCATCTCACTAGAATGCATATGGCAACAAATGTTTCTATGAGGCCTTTTCGATATTAACATTTTAAAGGCTTCCCTATAGATATTTTGAGATTACAGTCACCCTCCAACTGACTTTCTTGCTTTAACTCCTCATTCTAGAGGTTTTATATTGATGTTATCTATAAGGTCAAGTCCTAAGCATACACATTTGAGTTTGTCTGAAATGGTGTAAAAATGGTTGTCTTAATCAAAAGAGATGGAAAACCATTTAATGACTAGGGATCTTACCAAGAACTCTTAGAATGCCACCAGAAGGCAGAAACGTGCTGAGTGGAAGTCAAGGATGGACAGACTGTTCTTTAAATGCTCTGTTCTATGGAGATGGAACATTTTAGCAGCCTATGGCCAGATCAGTATCAGTTCTGCTATCATAGCAGCAATCTTAGTATTTGTAAACAAAATTCTGCCCTCCTGTTCTGTCTTTTACAACTATTCCTTCCCTGGAAGATGGAAAAGCGTAACTTATGCAATGACAATAAGAAATAAAACTGCCTATTTAAGATTGGCCAAAAGATCCAACAATGGACATAGCTCTTAATGCAAGTCAGCTACTCAGGGACATAGATCTAGGTATCTGAGGACACAATGTTAAAATGAAAGATCTCTCTGAGAATCAACTGGAAATGGAGCTTGAAAATAACTATCTTTGAGACGAGTGCTTAATTCTGATCAAATTCCTTTAACTACAAGAACAAAGCAAGTCTATAATTTATTGAGTAGTAAATCTGAAGCTTAAAACAGGAGAAATCTTATTTGTTCTAAACCATAGATTTCAAATATCCAATTTTATGTCAAAATTATGAATCCCACTAATGTGTATAATTAATATGTGCTAAACAAAATGAAGTTTAAATGGGTAAGGAATTCAAAAAAAGATTATTATTTGTAAGGGCAACGTAAGCATCAGATACGGAGATGTACTTAAGACTCAAGGCATTCTACTTTCATTATTTTGCTAATAAAACACTGACCAAAAGCAACCTCAGATGGAAAAGGTTTATATGGCTTATAATCCCATGTTTTAATCTACCATTGAGGGAAACTGGGACAAGTATTCAAAGCAGGACGCCAAAGGCAAAATTGTGGAGGAACCTCTTGGCAGATAATTATCTGGCTGGCTCACAGGTTCATGCGTACATAGATTTCTTACCAGATCCACCTGTTTAGGGAAGGGCACCAACCACAGTGACCTGGGATCTTAAATCAATTAAGACAGTCAAGAGATTCCCTGCCTCATAGAAGTATCTACAAGCCTACCGAATAAGAAAATTGCTCTACTGAAAATTTTGTTCTGTCAGATGATTCTAGACTATGTCAAGTTGACAGTTAATACTATCTAGAACATGAGGTTTCCATGTTATTTAACCTACAGACATCTATGCAGTTCTTACCCTTGTCTTCTGCATACTGCCAACATCTATCAAGCACACTTGTGATTCACTCATTGTGATGGTTTGCATATGCTCATCCCAAGGAGTGGCACTATTAGAAGGCTTGGCCTTGTTGGAGGAAGTGTGTCACTGTGGGGACAGGCTTGGAGATATTCCTCTTAGATGTCTGAGCATGCCCAGTCTGTTCCTGGCTTCCTTTAGATAAAGATGTAGAACCCTCAGCTCTTCCTGTATCCTGCCTGCCTGGATGATGCCATGTTTCTGTCTTGATGGCAATGGACTGAACCTCTGAGCCTGTAAGCCAGCCCCAATTAAATGTTGTCATTGCCTTGATCATAGTTTCTGTTCACAGCAGTAAAACCCTAACTAAGATACAAATCATAGTGTTTTTATAGCAGAAGAATCAGAGATTCATGGCAGACCTAAAGATGCCCAAAATTACCATGGAAAACTTTACTAAAATTCATTCTCTTGATAAATTCACACCAGAAACAAACCATTTGGTGCCAAATCCCAAACATACTTCACTTCATTAAGCTAACTTGTCTGTGCTCTGATTAATCACATTCTTCAAAGAGTTGAGAAATTTCTTTCACTTTTTTTACTTACTCGGGAAGTGGAGTTTCAGAGTAGCATGCTCCTGTACCTGTATTTTGCCATGGGGAAAGTTTTTGAGCATTCTTCTTCAGCCTCTTACACAGAAGAGAAGCCAAGTCTTCAAAGCATAACCTAAATTCCATTCAAAAGAATTGTAGTCTGTTGCTTCTTGACAGAGCTCCAGTGTTGTCTCAAATCAAATCGAGTCCAAAACAAATCAGAGTAGAGCTGTGCAATTACAGGGAGTCTGTGTTGGTCCTGCATTAGACATCAAGAGATTATTCATCCACAGTCATGATTTAGAGTACTAACAATTTTAGTCACTGACTATAAATACATGGAGAATTCTGTTTCTCTTGTTGTGGTGGTTGTTTATTGGACTTTTTTCTGATTTAAATTGAGCACTGATTAGCATAGAATAATCAGCTCCTAGAAATGAATTCCAAACATTTAAACAACAATTATGGAAATGCAATTAAAACTTAATGTTAAGAGATCTTTGTACCCTACAGGAGAACATCTGCCCAGTAGCCAGGTGGGCACACATGAGCTGCAGAAAAGGAAGACAACCTACTGACCTGATCTTCATGAGTCAAATCTCTGCTGCATGAGGCATGCTTGGCCCAGGGAAGGAAACAGATAGAGTCAAAGTCCAAATAATGTGCACGTATTTTAATTTCAGACTCATAAAATGAATTAAAAGCCATCTCTGACTATAAAAAGGACTTATTAACATAATTATTCCATTTCTATCCAATTAAACACCATCTGTTCTGTGTTTGTAGATGAATTCTTTCCCTTCTTTTGGCCAGATCGTCACAAGAAATGGGCGACATTCAGTATCCACCCTTGGCCTGAAGTTATCATATTTTCCATGTGCCCAAATTTTGTCCTTAATGTGAGCTCACATTCTATACCTTCATGAACTACCTAACACCATTTTTTAAATGAGTAAAAAAAATCTCCCTTTGCTTTAAAGAAATGAACAAAGCAAAACAAAACAAAAACTAAAAAAATAAAACTCATTACTTTTCTGACTCATCTCTTTGCTACCCAACTCTAAGACTTTGTAATATATTTGCAAGCAAAATGATGTGGCAGGCTGCAAGACTCTAGTTCAATTTGTTGGACGACATTTCCCTAGAGGAGGCAAGGGCCATCAAGAATTCCATCCTGTGCTTTGAGCATTTGAGGACAAAATTTTCATCTTGCTCATAGACATATGCGGACCAACTAGCAGACCCTTTGGTTCAATGCAGATCGATAGAATTGCTTTAATTAAATCAAGTAATTACAGGAAACATGCCAGAATGGCCAAATCTCACTGTATCGTACATACTTAAAGAAGCGGTCTTTATGACAGTTTCTGTAACATGCTGGGCTCAAGGTTGAAAGTCCAGGCACCCTACAGTTCTGTAATTAGCATTAACCAAATCAAAGTTCTTAAACTATTATAAAGATACTGGTATGTTAATAATGTTTCTGAACAGTATTGAGTCTTATCTCATATCATATCATCATCATATCTGATTACAGTAGAATAATTCAATGAACAACCAGGACAAACCCAATTTTATGTTTCATGACTTATTAGTGTTAGTATAGTCAAGTCATTGAAACTATTTTTTCTCACACATAAATTGAAAGTAATAATAATGTCAGTCCTGCAAAACTGTGGTGTATTACATACAGAAGTTAGTGGATTTCTTGCATGGTGTGTGTGTGTGTATGTGTGTGTGTGTGTGCACACGCGCGCGTGTGTGTTTGTGTGTGTGTGTACATTTATAGATTCATATCACTAGTTGTATTAACAGGAATGTATCTGACAAGACTTTCACTGGCCACACTCTGCCAACATGAATTTTCTTCTCAACTGCCTTATAATTGCCTCTCAATCTGTTGGCTAAGATCATTATCACACAAACAAATTGTAATTCCTCTCAAGCTCAAGTTTATCCACTAATGCCTTACAATCTTCCTAGCTACTATCCTATTACTCAGACCCCATGTACACTCCTTGGAACATTATGAGCTACCACAGAGTAGATGCTATCTCCTTTATTTTTATTAGTCCACTTCTGTGCCTGACTTCTATCACTATATCCCCATAAAATCCAGATGGGTTCATGTCATCAGTTCAATCTTCAGCATGCCCACTGCAACTGGGAATACTTGGTCGTCATTTTATTCTCTTCATCACTGATATTCTTTTGGTAATGTCTGAGATTGCTACTTAATTATAGTTTTAATCAGTTCAGTTACTGTGCTTGGCAAAGTCACTCCCCCCCCTCATGTTTCTCCTTCACCATTGGGTACTTCTCAGGACTTGATCTTGCCCAAATATAAATTTGTGAAACCATCATTTGTACCATATTCTTTCATGTAGCCTAGGTCTCTACTAATTTTTTTAATTAATTGTGAGGCTCATGCATGAGCAGCACATCTGCACATGTACACACATATGCAAATGAGTACATGCACATAACCACACATGGATAAAAACCCTACTTCATCTGATTAGCCTTGCTTGAATATACTTGGGATCTGAGAGACTATCTAGGAACTTGTTACTGGGGAATGTCAATTGTTTATCTCTTAGCAGCCGTTGCCTACCCGTATCTATTGATTTAGGGGTATTAGTTAATGAATACAAGAGTCTCCCAAAACCTATGGGCTACTGTCATGGCTTTCTGGAGCTTGAAAGTAGGACACAATTGCAGAAGACACAAAGCACTTCAGGGACAGGAATTAGAGGAATCAATCTGGACCTGACAAAGAAGCAGGCTCCTTGTCTTAATAGTATTGGAAGGTGCTATGTAAGTTCTTTCAAAGGAAAGAAGCAATCTATAATCCTACATAGCTATGAAGCCAGTGAACCGTGTCAATGATTAGACAAGCAAGATATGCCTAATGGTACAACTGCAGCACTTTTATCTTAGGAGTAACCAATACTTAGCTAACCGAACTTAAAGCTTACACCATGGCAAGGGAATTATGCCTGTCACAGTAAACCTAACCAAATACCTATAACAGGAGAGGTCACAGACCTGAGAGTAGAAACTGGCTGCCATTTTACTGAACCGAAATAATGTCTATCTCTATTCTTTCTTTTTTAATTGAAAAAGGAAGGAAAAACATTTTATGATAAAATTGAAGATTTACATGGAAAATATTTCTGACAAAATTGAAATAATATAAAGAAAAACACATTAAAATTGGCAATTTTCAAGGAAAATTAAAGAGTAAAATGGTAGACATAAAGAACATTACTAAATTAATTGAAAAAGGAATTAGAAACATTTTATGATAAAATTGAAGATTTACGTGAAAAATATTTCTGATAAAATTGAAGAAATATATAGAAAAACATGTTAGAATTGAAGATTCTCATGGAAAATAATACAGTTAAAATGGTAAATATAAAAACATTATGAAGCCAGGCAGTGGTGGTGCATGCCTTTAATCCCAGCACTTGGGAGGCAGAGGCAGGTGGATTTCTGATTTTTGAGGCCAGCCTGGTCTACAGAGTGAGTTCCAGGTCAGCCAGGACTATACAGAGAAACCCTGACTCAAAAAACAAAACAAAAACAACAACAAAAAACCCAAAAACATTACTAAATTAACTGGAAGAGGAATTACAAACATTTTTGATAGAATTGAAGATTTACATGAAAAATCTTCTTTTAGTCTATGCATCCATTGATGTTAAGTGATATTAAGGAATAGTGATTGTTGCTTCCTGTTATTTTTGGTGTTATGTTTATGTTTGTGTGGTTACTTTCTTGTGGGTTTGTTGGAAGATTACTTTCTTGTTTTTTCTAGGGTGTAGTTTCCCTCCTTGTGTTGGCGTTTTCCATCTATTATCTTTTGTAGGGAGGGTTTATGGAAAGATATTGTGTAAAGTTGGTTTTATCATGGAATATCTTGGTTTCTCAATCTATGGGATTGAGAGTTTTGCTGGGCATAGTAGTCTGGGCTGACATTTGTGTTCTTTTAGGGTCTGTGTGAGATCAGCCCAGGATCTTGTAGCTTTCATGGTCTCTGATGAGAAATCTGGTGCAATTCTGATGGAGCTGCTGGGCCAGAAGTCTTCCAACCTCCATTTGCACCAGGGAACCAGGCTGCTCCACAACCTTCAGTGCACGGCCCACCAGGAGAGAGTGATCTCCCAGCAATGCTTTGACTTCTGAGCACAGAGGTGAGATCTCCATCTTCTCTCTGGAGGGAAACAACTAGGAGTACACCAGGACATATGATCAGCGGAGCTGCTGGGACAGGAGTCTTCTCGTCAACATTTGCACCAGGGAGCCAGGTGGCTCCAAGGCCTTCTGTGCACAGACCCTGCCATAAAGGGGCTGGTCTCCCAGGAGTATGGATACAGGCTTACAGGCCCACAGGAGGGACAATCTCTAGCAAGAGACAGGAAGACCAACTAATACCAGAGATGGCAAAAGGCAAGCACAAGAACCCTACCAATAGAAACCAAGGCTACTTGGCAACATCAGAACCCAGTTCTCCCACCACAGCAAGTCCTGGATACCCCTACACACCAGAAAAGCAAGAGTTGGATTTAAAATTGTATCTCATGGCTGACAGAGGACTTCAAGAAGGACATAAATAACTCCCTTAAAGAAATAAAGGAGAACATGGGTCAACAGGTAGAAGCCCTTAAAGAGGATACACAAAAATCCCTTAAAGAATTACAGGACAAACAAAAGTTAGAAACAAACAAGTGAAAGAACTGAACAAAACCATCTAGGATCTAAAAATGGAAGTAGAAACAAAGAAGCAATCACAAAGGGAGACAACTCTGGAGATAGAAAACCGTGGAAAGAAATCAGGAGTCATAGATGCAAGCATCAACAACAGAACACAAGAGATAGAAGAAAGAATCTCAGGTGCTAAAGATACCATAGAAAGCGTTAACTCTACGGTCAAAGAAAATGCAAAATGCAACAGACTTGTAACCCAAACATACAAGAAATCTAAGACACAATAAGAAGACCAAACCTAAGGGTTTTAGGTATAGAAGAGAGTGAAAATTTACAACTTAAAGGGCCAGTAAATATCTTCAACAAAATTATAGAAGAAAACTTCCCTAACCTAAAGAAAGAGATGCCCATGAACATACAAGAAGCCTACAGAACTCCAAACAGACTGGACACAGAACAGATAGTCCTCCCATCACATAATAATCAAAACATCAAATGCACTAAACAAAGAAAGAATTAAAAGCAGTAAGGGAAAAAGGTCAAGTAAGTTATAAAGTCTATCTCTATTCTAAATACTTATTCTTATATTCACCATTACATGCAGATCTCACCCTTCACCAAATAAATTTCTTCTTTACAAAAGATGGAGACTAGTACAGAAATCTAGAACTAGTTGAAGTGTATTGAAAAAGTGACAATAAGGCTCCCAACCTTAAATGATACATCTTCAATGCAACTCTCAAATCTAAAGATTAGTAGCCCTAAATATGCTTTTCATCTGTAGTTGCTTACTACGTGATTAGCTTCTACTGAGAGGGAGAAATAGCTCCAGATCAACAGTCACTACTAAATTCAGAAAAATCTGTTTGCTAGAAGTAATTGATTTCATAAGTTCACATATCTGGTGCTCCAAGTTCTGAAGTCTCTACTAATGTAGTCACCAATATCTCTACTTAGGTTTCAAGTTGGCATATCACTTATCTCATCTTGATTTTAATTTTGACTCTAAAGTGTTACCAACAGTTTGTTATTGGTGGTGGTTTTTTGTTTTGTTTTGTTTTGTTTGTTTGTTTGTTTTAAGGTGGGGGTTTTGGGGCAAATATTATCAGTATTCACACCTTCTCTCAGAAAATAAACTTACTCTTTAAAATCAAATGTAAACCTTTCTTTCTTATTTTTAGCTAACTGTCTTTCATACACTCAGCACCACCCACACTGGCCATCTTTTATCTTTCACTATGAAACACTGTGCATCCCAGACCCTTGATCCTTGATATTCCTTTAACTTTCATGTTCTTCTTGTCTCCATAAATGATATTTTCCTTTTTTTCTTTTTTATTAGATATATTCTTTATTTACATTTCAAATATTGTCCCCTTTCCTGATCCCTCCCCTCAAGATCCCCCCTCACCCTCCCCCTGTTCAACAATCATCCCACTTGCACTTCCCTGTCCTGGTATTCCCCTACACTGCTGCATTCAGCCTTCTCAAGACAAAGGGCCTCTCCTCCCTTTGATGTCCAACATGGCCATCCTCTGCTGCCTATGCATCTGCAGCCATGGGTCCCTCCATGTGTACTCTTTGGTTGATGGTTTTGTCCCTGGATGCTCTGGGGGGTATTCGGTGGCTCATATTGTTGTTCCTCCTATGGTGTTGCAAACCCCTTCAGCTCCTTGGGTCCTTTCTCTAGCTTCTCCATTGGGGACCCTGTGCTCATTTCAATGGCTGAGAGTGTCCCCCTCTGTATTTGTCCTGCACTGGCAGAGCCTCCCAGGTGACAGCTATATCAGGCTCCAGTCAGAAAGCACTTGTGAGCATCCACAATAGTGTCTGGGTTTTGTAACTGTATATGGGAAGAATCACTAGGTGGGGCAGTGTCTAGATATTTTCCTGTATTATGATGTGTTTGTTCCTTCATATTTTTACTAAACTGTTACTTTGTCATAAAGTTCTTCCCTGATTACCTTGTTCATACAGTCTCCTCCTTCATTCCCATCTCTTAACCTTATATCATATATATGGTATGATTTAATATCTTTGTAATTATGTGATCCATTTAATTATTCATTTAATTGGTGGGTAGATGTATCACATAAGCACCATAAGAATTTTAGCTCTATTGAAATGAGACCTCTTTCTTTTTTTCCATTGCACTCCCAACACCTTGATCAAATAATCTTCTAAAACATACCTTGAGATTTGTGAACAGAAGACAATGCATAATTTTATTATATTTAAAAGCTTGTAATTTCATTTGTATCGACAAGACTCTTGGAGATTTTAAAAACATCACGTTTAAGAAGAACCACAGAAAGTAGTATCATCGCCACAGCACTTAGAATCTGAGTCCTCAACTAAAGTCACTTGAGCTAACACTCAACTACCCATGCCATAAGATGACTGATATCTGCCATCACAATCTCTCAGAACTGTCAAATAAGCAAACCAAAGAATAGTCCCTCTTATGAACCTTCTACATATCAACTACCAGCTTGTCCTGTATATTATTTTCCATGCTTATCTCATCTGAACAATGGCTTCCCTAACTCATATCTTTGCCATCTTATTCAATTTTTTAGAGAAGAAAGCATAATGAATATTTTTTAAAATGTATAAAACTTATCTTGCATTACCTAACAATAGGAAATACTTTCTGTAGGTACCCACTGGCTGTAGAGTAAGTCCTCAGTCCTTAGTATTTGTATAAATAACAGTGTCAATAGTATCACTTCCTTTTTCTTTTTTTTTTTGTTTTTTGTTTTTTGTTTTTTGTTTTTTGTTTTTTTTTTTTAATTTTTATTTTCTATGTTCTATGTTTACATTCAAAAGGCTTTCCCCTTTCCCAGTTCCCACCCACCATAGTTCCCATAGTTCCTCTCCCCCCCAACTGTTCCCCAATCATTCCCCCTCCCCCCTCGGTTTCTTTACTAAACTGGATGCAATCTTTACAGGCCCAGGGTCCTCTCCTTTCTTCTTCTTGGGAATCATTTGACTTGCTATTTGTGTCTTGAGTATTTAGTGCTTCTGGGCTCATTAATATCCACTAATTCATTATTTTTAATTGCTGAGTAGTATTCCATTGTATAGATATACCACATTTTCTGTATCCATTCCTCCTTTGAGGGATATTTGGGCTCCTTCCAATTTCTGGCTATTATAAACAAGGCTGCTATAAACATAGTGGAGCATGTGTCCTTATTGCATGCAGGGGAATCCTCTGGGTATATGCCCAGGAGTGGTATGCCAGGGTCCTCTGGAAGTGACATGCCCAATTTTCTGAGGAACCGCCAAACTGATTTCCAGAGTGGTTTTACCATTTTGCAATCCCACCAACAGTGGAGGAGTGTTCCTCTTTCTCCACATCCTCGCCAGCACTTGTTGTCTCTTGAGTTTTTA
Source organism: Apodemus agrarius (assembly GCA_964023405.1). Classification (NCBI taxonomy): domain Eukaryota; kingdom Metazoa; phylum Chordata; class Mammalia; order Rodentia; family Muridae; genus Apodemus; species Apodemus agrarius. Next base: position 79,025,505 of record OZ030015.1, read on the forward strand.
ATCTTAGCCATTCTGACTGGTGTGAGGTGGAATCTCAGGGTTGTTTTGATTTGCATTTCCCTGATGACTAATGATGTTGAACATCTTTTAAGGTGTTTCTCGGCCATCCGAATTTCTTCTGGTGAAAATTCTTTGTTTAGCTCTGTGCCCCATTTTTTGATAGGGTTATTTGGTTCTTTGCGGTCTAACTTCTTGAGTTCTTTGTATATATTGGATATTAGCCCTCTGTCGGATGTGGAGTTGGTGAAGATCTTTTCCCACTTTGTTGGTTGCCGTTTTGTCCTTCTGACAGTGTCCTTTGCTTTGCAGAAACTTTGTAATTTTATGAGGTCCCATTTGTCGATTCTTGATCTTAGAGCATAAGCTGTTGGTGTTCTGTTCAGGAACTTTTCCCCTGTGCTCTCATTAGATGCTGAAAAAGCATTCGACAAAATTCAGCATCCTTTCATGCTAAAAGTCTTGGAAAGAGCAGGAATTCAAGGCCCATACCTAAATATAGTAAAAGCAATCTACAGCAAACCAGTAGCCAACATCAAAATAAATGGAGAGAAACTTGAAGCATTCCCACTAAAATCAGGGACTAGACAAGGCTGCCCTCTCTCTCCATATCTTTTCAATATAGTACTTGAAGTTCTAGCAAGAGCAATTAGACAACATAAGGAAGTCAAAGGGATACAAATTGGAAAGGAAGAAGTGAAACTATCATTATTTGCAGATGATATGATAGTTTACCTAAGCGACCCAAAAAACTCCACCAGAGAACTTCTACAGCTGATAAACAGCTTCAGCAAAGTGGCAGGTTATAAAATTAACTCAAGCAAGTCAGTGGCCTTCCTGTACTCAAAGGACAAGCAGGCTGAGAAAGAAATTAGGGAAATAACACCCTTCACAATAGCCACAAACAACATAAAGTACCTTGGCATAACTCTAACCAAACAAGCGAAAGATCTGTACAACAGGAACTTCAAGTCCTTGAAGAAAGAAATTGAAGAAGACCTCAGAAGATGGAAAAATATCTCTTGCTCCTGGATTGGCAGAATCAATATAGTAAAAATGGCCATCTTGCCAAAAGCAATATACAGATTCAACGCGATCCCCATCAAAATCCCAACTCAATTCTTCATAGATCTAGAAAGAGCGATTCTCAAATTCATCTGGAGCAACAAAAAACCCAGGATAGCAAAAACTATTCTCAACAATAAAAGGACTTCTGGGGGAATCAATATCCCTGACCTCAAGCAGTACTACAGAGCAATTGTGTTAAAAACTGCATGGTATTGGTATAGCAACAGGCAAGCAGATCAATGGAACAGGATTGAAGACCCAGAAATTAACCCACAGACTTATGGTCACTTGATCTTTGATAAAGGAGCCACAACCATCCGGTGGAATAAACATAGCCTTTTCAACAAATGGTGCTGGTTCAACTGGAGGTCAACATGCAGAAGAATGCGAATTGACCCACTCTTATCTCTTTGCACTAAGATCAACTCCAAGTGGATCAAGGACCTCCACATAAAACCAGACACACTGAAACTACTAGAAAAGAAACTTGGGAAGACCCTGGAGGACTTGTTTTTTGTTTTTTGAGGCAGGGTTTCTCTGTGTAGTCCTTGCTGTCCTGGAACTCACTCTGTAGACCAGGCTGGCCTGGAACTCAGAAATCCGCTGTCTCTGCCTCCCAACTGCTGGGATTACAGGCGTGCACCACCATGCCCAGCTTCCACTTCCTTTTCCACCTGCCTGATTTCCTCAAACTTAACTGCCCTTATTTGACATTCTCAATATAGCATCTGTTTAATGGTCTTAAATAAGTTAAGCTGCTTGTTTACATTTCTCTTTTCCATTACATACACTGTGCTTAGATTTCCCCTTATCCTTCTCTGCCTGTTCTACTTTAATCTACCCTGTATAAGCTCCACAGACAGACAACAACCATATAAATTATTGGCTAAAATATTCTCAGCATCCAGAAATGTCAATAACTCCGCGATTCAATACATTTTATAAACCTTCATAAGAATACATTGGGGTAAATTTGCTGTTTTCAGCCTATACTTTAAGCTCCTTGAGAGCTGTAATTCATTCTTCATCACCTTATATCTGCATAGAATAAATTCTCTAGAAATATTTGTTGAAATACTTCATTACATCACATACTCATTTAATTTCCACTCCAATCAGTGGTTATTATTATGATCTCCATGTTTACCAAATAATATTATATAAATGTAATTTGTTAATTTGACATATACTTTTAAACATCTAAGATTAACTTAAACTCTGTTTATGTCTGTTAATGAGCTTGCAAATATTTTTAATAGAATTTAATGATGTATTTTAGGTCAGGATACTACTAAGCTGTATATCTCAATTTTATTTAGCTATAAAAATACTAAATGCAGTTCTCAAGTGACTTTTGAATAGTGTTTTAACTTCAACATTTTCCTCTCTTCTTCTACTACCATTCTTTCTGAAGAAGATATGGGGCCTTTCTGAACAATGGGGAAATCATATTTTTATACTGTAACAGTTGAGATAAAGAGAGAAAATATTGGTTGTGATAAACTAAGGGCTGTATATATTTATACAAGGAAAACAATGTGGGAAAAGTGGCCAGAGTTTGAAGACTGGCACAAGACACAAGGACTATTGATAAGATACAGGCTAGGATAAGCAGCTCTTTGGAGAAAAGTGGGAGCAAGAACTTCTGGAGAGTACTTGGGGTATTTTGCTTTGGGCTGTTTCAAAAAAGCTCTCATACTACTTTTCTAAGCTATAACAGTGAAGAAATTAATGTTTCAAAACTCTGAGAATCCACCTGGTAGCTTATAATAATAGATTGCTGGGGAAAAAATAGACCCCAAAGAAAGGCAAAGAGTCTAGACTTGCTCATCTTTATTTATTTAGTTAGTCACTTATGACTTCACTATAAGAATGTAAGTATTGGTGTTCTGTTCAGGAACTTTCCCCCTGTACCTATGTACTCCAGGGTCTTCCCCAGTTTCTTTTCTATTAGTTTCAGTGTGTCTGGTTTTATGTGGAGGTCCTTGATCCACTTGGAGTTGATCTTAGTTCAAGGAGATAAGAGTGGGTCAATTCGCATTCTTCTGCATGTTGACCTCAAGTTGAAATAGCACCATTTGTTGAAAAGGCTATCTTTTTTCCACTGGATAGTTGTGGCTCCTTTATCAAAGATCAAGTGACCATAACTCCGTGGGTTCATTTCTGGATCTTCAATTCTATTCCATTGATCTACTTGCCTGTCACTGTACCAATACCATGCAGTTTTTAACACAATTCTCTGTAGTACTGCTTGAGTCCAGGAATATTGATTCCCCCAGAAGTTTTTTTATTGTTGAGAATAGTTTTAGCTCTAAGATCAAGAATTGACAAATGGGACCTCTTAAAATTACAAAGCTTCTGTAAGGCAAAAGACACTGTCAGAAAGACAAAACAACAACCAACAAATTGGGAAAAGATCTTCACCAACCCCACATCTGACAAAGGGCTAATATCCAATATATACAAAGAACTCAAGAAGTTAGACCCGAAAGAACCAAATAACCCTATTAAAAATGGGGTACAGAGATAAACAAGGAATTTTCACCAGAAGAAATTCGGATGGCTGAGAAGCACCTTAAGAGCTGTTCAACATCATTAGTCATCAGGGAAATGCAAATCAAAACAACCCTGAGATTTCACCTCACACCAGTCAGAATGGCTAAGATTAAAAACTCAAGAGACAACAGGTGCTGGCGAGGATGTAGAGAAAGAGGATCACTCCTCCATTGTTGGTGGGATTGCAAGACAGTACAACTGCTCTGGAAATCAGTATGGCGGTTCCTCAGAAAATTGGGCATGACACTTCCAGAGGACCCTGTCATACCACTCCTGGGCATATACCCAGAGGATTCCCCTGCATGCAATAAAGACACATGTTCCACTATGTTCATAGCAGCCTTATTTACAAAAGCCAGAAGCTGGAAAGAACCCAGATGTCCTTCAAAGGAGGAATGGATACAGAAAATGTGGTGTATTTATACAATGGAATACTACTCAGCAATTAAAAATAATGAATTCATGCAATTTGTAGGCAAATGGTTGGATCTGGAAAATATCATCCTAAGTGAGTCAACCCAATCACAAAAGAATACACATGAATTGCAATCACTGATTGTGCATATTAATGAGCCCAGAAGCTCTGAATACTCGAGACACAATTAGCTAAGCAAAAGATTCCCAAGAAAAGGGATGGAGAGGACCCTGGTGCGGAAAAGACAAAATCCGGTTTTGTAGGAGAGTACCAAAACAGAGAAATGGTGGGGAAGGGGGGGTGATTGGGGAATGGGGGAGGAAGAGAACTTATGGGACATATGGTGAGGGGGGAGCTGGAAAGGGGAAAGCCTTTGGAATGTAAACAAAGAATATAGAAAATAATAATAAAAAAAAGAATGTAAGTATTGAAACAAGAATGGCACAGTATGATAGTATTGTGCTACAGGATGGTACATACTGAAAATGACTGCAAAATAGGCTAACAAGTATATTTTAGCTTCCTATTCCTAGAAGTTAAATTTTATGCATTTAACCAATGTTCTTTAAAATCACATGAAATATCAAGAATGATCTCTCCTTCCTCTCACTATAAAATTTTACACCTCTGTATATACACATACATACACATTCTCACTCACACACATGCACACATGAAGATTTTAAAAACAATGGACAGAGTTTAGAATTTATTAGGTCCTGGGTTGGGATAGCAAACAGCAGGCATAAATCGGAGGAGAACAGAATGAATGGGGAAGCAAAGAAAGAGGAGAAAGGAGAAAACAGTGCAAACAAACACAGGAATGAATTATAGCTAATAGACTGGGAAAACCAGAAATGTCAAACTGTTATTGCTATCCTTGTATGAGGAAGTACAGATGAAATTATTAAATGGGTCCAGTTGGTTAACACTGACAGTTAACCCAAAGATACGATCATTTAACAAAAACATGGTCATTTAATAAAGGCAATATGCAAGAGTTAATTGCAACATGTAATTACACATCTGAAGTGTCATCCAGTTCTTGGAACTACTTTAAAGAAAGTCAGTCCTCCAAAGCTGGATCAGATCCTCAATAACCCACCCTCTTTGTCCATATCTGCCTAATACTGCATATTCTGTAATAGAGTAGTCACAGAATGTCGCTTATTGAGACCGGATCTTGAATTCAGACTCCATCTTAGAGAACCAGACCTAAGGTTAAACTCACATTAACTAACAACCAGCACCTAGCACTAGTTCCCAGCTTACTCCCAAACAAGACCATTTCCCAGGTTATTCTAATAAGCCTGCCTCCAGCATATCACTTTCTAACCACCACCAATCAGGAAGAAAACAGAAATTAAGCTTATTGTTTGGCTCTGTGCACCAGTCAATTATGTTAAAGAGCAACAGTTGTGTACCAGGCTAGAAACCTCTTCACTTGCTAGCCATTTCCTATAAAACCTTGTCTAGCTTGAGGGCTAGAGCCTGCCTCACCAACCCGTCCAGCTGTGTCGAGGTAGGCACTAATAAAGAGAACCTAGTGTGATGCATCAGAGTTGACTCCTTGATAGGCCCAAACTTACCACAACAAATCAAGCTAACAGATGTTACAAAATTTGAAAACGTTTTGTATAAAGAAATAATGGATATGGTGAGTCAAGATTGATCCTAAATTTGAACCCTAAGAGATGAGAGAAGGTATTGTGAATTGCATTCGTAGGAGGAGAGCCAAACTGATCATGTCAACTAAAATGTATTGTTTTGTTGAGACCCAGAATTATTTTCCAGCTGAAATATCTACCAGATATCTGAAAATCTTGGGCTGTATATCAGAAATTTTCAGTCTGAGCCTCAAGTTTGAAAACCACAAATACCACGTACATATTTAAGTTTGACAAAACAAACTAAACGGGCAGAATAACATAAGGAATGAAGGTCTGAAAGTCAAGGGAGATGATGAAGGGATGCTGAGTTCAATCACTAGTGATTAGCAGGATTACCAAGCATCTAAAGTACCTGCTTGACGAAAAGCTATGGGGAGCTCAGACTTCATTGTTCATGACTTCATATAACTACCTCTATGAAGGAAGTAGAAAAACAAATAGTAAGAAATTGTTGCTATTTATTACAGGCATTAAATTCAGCTGGGATCCAGAGTTTGATATCATCTGCCCAATTAGTCAAACTATTAGAAATTCTAAAGCATAGGCTTATTGCTCTAGGTGAAAAATTCATCTTCTGTTCAAGTACTTTACATTCAGCTAAGTCAATGAAAATATACATATAAAATCCAGCCAGGGTGCATCAGAATCATGCGATGTCACAGCTTGTGGAAATGAGGAATTTTGATGGAGCAAACAATTGTGTTGTTGAAGAAATGACTCATAAGCCCCAAGCACAGACAGCATGCCAGGCTTCTGTCTTGGCCCTAAGGATGCACATGTCTTACTTGACGAAAGCCATGAGGGCAGGAGAAATAAAGGTGTGCAATTAAAGTTCCCAAATAAACCGGTGATTCTCAAGAGTGCTGCTCTGTAGTATTCTACATCCTAAATAGCATTATACAATTCTGTCTAAGGAAGTATCAGTTTGTTTTCTTCAGAGTGCAGTTTGATGAGGCTTAGAACCAAAGCAATAAAATAAATAAATAGTTGAATCCACAGAGTACTTTGATCATGTTGTCCACTGACACCAAAATAGAAGAATTGAGAGATTTCTTATGTATAAGCAAAAGAAATATTTGGGTCAAGGATAAGTCTATTTGTACTGTCAAATGGATTTGCAGCTCACTACCAATTCCCAACCTGAGCCAGTTTACCATTAACAACATTGTCTTGGACAGAAGATCATACTCTACTGACAGAGTTAATACTGTAATTCTGCAACAATGTGTCAGTGAGCACCAAACAGTGTGATTTGGATGGAAGCAGACACATCTCAACATTCCTGTGAGCACTGAACCTTGCATTTGGTCTGATACTAAATGCTCGAGACTTAAATATCACTGTGATCTGCTATTCAGAGTGGGCCATATGGAAACCATGTGATTATGGTGTTTGATTCAGATTTATCTCAATGGAAACAGTAGGTTCCATCCAAGCCTCTAATTCTCTCCTCTGTTCCATAATGGAAAGATTAGCAGGTCTACTCAGAAACAAGAACTCCCTACACTGGTTTCCAGACACATAAAGCAAGAAGTGTGTTTACATAGAATGTGTCATAGAATCTGCTTCCTAGTTTTGTCAGAACATAGCAAAATAATAATCTTATGAAATATATCATTAAAGGACTACAAATATTACATGTACAATAAAGGTACAATGAAGGAGCAGTCACTTTCAACATATACCAACTCTACTTAACTTAGCTGACTCATGAAAAGAAGGTGAATCATGAAAACCTCCTAAAGTATTATTATGCATGTTCGGCTTTATACTAACTGTAATTATAGATGATCAAGTAATTTGATACATCTTTTGGTACGTGCTGCCCTGCCATTTTTTTTTCTGATTATCTGATAGAATAGACAGGAAAATCAATTTGCTGTCATCTGAGAATGTCACTGAACTAGCTTGAAATATTGTCCATATTTAATGAATTACATAGTCATAATATGTCTATAGAATCTATCAACTCTATTTTCTTCACTTGCTCAGATCAACCACAATTATATTACCACACATTTTTGCTTCTGACCCTCAGGGGCTGTTTGTGAAGAATTTTCTAAAAAGATTCATTGAGGTGAGCAGACCTACCCCTACGTAGGGGCTTCAATATTCATTAACTATTTGCATAGAAAGGAGAATCCAAATGAGCACCAGCATTCATCTCTAGCTTCCTGATGGTTGAAGCAATGTGACCATTCGCCTCAGGCTATGGCACCCAGACTTCTTTATAGTGGTGGATAACAGCCTAGAACTATAACACAAAATAAACCTCTTATTTCTCAAACTGATTTTGCAAAGCATTTGATTACATCTATGAGACAAGTAAGTGACACAGAGAGTCTATGTCCCCTGGTGGCACAGCTGTATCAACTGGAAATGGCAAATGTCATAAAGCCAGCACAGCTGTTTGCCACAGGTCCACCAAAGCTGAGCTGAAAGTTCCAATCACTGTCATTCAGTCTCTCATTTTTAGGTGTGAATCTTGGCAACTTTCATGCTTGGGGGGACTTTCTACATTATGACTAATTTTATGTCTTTTCCCAAGGAAATTATGTCTGAGGTTTTTTGTTTTTTGTTTTTTGTTTTTTGTTTTGTTTTGTTTTTTTTTTTTTTTTTGAGAAATATTAAACTTTCTTAAACTTCTGCTTTTAGGGAAATGATATTATCTGGACCCATTTGGAAGTCTTCTTTATGCCCCAGAGATTGGAGATCCTTAAGCATGGATAAGAACATAACTAGAAATTTATGAGGCTATTACTGTAGGAATCTTCTTGGGGTATCCACCCCTCAGCAAACTCAAACACTATAATAACAAACTCTGACTGGCCAGAAAAAAAATATTAACAGATTCTAAGCTTTTTTTTTCAACATGCTTAGAGCTCTCTGAAAGCGTCGTTTGGAGGTAGTGGGTCATACAGGGAACACCCCTGGAAGAATATAATTCAGTAAATAAGATAGTTTGACTAAAATAATCTTTCCTACTTTGTAGTGTAGATGATGAAACAATATGGGCAAAGGAGTTAGGTATTAGTATTTGCTATTCACAAAAAGAAAGATCTAGATATTTTTTTCTGTTTGTCTGGAGTGCTTTAAAACAGCAGATACTGCCAGCCTAAAAGCAGGCTGTGATAAATGTGTTTACTTGGGAGGAAACCTTTTTTACATTCCTTAAATTTAAGTTATAGTGCTGATAATAAAAATTAAATCTGTTTTATTTGTACTTTCTAATTGTCACTGAACTTATAATCCTGGGCATGTAATAAAAAGTCAAACACATAATCTGTACTTCTTGGATAATCATTTGTCTGTCTTTGTTCTGTGAAACCTATATAAAGAAGCTATCTGAACTCAGTCAGATTTCCCTGACCACTTGTGTCTGACTCATTCCTCCCTCTTCAGGCTACCCTGTCAACAACTGTCGGGAAGCCCTGGGTACCCTGGGCCAGCTGAATTATAGAAGAGCCTTTTGTAGACTGACTTATCATGCTACTTAAAGGGCATTGGAAGTAATAGGATGATATCCCAGATGTGGTAAATATGCTTTTCTCAGCAACTAATATTTCCTGCTGTTTTCTTTGCCAGTATTCACTCATTAGGGTCCAGTGGGTGGAAGTTGTGAGGACAATACTCTCTGTTCCTCCTACTGCTCATTTACAAAATGTCACCATTGCTTTATAACTTTGGGGTCTCTCATTTCCCAGGCTCTAGTTCCTAAAAAAAACAAGGAGCATTCACAGCGGAGGCAGTATTTATAACATTATATTAAAAGTTATAATTGCCAGCAGGGCGTGGTGGCACATGCCTGTAATCCCAGCACTTGGGAGGCAGAGGCAGACAGATTTCTGAGTTTGAGGCCAGCCTGCTCTACAGAGTGAGTTCCAGAACAGCCAGGACTACACAGAGAAACCCTGTCTCAAAAAAACCAAAAAAAAAAAAAAGTTATAATTGCCATCTAGCCACTTTGATCTCCTTGAGAGAGGAAAAAATAAAAGGTGAAATATTATTGAAGTCCTAACTATCAGTCAAAAATTAAACTTAGGGAGAATGATGGGCTTCCTCACTCCATTTTGTGGTTTCCTCCATTCAATATGGTCACACTGAATAGAAAATGATAACAAGCACATATAGAAATAGAGGTTGGGTCATTGTTATAAGTAAGTAAATGTTAATAAATAAGTGCTTGTGAATGATAATATATGCATATATCTTACACACACACACACACACACACACACACATATATGTGTGTGTGTGTGTGTGTGCAAGAGAAAAGCTAAACCTACAATCAACTATTCATTTACAAGTAAATAAACTAGTGTAGCCATGAAGGTAGGGTATAGTGAAGAAGTTGGTCCAGCCACATCAGCAGCTGGCTGAGGTTCTGAGTGGGTCTGGGGTCCAGTCAGCAGCCTGAAGGTGTAGTGCCATGAAGCTGTACAGCCTTGGTGCCCTCTACAAAGATGAACCAAAAGTGGTGCTGCTCAAAGCCACATACGAAGTGTCTTCCTTCAGTTTCTCCCAGAAGACCAATGTTCAGGAATTCATGAGTTTACATCATTGTGGGAGATTACAAGAACAGTAAGGTGGGAGGGGGTGGGTGAGGGAGCAGGGGGAGGGAAAAGGACATGTGGGACCTTTGGGGGTGGGGAACCAGAAAAAGGGAAATGAATTGTAAATATAGAATATATACAATAAAAAAAAAGAAAAAAAAAGAGTATCTTTGCCATGTCTATGTCTAGAGAGACAGTCTGGCAGGTGTGGTCATTGCTGATAGCGAATATCCTTCCTTCCACAGTGGCCTACCTTGCTGGAGAAGGTACTAGATTAATTCTCTAAGCAGGTTAATAGAATAGACTGACCAGTAGAATCCCCTGCTATAGTCCAGTATACATCCCTGTATGGTCACCTTAGTAGCTACCAGAACCCCCGAGAAGCTGATCCCATGAGTAAATTACAGGCTGAACTGGACAAGACCAAAATCATTCTGCATAAAACCATGGAGTCTTTGTTAAAGGAAGGCAAGAAGCTTGATGACCTGGTATCCATTCAGAAGTATTGGAAACACAGTCAAAAGCCTATTATAAAACTGCCAGAAACAAAACTCATTCTGTGCAATCATGTGATATAGCCCACAGAGGCAGGTGCTGAATTGTCATGTCACATCAGCCCCCGAAGTCAAGCAATGTCCTAGAAGATCTGGAGCCAGGCAGGCTGGCTACCTTTATTTTGAAGTTCCAAAAAGGAATGGAGGGCTGATTTAAGGGTGGGAATATTGAAGTTTCTATGTGTGCTTGTGACTTTGGGAAAGTTTTTGCGGTCCTCAAAGATGTAATGTTGAGAAAAAAATGAAACCATAAATGCTAAGTGGCTCTTATAGGTGCTGAAAGGCTTATTCTCAGCTAACCCTGGAAGGTTCTATGGGAGGAAATCTTTTTCCTGATCTTTGCTTTGTTTTGGGATTTCATTTGCACATTACCAATACTAACTCTCTGGTGTCTGGGCGTGGTGGCGCACGCCTGTAATCCCAGCACTTGGGAGGCAGAGGCAGGTGGATTTCTGAGTTTGAGGCCAGCCTGGTCTACAAAGTGAGTTCCAAGACAGCCAGGACTACACAGAGAAACCCTGTCTCGAAAAAAACAAAACAAAACAAAACAAAACAAAACAAAACAAAAACTCTCTGGTGAATGAGTTTAGGGGAGGGTCTCTGGTGATAGAGCTGGGGTAGGCAGAGTTTGAACACCTCAACATTCTACTGCCTTGCACTGTGGGAGATGGGAGGAGGCCACCAATTGCAGAAAAGGCAGTGATCACTGGGTCTCATGTGTCTAGCTTGCCTGTCTGAGAGGACTGGTATCTGGCAGGGACAGGGCCCATCTTTTAGTACCTTTATCTAGTACCACAAAGATGACTTGTGGGAGGTATTTAGAATGGGCTAAGATGGGCAGGCTGTGTAAATTGCAGTTTTATCAGCTAGCAGACTGAGTGTGGATTGGGGCTGTTCTGGTATTGGGAGGGTCAGCTGGGAATGCACATCTTTAGGGAAGAAGCAGACACAGCTACCTTCAGATGTCCAGTATGGAGGAGCACTCACCTGGGCTACTTGGAACATCAAGATCAAAGTAGTGGGTGCTGTCGTCTCTTGAAGCTGGTTATATTTGTCTCTGTGTCCTTAAGATTGCTTTGGCAACTGCCTGGAGCTTGCATGTTGGGCCAAGTCATTCCTGTGGGTACCAGGACAAGTGCCAGTAGCCTGAACATTTCCAGTACCCACCTGTGGTCTGTCTAGTACTGGCCTACAAGCCCCATTCCCAATCAGAGTCGGCTGCAAGGTGGAGGATGTTGAGAGGTTCATCTGAGCTGGTACCACTGCTAGCACAGACTATATGGTGAACATAGAATGCCAGGTTCCACATCACCTCCTCATGTTCTGCTGTGCGCATAGTATATCCGAGAGATCCTGTCTCCCTAAAAGCCACTGCTGGGATGCTGGCTTCTGATTTTTGAGCTGGAGTTGTCTTACTCTGATGATCCCTACCCTGAGCCTGCTGAGCTGTCCTCAGAGTGAACATATGGGGAGGGAATATCTACTATGGCTTCCAAAAATCCCTACAAGTTGGTGTAACTGTCTGTTTCTCTGCATACTGCGAGCCAAAGAGCTCAGGTTCCCCTCCTCCCCCCGAAGTGGTCTGCCCATGTAATGTTCCCACTGCCATAGACCTCTCTAAGCCAGAGCCCCTGGACAGCACAGATTCAGTGTGCTGCTGATACTTGAGGTGTAATAAAAGGAGTGGGATGCTGCCTCTTTTCTCTTGTTGCTCTGGAGGGTACTGGGGAAGAATAGAGGTGGGTGGCAGTAGAAGTTTGTGGGGCAAAGGTGGCCTTTGCCTGCATATGGCTGTCCTACAGGGTCTCATTTGCCCTGCAGTGGATGAGTTGTCGTGTGTTTCCTTCCCATCCTCCATCATATTCCAATGCTAAATCACTTGGTAAGAGGGTTGTTTAATAATGCCTAAGTTCTCTATGTTCTGTTTGAAGGTTTCTGACCAAATAAAACTGTCTTTTGAAATTCAAAAAGAGACACTGAACATATTAATTCAAGTAACAAATAATTCTTTTAATTTCCCACTTGCTCTCCATCTCCTTTTCCAAAAGTAACTTTACAAATAGGTATTTAAGGTGTGGAATGATAACCAAGTGTGGGCTTTTTCTAGAAGAGGAAAAAATAGCAACTGGAAATTGGTACAGGTGAGACTTTTTTTGTTAAGAAGGATAGTGCATTTGTAGTTTTTTTTAGTTTTTTAAAAGATTTATTTATTTATTATATGTAAGTACACTGTACTCTTCAGACACACTGGAAGAAGGTGTCATATCTTGTTATGAATGGTTGTGAGCCACCATGTGGTTGCTGGGATTTGAACTCAGGACCTTCAGAAGAGCAGTCAGTGCTCTTAACAATGAGCCATCTTTCCATCCCTGTATATTTGCAGTTTTACAAGGGGAGAGTTATATCATGTTACAAGCTTTATTTTTCTTATTGCTTTTACTTGTAGATAATGTGTGTGTATGTGTGTGTGTGTGTATGTGTGTGTACATGTATGTGTCCATGTGTGTGTTTGATAACTTAGCAAAGGATGGGTAGACTGTAAAAGCCTGTTGTACTGTCCATTTGCTTATATTGAGAAATATATTACACAAAGTTCCCTTATCTGTAAAATTAACGGTTGGAGTATATCCAATAGTAAATTTTGAGAGATTTAAGAGGCAGAAAAAGGCACCATCATTCTTCAAGTTCAGAAATATTGAGAAATAGATGCATTATCATAGAAAATCTTGTCTGGTCCAAGGTCTTTCCTCCATCATATCTAGTTTTTCTTCTGAGCTATGAGTTCCATTGGCCAAGAGCATCTAAGCCATACTATCAGATACATTGCTGCAAACTCCCAGACCTGACAACCATGTGCCAACTGAACCAGCTTCATTTTTAGACCTTCCACCTTACTGTCTTCCATATTTTCCTGAAGGTTTCTACTTTCACCAACATTAGGTGCTCTCTCTCTCTCTCTCTCTCTCTCTCTCTCTCTCTCACACACACACACACACACACATACACACACACCACCCTTCAACTCTTCAGTTTCTTTCTCAGATATATAAAGTCTAATTTGCACTGTAAATTCTATATATTATCATTGTGGGTCTTCTTCCAGTGAACTCTGACGGTTACATCAGCCTACCAAGAGTATCTTTCCCAGCCCCTGTAAAGCATCATTTTTCTTTCAGGAAGTAGTGTCAGATCTAACACCAGAACAGAATCTAAGGACAGGGAAGAAGCTTGCCTTCAATAGGTTTGTTAATCTGGGTTGTCTAGAAAATTCTCTGAAATTTTCTAACAGCATTTCCACGTCTTCCTGTGAGGTGTCATCAATAGACTGATGGGATCCTTTTCTTAACATATCAGTTGTCTGGCCAACTCCACTCCTCAAATCAATAGCATCGATCCTGCCCAAGACATCATAATGGGAGAATGTAAAAGTCCATTCCTGCTCATCTGAGTAAGCATGTCAGATATGGAACTTTGTGCTTAAGAAGTTGAACAAAATGATTTCAGAAAACAGAGGCAAGAATTGTAGAACCTGGATACCTAAGAAAATATTTCAAGGAAACTTTATGTCTATAAAATATAATTGAGCTGATTCAATTTAAAAAATTATGAGATACCTACCTGAGAAGGTCTAATGCCCCGAGGATGAAATTATTACTGTTTAGCTAAATTGATATGGAACCAAGCTGCCTTCTCAATATTTATATGTATGCCCACAGGCAGATGCTACTCTCAGCCTCTATCAGAGAAGCTTTGCTTTGCAGTGAACTAGGAATGCCTCTCTGGATGCATGTCTGCCCAAGGTGCTGGGAATCAATGAAGGTCTTGTGCTTAGCCTTAAACAGTACATTTTTATCATTCCCTTTATAGCTTGGGGATCACTGAGAATGAAGAAGCAGAAAGAATGTGAAAGCTGAAATACAGAAGTGCTGTGAAATGGTCTCTACTTAGTGTAGCACATCCAAGGCAGTCCTTATTCCAGAGCAGCAGCGATGGGTAAGGCAGGGATCCAGAGGACCCTGTCACTCCTGGGTGATACACTACTGGTTAGTGGTGGATTCTAGGAGAGTCATTGCATTCATTTGTATACCTATTGGCTAGAACACAAAGCTCCTACAGACAGCAGTTCCAAATTCATGGTGATGCAGATGGTTTCACTTAAACTCAATCAGGCTCAAAACTAAACAGAGACGTGAATGCGGGAAAGGAATACTTGAAAATGATTGGGCAAATAAGGGTGGTGGGACTCTGTAAAATGGGGGTACAACAATCAAGATTTACTGCATATGTATATGAAATTATAAATGAATAATTCAGTAAAAGTTCTTTTGAAAATGACAAACTACAAGTTAGCTATGATTGTGCCAAAGTCTTTGTACTAGGCATAACTATTAAATAATATGTGTAAATGGTATACAGATAAATGAATTAAGAGTTTGAAAAGTCAGAGCAGTTTCTGTATCCAAGACCTATTATAATACTTGAAGAGAATAAAGAAAAAAATCACATAACAGCAAGAACAAAAATAGCCAACCTTAGTACAGATGCATAGGGTATAACTGCTACTGCCTTGCACATGATTACCAGGATCCAGAGAAAATTCATTTGACATGAAGAAGTGTGACATGAAGTCATGAAGCCCCTTCACTTGTGCTTCACCATTTCAAACATTTGCTACTCAAAGTCTTTTCCTGTATTTGAAGAAAAGTCAAGTGCATCTCAAATATTTGTGATAATCCCTACATTATAAAATATTGCTTTTTTGAAAAATTTGAAATACAGTTCTCCACAAGTTCAAAAATATTTAAAGTTGAGGATTATTCTGTCTTTCCACTCACTGTCCCCATTCAATCCTCAGCTCAGCACTGAACTATTGTTAAAGGAAGTTTCATTCCTCCACTACAACTTTACCATGTCTAATTCCAGGCTTAGCCATTAAAATTTTCTTAGTGGAAATGAGAAATCCCACCAGTTTCAGGAATAGAAAAGAAAAGAAGAGAAAAGAGAAGAGAAGAGAAGAGAAGAGAAGAGAAGAGAAGAGAAGAGAAGAGAAGAGAAGAGAAGAGAAAAAAACTCCCATTTAAAATCCCCATGCCCATTTTACCATTGTATATCTATTTGTTTATATTCTGAAAAAAATCAACTGCATAATACCATATCCTAAAATGATTCATTTCTTGAATCCCTAATATTTACCCACCTTGTGCCTCAGTTCACAATCTGTTCCTTCAGTTTCCCCAGATACCAATTCTATTAGCTGAGATAAGGGTACTACCTCTCTTTAACCATGTTTAAGTAGTTAACAGCATTCTAACTGTGGTACTTATGTTTTATGTTTATTCACATTCAATGATTCATTAAAAATCTTTGTTTTTCAATTCAGCAATAGATATCCAAGGCATTAGGCTAAATTCCAGAACACCAAAGGTCATTAAACTCACCCTGTCCACAAAGAGATCCCACAATTAAGAAATAATTAACAACCCTTGTAGAAAGTACACAGTGACAGTTAACAGGGTGGGTGGGACAAAAATAAAGTCCTCATCAAACAATAGAAGTTGAGAGGCAAAGAGCTACTTCAGAAAGAAATGGGGAAAGCAGGGAGTCAAAGCAGGGAGTCCTGAGCAAGAGTAAGATATTGATTAGCCACAGGTGGCTCAGTTTGCATCTGACACATTAATTATGAGGCAGGCAATGAGGATGAATGGCCTGAGTCAGTACACAGAAACCCCATCATAGAGGAGTTTACACACCTGTCAGTTCAAAGTTTATCTTAAATTCAATTTGTAGCACAAAATGTTGAGTAGGAGTGTACGACATCATATTTAAAATTTAGAAAGATTATTCTGACAAAACAGCTAGTCATTAAAGGGGTGTTGGAAAGTACATGATAACAAAACACTAAAATCCTATTAAAATGATGATATTATCTCAAAATGTAAGTAAAATGGCAAATCCATCAACCCGAGGAGGGAAACTAATGATTATATATATCCTTTCATTTTTTTAAAAAAAAACATATAATCAGAGCATTGTAAATTTAAAATGACAGGCTACTTTTTAATCCATGGGATAAAAAGCTTGTAATGTCATATTTGCTGAGGACTGAGAGAAATAATCTCAGGTACTGCTGTGATATGTGAATTGGAATGGAACGGCATCTGGTAGAATTTAAAATGTGTGTATCCTAGGTATCTTCCATTAGAAACACTCCTACAGACCTTTCCCCTGGGAATCTATTCAAAGGCAGCATTTCAGCTGAGTGGCCACATCCCTATCACCCCTTTCCTTACAAAGAACTACTATGATGACATTCTGTAGGACAGCTTTTTTTTTTTCTAATTCCCACGGCCAGAAGAATAACCAAAAATAATTTGAATGCACTGACCTGGACTGAAATCTTGTGTTTGGTTAGAATTCTATTTTGACATTAGAGAGAACATGGTGTATGTTTAGTGGGAGCTGCCATAAAGTGATAAGCCAAAGAAGTAGGGATACTCACATTTATTACCCTTGTGAGGTGTAGACAATAAATCCCACTTTGGCTACTAAACCCAAAGTCTGGGGAAAGAAGTTAGTATTAGAAACAGACTGTCCCACTAGCCTTCTCCCAGGAATCTAGAAGCTGCTTAGCTCATCACCTGCCTCCACCAGGTGTTCCAGGTGTGTGCTCCACATCAAAGAGACTCCAGATACCCCAGATCTCTCTCTCTGTATTTCCTACCCTCTGGTGTGTGTGTGTGTGTGTGTGTGTGTGTGTGTGTGTGTGTGTTTCCAGTTCCCTCTCTCCATCTCTCTGTCTGCCTCTATCTCTCCTTCATGTCACATGCTACAAGAACCCCTTTCACTCTTCTCTCCATTAGTAACCTTTACAATAGACCTGTTGCGGTTGCATGATGCAATTCTCAGGGCAAAGGTACACGCTGACACGGGTGCCACTTTGCTCACATTTTTATCCTATCAGGTTAGAGATTCGATTCTGCTACCTTGTTGGAGACTCCAGCATTGAGACTCACAGCTTCTGCTACAGATAGTATCAACGGCTATTCTTCTGTGGAAATTGGATAGCTGGCGCTCCACAATGAAGTCAGTGAATTGGGAATGTACTCACAACCCTCCCGGGACAGGAACTATAATTCTATCATTATAAAAGCAGTCTATTTGTTTTTCCTTTTTCTTTGTGCAAGAATGAAGAAGAAAGAGAAGCAAAGAAGCAAAGGAGCAAAACAAGAATTGGAGAACAAAAATCAGTCTATTCTACACCCATTTTAACCCTGCACAGCCACAGTATAGGAACTAGGAAAGAAAGGAGACATTGCTTTTATAGAATATGAGAATGTAGTGATGAAATTTATATTATTGAGTGCTAAAGAACCGACACGAGACTGGTTTAATAAAAGAAAGTGACTTTACTGATTCAAATGAGCTGTATTAAGGGAAACAACTGCACAGCAGGAGGGAAGGGATAGGAAGGCAGTTGAGGAGAACATATGGAGTTATTGAGAAAAATAAGCTTTCTTGCATACTCTGAAACCTGAGACTCCTTTAAGTATCTATAAAAGTAAATGTCCTTCAATAAAAACAGACAAGGTCTGTAGAGTATGTATAAGCATCAATTCATAAAAATAAAGACAAGGTATGTTATCATTGATTATAAATATTTCTTGATTAGGTTTATTCATAGTTTTTGTGTATTTAAGTGTTTTTTCTGGCATAAAGGTCTGTGCACCATGTGAGGGACTGGTGCCCACGAAAACAAGAAAAGGTCATCAGATACCCTAGAACTGAAGTTACAGAAGATTGTGATCCTTGATATGGGTGCTGTGAGTCAAACCCAGGTACTCTGGAAGATCAGCAAATGGTCTTAAACACTGATTCATCTCTCCAGCCATGACTGTAAACATTTCAAGAAGTTGTTGAATGATAAAAGAATTGAAGACCAACGTAGACATGAGGTCATATCACATGCATCTCAGGTAAATACATTTGTGCATTTGTATATAGTATAGGCTAATTTCTAATTGGGGTAGAAAAAATAAAAATAGAGAAGTCACATTTGTAAGATTCTGGTTTAATCAAGAGACAAGAGGTGCTGGCGAGGATGTGGAGAAAGAGGAACACTTCTCCACTGTTGGTGGGATTGCAAAATGGTAAAACCGCTCTGGAAATCAGTGTGGCAGTTCCTCAGAAAATTGGGCATGTCACCTCCAGAGGACCCTGGCATACCACTCCTGCGCATATACCCAGAGGATTCCTCTGCATACAATAAAGACACATGCTCCACTATGTTTATAGCAGCCTTGTTTATAATAGCCAGAAATTGGAAGGAGCCCAGATATCCCTCAAAAGAGGAATGGATACAGAAAATGTGGTATATTTATACAATGGAGTACTACTCAGCAATTAAAAATAGTGAACTCATGCAATTTGTAGGTAAATGGTTAGATCTAGAAACTATCATCCTAAGTGAGCTAACCCAATCACAAAAGAATACACATGAAATGCAATCACTGATAAGTGGATATTAATGAGCCCAGAAGCCCTAAATACTCAAGGCACAATTAGCAAGTCAAATGACTCCCAAGAAGAAGAAAGGAGAGGATCCTGGGCCTGTAAAGATTGGATCCAGTATTATAGACCCAGAACAGAGAAATCGTGTGTGTGTGGGGGGGATGAGTGGGGAATAGCAGGGGGGGGAGAGGAATTATGGGACATATGGTGGGGGGTAACTGGGAAAGGGGAAAGCCTTTGGAATGTAAACATAGAATATAGAAAATAAAAATTAACAAAAAAAGATTCTGGTTTAATTTGTAGTGTGCTTTTAAATAAGAAAATGTGATAATATGCTACTTTGATATATCTCATAGGGTTCTCTCTGTCTGTCTGTCTGTCTCTCTGTGTGTGTGTGTGTGTGTGTGTGTGTTATAGACACTCTCTCTCTCTCTCTCTCTCTCTCTCTCTCTCTCTCTCACACACACACACACACACACACACACACACACACACACATGTGCAAGAGTGGCTTATAGGCTTTAATCCAACAGAACCTGACAGAAAGTCCAAGAATCCAATATTTGCATGGTCTCTGAGGTTAGTTGTCTAGGTCAGTATCAGATTCACAAAGTAGGTTCTAATCCCAGTGTAGGAATGTGTGAGGGCAAGCAGATCTCAGCAAGCACTTCCTTCTCCCCAGGCTGTCACAAACAGGTGTGGCCCTGACTGATCTTGGCTCTCCTCACCTCTCCTAAGCCAGTCAAGATAAATCCTTTACAAGTGTACCCAGAAGAAACACTAGAAAGACCAAGAAGAAATGTATGAAAATTAAAACAGAGGTTAGTTTTAGTGATTTGTATTAAGTTACATTTAGCTTAAATTTACTTTTATAGCAGATACTCACTAGATACTATGATAATTTCAGATGTATACTGTGCATTTTGCTCACACTCCTCTAAATACCTTCTCTTGCCCTCAACTGCATTGCTATTTGCAATTTCCTACACTTTAAACAGCTATGTTCTCCAAAAATAATGGAGTGGGGAAAAATGAATGTGAAAATCTACTTAGAAGGAAAGAAATGTATAATCAACATAAAAAAGTATAATAAACTCCTCCACTAGAGTTATATAAACTATCACAAAAGAACAAAGGAATAGTATTTCCTGACATATATGATTTTTATTTAATTATAACAATCAAGGTACTCATAGGTAACAGAGTGGGTATTAGCATACTTCTCTGGACAGCATTTTGACAAGTAATGTAAGAAGCCATTTGACAAGCTCATGACAATGAATGCACAAAACATTTCCAAGGAATATGCACTAAAGTGTGTACCTATACCAACTTCTGAATTTTGGTATTATGAATGATGTGTGTTTGTCCATACACTAATGTATTTTGATAATACCCTTGCATTATTTATATCATAATCATACATATGTGTATTAAGTATACACACATATATTTGAATTTTGTTCTTTTCTACTTTAGTAATTCTACATGTAGGATTCTGTTGTAAAGAAATAATAAGAGATTTGTTGAGAATTTAGTACAAAGATATCCATGGCAACGTTATTCATAACAGCTAAAAATTGGAAACAACCTTCATGCTTAACAATAGGGGAATGTTTAAATACATTATTAAACAACCACACTATGGAATAGAAAGTAGGCCTTTATAAAAATGCTGTTTTCAAAACACAGTGAATTGCATGAGGGAAATTCTTCTGATAAAAGTGTTGTAAAGAATAAAAAAGAAGATAAATAGTCATGAATTAGGAGACAGTCCAGGGGCCTAACCAAGCTTGAAATCCATGCATTTGCTGAGACATCAATCAGTCAGGCTGCATGATTTTTCTCTGCTACTAATCAGTACTCTAGGCATAGAAGCACAGAAAATGCTCATCTTCAAGGATGCAAAGCCATCACTAAGAATATATAAAAACAAAAACAAAAAAGTTATTTTCTAGGGCTTTATAATCATTTCACCAAATTCACTCTGTTCTCAAAATACTAGACATCAGAAAGTCCAGAAATCCTCCCAGAAAATGGTCAGTCTTGTCACATACTGAAATAGAAGTCTATTGGCACCTGCAGCAAGCTAACAGTTCCGTTTGACAGTATCTGCAAAAGCTTTGAGGTCTCTGAGTATACTGCTGAGAATCTGTCTGTCTGGTTACCCATGGAATCACTGTTTGTATGCTTTGTAAAGTAAGATCTAAAACTGAATTATTATCCTGTTCTACTTGCCAACCTATTGAAGTCCTTTTGTCTTTGCCATCCACATCCTTGTTTTCATTGCTGACATTCTGGTACCTCTGCAACATGTTAGAAGTCCATGAATCCAAGAATCATTAGAACCACACACCTTTAACTGTAACCGTCTGCTCCTGTTAGCTTGGAAGTGGCCAAGTAAAATTCAATCCCAGTTCATGCATTATTATCTCCAAGTAAATCTCTTCGGGGACTCTCATTCAAATCTTTGTTGTAACAATGTTATACAATGTAACTTATTCTATAATTGTGTCAGTAAGGTGTAATCTAGTTTTATTTTTTTAACCAGTCTCTCCCTCAGAGACTCATAGTTATTCCACAAATGGAAAGGGTTTCCATTCAGAGCTGGAGCAACACTTTAGGTACCTTCAAACAGAACTGTCAGCTTGCTGCAGGTGCCAAAAGACTTCTATTTCAGCATGTGGCAAGACTGACCATTTTCTGGGTAGAAGGTCTCCCCAGGCAGTCATAGGATTTCTGATGCCTAGTAATTTGAGAACAGAGTGAACTTGATGAAATGATTATTAAAGCCCTGGAAAATAACTTTAGGCTTCCAATGAGGTTCTAATTCTTGAAGAACTACTGTGAAGTTTGGGGCTACATGTCCTTTTAAAGAGTGTATCAGCAGAATCTATCAGGTGCTATTAACTCCTTAAAGAGACACTGCATATTCCAGAAGATATTCTTCTGGCCCCATGGGGAATAACTTTAGTTTTGGTCCCTGCCCACTTCTCGTGTGACAAATGTCAGAATTTATGACACCCATAGTTCTTCAAGCCTGGGCCCCTTATCCTCGATATAGAGTTTTGGCATTAACACCACTAAACCACTATGGAGGGCATGTACCTGCTGACAAAATCAAAATATAGTTTAGCATATGCCACTAATTTGCAAAATTCATTGCTTGACTGTGCTTTGTTGTTGGTAATTTTGAGTTTTGAAACTACTAAAACTGTCTCATGTACTTGAGTGTTACCAATCCACATAGTACAGTGGCATTGTGCACTTCATTGTTGTAGATGTTTTAGCATAATAAGTAACATAACAAGAGTATGAGCATAGGCTAAAGTGTAAGGAAGCTAAAAGAGAAGGTGAGGAATAGAGAATCAGAAAGCGAGATGAAGAGGTGGCTCATTAGTAAAGCACAGGATTGCTCCACCAGAAGGCTGAATTTGGTTCCCAGCAACTCCTTCCTGTGGGACATAATAGCCTGTAACTCTAGTCCCAATGGAATCCACTGCCTTTGACCTGTGCTGGCATTTCTCTCCTCCCTGACACATATCAATTTTCAAATTAATAAAAGAAAAACCAAAAAAAAGCCAGAATTAGAAAGTAGAGAAAATGTTGATGAAGTGAGGCTCTTTCTTGTGCAATGGGATGAAATTTGGAGTCAAAGTGTTAATGTTTAGAGTAAACTACACTGGGGGAGAGGCCGTGTGACATAGAATTGTGGTTCTTGGTTTTATGTTCTTGGCTATTCACACCAACCCCTTCATTTCTCCAGAAAATGTAAATGAACAAAGAAAATAAACAGTGATATTCATGCCTTCACCATCACCATTTTATCCATTTTCTGATTATCTGTTCTTTCTCCACTGTATCCTTCACCTTCACCTCAAACACAAATCTTCAGTCATTATATTGAAAAAAAAAACAGAAGGAATTCTGCCTTTATTTGTTCTCCTTCAATATTTTTACTTGGCTTCTATCAGGTCTTAAAATTTGAAGACAACCAGACTGAGCAGCCTCTGTTACTACTCTTTTCATTAACCCATATCTGAATTTTAAATTTCTCTCATTGACAACTTTCTGTTAAGAAATCTTTTTCCAGAACCAAAGAACCTATAGCCAAGGAAACGAGATGTACTCAAGAAGACCAAGATTTCACCGTGCTGATTCAAGATGAAATAGAATTTCTACCAAAAGATTTCATAATCAATGGGATACTTTTGAAAGAATCTGAGTGGACCCGGAAGAGGAAGAAGGAGGAGGGGAAGGAGGGAGAGGAGAGGAGGAGGAGAAGAAAGAAGAAGAAGAAGAAGAAGAAGAAGAAGAAGAAGAAGAAGAAGAAGAAGAAGAAGAAGGAAGAAGGAGGAGGAGGAGGAGGAGGAGGAGGAGAAGGAGAAGGAGAAGGAGAAGGAGAAGGAGAGGAGAAGGAGAAGGAGAAGGAGAAGGAGAAGGAGAAGGAGAAGGAGAAGAAGAAGGAGAAGGAGAGAGACAAGAGACAGACAGACATACAGACAGACAGATAGACAGACAGACAGACAGAAAGAAAGAGTTTTGTCCAGAGATCTGTATCGGAAGAAAGAAAAAACACAAAAGAGACATATGCCAAAAGTTTCCTTCTGGAAGCATCTGGGTGAAAGGGACATTGGCTTATCTACAATCTTCCTCATGAGACTCTATGGTTTTTAAAAACAGTTCTTGAAATTGGCAATTTAATGCTACAATCTTATTCCTAAGGAACTGGATAAACCTCTGCTGTTTGTCCAACAAGCAGCAATGAACATTTTCCTCTAAGACACTAAGAGATGAAATGCATTGGTGTGAGACTGGGAGTGAAAGTTGAGGCCTGTGGCGTGGTTCACAGTGTGGAAACAGATCTTACTGCAAAGGCCAGCATTGAAGAAAAGTATCTGTTTCAAACTTGCTCACTTTTTCTTTTGGTACTTAAACACTATTTTTCTCATTTTATTAATTCTTTGAGAATTTCATGCATTGTGTTTTAATTATATACACCCTCAACACTTCTTCAACAACTTCAAGATCTACATCTCTTTCTCTTGCCCTTCATATTTTCTTTATTTTCCCACTGAGTAGATAGCTCTGTGTCTATACTCTTGGATGTATGGTTCCCACTGGAGTGTTATTGAATCACCAGAGTACACACCTTCAGCAAATGATTCTCTCCCTCCCAATAGCTTTCAATTGTCAATAATTCTGTAGATAAAGGTAAGACTTTGTACCTACCTCCTCTCTCCATGCTAAAATTTTTGTCTGGCTTGAGTTTGTACAGATGTTGTGAATGCTATCACAACTGAGAATGGTAACAAATATATTCTTTAAGTTACAAACATGAAAAATGAAGGCATCTACCAAAGAAACTGTGCTCCAACTTTATCCAATCATATAAGGAAATAAGATGGTATCAGCATCTAGCACCTTCTCAACAAACATTCCAGCCTTGCTCCATATCCAAAAAAACCTTCATTTTAAAGCCTAAGGACCAAGATAATGTTGGATCTGAGGTCAAAACCTCTCACTAGGGCAGGCTGTGCAATCACATTGGCAAGATCTTTTTCATCCCGAATCCAGTGTGTCTTATCAAGCCCAGGAAATAACATGGATTCTCAAGTCAACATCTTACATCTGCATATACCAAATACAGCAAAATTCTCATAACCATTCTTTTGTCAGCCAGGTATTAATATGTTCCCCTTCATTAATGTTGAGTTTATAGAAACTCTGTGCAATGACTTTCTGTTAATAAAAGGCATTAAAGATGTTGCAAGTATCCTGAAAGTTCTAGAGACCTTAAGTTACCTTTTGTTTTCCTTAATAAAATCCTATTTTTACTTCCCCCTATTCAAATTCAACCCTTCTAATATCAAAGAAACCAATTCCTTATCATTCCAGCAAATCTCCCAGCTTTTGACACTGGGAATTGTGTTTACAAGACAATATGCAGAGATTCTTTGTCTTTGGGAAACTTATCTTACACCTCAATGTATATCTTAATCCTTTTTCAACCAATTCTTTTTCAAACTATATATTTAAAAAAAAAAACAAGAGCTTTTGAGGCTAGAGAAATGGCTCATCTGTTAGGAGTACTGGTTATGCCTCTAGAGGACCCAGATGCAATTCCCAGCACCCACATGGCAGCTCACAAGTGTCTGTAAATCCAGTTCCAGGGATTCCATGGCACAAGGCCTCCACATGGTACACATGTATATGAATTCAGACAAAATACCCATGCAAATAAAATAAATAAATATTTTAAAAAATAAAGAGCTCTAGAAGTAGCTCATTGGTATTATACATATAAGTTTGCCTTTATAATGATATTTCACCTGGATACTGATTGCTTTCTAAAATCAAACTGTAAAGTTGTCTACTTATAAAAAAAGGGGGGGGGCTTTGTTCTGGTAAAATCAGTGCTGAATAACTTCTGAATCTTGAATACAGGATCAAGGGAGTTGGCTTGTGATTGGGACTTAAAAAGCTGTTTATGGATAGCAGCAGGCCTCAATATTGCAACCAGGACACAGCTGGAAAGGTGCAGGTAGGGACTCCGTCTGGGGCTAGAGCAGGGAGAGCTGCTAAGCTCTCGCCCACAGGCGGGCCCAGGTACCTAGGCTCTGCAGCACGTCCCTGCAAGCTTAGGCCATGCACCGAGGCAGCCAGAACCACCCAGCTCCCCAGGACCCCGACCAGTAATAGCGGAAGGCCTCCATATTGCAACCAGGACACAGCTGGAAAGGTGCAGGTAGAGACTCCATCTGGGGCTAGAGCAGGGAGAGCTGCTAAGCTCTCGCCCACAGGCGGGCCCAGGCACCTAGGCTCTGCAGCACGTCCCTGCGAGCTTAGTCCATGCACCTAGGCAGCCGGAACCACCCAGCTCCCCAGGACCCCAGACCAGCAATAGCAGCAGGCCTCCATATTGCAACCAGAACACAGCTGGAAAGGCACAGGTAGACAGATTCCATCAGGGGCTACCACCTGGGGGGATCTGCTAGGCTCTCGATACTAGGCAGGCCCAGCAGAGCCTGCCGAGGCTCTGCTGCACTCCCCCACACTTCCCGGGAGACCTCAGGCCGTGCACAAAGTCAGCAGGTGGCAGCCAGCTCGTGATCCCGTTGAGCAGCAATCACGCATAACCACCAGTAGAGAAACAACAGGTAAGCCCAGCCTCACAGGAGATTCAAACACCAGCCAAGGACAACAAGGTCAACTAACACCAGAAATAACCAGATGGCAAAAGGTAAACGAAGGAATGTCACTAACAGAAATCAAGGCAACATGACAGCATCTGAACCCAGTTCGCCAACAACAGGAAGCCCTGGATACCCCAAAACACCAGAAAAACAAGACTTGGATATAAAATCACTGGTCAGGATGCTGGTAGCTGAACACATAGAAAAATCTCGTAAAGAAATAGAGGAGAAAATGGATCAAAAGTTAGAAGCCTTTACAAGGCAAATACAAAAATCACTTCAAGAAATGCAGGAGAAGATGGATCAAAAAGAAGAAGACAATAAGAAAGAAAGACAAAAATCACTTAAAGAAATACAGAAGAACGTGGGCCAACAAGAAGAAGCTATGAAACAGGAAACACAAAAATCTATTAAAGAAATACATGAAAACACAATCAAGCAAGCAAAAGATCTGAGCACATCCATCCAGGTACTAAAATCAGAAGTAGAAACAACTAAGAAATCACAGAGGGAGACAACATTGGAGATAGAAAACCTTGGGAAGAAATCAGGGGCCATAGATGCAAATATCAACAATAGAATACAAGAGATAGAAGACAGAATATCAGAAGCCGAAGATACCATAGGAACCATTGATTCAACAGTCAAAGAAAATACTAAATGCAAAAAGGCTGTAACCCAAAACATCCAGGAAATCCAGGACACAATGAGAAGACCAAACCTAAGGATTATAGGTATAGACGAGAGTGAAGATGTACAAGTTAAAGGGCCAGCAAATATCTTCTACAAAATTATGGAAGAAAACTTCCCCAACCTAAAGAGAGAGATGCCCATGAATATACAAGAAGCATACAGAACCCCAAACAGACTGGATCAGAACAGAAATACATCCCGTCACATAATAATCAAAACTCCAAATGTACTAAACAAAGAAAGAATATTAAAGGCAGCAAGAGAAAAAGGCCAAGTAACTTATAAAGGAAGACCTATCAGAATAACACCAGACTTTTCACCTGAGACCATGAAAGCTAGAAGATCCTGGGCAGATATAATGCAAACTCTAAGAGAACACAAACTTCAGGCAAAACTACTTTACCCAGCAAAGCTCTCAATCGCCATAGATGGAGACATCAAGGTATTCCATGACAAAACCAAATTTGCACGATATCTTTCCACAAATCCAGCCCTACAAAGGATAATAGGGGGAAAACACCAAGACAAGGACGGAAACTACACCCGGGAAGAAGCAAGATAGAAACCTCCTCTCATCAAACCCAAAAGAAGGTAACCTCTCAAATATAAAAAAATAAATAAAATAAATAAATATAATTTCAAAAATGTCTGGATGAAATAATTACTATTCCTTAATATCTCTTAACATCAATGGACTCAATTCCCCAATAAAAAGACATAGATTAACAGACTGGATACGGAAACAGGACCCTACATTTTGCTGCATACAGGAAACAGATCTCAGTGTTAAAGACAAACACTGCCTTAGAGTAAAAGGCTGGAAGACAATTTTACAAGCAAATGGTCTCAGGAAACAAGCTGGAGTAGCCATTCTAATATCAGATAAAATTGACTTCCAACCTAAAATCATCTAAAGAGACTCAGAAGGTCACTTCTTGCTGGCCAAAGGGAAAATCCACCAAGAAGAGCTCTCAATACTGAACATCTATGCTCCAAATGCAAGGGCACCCTCATTCATAAAAGAAACCTTACTAAAGCTTAAAGCACACATTACACCTAACACAATAATTGTGGGTGACTTCAACACTCCACTCTCCTCAATGGACAGATCAAGAAAGCAGAAACTAAACAGGGACACAGTGAAACTAATTGAAACTCTGGACCAACTGGATTTAACAGATATATATAGAACATTTCATCCTAAAGCTAAAGAATATACCTTTTTCTCAGCTCCACATGGTACCTTCTCCAAAATAGACCATATAATTGGTCACAAGACAGATGTCAACAAATACAAGAAGATCGAGCTAATCCCATGCCTCCTATCAGATCACCATGGAGTAAGAGTGGTCTTCAATAACAACAAAAACAACAGAAAGCCCACATACACATCGAAACTGAACAATACTCTACTCAATGACACCTTGGTCAAGGAAGAAATAAAAAAAGAAATCAAAGACTTTTTAGAATTCAATGAAAATGAAGGTACAGCCTACCCAAATCTATGGGACACAATGAAAGCAGTGCTAAGAGGAAAACTCATAGCTCTAAGTGCATCCAAAAAGAAACTGGAGAGAGCATACACTAGCAACTTAATGGCACACCTTAAAGCCCTGGAAGAAAAACAAGTTAATTCACCCAGGAGGAGTAGAAGACAAGAAATCATCAAACTCAGGGCTGAAATCAATCAAATAGAAACAAAGAGAACCATACAAAGAATCAACAAGACCAGGAGCTGGTTCTTTGAGAAAATCAACAAGATAGATAAACCCTTAGCCAGACTAACCAAAGGACACAGAGACAGTATATAAATTAACAAAATTAGAAATGAAAAGGGAGACATAACAACAGAAACTGAGGAAATTCAAAAGATCATCAGATCCTACTACAAAGGTCTATACTCAAAACAACTGGAGAATCTGGAGGAAATGGACAATTTCCTAGACAGATATCAAATACCAAAATTAAATCAGCATCAAGTAGATCAGCTAAATAATCCCATAACCCCTAAAGAAATAGAAGGGGTTATAGAAAGCCTCCCAACCAAAAAAAGTACGGGACCAGATGGTTTTAGTGCAGAATTCTACCAGACCTTCAAAGAAGACTTAACACCAATACTTTTCAAACTATTCCACAAAATAGAGACAGAAGGGACACTGCCCAACTCATTCTGCGAAGCCACAATTACGCTAATACCTAAACCAAAAAAAATCCAACAAAGAAAGAGAACTACAGGCCAATTTCTCTTATGAATATAGATGCAAAAATACTAAATAAAATTCTTGCTAACCGAATCCAAGAGCACATTAAAACGATCATCCACCATGATCAAGTAGGCTTCATCCCAGGGATGCAGGGATGGTTCAATATACGGAAATCCATCAATGTAATCCACTACATAAACAAACTGAGAGAAAAAAACCACATGGTCATCTCATTAGATGCTGAAAAAGCATTCGACAAAATTCAGCATCCTTTCATGCTAAAAGTCTTGGAAAGAGCAGGAATTCAAGGTCCATACCTAAACATAGTAAAAGCAATCTACAGCAAACCAGTAGCCAACATCAAAATAAATGGAGAGAAACTTGAAGCATTCCCACTAAAATCAGGGACTAGACAAGGCTGCCCTCTCTCTCCATATCTTTTCAATATAGTACTTGAAGTTCTAGCAAGAGCAATTAGACAACGTAAGGAAGTCAAAGGGATACAAATTGGAAAGGAAGAAGTCAAACTATCATTATTTGCAGACGATATGATAGTTTACCTAAGCGACCCAAAAAACTCCACCAGAGAACTTCTACAGCTGATAAACAACTTCAGCAAAGTGGCAGGTTATAAAATTAACTCAAGCAAGTCAGTGGCCTTCTTGTACTCAAAGGACAAGCAGGCAGAGAAAGAAATTAGGGAAATAACACCCTTCACAATAGCCACAAACAACATAAAGTATCTTGGCGTAACTCTAACCAAACAAGCGAAAGATCTGTACAACAGGAACTTCAAGTCCTTGAAGAAAGAAATCGAAGAAGACCTCAGAAGATGGAAAAATATTTCTTGCTCCTGGATTGGCAGGATCAATATAGTAAAAATGGCCATCTTGCCAAAAGCAATATACAGATTTAATGCGATCCCCATCAAAATCCCAACTCAATTCTTCATAGATCTAGAAAGAGCAATTCTCAAATTCATCAGGAGCAACAAAAAACCCAGGATAGCTAAAACTATTCTCAACAATAAAAGGACTTGTGGGGGAATCAATATCCCTGACCTCAAGCAGTACTACAGAGCAATTGTGTTAAAAACTGCATGGTATTGGTATAGCAACAGGCAAGCAGATCAATGGAACAGGATTGAAGACCCAGAAATTAACCCACAGACTTATGGTCACTTGATCTTTGATAAAGGAGCCACAACCATCCGGTGGAATAAAGATAGCCTTTTCAACAAATGGTGCTGGTTCAACTGGAGGTCAACATGCAGAAGAATGCGAATTGACCCACTCTTATCTCTTTGCACTAAGATCAACTCCAAGTGGATCAAGGACCTCCACATAAAACCAGACACACTGAAACTATTAGAAAAGAAACTTGGGAAGTCCCTGGAGGACTTGGGCACAGGGGAAAAGTTCCTGAACAGAACACCAATAGCTTATGCTCTAACATCAAGAATCGACAAATGGGACCTCATAAAATTACAAAGTTTCTGCAAAGCAAAGGACACTGTCAGAAGGACAAAACAGCAACCAACAAAGTGGGAAAAGATCTTCACCAACTCCACATCCGACAGAGGGCTAATATCCAATATATACAAAGAACTCAAGAAGTTAGACCGCAAAGAAACAAATAACCCTATCAAAAAATGGGGCACAGAGCTAAACAAAGAATTTTCACTAGAAGAAATTCAGATGGCCGAGAAACACCTTAAAAGATGTTCAACATCATTAGTCATCAGGGAAATGCAAATCAAAACAACCCTGAGATTCAACCTCACACCAGTCAGAATGGCTAAGATTAAAAACTCAAGAGACAACAAGTGCTGGCGAGGATGTGGAGAAAGAGGAACACTCCTCCACTGTTGGTGGGATTGCAAAATGGTAAAACTGCTCTGGAAATCAGTTTGGCGGTTCCTCAGAAAATTGGGCATGTCACTTTCAGAGGACCCTGGCATACCACTCCTGAGCATATACCCAGAGGATTCCCCTGCATGCAATAAGGACACATGCTCCACTATGTTTATAGCAGCCTTGTTTATAATAGCCAGAAATTGGAAGGAGCCCAAATATCCCTCAAAGGAGGAATGGATACAGAAAATGTGGTATATTTATACAATGGAATACTACTCAGCAATTAAAAATAATGAATTCATGCAATTTGTAGGTAAATGGTTAGACCTGGAAAATATCATCCTGAGCGAATTAACCCAATCACAAAAGAATGCACATGAAATGCAATCACTGATAAGTGGATATTAATGAGCCCTGAAGCCCTAAATACTCAAGACACAAATAGCATGTCAAGTGATTCCCAAGAAGAAGAAAGTAGAGGACCCTGGGCCTGTAAAGATTGCATCCAGTTTAGTAAAGAAACCTAGGGGGGAGGGGGAATGATTGGGGAACAGTTGGGGAGGGAGAGGAACTATGGGAACTATGGTGGGTGGGAACTGGGAAAGGGGAAAGCCTTTGGAATATAAACATAGAATATAGAAAATAAAAATAAAAAAATAATAAAAAATAAAAATTAAAAAAAAGGTGTTTATTAATGAGTTGGTTTTAAAAAATTATGGATTATGCCCAGTCAATGGATACTTGCAACTGAGAAAAAAAAGAATTAATGTGAATTGTCACAATCCAACTTAAAGGTAAAAAAAAAAAAAAAAATGGATGTGATTCTCAGGAATCACTTAGAGCCATTTTATCTCCACAAAGCTGCCCTCTTTGCAATGTGAAGCTGGTTTCAAGTAGCAAGAATTGCTTGGCTAAAGGTTTGATGAAATGAGTGGTAAAACCTCTGATTATCCTACACAAACTCCATAAATAAGGTATGTGTCCATAACCTAAATTATCTCCTGTGTTTTGAACACTTAAACCTAGAGAATATTTAATAGGTATTCTGAATCTTTAGACTCCTTGTAATTTTTGCTTTGACATGTCATTCATTTTAATTTGACAAAGCCTCTCTTAAAATACAATTCAAATAATGCTAAAATGTCAGTACATTTCCCTATCAAGACAGCTCCTTAATGTGCAGCTCACTCATTTCCTCCATTACCATAAGAAAAGCCATTCAATTTACCAAAAGGATGACAACCAGAGAAGGCTCCCATGTTCCTATGAGAAAATCATTAGATTTTCCCACTAAGCCATTATTTCCAATATACCCTGTTGAACAGCAAATGCCCCTTCCCAAGGCTGTGAGCAGTTTTCCTCAGAGGTCACAGGCATGGAGATTGAGGGGTTAGGATGGCATATGTCAATGTAACCTTTAAAAGTCCCCTTTAAAGACTGTGTCTAAAAGGTAACTCTCCAAAGACCTGAACTTTTGCAACTCAGTAAACAGTTAGCAACCATCCCCATTGAAATCACCCCATGAGAACAATTTAAGGAAGTAGAACATTTGTCAAAATCATCAACTTGATCTTTTGATCTCCTTATAAACAGATGCCTGGTGGACTTCTCTTCTAAAGACAGAAGCTTGGATAATGATTATCAATTACATAAAATGAAGCACTCATAAGATCTCCAATTTACTTTATATATTTATGGGAAAATGAGGCATTTTCTCAGGTATTATTAACAACAATCCTAAGAAGGCATCCTGTGGAATTACTACCATGAGTGTCTCAGGTCTCTCTAACAGAGAGCCTGGAAATGAAAAATAGGTCACTTAGTGATTATGCATCAAATGTTGTTTACAATGGTTGCTGGCCGGATAGGCTTGCTGCAGACCTAAAATACTTATTTCAGTGTGGTGTGATAATCACAACATTTTAAAACTCATCTTTTTTTATAAATAATTTTGAAATTATACAGCCTATAATGTAATTTGTTTTGTCATCTAATTTCTTTCTACTAGAACTGATCTCTAAATTAAATAACCTCTGGCATAGTTTTATTTTCAATTAAAGAATTGTCTTAGAATTTCAATATAGATGGGGGAATCTAATTACCTTGTGATCCATTATGTACCATCATGCATTTCTTTGTTACATGAAACACTTGGAAATCTTACATCATTTTGTTTCCTTTTGAATTCATGTATCTAGTCTTCTTTCATGTATTGTATTCTTTTGTTTTGTTTTGTGTAGCCATTAGTCACTAAGTTGAATAATTCACCAAAGTTGAATTATCAAGACAAAATATTTCATGCTAGTAAGAAAACTGGGCATGACACTTCCGGAGGACCCTGCCATACCACTCTGGAATCCCAGAGGATTCCCTAGCATGTAATAAGGATACATTCTCCACTATGTTCATAGCAGCCCTATTTATAATAGCCAGAAGCTGGAAAGAACCCAGATGTCCCTCAACGGAGGAATGGATACAAAAAAAAAAAAAATGTGGTATATATACACAATGGAGTACTATTCAGCCATTAGAAACAATGAATTCATGAAATTCTTAGACAAATGGATGGAGCTGGAGAACATCATACTAAGTGAGGTAACCCAGTCTCAAAAGAATACCCATGGTATGCACTCACTGATAAGTGGATATTAGCCTAGAATCTTGGAATACCCAAGACACAATCCACATACCAAATGATGTCCAAGAAGAAGGAAAGAGTGGCCCCTGGTTCTGGAAAGGCTCAATGCATCAGTGTAGGGAAATACCAGAACAGGGAAGTGGGAAGGGGTAGATGGGGGATCGGGGGAGATAAAAGGGTATATGGGACTTTTTGGGGGTGGGGAACCAGGAAAGAAGAAATCATCTGAAATGTAAATAAAGAATATATCGAATAAAAAAATGTTGCCTTCATTGTCAAAGGTATATACAATTGCCTCAGGGAAAATAAATTGCATTACTACAGAATATATATATATATATATATATATATATATATATATATATATATATATATATATATAACATCACAGCCATATCTTAGTGGACATATATTTGTCTGATAATTCAGGATTATATTATTTTACATTACTGCCTAAATAATCTTAAAGGTCTTGAGATGAAGACATTGTTTTATCCAGGTAGATCCAATATAATCACAAGAGTCCTTATAAAAGGGAATCCTAATGGTATACAAGAGGGAAAAAATGTATGATGACAAATCAGAGGCTACAATGATGCACTTTTAACACCAAGAAGAGACCAATTAAAAAAGCTCTTTATTAAAGATAAAAGAGTATACTGTCTATCTGAGATGAGCATAAAAAATTACCAAATAAATGTATAGACCACTTAATATTTCTACTAACTTTTAATTCAGAAGCATCTTGCTTATTCTCATTGAGTGTTTGAAAAATATGAAATAATGTTGATTTTATTATCAGTTTCATATATTATATTTTGATTTGAAAGCTTTCATTTTGGGTGTGAAAAATGTTTCTGCCAATGTTAGAGCTGAACATAGAGCTCATTTGGTTTATGAAAAATGTCAGCATATGAATTAATTGGCAAAAACAAATAGTCAAATAAGACTTGTTTTATGTCACAAAGGATATAAGTGTATTTTCTATTTTTTAAATTACGCTATTTTTTAATTAAAAAAATAGTCTAACACCTATCTCCATGACAACCTTTTTTCTGAATTCTAAATTTGGAATAACAAGGAAAGCACTGGGAAACCTAGGAGCTAAGGCCTTTAATTAGTACAAGGGCAAGGACTAGCATAAGACCTTAAGAGACAATTCCATTTAAGTGCTGAAGAATCAGAACAAGCCGTGTTGAAGAGCAAACTGAAGAACGCAGATTCTAGCTATGAAAGTATATTAAGACATGCTTTCAGAGCTAATCCTAATGTCAGCTTTATAGGACTCTCTTATCCTATAGTTACAGGAAATAGCTAATTATGAAGCTTATCCGTCTTGATATAGAAAAGCTATATCAATATATATATATATATATACATATTTACATATGTATATATATATATATATATATATATATACAAAAATTGGGATGTTGATCAGTGTATAATACATTGAGAGACTTGATTAGCAGAAGGCTTAAGTTACCTGCTATGTTTTGTGTGCATGAAGGTTCTAGATACAAGTTAATTTACAAATGCAGAGCTTGTTCAAAGTGAAAAATGAGTGAGGTTGAAAAAGTTTTGCATACATTACAAGTATAGACAGTCAATATTTATTCTCTAAAAGGTCTTCAGTAAATCTCCAGGGTCATTTAACAATAGAGCTTTTAACGTTGTAGAAAAAAAAGTGCCTATGTCTATAGGAAGTTTGACAAAGACTGAATATTTTAGTTTAGAGACCATGGTTTAAAAAAAAGGTCGGGTGGTTAAGGACTTGAAAATCCTATGAAGATTCAGTAATTCACCATCCTAGCGAGGATTTTAGGAGTACGATGCTCCGTACTGACATACTCTTTCTTAGTTCAGTGCAACTGCTACATTTCACGTCTCTCACATAAATTCATAAAAATTTTGAAGGAGGAAAGGAATTATAAAGCTTTGAAGCTTTCAAAAAGTTTTACTTTAAATACTCTTCTATCACATGTGGTTTGATCTAGAAGGCATCCAGTGTTAAGAACCATCAAGAAGAACAACAACAAAATATCATTGGCTGGACAATGCTGCAGTAATGTCTTTGCAACATCTTCACCATCTGTTGGATGCTGGCATAGTTAAATTGCATAAACAGCTGAGCAGTAATACCTTTCTCTGTTGTATTGACACTTTTTACTCTAAAATGCATCATGGATCAACAATAAAATTGAATTATCTATGAATAAGCATTAGTCCAGTGATCCTAGTTAATTTCTCAAGTTCAGAACAATATTGTAGTTTGTAGTGGATAATTTGTTGTTGTAAGCAATGAACAGAATATGTCATGACATTTTGCAGTATCCCAGATTCTTTCTGCTAGAGTTCAATAGCAATTGTCAACCAACTGTGGCTACCAAAAGTATCTGAGGACATTGCAAAATGTGGGCAAATTATTTCACAGTTAAGAACATCTATGCTTGAGTATCAATAATTTTTATCAACTGTGATCCCAAGTAGAATAAAATAACTACACACATATATGAACACATGAATTATATATTTCTTAGTTTATAGAGCAACAACATATCCATGTATTAAGAAAAATCACCAAATCTTCAATCTGTTTCAAAACTAATCTTTGCATGTTCCTGGGAACTAGGAGAGACCCAATATTTAATATGGAATATCAAAAATTTACATGACAAGGAAAGACCATTGGCCTGCATGCTAATAAGTCCATCTTAACAAATAAAATTAGTGTATTATAAAAATCGGTGATGAATTAGGAATAGTACATTTGGGACAAGTCTTACATATATATTTGTGTGTGTGTGTGTGTGTGTGTGTGTGTGTGTATGTGTGTGTATGTGTATTATGATTAAATTACATTTAAGTAATAGGTTGTCTATGGGCCTTTCTTCTGGATCACAGGCATTTCTTTCAAACAGTTGTAGCAACCTTGGTATACTCTGTGACCAACTAATGGATCCTGGTATGAGCATCATTGAAAATGTACTGGAACAATGTTTATCAAAAATTATAAATTAGAATGATCCACACATATTACAACTTTATTCATTAAGTTCTGTAATGTAGAAAAATTGCAAAGAATTAATCTATGTCATATAAGAGATTGGTCTGAGATTAAAATGTGCAGTGGTTTTAAGAGAGGTAAATAGCCTACTTATCAACCAGGAATTATAATGTTAAAGGAAATGTACAAGTTTTTAGAATGAATCTTTAACTAGGTATTTGGTAATTGAAACAAAGCATGTTAAACTTTGTACTTTATATTAATATAATTGTAAGAATTTAGAAACGCCACAATGACATGGCATATCCAAGAACTATCATCCAACATTTTTCTTTAACCAACATAGAACTTATATAATGGCTCCATGATTAGAGCAACCATCAGAGGGTATGTGTGAATGTATATGTGTGTGTGTGTGTGTGTGTGTGTGTGTGTGTGTATGTGTGTTTTGTATGTGTATTTTTATGTGTGTGTACTATGTCTGTGTATTCTTACTAAGAAAGAGAGAGAGAGAGAGAGAGAGAGAGAGAGAGAGAGAGAGAGAGAGAGATCCTCAAAATGTAGATTCTTTTTCAACAATGTAAGAATCCAGTGGTTCGGGACATGGTACCTGTATTATAAACCTCCAATCTCTTCCTTGAAGAGAACTTCTAGCTACCAGATTTTATAAGAAGGGGAAAGAAAAATCTACTAAAACTAGACACCTACCTATAGTGTCCATTTGCCTTTAAATTTCATGGAGATTTTGCCAAAATTTTTATCATAAATGTGTCACACATGAATACTATGAATACTCTGAATCTTGTTTCAGAACTAGGAAACTATTTTATAGTAAAAGTTATGTGTCAAGGAACATATCACAGAATCAGGTAGTTTAAAAACATGTCACACCAATCATGTGTTTCTAGTAAAAAAAATAATGTGAAAATATCCTACTAAACTTAGCTAAGGAACTAGCTCATATGTACATCAGTAGTCTTAGAGCACTGACTTCAATAATAAAATAAAAATACATCAATAACACACATGCATGTATACACACATATGCATGTATGTATATATTTATACATATATACATATATGTATATATGTAAATATATTTTATAAAAGTGCTTGCACAGAGTGTTACATTTTGTTTACATCCTTGGGCTTGCTGGCTTAGAAGACTTTGTTTCTGAAACAGGAAAGAGTGGGTGACGATAGATTATTTCTACCAAGAGCCTAGTGAGGATACCACTTAACTAGAATTAGTAGTTGCCATCAGGAAATGATGTCTTTTATCAAAAAAAGAAGGCAAAGAAAAAGTTTTGAAAAGATTAAAAAACTGGATCTAGACTAGTACCTACCAGGTGTTAGTCTGCCATTAGATTAAAAGAAACTATTTGTTCAGAAAACTCATTGGTATACTTTCAATATCCACTATCCATTGAAAAATTAAAATGATGTATTATTAATCAATACATTTAAAATATTTTGGGGGTTAATTCATAAGATATCTATCTATGCTCTAAACATGGAAAGTCCAAACATGTTGCTGTCATTGTAGAATGTTCAACTTGACTCCAAGTGTGAAGAGCTTGCTTTACATTCAGAGATATCAATATCATGAAGACACAAGGTTGAGAGCATCCATGAGGGTCACGAGCAAAACATCAGACAGCATCATATCAAAAAGTCACAATCATTATTGGGATCTGAGACTTAAAGCAAAATAGCAATAGAAACTTGATCCTTAAATTTCATGAAATAATCTGCTATTTTAATAGTTCCTTGATGTTCTTAGGTGATCCAAAATAAATTATAAATA
Organism: Apodemus agrarius; assembly: GCA_964023405.1. Taxonomy (NCBI): domain Eukaryota; kingdom Metazoa; phylum Chordata; class Mammalia; order Rodentia; family Muridae; genus Apodemus; species Apodemus agrarius. The sequence goes on from OZ030015.1 coordinate 79,064,227, forward strand.
TATTAAGATCATTCACCCCCATAATATTAATGTTTTAATTTAAAAGTATGCATTGCTAGATATTACATGTTCTCGTTAATGTTTCATATAATTTGGCCAATTAGAATAAGAGACTGAATTTTGAATTCTAATTTGAAATGAGTAATGATTTAGATATATATTTAAGTTGAAATCATCAATTATATCTCTGATACTAAACAGAGGCTTAAGGTTTAGCATATTTTTAAGTTTGATTTTTAAGTTTCTGATATTAAGCAGCTATAAGATTTGTCTGTCAAAAATTAAGATTAATTAAATAAGTAGAGCTTCAAAAGAAAAGAATGAAAAAAGATGAAAAAAAAGTAAAGATGATTGAAGTTTGTGCTTTAATCAATTTAACATTAAATTCTAAAAAAAAATAATAAACCTATGAATAGAATTCTCTAACCATGAGAATTGTCTCACAGTTCATTTAAAAACTAATACTTAAAATGTAGTAAGCATTACACTGGCTGGACTACCCAAGCAGCAATAGAAAGGGTGTAGGAAACAGAATAGCAGAAGGTCTGCTAGGAAACAATCTCTCCTAGAAATGGCTGCAGGAACAAGACCTGAACAATTGCAATAACAATAGACATGCTAATGTGGAACAAGGAAAGTTCACAGGGTCCTTGCCAAAGACAAAGAACTACAGGCAGTTAGTGATTGCTGAGAGTCAGGCAGAATTAGCCTTTCCTAGAGAGGAGCTCCCTTCTTGGTTAATCAGTACAGGACAAAGGGTTCATGCTTGGAAATATATATACCCACATACACACAAACAAAAGAATTGAACTCATCAGGTTGTATTTAAATATATGTGCATAAAATTATTGTTAGGTAGTATTGTATATAGTATGCATTATAACAAATACATATTATATATGTAACTATGTTAGATGTAATAATAAAACAAAACGAAAAGACAATTAATTTAAGGGGACATGAATAGGTTAGAGAGAAGGTACCTAAGAGTGTCTGGAGGGAAGATTTATATAATTATATTTTTAATTAAAATCTTGTACAAATGTTAAACCAAAAGCTATAATTCATGTGAACACATGAGGACTAGTATAAGTTGCTCAGGTTCTAAGAGACTTGCTCTCATCTTTCAATAGAGTGAGAATTTAGATTACAGCAGATAGTGTATATTATTCCTTTACCTGAGATACTTCTAACAGATACTTAACACTGATTGTTGGCCAAGTCTTAAACCACATAAAGAACCACTTTAAGTTCTGGGAACCTATCTGAAAATGATAAATATTCCTGTAACAGAAACATATACACATTGATATCTTTTTTAAAAAAATGAGAAATTATAAATAAAAACAACTTAAATGACAAGCAATATAAGGGCAATATTAAAATGAACTAAGGTAAGCTATAAAATAAAATGTACTTTTTAAAAAGATAAGATTCAGGTTGTTTTTTTTTTTTCAACCACAGCAAAAGGAAGCTGAAATCAATAAAAAAGTAAATAAAAATAAAATTATACTTACAAACATGGAAACCTAAAATCTTCACTTTTGAACACTGAATAGGCCTAAGGGAAAAGTAATCTTAAAGTTCATATGTAACTATAAACAACCTAAATAGTGAAACAAACTTTAAAAAAAAGTGTGAAGTTTTAAATAAAACTTCAATTATCATAATACTGATTTTGAAATTTATAGCAAATCTAATAGTAATTAAAATAGTATCATTCTGACATTAAAACAACCAACTAGAAGAACAAAATAAACCCATGTTTACATGAGAAATTTATATTCTGAGTGAAGAAAAATATACAATAAAAATAAATATCTTTGGTACATGTTGTTGAGAAAACATAACACTCACAAGATAGACTATATTAAAACCATATTTTATTCCACACAAAACAAACTGAGTTATTTAACATAAGATCTGAAGACCAAATACCTAGAAGAATCTTATGTAAGAAAATATTTCATGGTGATTTCAGCAATGAGTTCTTTATTATGACATGAAAATCAAAAACAACAAATTCAGAAATGTACAATGAGGAGGTCAGTTAACTAAATAGGCTCTGCCAGGCAACAGAAATAAACTGCAGAACAAACTGTCGATCAATCTTCAGAATAAAAGTAAATGTTTGCAGACAATATAGTAGTCCCTACAATTCAACATTAAAAAGTAAATAGCAAAAGGAACAAATGCAAAATGTAAAAACAGTAACTTGAACAAACAATGGTCAAAGGACTTGAACTGGAATTTTAAAGCCAGCAAATGCCAGGTGATCAATGATTATCCTAAAAGCAGCAACACAATCGATCATCAAAAGGAAATGTAGAACTGAAATACAGTGAAATTCACCCTACACTTACTGGGAGGATCACCATTTAAAATGTTTGTGTCTTGTGTGTGTGTGTTTGTGTGAGTGTGTGAGTGTGTGTGTGTGTGTGTTAAAGTGTTTAGAAAAGAGGTTCAGACTGTGAAATCTTTGATAGAATGTAAGTTGCTACAGCTACAATGGAAATGTTAGTAAAAGTTTCACAAAAATAAGTGTGCATATAGAACTGATATCTAATTCAGCTACAGCATGTTTTGGTAAAATGCCCAAAGACATCACAATAGACAAAGTAAAGAATGGCCCATAAGCAATGCTTATAAACTCAGCATTTACATAGGAGATTGGCCAATCATAGCAACATGGTAGACCTGAGGTAGCTCGCTCTTCAAATGAAACAAGAGCTCGTGGAAGGACAAGATTATAATTCCACTCATAGGGAATTTGGAACAGTGAGACTCAGAGAATCCGGACAACAGCTGCCATGCTTGGGTAGCAGAAAACAGAGATGGTGTTCAGTGCAAAACATAAACCCTGAGGAGTAGAAGAATAAACTATAAGCAAAGTGCTGTACTCCAGAATCCCAATAATGCATTATGCTGTTAAAAGTCAAGAGAGTGCAATATTAGAACAAGTGAAGTATTGGAAGAATAATAAAAAGCATGGGAAGAAATAGTGTTATTATAGAATGAATTAGCTAAACATAAAACAGCATAACAGAAACTCACAAACAAAACTAAATGAAATAACAGATGATTGTGACTATCTTGGTTATCAAGGCCACTGTACCACACATATGACCCTGGCATGTATCAAAACTCAAAGTTTAAAAAGCTGCTAATACAGTCAAGTGTTCCATGGTCATTACCCATGATGAAGGAACTATTTCTCAATTATCATTTGGCATGCCAATGATGCTTGAGGTGAGTCATGGGCTGAGGGTACAGGCACTTTTATCTAATCAAATGTCCTGCCTTGTGGTGTAGGGATCTTTCTACTGTATAGCTGCTTAAGACATGCTTGCGAGTGAGTCACCAATAAACTGTATATTGAGCAATTGCAGGTTCGTTTCTTTCTTGTTTTCTTCAGTACCATTAGCTGTCGTTGGCTGTTTTTGTACAACTGAAACACAAATCATATTTATTTATATGTCAAAACTAAGACAAACTAATATGTGTTGTTAGAAGCCTCCATTGGGCTCAGCCCACATCCAGATTTCCCAAAAGCACTGTAAGCTCTAAGACCACTTTTCAATCAGCCCTTCTTTATCATCTCCAAGCCTCTATTTTCTAGTGTTAAGAAGTTGGCTTTCTAAAGCAGAGAAAAGAAACCCTGATATTTCACTAGAATCCTTGTGATAATAAAATAGTTTGTGATCTTATAAAGTTTCTGTATTTTAATTCTGACATTACCTCTTAGCTGAATAATCTTCCCTTTTATATAAAATAAAAAAGACCAATATCTCTCATTTACATGATATATTTGACATTTTTTTGTCTATCCATAAGTGAAATTAGATCAGATTTAGTGTTAGCACAAATAAAATCTTTGGCTTCAAAGCTTCATTCCTTGAACTGGTTACAAAGAGCACAAATATCTGACTTACTAATTCAAAATCTAATGTCTATCTAATGCCTTTGTATGATAATAAAAAGTAGTGGCCCTCCAACAAACCAGGAATGACCAGATTGTTCCCTGAGGTGAAGCCCACCTGCTCATTGTGGATGATGTTTTGTGATGTGTTTTTGGATTCAGTTTGTCAGTATTTTATTGAGTATTTGTCTATCATTTTTCATAAGGGAAACTGGTCTGAGTTTGTTGAGTCTTGGTCCACTCGCAAATACTTCACATGTTTGCGATATCCCAGCAGTTCACTTCAGTAGTGTCAGGATAGCGGTAGCAGTGGCATGACCTAGCAGAAACAGCCAAGCCTCAGTTGAACTGAAGATCAGAGAAGGAGCCAGGCCAAGCATTATATTGCTCTACCAGTAAGCCCTTCTCACAGCACACTGAGCCTTATTTATACTTTCTTTGAACATCACATGTCCTGCATGGGTCTTGCATCACCACATGTCTTGCCTCAGCATGTGAGTCTGTCTCAGCTGAAAGCACTCTGCCAATCTGCCTGAGTCCTAGGATGCAGCAAGAAGTTGTCAGCACATCATCAAAAGTTTTTTGGTGCATTTCTCGCTAAGGAGTCCTTACGAAAGAAGCTCTGCAATGTAAGGCATGTGTGTCCTTAGCGAAGAATCCTTTGTCATGTGTCTTTTTGTGCTTGTTTTCACCTGTGTCTGCTTTAGCAAAATGTCCTTTTACTTGAGTCCAATTTAGAAAAACACTCCATCATGTGTTTGTCCCAGTAAATCATCACCAAAAAAATTGACTTTTTTAAAGAGCCCTTAAGTTTCTACTTCAGAACCATCTTTTGGTTTCGTTTATTCTTTGTAATGCTCTCTTTGTTTCTAATTGATTGAGTTCAATCCAGAGTTTGATTATTCCCTGTTGTCTACACTTCTTGGGAAATATTTTAGGGCCTTTTAATTCAGAACATTGGTTAGTTTCATTATTTCTCTGTTTCATTTCTGTCTGATGAGTCTAAGATTCCATCTTATACCCTTCATACTGGCTAAGATCAAAAAACTCAAGTGACAGAACATGCCGGCAAGGATGTTGAGCATGGAAGAACAGTTATCCGTTGCTGTGAGGGTTCAAACTTCTACAACCTCTTTGGAAAGTGATTTGCCTGTTTATCAGAAAATTCAGAATAGTTCTACCACAAGACGCAGCTATACCACTCCTGGACATATACCCAAAAGATGCCTCAGTATACCGTAAGGACACTAGCTCAGCTTTGTTGTTCATAGCAGCTTTATGTGGAATATCCAGAAATTGGAAACAACATAAAATTACCTCAACTGAAAAATGGATAAAGAAAATGTGGTACTTCTTCACAATGGAATACTATATTCAGCTATTAAAAATGAAGACATGCAAATTTCAGGCAAATATATGGAACTTGAGAATATTATCCTGAGTGAGGTGGCACAGGAGCATACCTGTGGTATGTAGTCACTTATAACTGGACATTAGACATAGTTTAGTGCATGGTTTCTATGCTGTAGTCCACAAGCCTAAATAAACTGGGTAAAAAGGAAAGTCCAATGGAGGATTGTTAATCTCACTCAGAAGGGTAAAATATACTCATCAGATAAGCATGGAGAGAGGACACTGAGTGGGAGAGGGGTGGGGAGGTATATAGGCATAGGAGTCAGCTGTGGAGGAATGCAGGGGAGGGGTGGGATTGAGAATGGAAATCAACATATTTAGGACTAGCTGGAAACCTGGTTAGGAGGAGGCTGCAGAGAGTCTATGGAGATGACCCTTGCTGAGACTGAAGTTTCACTTCCTGTGGCCAGGCAGAATGTCCAATGAAAGGAGGGACATCAACTCACCCACAAAACCATCAATCCCAAATTTGTCATGCATATAAGATGCACAGGGATAAAGATGGAGAAGAGACAGAGAGAAGAGCCAAATTATTGTCCAATCTTGAGACTTGTCCAATGGGAGAGAGACATTCCTTGACACTATTAATGATACTGTTGTGCCTGCAGACATAAGTCTAGCATAACTGTCTCCTGAGAGGATTCATTCAGCTGCAGATGGAAACAGGTACAGAGACTCATATCCAAACATCAGGCAGAGCTCAGGGAGTCAGACAGAATAATGTGGGACAGAAATGAACAAGCTATAAGGGTCAAGGACACTGCAAGAAGACCTACAGAGTCAATTAATCTGGGCTCATGGGGCCTCACAGAAACTGAACCACTAACCAAAGACCATGCAGAAACTGGACCTAAGCCCCCTACACATTTGTAGCACGTGTGCAGCTTGGTCTTCATGGGAGTCCCCTAACAATTAGAGCAGGGTCTGTCTCTGACTCTGTTGCCTGCCATTGGATCCCCTTCCCCTACCTTGAATGTCTGGTGGGCCTCAGTGGGAGAGGAAGTTCTTAGTCCTCCTGGGACTAGATGTCCCAGGGTGGGATGAGATCTGAGAAGGAGAATTAGTGGGGGAGGGATTTGCAAGAGTGGGACAGGGAGGAGTAGATGGCTGGGGCTGCAATTGGGATGTAATGTGAGTAAAAATAAATTGTGAGAAAAAATACAATGACTTTTTTTTTAGTTTAGTTTCCACATGAGAATGTATATATTAAATGATTGGTTTTCCATGTCTTGTTCACTTCACTTAACATAGTACCTGTGATTCCATCCATGTTCTGTTCCTATGTTTCATTTATGTCTAAGCAATTTTCTCTTGCAAATTCTCTTAAAAATATTGTGTTGTCTACCTGACAAAAATAATAAGTATTTGAAGACATGAATATGCTAACTCTCCTCATTGTATCATCACATATTGTGTGCATGTAGCAAAATATACTATACCCATGATCATATATGATTATTATAGGTTGGTAATAATTATTAAGATGATAGAATTAAAAGATGCCAGCTCACTAGGCTCATCTCTAATCAACGGCTTTGATGTAGCTCAATTTCCCCAGTCTCACACTACTGTTTGGACCAGCATGCTCTCTCTGGGGAATCTTGGTGGACAGATTGAAGAACTCAGGCCCAATCACTTTGGAGCACAAAATGTACAGGATTTGAGCTTTTGATAATGACCTGTAGCAACAACCTAGAGTGAAAATACCTTAATATATCAGTGTTACTATATCAGAAATTCCAGAAATCAATCATACTGGTTATATGGATAACACATTAAATTCAATTATGACTCATTTCTTTCCATGTAATGAGCACTGTATCAAGACCTGAAATGGATGCAACATAGTGTGTTCACTTTCTACCAACACATTTGGAAGGCAGGGAAAATAAGACGTTCCTTACCACTGAAGGAAGACTACCCAGAAATGTCAAACCCAAATTCATGTCTTCAACTCAAGGTCTCAAACTAGGAATCATAGCTTTTGAGACATATTACTACTCTTAATTTATTTAATATGGAAATCTGTAGTTGCTGGGGATGGAGTGCCAGGCCAATCTTTAGGAAGTCCACAAGACCTGAGATGAGAGAGGCTACCAGGAGTAAATGTGGGTGACTTTAGCCAAGATGCCTAACAGTTGGTACATGCAACCAGAAGAGACCACCTTCTGTAGCTAGGCAGGACCCCAAGCCACCATAAATCTTCCAACCCAAAATTTGTCTTGTAGAAAAGAAATGCAGGGACAATGATGGAACAGAGACTGAGGGGGCCACTAACTAATAACCAGTCAAACTTGAGACTCATCCCGTGAGCAAACACCAATCCCTGACCTTTTAATAATATTCTGTTTTGCTTACAGACAAGAACCTAGCATAACTTTCTTCTGAGAGGCTCTACCCAGCAGCTGACTGAAACAGTTGCAGATATTACAGCCAAACATTGGATGGAAGTCTGGGACTCTTATGGAAGAGTTGGAAGAAGGAGTAAAAGATGTGAAGGGGATGAAGACCCCCCAGGAGGACTAGCAGAGTCAATTAACCTGGACTTGTGGGGGCTCTCAAAGACTGAGACACCAACTAAAGAACACACACTGGCTTAAACAAGGACCCTGGCACACATGCAGCAGATGTGCAGCTCAATCTCCATGTGGAGAACCTGGAACTGAGGCTCTCCCTAAAGCTGTAGCCTAACTGTGATAGCTGTTTCCCAATGAGTCTGTCTTGCCTGGCCTCAGTGAGAGAGGATGTGCTTACCCTAGCTGAAAGTTAATATACCAGGGTGGCAGATACCAAGGATGGGGGGGGCACCCTCTCAGATGTAAAGGGAAAGGGTAATGGAGAGAGGGTCTCTGTGAGGAAGGACTGGAAGGAAGCCAGCATTTAATGTTACTAATTAATTAATTAATTAATTAAAAAACATATGAAAAATATCTGAACAATTGTCTTTAAATTTTTACTGAAATAAAGACTACTTAGTTATTTTCTAACATATAGATTCCCCTGAACAAAGAAATATTAGGTGCAGGAATTTAGTGTCAGTATGAAAACAAAATGTAGTTTAATTATTTCTTAGAAAATTTTATACAATGCATCTAAATCTATCTATCCCCAAATCCTTCCATAATATCCTCCCAGACCTCCCCTCCCTCATTTTCTAGCCCTCTTATTATTTTTAATAAGAGATTATGTTATCCTCCAAGCATCTAACTCAGTCCACTGACTTACACAATCTTCTCATCCCTCTTCCTTAATGTCCCCTGAACTTAAGTGTAGGGTTGTGCTGTAAATGTATTAATTGGGACAGACATGCCATAGTTAGTTGAACTCTGGTTTTGACCAGTGTGGCTTTCCATGATGATCTTGATCTACTGCAAAATGTAGCTTCTTTGATGAGAAGAATAATGGATGAATAATGTATGCATAATGGATGAATATTTAAAGTGGAGTAAAGATTGTACTGATTTCAGAACCTGGAAGTAGTAATCTGTTATCCATAGCCCACAAGCTCACTGGTCACGTGTATTTGATTAAATTTATAGGGCTAGGCATGAATTTGCTCCTATTGATCTGGCCAGAAGTCCAATTAGGTGATTGTTACTACAACAATGGTGTGTCTTTAAGACAAGAGTTTAAAACTCCAGCATCCCTTGGCCAGTCCAAGAATCTCTGTGTCTGAGATAAGTAAATGTCTAATAACTAAGTAAGGCCCTATGCTATGGTCTGTAGATGCTGCATTAAATAATATCTATTCCTTTTAAAGAACTGAAGAGCTAGCAGGATAGTCAAGAAAATTAATTACTGACACATTCCGCATGACTTGGGACTGGAAACCAGACTCGACCAGAATGAAGAAGGAAGAGACATAAAGACACACATACAGAAAATCTGGAGTCAGGTGGGTCATGTTCACTCTCCACATCAACTCAGCAACAACCTGGAGGCTCATCTTACACGTTATGTACACCACAGTGGGATGTGGGAGGGCTTACTAGCCTTGTCAGGGTGTCTCTGAAGACCAGCAATCACAAGTGGTCATCTGTGGAGGAAGTAATTCCTGGAGGAAGAAGCTGCAACTGCTAGGTTTTGTACACACTGATCAATTATACATAGACACTTGTTCTTGGTGTGCTGCTGTGAATGAGGATGGCAGTTGGGGCTTTGCTGGAGGAGATGTGGTCCTGGAAGAGGTGTGTCACTGGAGGTGGGAGGGGTGTCTTTGAAGTTTCCAAGCCCATGCCAGGTCCAGTGTCTTTCTGCCTACAACTTCCAAATCAGGTGTGAGCTCTTTCCGCAGCATGCCAGTCTACTGCTACACCCAGCTGCCGTGATGACAATGGACTAACTCTCTGAAACTATAAGCAAGGCATCAATTAAATATTTTATAAATTGCCATGACCATGGTGTTTCAATAGATCATCGGCTAAATCCTTCGGATAGAGGAATCACCAGCCATCCGTGGATAGAAGAAGTCTTTGTCTTTCCAAACATGACCATAGGGAAAGGCTTTGCAAATTTCCTACAGTTCTTATTCCTGGGTCCTTGACATGGCTGGTCCATGTCAAATGAAATACATTCACTCAGAACTTTACTTTCTCATAACTTAACTAGCACCTGGCATTCACGGACACCAGGCTCATACAGGGATGGAGATTATATATAAGTTGATTTTAACTGGTCTATGATGGGAGCTCTGGATATTTACTTAAAACCACACCAAGGCACTCTGATGGCTCTAGAATGGATATGAGGCATTGAAGCTGTTAGATAATAAGTAGAGGCTATGCAGTAAAACAAAGACAGCAACATACATGAGCATCTGTGACTAAACACTAGTCAAGGACATATGAGTTTTGTTATGTGCCACTGTAGCCAAGAGAAACTGACTCTGAGGACCAGATGATGCAAAGCCTACTATGAAAAGCTGAATTGCTTGTTCATTTGTCATTTACTTAAACAAAAATGCCTGGAAGTCTAAGAAGCAAGGTGCAGGAATGAAGTATCCTTTCTATTATTCACGGGTAGTTGTAGATCTGGACAACTCTTCTTCAGCCCTTTCTTTATCCTCCTCTCTTCCTACAGTCCTTCCCCTCCTCCCTCCCTTCTTCCTTCTACTTTTGAAACTCCAGTAACATAAGACCCAGATTGGCATTAAGAAAGTTATGAATAAGCCTCTTGAAGGGCTTCAAAGATCTAAACCATAAGGTGATGCTAATATTTCAGGATACACTGTCCTCCCCCTCTCCCTTAGGCTGAAATTACTTGGAAAAAAAAAAACACTACATCTAGCTATGTGAAAGGTGACACAGTAAAAGACAGAAAAGTTATCACTGAGAATCAGGATAGTGAATTGTCCACCAGAAACCCTGTGTGTCTTATATATACTCCTCAGCTTCCTCAGCCATAAAAGGAGACGGGAGTCTCTATCGAGCTTTCTAATATGTCATTGAGTGATTTGGATGAAAGTAACATTTACTTCACTCATTAGATCATCTTGGATGATATAATGAGATAATCTAAAGTGCATTATAAACTTTAAAGTGCCCGGCAAACATTAGCTGACGGTCATTGCTAATAAATACAGTAATTTACACAAACTGCTCAACATTTAGGTCAAATTACAATGCAGTCAAATCACAGGGAAGCATATCGTTAGCTGGGTGTCAGACTTCGTCTTGTTTTATTTGATTGCAATATGAAACTGCTCATGTCTGCTGAGCCTTGATAGCATGGTTGTCTGCTCACAGCTTTACAAATTAGGAGTGTTATTCCTCGTATTCTTCCCAGTGAGTGAACAGATTTGGTTTCAGCAAACCGTGCAGTGAGTCAGCCAGCAGTGAAGAAGGGATAGTTGAAATGTCTGTAAATTCTGATACTATTCGTTGGCACTGCAGGTCAGGATGTCTTTGAGAGTAACTGAAACACTTCCATGCTGCTGAGGGAATGGCGTAGGCTCTACACCTGATGGTTCAGAAAAGTTGGAAGATGGATAATTTAAGGACTTGCATTCTTCCTCTTGCTTGAAGGCATCAGTTGCATTTTTATTATTTTCCTCCCCCTTTCCCCCCTCCCCTGCCAGCTTTTTAAAGCTATTCCCTTTTTAGGGATTCTTCACTAAGATTATGGCTTCACTAGCCCTGTGTAATCACCCAGGTTTTGGTACAGACATGATTTCCCTCTTGTTGAGCATGTCTCAACTCCAGCTGGAAAGCTGTTCATTACCACCAAGTCGTGCATGCCTTAGGGTTATGTCATGCTGCTGTGATTCATAGGCATCAAATCTGGGCACAACCATCCATTGCCTCCCTCCTTTGGAAGCCTTCATGGAACCTTTCAGAACTATGAAAGTCAGTCCTCAGGGAGGAGGCTTTCTGGCCAGTTCCAACTCAGGATCCTTTGGGTTCTGTGCCTGAAGGTCTGAAGTGTGTGATGCCTCTCAAGTCTGCTGGAGTGGGAGCATGGCAATAAAAGATAGCCTGTAATATTTGAGAGTCTCTTGGACAACTGCAATCAGCCATTCAAAAGAGGACTTCTTATGCCTGGTGTTGGTTTTTTTTCTTTTATTTGGTTTTGTTTTTTGTTAGCTGCTCTATGGCTTTGAGAAACTGAACAAAGATAACACCTGAAGACATGCTAAAATAAGTAAGGAAAGCTCATGATCTCTCAACCCCACACAAAAAAAGTGTAGGCAACTAAGGAATGCTGAAAGGGAGAGAAATAATCTTCTCCAGGGCAGAGCACACCAATTGGTTATCCAATGCTAAGTGGATTGCCATGAAAACACAAAAATACATGTAAAATTGTGCAGACTGATCAGATTGTATTTATGTATTTATCTCTCTCACACACACACATAGTCTCACACATACACACATAGTCACACACACACACACACACACACACACACACACCCCACACACATAGTCATACCCCCACACACCCACACAAACTCTCTCACACACATATAATCTCTCTTACACACAATCTCTCTCTCTTCTCTCGCTGTCTCTGTCTCTGTCTGTCTCTGTCTGTCTCTGTCTCTGTATGTCTCTCTCTCTCTCTCTCTCTCTCTCTCTCTCTCTCACACACACACACACACACACACACATCAGCAACAATAAAAAAAAAGAGAGACCATGAATGTGAAAGAGAGCAAGTGGGATACATGTAATGTGTGGAAGGAGCAGGGGGAGGGGAGAATATGTAATCATATTATAATCATAAAATAAAATCAACAGACTGTTTCAGGTTATCATGAGACATGGACTAGCTTATTCTTTTAGGGAATGACTATTGTGGAACACTGTGCTCTGAGCATAACATGACTACTACCACTGGAATCAGAGTAACTATAATTACCCACATAAAATCCTCAAAAACATTGTGTGACTATTAATATTACTTAATAGAAGGAAGGGGTTGAGATGGATCATTCAATCTTCATTCAAGATTCTGTCCCCTCCCTCCCTCATGTGAGTCCCCCTGCAGTCACTTATAATTCTGTCCCAGCTGCATGAGGTGTGGCCAGCTACTACCGCATAGAACAAGCTCATCAGATAGGGACCTTAACACTTCCAGAAGGTTGCCATTCATGCTGGAGTAAGACTTTTTGGTGAAGTTTTAGGGTGACACCTATACTCTGGTAAGTAGTTTCTCACCAGTACTGCAGTTGGAAACCCTCCAAATAAACTCAGTGCTTTTGTAAGCTGGAATTGACTGAAGTTGTTCTTCTGGTCAGGCTTTAATTCCAGGTGGAATTAATAGACCTTAGTTTTTACGCCCTAGGAAAGAATTCATGCAAGGACATCTCACCTTGCTTCTGTAAAGAATGTGTTTCCAAAATCTTGTCTGTATAGAAGACAGAGAGTAGACATTTTTTTACTTTTATTTATCACAGTGAGAAAATACAAATGTTCTTTAAATAGGTGATGTCAAATACTGTGTTACACTGTGTGTAACATGGTGTAGGGAGGAATGACTACATTCTCATATGTGATTCTATCATATCAGTGTATGATAAAAAATACATAAACGATTAAGATAGAATGAGTGTTGGGTATTTCTCCCTTGAAACCTTTCATTTCCTCAGGAGTCCTTGTCCCACTTTTCCTTAAGAAATTTACATATTTTCTGCTTAATAAAAAGATAATAAATATTATAAAAACACCATTAAAAATCAAAATAAAAACTCTCTGTTCTCTGAGAGTCATCAGTTCCCTAGAAACAGTCTTTGATCCTTTGCTCTCCCAAGCTGGGATTCAGCCGTGTATTTGCTGGTGCACAGCTGTGACAACTCTGTCCCCAAACCTTTCTTCCTCCATGTGGAAAATGTTAATGCTTGTAGTGCTGTGTGTGCAGTGCTCATTAGAGGATCAAATCCACCATATGCTGAAAGTGTTTGGCAGGTAACAAACACTTACTGGCAGTGTGCACCTATCACCATTGCCAAAGCTGATTCACACACTAAGCACTAACAGTTCTTTAGAGACATACAGAAGGGAGCATCTCTGCTCTAACACTGAAGTAAAGGTGTAGTAGAGGGCAAGCAGGGAATTAGACACATGGAAATTTAAGATATTAGATTTCAGTTATGTGTCTGTCATTAGCTAGCTGTATGATTTTAGCCAGGTGGACTCAATTTCCAACTTTCTGCTCCTGCCTCTGACATGAATTAGAAGTAAGGAACACACTATGAAAGCAACACAGCCACTCCACGGGGAGTGAATTACTCAAGAGGGTGAACCAGCCCTTCTCTAATAGAATTTCAGTGATAAATTATATGTGATTTTATGTGTAGATGTACCAGATCCATTGTCAGTTCTAATATTGCTGTACTGTTTTTCTAACCTCTGCCTCAGCAGTGTGGAAATGTTTGGGGCTCATGAAATTCTCCTGATCGATAGAGGTTTCTTTACTGCCTAGAGGTCATGGCACTGTCTATATATTTTTCCAATTTACATGTGAACCTGAGTACCAACTCTAAGACACCAGCTGAAAGAGTCTGTTAATGAACTTACACCACAGTAATAATAGATCATTTCTTTATTGAAGGCCCTTGGTATAAATCTGTACCATGTACCATTGGATGTATTATAGACTAAATAGGTCTATGTAGACCCAGACTACATAGTTCTGTTTTGTTTTTTAAATACTAATTTGTGTTTTGTTGTTGTTGTGATGAAACAGTGATCAAAAGAAATTTGGGAAGGGAAAAGTTTATTTGACTCATATTTCCACATCCTAGTCCCTCATTAAAGGAAGTCAAAGAAGGACCTGAGGCAGAAACAGTGGAGAAGTACTGGTTACTGGTTTGTTCTCCATGACTTGCTCAGTTTGCTTTCTTTTTTATTTATTTATTTATTTATTTATTTATTTATGTTTCAAATGTTATCCCCATTCACAATTTCCCCTCCAGAAACACCATATCCCATCCTCCCATCCTCCCCTCCTTCTGCTTCTATGAGGGTGTGCCCCCAACCTCCCACACACTCCTGCCTCCCCAACCTCACATTTCCCTACACTGGGGCATCCATCGAGCCTTCACAAGCCCAGGGGCCTCTTATCCCATTGATGCCATCTTCTGCTGCATATACAGCTGAAACCATTGTTTCCTCCATGTGTACACCTTGGTTGGTGGTTTAGACCCTGGGAGCTGTGGTTGGTTGATATTGTTGTTCTTCCTGTGAGATTAAAAGAGAACCCTTTAGCTCCTTCAGTCCTTTCTCTAACACCTCCTTTGAGGACCCTGTGATCAGTTCAATGGTTGGCTATAGCATCTGCTTCTGTATATATAAGGTTCTGGCAGAGCCTCTTAGGAGACAGCTATATCAGACTCCTGTCAACAAGCACTTGTTGGCATCTACAATAGTCTCTGGGTTTAGTGACTATATACGAAATGGGTCCCTAGGTTGGGCAATCATACTCAAAAGATGCCCCAACATATAACAAGGACACATGTTCCACTATGTTCATAGCAGCCTTATTTGTAATATTCAGAAGTTGGAAAGAACCCAGGTGTTCTTAAATAAAAGAATGGGTACAGAAAATGTGGTGTATTTACACAATGGAGTACTACTCAGCTTTAAAAATAATGAATGCATGAAATTCTTAGGCAAATAGATCATCCTGAGTGAGGTACCTCACAAAAGAACACACATGGTATGTACTCACTGATAAGTGGATATTAGCCCAAAAGCTCAGAATACCCAAGATACAACTCACAGACTCCATAAAACTCAAGAGAAGAAAGACCAAAGTGTGGGTGCTTCGGACCTTCTTAGAGGGGGAAACAAAATACTCATGGGGGCAAATAACAGAGACAAAGTGTAGAGCAGAGACTGAAGGAAAGGCCACTCACTTTGCATTCTTACAGAACATACAACCACCACTCAGGGAAGACTGCAGTGAGCTCGGCCCTCCCACATCAATCATTTAACCAAGAAAATATACCACAGTCATTCCCATAAGACAATCTTATAGAAACTAATGGAAACAATTCCTTTTTTAATTTTTTTAATTTAAATTTTTATTTTTTATATTCTATGTTTACATTCCAAAGGCTTTCCCCTTTCCCAGTTCCCCCCCACCATACGTCCTATAATTCCTCTCCCCCCCCAACTATTCCCCAATCATTCCCCCCCCCACGATTTCTCTGTTCTGGGTCTACAATACTGGATCCAATCTTTACAGGCCCAGGGTCCTCTCCTTTCTTCTTCTTGGGAATCATTTGACTTGCTAATTGTGCCTTGAGTATTTAGGGCTTTTGGGCTCATTAATATCCACTTATCAGTGATTGCATTTCATGTGTATTCTTTTGTGATTGGGTTAACTCACTTAGGATGATATTTTCCAGATCTAACCATTTACCTACAAATTGCATGAATTCATTATTTTTAATTGCTGAGTAGTATTCCATTGTATAAATATACCACATTTTCTGTATCCATTCCTCCTTTGAGGGATATTTGGGCTCCTTCCAATTTCTGGCTATTATAAACAAGGCTGCTATAAACATAGTGGAGCATGTGTCTTTATTGTATGCAGGGGAATCCTCTGGGTATATGCCCAGGAGTGGTATGCCAGGGTCCTCTGGAAGGGACATGCCCAATTTTCTGAGGAACCGCCAAACTGATTTCCAGAGCGGCTTTACCATTTTGCAATCCCACCAACAGTGGAGAAGTGTTCCTCTTTCTCCACATCCTCGCCAGCACTTGTTGTCTCTTGAGTTTTTAATCTTAGCCATTCTGACTGGTGTGAGGTGGAATCTCAGGGTTGTTTTGATTTGCATTTCCCTAATGACTAATGATGTTGAACATCTCTTAAGGTGTTTCTAGGCCATTTAAATTTCTTCTAGTGAAAATTCTTTGTTTAGCTCTGTACCCCATTTTTGATAGGGTTATTTGGTTCTTTGTGGTCTAACTTCTTGAGTTCTTTGTATATATTGGATATTAGCCCTCTGTCGGATGTGGGGTGGTGAAGATCTTTTCCCACTTTGTTGGTTGCTATTTTGTCCTTCTGACAGTGTCCTTTGCCTTACAGAAACTTTGTAATTTTATGAGGTCCCATTTGTCAATTCTTGATCTTAGAGCATAAGCTAAAAATCTTTTATTCATTTTTTTCATTTAATATTTACACTGTATATGTTATTCCCCTTTCAGTCTACCCTCTTACGATTCCACATCCCATTCCTCCTCCTCAGACCCCTGTCTCCATGAGGATGTCCCCACCTACCACCCCCCACCCCACCAGACCTTTAATCTCCCTGGGTCCTTCAGTCCCTTGAGAGTTAGGTGCATCTTCTCTGACTGAACCTAGACCCAGCAGTCCTCTGATGTATATGTGTTAGGGGACTCATATAAGCTGGTGTATGCTTCCTAGTTGGTGATCCAATGTCTGAGACACCTCAGGGGTCCAGGTTAATTGAGACTGCTGGTCCTCCTACCGGGTCACCCCTTCCTCAGCTTCTTCCAGCTTTTCCCTGATTCAACCACAGGGGCCCGCAGCTTCTGTCCATTGGTTGGGTGCAAATATCTGCATCTGACTCTTCCAGCTGCTTATTGGGTCTTCAGGAGTGCAGTCATGCTAGGTTCCTTTCTGTGAGCGCTCCATAGCCTCAGTAATAGTGTCAGGTCTTGGGGCCTCCCCTTGAGCTGGATCCCACTTTGGGCCTGTGCCTGGACCTTCTTTTTCTCAGGCTCCTCTCCATTTCCATCCCTGAAGTTTTTTCAGACAGGAACAATTATGGGTCAGAATTTTGACTGTGGGATGGCAACCCAATCCCTCACTTGATGCCCTGACCTGTTGCTGGTGGTGGGCTCTACAAGTTCCCTCTCCCTACTGTAGGGCACTTCATCTAATGTCCCTTCCTTTGATTCCTGTTGAATCTTTCACCTCCCAGGTCTCTGGTACATTCTGGAGGGTACCCCCAACCTCCTACCTCAGGAGGTTGCCTGTTTCCATTCCTTTTACTGACCCTCAGTGGGTGAGTCCTTTTTCCCCCACCCAATACTACATCATGTTCTCCTCTTCCCCCACCTCTCCATCCACTTTCCCTCCTAGATCCTCTCCCCCACACTTTGTAATTGCTTTCTTCTCCCTCCCAAGTGGGACTGAGGCATTCTCACTTGGGCCTTTCAGCTTGTTGACCTTTGTGAGTTCTGTGGACTCTAACTTGGGTATTCTGTACATTTTTTTGGCTAATATCCACTCATTAGTGAGCACATACCATGCATGTCCTTTTGGATCTGAGTTACCTCACTCAGGATGATATTTTCTAGTTCCATCCATTTGCCTGCAAACCTCAGGATGTCCTAGTTCCTAATAGCTGAGTAGTATTCCATTGTGTAAATGAACCACATTTTCTGTATCCATTCTTCTGTCATAGGACATCTAGGCTGTTTCCAGCTTCTGGCTATCACAAACAAGACTACTATGAACATAGTGGAATGTGTGCACCTGTGGCAGGATGGGATATTTTGGGGTGGTATAGCTCGGTCTTCAGATAGATCTATTTCCAATTTTCTGAGGAACCTCCAGATTGATTTCTAGAGTGGTTGTACCAGTTTGCAAACCCACCAGCAATGGAGGAGTGTTCCTCTTTCTCCACATCCTCATCAACACGTGTTGTCACCTAAGGTGATTGAGGGCTAATATCCAAAATATATAAAGAACTCAAGATACTAACCACCAAAAAACCAAACAACCCAAGCAAAAAAGGGGATAGAACTAAACCCAGAATTTCAACAGAGGAATCTTGAATGGCTGGGGAGCACACCTAAAGAAATGTTTAAAGTCCTTAGTGATCAAAGCAATGCAAATCCAAATGACCCTGTATTCAGCCTTACACCTATAAGAATGGCTAAGATAGAAACAACAATTCCTTAATTGAGATTCCTGCTTCCCAAGTGACTTCAGCTTGTGTCAAATTAACAAAAATAACCACTAGAGGGTGCTTCTGGGTGCTTCTGAAGATAAAACCAGTAATGAAGCAATTTAGTTTCAGTGAAGATAAGAGTAGGTCTGTAATCCAACATGACTAGCATCTTTATTTAAAATGACACCAGGACAACACCAGACACTTCTCCTCCTCCTCCTCTTCCTCCTCCTCCTCCTCCTCCTCCTCCTCCTTCTCTTCTTCCTCCTCATCTTCTCTTCCTCCTCCTCTTCTTCTCCTCTCTTTCTCCTCCTCCTCTTCTTCTCCTTCTCCTTCTCTTTCTCCTCCTCCTCCTTCTATTTCTCCTTCCCCCCTCTTCCTCTTTCTCCTCCTCTTCTTCATCCTCCTCCTCTTTCTCCTTCTCCGTTCTTCTCCTCCTCCTGCTTTTCTCTCTCTCACTCACCATTCCTTCATTCTCACCCTCCCTCTCTTGCTCTCTTTTTCCCCCTCCTTACTATTCACCAAGACCACCATTCTATGCACACAAACAACAGATCATGTGATTATGCTGTAAGAAAGCTAGGAAGAGAGGCAATATCTCCTAAGAGATTCTTCCACATCATAAGGTCCACTCAAAGGCAGGCGGATTTCTGAGTTCAAGGACAGCCTGGTCTACAGTGTGAGTTCCAGGATAGCCAGGGCTACACAGAAAAACCCTGTCTCAAATAAATAGATAGATAGATAGATAGATAGATAGATAGATAGATAGATAGATAGATATGGTCTACTCACCAATGCCTGTGATTTGAGCCTGAATTTCTAATATATTGAACTGAAGGAAGACACATTTATGCTATTTAAGCTTCTCAGTCTATGATACTTTGTTTTGAAAGCCTCTCACTATCTCTTTGGGTAGTTAGAACAATGTGTCAGAATAAGTTATAAACAATGGTAATGTATGATTTGTAGTTATGGAATCAAGGAGGTCTGAGATCAAGAGTCCAATATACTCAACACCTCTGTACCCCAGATATACAATAGATGATGGTATGCTATAGGCTCATGTCCCAATGCAGACAGAAAGAAATCCTTCAAAGCCTTTAAATTTTAGTACTTGACTTTCTAGTGTCTCAAGATGATTCCCAACTCACGATTCTCCTGCTTCAGCCTCCCAAGTACCAGTATTTCAGTCACTGGAAACCATATTGCTTCAAGCCTCTTTTATATGGGCATTGATCCCATTAACAAAGATTGAGTCTTCCTGATCTAATCACTTTCTATAAGACCTACATATTAATATACCTACATGAGGAACAAGGATCAACATGAGTTTGAGAGGTATGATACAAACTTGAGACCAAAGCAAACTTTCAGACTCAAACATATGTCTTGGACTCTGCTACCATTGATAATTATCAGAACAAGGACTGGAACAGTAGCTTTAATATCAGAACCAAGGCAAAGAGAGGTCAAAATCAGTTCTTTTCATTCCATTTCTGCCTTCATGCCAATTACTTCACCTTTCCAAAACTGCAGATGACAAAGTACCTCAATCTTGAGATTTCTTTTTTAATCACATTATATTAGAGAGGAGATGGCGGAAAGGGAAGGGGAGGGGCGGAGGGAGAGGGAGAGAAAGAGGAAGCAATATTTGAATGTGTGTTTATGAAAGAGTGCATATGTGTGTATGTGTGTACATGTAGAGTGTATGAGTGTGAGTGTGTACACGTGTGCCTGTATACAACAGGGGTGCCACTGTGTTTGATGTTTGATGTCAGAGGAAAATTTGACAAAGTAAATTCTCTCCCCTTCAACATGAGGAGTCTGAAGATTTAACTGAGGTTGCTAGTCTCTTAAGCAAGTATGTTGACATACTGAGTCACCTCACAATACCAATCCTGAGATTTTGTAAAGTAGAAGTTCCTGAAGGAAACAATTGTTGTGACCAATTAAACCATTAAAAAAAATAGCAATTCAGGGGTAGGCAAGGCTTGTTAAAATAAATTTTAAACTAAATTATGGAGATTTTTTTTCGTAACATTGTGCTAAATTTGTGCCTTCCTAACGCTAAAGGAAGACTTGTTTACAGAATCTGAAGGAGAGAGAAATCCAGGTAACAGCTAATGTTTCATACATTGTTATTTGGCATACCAGATTTGTTTGGCAGATAGTGGTAAACAAGTTTCATAATTTTCCAAAACCATCCTTTGAAAACCAGCAGTTCTAAGGAAACTATAGGTAAGCCATACCATGCATGGGTAAGAACAGATTGATGAGTTTGTTCTCAGTCAGAGGACTTACCCTCAAGATGCTCTGGAGAGTGTGACTTATATCCCGATGTAGCTGCCATGACATCTATGGAACATTCCTCCATACCCTGGCTGCCTCCTGCTCTTCGCATGTATTTCACAAGCCATTTCTTTTCTTTTCTATCGAGTTATCAACTATTCTTCTCGCTGTCTGCCCGCTCTCATCAGCAGGCCTATCTTCAGAAAGCCAGCAGATCTTCTGGATCCTGCTCCCTCTGGTCTATGTGTGTTTTCTTTAAACTTTTTATTACTTTTCTGGCCTCTCCAAAAGAATATATTGATATTTTTCCCCTAAAGCTGAAACCCCATCTATGCTTGCAACTTTTTCCTCCTCTAAAGCTTCACTCCATCAATTATTCTGTCTGTGGATATTTCAAACCTCCTCCTATGGAGGGTTTCTTCCCTTGATCCTGCAAACAGCATGTTGAAATGTCTACTGTCCTTAAAATTTCAAAATAAAACCTGATACCAACCTTGTTTCCCCAAAGTCTCTCTCTCTCTCTCTCTCTCTCTCTCTCTCTCTCTCTCTCTCTCTCTCTCTTTCTTTGTCTCTCTCTCTCCCTCCCTTCCTCCACCCTTCCCTCCCTCTCTCCCTTCCTTATCCAGATTTTTTTAAAGAGACTATATTTTTCTATAATGTTTCGCCATTTTCCCTTGAATCATGCCATTATGGCTTTTATACTAAGGACTAATAAATGTTTGATCATGTGTTATAAAAAATCTCTAATTACCAAGTTCACTACTTGTACATTTTCTGTGTATATTTCCTATTGCATGTTATACAATACTCCCATTAATCCATCCCTTTGTTTGTAGTTTGTGAACTCTCAGTGCACTAAAAGTTCCAGGATAAGAACTTAGACTTGATTTATGTTTCTTAGTGCTATGTTCCTAATGCCTAAAATGGGTGCTATTTTATAGGGAGTACTCAACAAATGAATGTGGGTTTGGGGTGTATAATGTGATGTCATATGATTTCATTTTACATATGATGAAAGATGCAGTAACCCAGTATTCTACAGTTCAAAAACTGATCTTGAATAATATCTATAGTAATTTCTAAACCATTATACAAAACCAACCATGACTCCCATGGTACTTGAGAGGCAGCTGAGATATTGTGACAAAGTTCCCTTTCTCTAAGCCTCACATTGTAGATAGTGAAGATGGACGATACCTTGTGTTACTGCTACTTCAGACGAAGCTATCTTGCTAAATAGAAGTGGGCAAAAGAATGGCCTGAACTAATCGTATTGAATGGTACAAGGTAGATTTTGAGTATTATTACAATCATTCCTGCAGAAGTCCAGTTGCCCTTCATCTCCATTTAGTCCTTGTCCATTATAACTATTGATTTCATGGCACTGGCAAAGCATATCTGCATATTCACATGTATATTTTCATTCTACATTTTTATTAAATTCCTTTACCTGAATATCAGTTTATAGGTTTATTAGTTTTTTGTTTATTATGTATGAATGTTTGCCTACTTGTTCATGCTCAGTACCCACAGAAGTAAGAAAAGGAAGTTGGATCCCCTGGAACTAGAGTTATGGATGCTTGTGAGCTTCGTATAGGGGTAGTGGGAACCAAACCTAGGCCAAGCAATGAGTATTCTTAAATGCTAAGCTATCTCGCTAGCCATCTAAGTGTTTTTAACAGTACCAGATGGCTCTGAGGACATTAGCTTTATACCATATTGCATAAGTAATCCCATTTTTTCTTCCTTTTTGAGATTGCTTTTGGTGGGTATCTATTTTAGGGTCTTTGGCATCCTCATATGAGAACTTTAGAGAAAATTTTTTAACATTTTCTTTTTGAAAAAATTTTAGAGCTTGAGCTTAGTTTCTTAGATGAATAAGTTATCCTGGTTTTACTTTTAATGTCAGTTTCAACAAGCCCCGGTTTCCAATAAATCTGCCAGCTTTCACTTGTCACCTGATGCTTGTAGGACCTGGAATGATACCTTTTTTATTAGTCATTTTATTCGTTTACATTTAAAACATATCCCCCTTACCAGTTACCCACCACAACCTCCCCCATCCCATCCTCTCTCCCCCGTCCTCTTTTGACTCTAAGATGGTGCTCCTCCACCCACTTACCCACTCTGGCCTCAACACTCTAGCATCCCCCTGTGCTGTGGCATCAGACCTGCACAGGACCAAGGGCCTCACCCGATTGGCATCAGATAAGGCCATCCTCTGCTACATACCTCACACCAATCAGGATAGCTAAGATCAAAAAATGCCCATGACATCAGATGCTGGGAGGATGTGGAGAAAGAGAAACACTCCTTCATTGCTGGTGGGACTGCAAGCTGGTAAAACCACTTTGGAAATCAATCTGACAGTTCCTCAGAAAATTGGAAATAGTTCAACCTGAAGATGCAGTTAAACCACTACTGGGCATATGCCCTAAAGATGCTCTAACATATAACAAGAACACAGGCTCCACTATGTTTGTAGAAGCCCCATTGATAATAGCCAGAAGGTGGAATGATATCTTGTCTCATTACTGATTGTAATTACTTTCTTAAGTAATTTTGTTTGCTTTTACTAATTTATTTACCATTTCTAAATGTTATTTTTTGCTTTTGTTATTTTTGTCTACTATTTATTTTTGGTTTTCACACATATTTTATTGAAATAGTTATCATCTTCCTAACTTCTTAAGGGAAAAAAATCACAGGACATTATTATTTTTTTAAAAAAATTCCTTCAATATATTTAATATTCACATTTGTCTTAGTTGTTTTCCATAAGTTTGACATTTTTGTCTTCAATTTTATTTTATCTATTTTTGAAAGATTTCATTTTCTGTTTTCATTTGACACATAGGTGACCCCCCTCCAGTGACATGTTTAATTTTGAAATACAGTCTCAAGCTTAGAATGATTGAACTAGGACTTTTTTTTTAACATTAAAATTTAATGCCATTTTTATAAAAGAACAATCTTGGTGTGATGCTCTCCTTCGGAACACACTGAGATTCATTTTATGGGTAGCCAGATGGTATCTTAACAAACATTTGATGTACACTTGAGAAAGAAAGTTAGCTCCTGTTCATTTTATTCCGGGTTAGTTAAGGCTCTGCATTTTGGTCACCCTTACACAGAACCTGAAGCAGCTCTTCCTGGCACACCGTTGTTATCATACCATAGGAAAAGGAGAGAAAAAAAAAAACAAGAATGTCTACTTTTCCTGTATCCCATTGTATTAACAAGGCTACTTCTGCTGTCTGAGTAAAAATGTACATGTAATACTCCAATATAAAGGAAGAGGATATATGAATACCTTCATCATGTCCTGCAAGCCTGGCTTATCAGATGTATATAATGGGTTGATACTCTCTCCATATTATCTTTCCAATGCTCTAGTCACAGTGTCCACATTGTTGTCCAAATCACCCCCACAGTCCATCTGGACTACTGCAAAAATCTCTTAATAGATCCACTTGCATCCATTTTTGGCTCTCTGACAGTGCTTATAGAACTCAGGAAAAAAATCTGACCATGCCACAAACTTTTTATTTTTTGACATTACTACATTTACCAGTCGCTTAGGCTCTGAGCAACCTTTAATAACCTCTCCATACATTGGGTTATCCTGAAGCATACTGATATGGGCTGTAAAGCCATACATAGCTTGGACTCATGTATCATTTAAGGTTCTTCCTAAACATGTTGTTCCTCCTTCATCAGTCTCAGGGCTTCTTGGTGTGTTGGTGTAAAGACTCTTTGAGCTAGGATATACTTTTCTTTGGACTAACCATATCTCACTTTAACACTGGATTAAAGCTCCCCTAACCATGTCTATTACTATCATCACCTTTTGATTTTATTCACACTAGTTTAACTCACCCTAATATATACGTTATACAGGTACACACAGAGAGACACATATACACAGACAGACAGACACACACACACACACAATTACACACACAAACACAGTATTTTGTCCAGATAAATAGCTTTTGAAAGCTACATAGGAGAGTGTTACTTTTGCTGTTACTGTGAGAAAATATTTAACAGAAGCAACTTAGGGAAGGAAGGATTGTTTGGGCTAACATCAATAGAATAGTCAATCATATTGCGATAGTCATGGTGACAGAAGATTGAGGTAAGCAATCCCATTGCATCCATAATCAGAAAACACAGAATTGTGAGCGTTGATTTTGCATGCCATTTCTCCTTTTCATTCAGTCTAGAATCCTAGCCCTCACACTGTTTTTGATCTACATTTAGGTAATGTCTCCCCGTCTAAACAATCTCAACCAGAAAGGACCACACACACTTGCTCAGATGTTTGTCTC
Source organism: Apodemus agrarius (assembly GCA_964023405.1). Taxonomy (NCBI): domain Eukaryota; kingdom Metazoa; phylum Chordata; class Mammalia; order Rodentia; family Muridae; genus Apodemus; species Apodemus agrarius. The sequence goes on from OZ030015.1 coordinate 79,089,551, forward strand.
CTATGTAATTCTAGATCTCATCAAGTTGACAATCAGTATATACCATCACAGAAAAGCAGGTGGGGGTGATTTTTCATTCATGATTTGGAGGAATGTAGTTGATAACAGTGCGGAAGGGATGGCATCAGGGGATCTTTGGCAGTAGGCTCATGTGACTAGAACTACTGAGAACTTAAGGACCAGGAAGCAGAAAGACTCAGACTGAACTATCACGTAACAAAGAACAAAAATTAGCTATGGCATATGTCACGCAATTTTTTTGTTTGCTTCACGTGCAATGTAAGACAAAATTTTCAGAGTTACAATCTTTTCCTTGTTGTTAGCCACTCCTTCCCCACCAGCATACTTTAATTACCATAGACTATGTCATCAGTGTTTATTGTGTGTATTAACTATGCCCACACACTTGTGTATGTAAAAATCTGATTTTCTCCTCTCACCTGTAGTGCTAAATATATAAACTCTCTCTGTGTTGCTGTGTTAACAGCAAGCTCAGTCTCTTACTAAACTTCCCTGGTATCATTACCAGTTGATGGATGCAGAAACCTAGTTTGTTTGTGGCTGAATCTCATCCCAAGATTTGTTAGGCAAGATTTGATAGGTTCATGGATGAGAGGCAACTAGATTTCCATAGTTGCAATAGCAATAACCCCTACCTTCTTTTCTAACAAGTGGCATTGATGTTTCCTTATCTCTCCTACAGATACGGAAATATTATAGCCAAGAAGACAATGACTCATAAAGTGAGACTTAAATTCCATTTCCTCCCTTCCCAAATAACTCTGCCTTGTTTCTTCCATGTATCTGAGCTCCTTAATCATACAGCTTGTATTCAAGGTCTAATTCCCTGCCCTGGTTTTAGAATACAGACTTTTTAATGAAATTCCTTCCTCCTACATGCAACAGCATAAACTGCAAGCCTCAATCTTTATGCCAACTCTAAGCTTTGTGCAAAGCTTTCCTGCTTGCCAGGCCTCAAACCAGCTATTTGGAGTTGGCAGAGCTGTTTACTTTCAAGCCTTCACTGTCAATAGATCAAGTAGAAACATTGATAACTCAATGAAGCTTTAGGCAGCTTGCCCATCAGGAGCCTCAACGTGATACATTTCTATGTAGAAGAAGATTTAGCCCTGAAGCTTAAGCAAAGAGGAACTCCTGGTTTTGATCCAAAATATATATTAGCACTGTCCACTCTTGTACTTGCCAGGACAGGGAGAAATCTGTGCAAACATCTATCTTGGCTAAAAAAGCCTCGTGGACCAGATAAAGTACTAATAGGCATGGGGAATAATAAGCATGAACAACTAGCCACAGGGACTGGAGCTGAGATTCTCAGTTGATGGATGAAAGAAGCAACTATTCTCCAGCCTCAACAATTATTCAGTGATAATCTGCTGTGTGACAAGCACTTAGGAATGAGTGAAGTTCAGGGCAGAATACAGTTTCCTGGAATTCAGTGCAGTCCTGCTCTATAAAGAAAGAAAGGCAAAACAAGGAAACAAGGAAAACAGTCACGTTAGTGTTTTGCCATTCTCACCTTTGGTCATGGCCTTGGTGCTGCCTCTCTAGTGTAAACCTCACAGTGGTCTAGAGCACAGAGCTGCTGCTCCTGGATGCTTTTTCATGCCTCTCCAAGCCACGTGGAACAGATTGTAGCACCATAGCTGCAATGGATGAGGCTAAGATATATTGGTATTGCTCCCTTTGACACCACTTTTGAAACTGACTCCAAAGGGTGTCAGGAAACACATTAAAATGTTCTGTTCTTCAATTTTCTTATCTAAAAAGGGAGTAGCTTTGGTTATTTATTTTTGCAACTTTTCAAACCACATGAGATAACTCACCAGGTCATATTATATAACCCTACCAGTGTGTGTGTGTGTGTGTGTGTGTGTGTATGTGTGTGTATATATATATATATATATATATATATATATGTATATACATACACATATATATATGTGTGTATATATATATATATATATATATATATTTCTTTATGATACTCATACTTCCATGAGCAAATCTCTCAGTACATTTCCCTTTGTTTCTATATTCCTTAAACAACTCAGTATCATGCTACTTTCTGTCCATGGCTTCCATCTCTGCTATTTTGCCATCTCTGACTAGTTAAAGACAGGAAAGTTTTGAAATTAGGACTCTGACTCAGGTTTTTACTACATAATGGGACATTCATCCTAAGTAATTTATTTTACAATTTATTTTAGGGATATAATATGCCTTTCATCCTTCAAGTTTTATATGTTTTCAATGATTGCACTTTAATTCTGATTCTAAGATTTCTTTGGAGCAGTTGTCTGTCCTAGGCAAAAGCCAGAAATACTGATAAGTATAATCCAAGGTCATCTGTGGTTGTGTAGCTTGTTAAAAGGGTCCTGTTCACTTCATTCACTAATGTAAGTCACTAGGGAGTTATACACTGTGTGTACCGGGCAGCTTTGTGACAGTCATGTCTAAACCTACTTATTTCGTTGAATATCTGTTAGGAAATTAAAGCATTGAAAGTGATAATGAGGCAGTGAATATGATGGGAACTAAGGTTTCTTCCTTTCCTACATCATACATTAAGAATTTTATGTACTTAATGGCCGAGGCAATGACTCAATTGGTAAAGGTCTTGATGAGAAAGGCTGGTGATCTGAGTTTCATCCTTAAAACCCACATTACAAAAACAAAAAGACAGATGTGGTTGTAATGCATCTATAATACTAAGGTGAGGAGGGAGTGACTGGAAAAATGGTCCCAAAGCCTGTGGACCAGCTAGATTGTAAGGCACAGTATAAGAGAGAAGCAAGATGGAGTTTGCCTCAACGAGATGGAAAGTGTGAAAACAGTCCTGAAAGTCACACATCATGGGCATGCAAGCACATACACACAAACACTAAGCAGATGTACATATCCTTCTATACATGGATTTTCCATAGTTGAAACAGCTCCTATTTTGTCTTCATTGTAGCATTGGATTACGTATCCAGGTTGAAACTAGGTGCTCTAAGGATTACTCATGAAACATAGGGTTAAATTACTAGCCTGAACTGCTCCCAGCCTAACACAGGGACAGGAGTTAGATTAAGTTACTCCCTAGCATATCCTTAAGTCTAGTCATTGGGCAAAATCCTGGTGATGTTAGCTGGACAAAAAAGAAAATGTAGCTAAGGTAAGAACAAAGATTTAGTTTGGGGCCTGAGATCTAAGGTGGTCAAATGGGAAAGTGGCCATTCCAGTCTATAGAGTATTCACAAACTATTACTCTGGTCGGGGTTTCTCTCTCTCTCTCTCTCTCTCTCTCTCTCTCTCTCTCTCTCTCTCATTAGATTGGCTGCACAAACTTTGCATCCTGTCTTTTTTCTGCCTAACCCTTCATCTTAGAAAATTAACAATTTCTAATTGTTAATTAACAATTGTTAATTGTTTCTAATAAATATTGACAAATATATGATATCTGAAAAACCATACAACCCATAAGCTAACATTATTCTTCTTACAACACTGTTTTCCAAACTAATAAGCACAAAATGTGATGCTTCACTGACCATGTACCACTACCCTAATCCTCCAGGCTGATAATCTGTTTGGTACTCATCTAAGGTTTCTTGTCTTCTGGTTGCCAAGATTGGGGGATTAGACTCTTATTTGAATTGTTTCATGACATTAATATGCAAAAGGACTCAGATATGGACATATAAATACTCTGCTGCATGTATTCAAATGGACACATAGCTACTATGCACAATGGTTCTGTTGCATGTATTCAAATGCCAACTAACCTTCAGAACTTTAGCCAAAGTCAAGCACTCAGGTTAAAGTTGGAGGAAGTTGTTGGAAACTCTCATGCTCATGCATCCTTTCTTTCCTCTCCATTTGCCATCTGCTTTCAAGCCAGAATCATTTTGCCTAGATCATAGCATCCCAGAATATGAACCTCCCCTTTATGGGATAAAAGGTGGAGGTGGGATTGTGAGAGTTACACACTTCACAGCATTTTTCTTGTCTGGTAAGTATTATTGGCCATTTAGTCATTTTTCCATTTTCTATACTTCTTGCCTGCTCTCTTACATCCTGTTAAACTTGAAATTTAATACTAGCCTTTCTAACTTTCCTTCCTCAGGGTCTGACTGTGTCCCATTATCAAGCCACTGTTTTTCTCCCCTAGGGCAAAAAGTCTCTGCATCCAGTGATATATATTATTACCCAGTCCCAGGCCTTGACTGATACTTTTCCATGCCACTGGCCTCTTTTCAAAATTATTAGTGTTTTTCATGAGGCCGTGGGTTATTTTCCCCAAAATCAAAAATTCACTAGGAAAAAAAATCAAAAGAGAGAGTTTCTGTAGATCTGGGCATGCTAACAATCTCATCTTAAAGAAGAGAAACACAGTCTTATTGCTTAAAATATCATGAGTAATATATATATAGGAGAGCCATCAATCTATCAAATAGGTATAATTATTCTATTATGAGTGAAGAAGCTGAAATCCAGGGTTTCTTGAAGAAACAAAATTTATAAGTAAGGGAGTCAGCATTCCAAAACAAGACAAAACAAACAAAAATTCCTGGGTTGCATGAGTAGCAGTCAGGTCTAAGCATTAGGTAACTGTATCATTTGTTTCCTCTTATCTGTTCTGCTGCCATTTCTGCAGGATAGGGAGCATTGGGCTGTCATTCTCTCCCACAAGATAACATCAATGTTCAAAAGGGATCATAAATACAGACTTCGAAACTTTAGACATAGTGCCTTTTATATAGTTCATGCATTCAAACACCAGTCAATACTTAGACTGACAGCCATATACTGTCCCTTGAGTAAAAATTACAGAATTTGTTGGAAACCTTTTCCCTACTTGCCCACTTTTCATTCCTATCCACATCAGATTTGGGGTCAAAATCATTTCACAAGCTTTAGTAGCCAACCTGTCCTTGGAACTGTTAAATACTTCCAATTTAAATCCTGAATGATTCCCATGGACTTCTTCCATCATCTGTACTCCTCCATACAGTACACCCATTTCTTTACTATCCATTATCTGTATTCTAGGAACTAGACTATATACCAAATGATAGGCAGGCCAGTGTGGCTGTTTTAATTACTGTGGTTACTGCAATAGAATGTATTATGCTGGGTTATTAGGCTTATACAAAATAGAAATTTGTTTTCCACACATCTGGAATCTGGAGCCCTTAGGACAAAGGAAATACAGTGACAGGTGAGAGTTCATCTCTCACGAGAACCTTACATAAAAGGTCAGGAAAATACTTCCTTAAGGCCTTTTTCAAAAGAACATTCCTGTTGACTGTGGCTCTGCCTTCAAAATATAATGACCTCCCAAAGGCTACAATTCCTGATACCTTCATCTTGAGAATTAGAATTTTTACATATAAATTGTAGAACATAGGCACTCTCTTTATATGAGCTTCTCTCATAACTTCTGTTTCTCTACACCCTTCTATTTTCAAATGAAACATTCTTTTCTCTACGTATCTCTCTGTACTGCACCTAGGTAAAATGTTACATCTACACAATGTCTTTGTACTAGATGAATATCTGCCTGGTAATCTATCTATTTATCTTTATCTATCTATCTATCTATCTATCTATCTATCTATCTACCTATCTACCTATCTATCTCTCTATCCATCGATTATCTAGTCATCCATCTTATTTTCTGTTAATAACAGAACTTTAGTTAACAAACTAAAAGAGATAAAAAATAACTGCAGTTATTCTTCACGTAGGAAGAAGAAATTTCATTTAAAAGCCTGTATTTTTAAAACCAGGGCAGAGAATTAGACCTTGAATGCAAGCCGTATGTTTAAGGAGCACAGGCACATGTAAGAAACAAGGCAGAGGCATTTGGAAGAGAAGAATTGGACTAATAGGAGATCAAAAAGGCATGCTTCTGAATATGTTCCTGAAGATGCCTCCAAAAGGACTCTGACTTAATAGATGTTTGATCTATCCATTGATTCATAATTTGCATTGATTATTTCAGAGGTGGTATAAAGAATATGAGAATGATGTGGAGTAAATTAGATCATGAAAATATGTTCTTGTCAATATCTCTACTTGTCTTTCTTTTTTCTTTCTCTTTCTCTCTTTCTCTCATCCTTCCTTTCTTCCTTCCTTTCTTTCTTTCTTTCTTTCTTTCTTTCTTTCTTTCTTTCTTTCTTTCTTTCTTTGATGTCTAACATGAGCTGAAGAACCTCTGTTATATATGTTTACCGCCATGATATTCTGTTCAATCCCAGGCTGAGATTCAACAGGGTCAAGGATTATAGACAGAAAGCTGTAAAAATATAAGCAGAAAAAAAATGTCTTTCATTCCTTAAATTCTTTATGTCTAGTATTTTGTCCCATCAATAAATAGTCTGACTATTAATTGGTCAGATATTTATTTTGTCTCATGCTTTCATCCCTTTCCATCCATGGTCAGCTGGAGTTTCTACTCTCAGACTATGGTGAGGCAGGATATCACAGTGGAAATGTGTGATGGAGCAAAGATGCCCTCCTCTTGGCAAATTACAAAGCAAAGGGATCATGAGAGAAAGTCTTCCAGTGACTCCTTGAAGTCATGTTCTCATGCCCCATCTTCTGTCTACTACGGCTATACAAAATGACCCACTAGGGTCTGATAACACCCTGAAGTGGGGACCCAGCCTTTATCATGGAAGCCTTTTTGGGAATACGTAAAATTCTAACAAAAACACTTCCTACCTCTCAATTAGTCTTGTTGTTGAAAGAAAGAGCCTTGAGGACTAGAGTCATGCCTTGCTAATATTTTTACTTTCTTACAGGATGTGGTCTTTTGGAAATATTCTGGAACTGAATATGTATACTGCTTTAAAGTCTGAGTGGTATAGAGGATAGCAATTTTTAAGTAGGTTTGAGTTTTAAATCCCAGAGACTGTCATCACCCTTCTCTCTATTAAAAAAATGGATTTTTAAAAAGAGTACAGCATCCCTGTGTGAAATAGCACCAGGCCCTCATTCATCCTGACTGATAGTATTCCTAGGGTCTTCAGGCCTGGACCACTCTGCCTATTGCTCTGTGCTCTCCTTCTTGTTTTGTTTCCCAAGGAAATTTTAGGTTTTTCTTATGCAGACCCTCTATTTAAAGTAACTCTAATCATCCTTATGTAGGTCCCCAAAGATTTTCTAGACTTTCCTCTCTCAGACTGCAAAAATATAAATTCCCTATTCTAAGACATTCTTTATTCGTTAGGATGAGAATTGTTTTTGCCTGAAAATGACAGAAATTCAAACTTAAAATTCACTTATATAAAAATGAACTCAGATGATTACACAATCATAAAATCCCAGAGGGCTTAATCTGACCATGCAAAACTGGATATATGACTTCAAATTGTCAACAGCATTTTCTGTCTTCCCTTCTTGGTCCTGGCATCACCTGTACCTTGTTCTCTCTCTCTCTCTCTCTCTCTCTCTCTCTCTCTCTCTCTCTCTCTCTCTCCCTCCCTCCCTCCCTCCCTCCCTCTCTCTCTCTCTCTCTCTCTGTCTCTGTCTCTCTCTCTCTCTCTCTCTCTCTTTCTTTCTCTCTCAGAATAAAAACAATGATAATAAGTTCAAGGTAATCCTGTTCTCACAGCCCTTCATTCCACAGGAAAGGCAGGGCCCTCTGCCTACAAGCATCTACACAACGCATTCCCAACAGTGTCCATCAGTCATGTTCAAACTTGTGTACCTGATTCTAGAATGTTAGGGCTTGAATGTCACTTCCGAATTTTGCATTGTAAATTTAATCCCTACAATGAGATCAGAAGAAACATAAAAATTGACCTGGCTAAGGCCCTTAGAATTCTTTTTAGAAGGAATAAGGTAAGAGTATCAGAACAGAGTTTCCATAACTGAATATATGTAGCTTTATACTAAGAGGAAGAGTGGTTGGCCAGATGGTAGGGTGCCTACCGTTTACAAATGAGGGCTTTCAAAAGAATTTCTAGCACCCATGTAGGAAAGCAAAGCATGGTCTGACACTTCTGTAGCTCTTTCATAATGAGGGCAGGGAGAAGAAACAGGCGGAAAAATCCCTGGAGCTCCCCTGGCCAACCATTCTGGCCAATGAATACATGTTAGGTTCAGCAGTAAGATGTCTTGCCTAAAACATAAGGAAAAGAACAGTTGAGGATGACACTTGTTAATATTTACACATACACACTCACCTATACACACACAAATATATGCACATGCATGCACACAAACACATACACACATACACAAACATACACACAAACACATATTTATAGGAAAAATTAGAATACATACATAATACATAATACCTCCTGCCTCTTACTTTATGTCTTGCACTGTCTCATGACTGACAGCAAGAAAGTCATCTATAAGTGAACCTCCACAAATAAAAGTTTTCTTTAAACCTTACCTTTTGTGTAGTCATACTACTAGTCACAGATTACAAATAAGCATGTGGACCAATTATCACGCACAAAACAGATAGAGGTTTGGTCTGTTGGCAGTGGTTTTATGAAGTAGAATGCATATCTTTGGGAAAGTAAATTTCAAATTGACACCTCTAATACCATATTTATTGAAGGCTGGTTCATAACAGTACATCAGCTACAGTGAGTGAGTGGTCAAGGATATTTCATCACAAGTGACTGCAGAAGCAAGAGCTTCAGACCAGACTTCAGTGCTTGGAGAAACGAGTTAGTTACCAATACACCATTCTCCTTCTCATCTTTGAAACTTGATGGGTTTCATGATTTATAGCTACCCTAGGAATCGTATGGACCTGAAAAGATTCCAAAAATACATCCAAAAGATGTTGGCATTGATCATAAACTATTAATTTATGATTAATAGTTTAATCATAAATTAATCTTTTGATTAAACTTTTGATTAAAACTATTTCATTGATTAAACTATTTTTATTTAATCAAAGTATTAATTAAAACTCTTTCATTGTTTCAGTCATAAATTGGGAGTATTGCATGTGGTTCCTTCAGTAAACTCAGGAAAGTGGAGTAAGTTTTCTTTTGTCACTGTGACAAAATACCAGAAAAAGAAAATTAAAGTGGGTAACTATTCTTTTTGGTTCATGATTACAGGAGTTTCAAGCTCAGGTCACATGGTTCATTGATCTGAGCCATGACACAAGGCCAAAAACCATGGCAATGGGAGCATATGGCTGAAGTAGATTTCACATCATAACATCAACAAAGTGGTGATGAATGCCAGTCATCCACACCTCCTTCTCCAGTTTCTATCAATGTTTGATAGTCTTTGGGGTTTGGAATACATCAGTGCTCACTATGCCCTTCTGTTGTGTCCAATGAAATAGAACTATGACATGAAGTCATAGCTGCTCTAAGTCCTGGAGAAATTTTATAGATAAACAAAAACAGAGACAGATATAGGACAATTTTAGCAATGCAGAAATAGGAAAACAAAACATTCTGGGGATGTTCAAGGTGATAATGGTCTAGAGGAGACAGCAGTCATGGGAAGAGAAGCCTGAGATCAGCACACAATGGTAAACAGATGATTGGAGAGATGGCAGAGCAGAGGTTAGTAAGATGTCCCCATAGGGATGGGGAACATAGGCCAAACATATGAGGCCCTGGGTTTGATCCCTAACACTGGTGGAAAACATGTTTCAGTACTCTACTAAATCTCAGAGGACTCAATAGAAGACAGCAATAATCAGTCCTAAGACAGAGTATCTAAAGACCTTCAGGATCACTATGGTGGTTTGAACTAAAATGCCCCCATAGGCTTATAGGGAGTGGAACATTTGGGAAGTCTGGTTACATTGGAATTGGAGTATCTGTGTTAGAAGACATATATCACTGTCTTTGAGGTTTCAAATACTCAAGACAGGCCCAGCATTTCTTTCTTCCTGCAGCCTGCTGATAGAGATGTAGAACTTCCAGTTCCTTATCCTGCACCATGTTAGCCTGTAGACCACCATACTTCCTGCCATGATGATAATGGACTAATCCTGTGAGCCGAGAAGCCACCTACAATTCAATGTTTTCCTTTATAAAAGTAGCCATGATCATGGTGTCTCTTCCTAACAATAGAAATTCTAAGATACTCACCAAGAGTATTAGCAGATGAAAATGTAGAAAATAAAAGCCTTCTTGCTAGGAGTCCATCACCATCTCATGAAGTCTAGAGTATTGAATGAATATTCACCACTGCTTTCATTGTATTGTTGGTTGTTGGTTGTTTGTTTTAGACTTGGCATAGGTTAGAATTACTTGGGAAGAGGAAGTTTCAATTGAGAAAATCCCTCCCTAAAACTGGCCTATAGACAAATCTGTTGCATATCTTCTTAACTGATTGATGTGGGAGGACCAGCACACTGCTAGCAATGGAACACCTGAGGGCAAGTTGTTCTAGGTTCTATATATAACAAGGCAAGCTTTGAAGAAGAGCAAGCCAAAAGGAGCAAGCCAGTCAACAGCATTCATCCATAACCTCTGTTTCAGTTCCTGCCTCCTGGTTCCTGCCTTGAGCTATTGCCCTGAATTCCATTAATTATAAAGTGTAACCTGAGAGTTGTCAACATAAAACCTTTCCTCTCCAAATTGCTTCAGTTATGGTGTTTGATTACATCATTAGAAATACAAATGAAGATAACAGCCATTATTTATGTTTGGAGATCTAAAAGTAATAATAATTCCCTGTGTGACTCTATTTCTGGGTCATAATACTGGGTTCTCTGATAGTATACATCCTTGGGAGAATGCTTCCCTATGTGCTATCTTGGATTGTGTTAGACAGTTCACATGCAATCATGTGTGCATGTGGGGGGGCATGTGGGGGTGTGTGTGGGTGTGGGTGTTGTGTGATAGCTCTGTAACCTGATTCCTGCAAAGTGCAATTTCATTGACATTCTTCCATGAATCTTAAAGCAGGGGCAAGAAGATCTAGATATATGTCAACCATACATCATGATGCTTTAAAATTCCCCTTGTCCTCTGCCTGTGGTACTATATGAGCCCTTGGGCTCTGCATTCAGTGGCATATTTTGCATTTCTCAAAATATTTTTCATATAATCCTGATTATAGTTCCCCCTCGCTCTGTTCCTCCCCCTACCCCTTACCTCTCCTCTTATCTGGATCTACCCTATTTCTGTCTCTCTTTAGAAAAAAAACAAGCTTCTAAGGGATAAAAATAAAATTAAATAAGGTAAAACAAAATAAACACTTAGAAACAGAACAAAACAAACAAAAAGAGCCCAAGAAAAGGCATGAAAATATATAGACACAGAGACCCACTCATTTGCACACTCAGGATTCCCATAAAACACAATATGTATGCAAATTACTCTCTCTCTCTCTCTCTCTCTCTCTCTCTCTCTCTCTCTCTCTGTGTGTGTGTGTGTGTGTGTGTGTGTGTGTGTGTGTGTGTGTGTGTTCTTTCCAAAGATGCTATTGAGTTTATTTTCTGTTTGGCATCTACTGCCAGAAGTGCCACCTCTCCTTCAGAATAGAAGTCCCTAGTGAGACTTCCTTAGAGAAAATTCAATTTTCATTTGCAAGTAGTTATTAATTAGAAATAGATTCTGGATTATAGCAATGGGCACATACATCTACTTTTTTTTCAGCTTTAGGATTCTAGTGTAGATTCATTCAGGTCTTGTGCATGCTGCCTCAGTTTCTTTGAGTGTATGTATATTGCTAATGTTGTGTTTAGAAGGCCTTGAATTCTTAGTGTTCTACATTCCCTTGAGAATTCTCTACACTCTGTCTTCTCTTCCAATGGGATCCCTGATGTTCAAGAGGAAGAATTAAATGGAAGCAACCATTTAGAACTGAATGTTCCAAGGTCTTTCCTTCTCTGCATTGTGTCTAGATGTGGGTCTCTGTATTTTTCCCCATCTGCTACAGAAGGAAGCTTCTCTGATGATGATTGAGCAAGGCATTGGTTTATGAGCATAGTCAAATGTCACTGGAGCATTTTATTGATGAGTTCCTTTACTGGAATAATGGTATTTGGTTTTCCCCTAAGTCTGTGGGCTATCTAGTCTCAGGATCCTGATCACCCAGGCAGCATTGGATATGGGTTCCATTTCATGGATTAGGTCTTAAGTCAAATCAGATATTGCTTGGCTATTCTTGTAAGCTTTGCGTGACCATTGAACTAGCATATCTTGTAGGAAGAACACTACTATAGATCAAAGGTTTTGTAGCTGGGTTGTTGTTTACATTTCTGCTTTAGTAGTATGAAGAATACCTTCTGGTACCAAGAAAACTATCCCCAGAGGGGTGATGACTCTAGGTGATCATCAGTTCCACTTGTCTGTGTTCATTGATTTCTACAGGTATATAGGCCTGAAGACAACACCTACACAGCTCTTGGTACCAGAAAGTACTCTACATGTTAAGACATAGATCACTAAGTTTTTCTCTATTCCCTACTTACAAAAATATGGTTTTATATTTATTAATCATTTTATTTGTTTACACTTCAATGTTATCACTTTTCCCAGTCTCCTCTCCACAAGTCCTCAACCCCACCCCTCCTATTTGCCTCTAAGAGGGTGCTTTCTTACTCAGCCACTCATGCCCACCTCACCTTCTAGCATCCCCCTTCTCTGGGGCATCAAGCCTCCACAGAACCAAGTGCCTCCCCTACCAATGATGTCAGATGAGGCAATCCTCTGCTACATATATAGCAGCAGCCAAGGACTTGCCCATGTATACACTTTGGCTGGAGATTTAGTCCCCGGGAGCTCTAAGGGTTCTGGTTAATTGATACTGTTGTTCTTCCTATGGAGTAGCAATCCCCTTCAGCTGATCATAATTTCATGTTACTATGGATATATGACATTGATTTTTAAACTAAATATTGAAAACTACAATTTTCTAGTATTTTAAATATTTTTTTTTAGTTAAAGTGCTGTATTTAAAATCATGTAATTGGATATTTAGTAAGTACTTTCTAGCTACCCATAGGATGCTAGATAGCCTTGGGAAAGTAGAAAAGAATCAAAAGTGATGCTGTTGACGAGATATGCACAAGCTTATAATGCTATAAAAGAAAATTCACCTGTTGGCTAACTAGAGACAGAAAGAAAGAAGGAGTGAACCAAGCAGCACATGAGGGAAGACTGGAGAAGCAGCAGAGAGTGGGAAGAGAAGCAAAGTTACCTACAGCCCTGAAGACAGGCTGAGATATTTGGGGGTTCTTATAGACATCTCTTGTCACCAAATAAAGCTTCCAGAAAATGGAGTAGGTTACATCTAATTCAGTTGTTGGCCAAAGGGGTCCTCCAAGTGATATAATCTTGTATATCCAGACTCTTGTTAGTCACATATAAATATAACATAAAAGCTTTTTGGAGTAGAGAATAGAGAAAAAACTAGAAATCTATGTTTTTGTAACTACTGTTCATCAATCAGGAAGCATATCCTATAATGGAGTAAGGCACATTACCAAATGCTGTAATTAATTGATTATAGATAAAGGAGATGTATTGAATAGTTAATTATGATGTTCATGTCAACAGAGCAATGGCCATTCAGTAGATAAATGAATAGGAAAATAACTACAGTAACATGAGAAAAATATCACCAAAGAAAATTCAGCTTCACTAGCAATAAATCATAATAATTTGCAAATCACCCCAAATACCAAAGGTGCAATATAATCTTTGCAATAAAAATAAACATGAAAGCATAATGAGTTTATCTTAAAACAAATGTGTTTATATGTTATGTACACATAAGCACATATACACATAAAATTAGTATTTGCTCATCACTAATTGCATCTTGTGAAGGATAATTATGCATCTTGAATCTGTATTGATTTGAATGACACTTAAAATGCATTGTGTTAATTTTCAAACGCCAGCAAAATTGAAACTAGAGACTCTAAATATTTGTTTGCTCTTCTTATTATCCAGTAAGTGTGAATAAATACAGAATGTAGGAAGAGCATGACATAGAGTGAATATATGAATCACTGGAATGTTGCTGAATGGTTCTCCAGTGCTAATTTAAAATATCAATAATATATAATGGCTCACTCGGCCTATCTCATGGCACAAATGCTAAACTTCTGCAATTCTAATACCATCCTACTCACTTGATAATTAAACTTAAATGGTTAAGAAGGTTCTAATATGAGCAAGATATTGTGTAGAGCATAAAAATAAGTAAGGCAGTTCTCTTTTTTGCCCCAAGAGGTAAATCACTTAATAAAAGATGAACGGGTTTACAGGTTTATTTCAACAGACTCATTACTCTCTCCAAGGCATATATCAATACCTAACCACAGTTATAAAAATGAACTGATTGCTGGCTGTATCTCTCTAATCAGCAGAATATACAAGTTTTAAGATGTACTGTACAATCAACTCTTCAGGCTCCAGTGATCTTGTTTAAAATATCCAAGAAAAGAAACTCTAAGAATATTTTGATCAACTTTTTGAGAATCTCAAAATATAAGAATCTCATATTTCGGTCATATTCACTGTGATACGTGTTTTTGGGTTTGGCTGTGGTTCCACTATCGTCCTCTCGCTTCCTCTCAGGGTATCCAGACACTGTAGAACACCCTACTGAAGAGTGAAGCAGAGTCTAGAACGGATGGAGTTCTTCAGGATCCTGGTCCATCTGGGAGTGAGTGCAGGGGGCAAGAAGGTTGGAGGAGGGGAAGGCCCATCTCAGGGAATCTTAGTGTTTCAGTTGTTCTAGGCAAAGGCCTTCTTCTCCAAAGAAATTAAATGAAACAGCTCTCTGAGAAAAATCTTAGCTTGAGAACATTTCTTTACTTAGGATTGTCTCATACATATACACTTTATTCAAGGTGAAGCAAGGATTATATAGTTTTGGGGAAGGTGTCTGGAATATCCAGGGTAGACAAAGGTAACTGGCTAAAGGTTAAGGTATGGAGATGCCTCCTTAGTATGGGGAAGAATTCTAGGAATCTCAGTTGCTTGCTGAACAGGTTTGTATGTGGAGGGTGGGAGGAGTTAGACCTTGAATTTCACCAAGTCTACAAGACATTCCACAGGTAGAAGATATAGGAGTTTCTGGATCCCTAGACAAGGTCACAGAAAGAGAAGCCCTGCTGGTAAAGGGAGTCCCCCATTTTACACTGAGCTCAGAAGGCTATCTGGAAAATGGTAGACTTCAACCTTAATTACCAGGACCTAAAAAGTCACCCCATTTTTCACAACTCCTCCAGGTTTAACCCCTCTTTTCTGTTCTCTCAACTTTATGTCTTCATTTTCTAAGAGCCATATGTCCAATTTGTGTTTGTTCTTATACTGTCAGATGCTTGAATGAAATGTGACCAATACCTTTATTCACATCTTTAAAGGGACTATACCCTTAAATGAAGGTGATTCTCAGGCTCCCAGAAGCTATCAATTTCCAATGACATCTCAGCTAGGATTAAATCTAACACCTGTCTACATGATGGAATTTGATATGTCTTTAGGTTGATCATATCTTAAATGCACTGTCACAAGTACTGTGAGTTTATATGTAGAGCTGCCCACTTATACCTAGAAAACAGTTTACATAGATTCTTCTACCCTCTCTGGTCCTCACAGTGGTTCATGAATGTGCATTCCACCTTATGCTGCTTCTGGAGGTGAGAGGATGACCTCAGAAGTTGCAATTTTACTTTGTTTGAGACCGTGTTTCTCTTGTGCTCTGCTTCATGCTCAGATCACAGATGCTTGCAATAATACATTCAGCTTTTATGTGTGTTCCAGTGATCAAGACCCTGATCATCAGACTTGTACAACAAGCACTTTACACACTGATTCATACTCCCCACTTAAAATTTTATTTGTAATTTGGAGGTAGAATAATAGAAGGCAGCAAGCATCAAGATGTGGAGGAGCACAAGAAAAAAGAAGTAAGTTATGTGATTGGTGCTAAGTAAAGTCTGCATGTGATGGAGTACAATCCCCCCATAATTTTGTGTTGTTTCTACACCTAACTCACTAAAAATACCTAATCGTCAGGGTATGTCTTATACTGATGTTTTTGAACTATAATGCACACTGAATATTGGGATAGGCTCATCTGTTTAACAAAGTCAGTAGAGCTAAAAGAAACTTGGTGTAGCAAACCAAGAGATTAATATCTCATGAACCACATCCCTAGGTGCAGGGTGGGTTGACCTTTAGCCCTGTAATTTCTGTGACTTAGCACACTATTTGCTACTAATTCATGCAAACTCTGATGGGGAAAAAAGAAGTCTGTAGTGAGGCAGCCCTGCTCATAAAGACTCAATGATTCATACTGCTTGGAACATGTTAGTCTACTGTGTATACATTCTTCTGGGAAAGGAGATTCAATGAGAGGAGCATCAACATTTAGACATTTTTTCCCTGAAATTGCCAAATTCTCCCACCTGTCTTCTACTGATGAAAGAATGCACATGATGCCTACATTCAAAGTTGCAGAGAGTATCCAGAGATGGTGGGTGTCCAGTGATAAGTGGGTGTTTATGTAATATATCCAACTGTGAAATGGAGATGCAGCCAAGTTGCCACAGTGAAATGTCAGAGACCTCTTTAAAGGCGGGTATATGCTGTATGGGACAGGCAAACCCAAGAAATATTTTCCATATATAGATGTCTTTTTAAATGTCTGTGTATGTATATCTGTATATATATATATATATATATATATATATATACATATATATGTGTGTGTGTGTGTGTGTGTGTGTGTGTGGTGTGTGTGTGTGCATGCATGTTCGTGTGTGTATCAGTATTCAAGCACATGAACCTGTGTGCGATTGTATAGAAATTAGAGAAAAACTTTGAATAACATCCGCAGTAACATCATCCACATCCTCTGAAATATGGTTTATCATTTGGAAGGAGTTCACAAATCACTCTGATTTGATTAGGCAACTATGGAAAGTCTTCATCTATTCTGCACTATAATAACAAACATATATCATCATGTTTCTTTCACAAAGTTCTGAGGATTATACTAAAGTGTTTATGTTTGCAAGAAAAGTGTTTACTGGCCAACCCATCCCTTATCTCTACTATATTTATTTATTTATAAATAAATAAATAAATAAATAAATAAATAAATAAATAAATAGAGAAAGCAGAGATTTGGCTACAAGTAAGGAGAAAGGGAAAGTTATTTTTTTAATATATGAAGATTTTCAGGTCTGGGAGATTACAAAAAAAGATCTGAAGTCTGCTGTACAGTAATGTAAATATCCTTAGCAGTAGAATAATGTTTATATTTGATAGTAAATTTTGTAATGTGAGCTTAAAAATATGTCAGTCTACCAGAGTGGCTGAGTGGGTAAAAGAGATTGTCACCAAACCTGATGATCCAAGTTTAACTCCCATGATTCACTTGGCTATAGAACAAAATCAATTTCCACAATTTGTCCTCTGACCTCCACATAAGTGCCGTGGCTTGTGCATACATGCACACATCCTATAAATACATTTAATAAAAATGTTAATGAAATTATGTAACCCAGGCTCATTTGCCTCATTTCTACATCAAATCATAAAAGTAATAGTAATTAAAAAACAAATGCCATTCCTTAATTACACAACTCTATGTAAGAAAATGATTGTATTGCCAAACTCACTGATTAAGGTCAAACTAATCTCTATTACGAACCCCAAGTAGAATTGTTTCAGTATGATTTGAAAAATAAATAATTATATAGTGAAGCATGGAAACAAATAACTGGTAATTATTTTTTCTAGTAATTACTTTAGTGGTTGTCTATGAAACTCTTGTTAGGAGTAGATTTAATTTAAAGGATGCATAAGGATGGTCCAAACAGAAATTATGTAACATCAGACAAAAAATTAACAATCAAAATCTTTGCAACCAAAGCACTACGTGTTGAGTTATACAAAGGCTTCATTGAATAAAGCAGAGATTGTGATGCATATGTGTGTATGTCCCATAAAAGCTATCACACAAGCATACCATATACATATCCATATTAAGGCATACCTTCTCTAAAGGAATAAAAAGAAAGAGCAATGTTATCAATGCAGTCAAAGCTTAGAGCATGGGGAAAGAGGACCACCTCAGAGGAGCTAAAGCATGCACCACACCACTGTCAGGCCTGAAACATGACTTTCTCCCTCTACTGCCCACCACTGACTAAACTGAAATACCCACCTTAGTAGAGAAGAATGCTGTTAATACAGTTTAAAGAGGTCAGAACACTGAGTGTGGAATGGTATGGAGAACAGATAATAACTACCCTGTAAACAAAATGAACAATGAATGCTGACAATACTGTATCACATTCACCTGCCACAACTATTTTAAAATCTTGACAAATAAGACTATCTTCTAAATGTCTTTAAGGGACCAAGGTTAATGTAAAAAAAAATGACCATAAAATCTGAGCAGCCTTTAACAACAACAAGAAAAAATAGGAAGAGGAGGAGGAGGAGGAGGAGGAGGAGGAGGAGGAGGAGGAGGAGGAGGAGGAGGACAGAAGGAAGAAAGAAAGGAAGGATGGAAGAAAGAAAGAAAGGAAGGAAGGAAGGATGAAAGAAAGAAAGAAAGAAAGAAAGAAAGAAAGAAAGAAAGAGAGAGAGAGAGAGAAAGGAAGGAAGGAAGGAAGGAAGGAAGGAAGGAAGGAAGGAAGGAAGGAAGGAAGGAAGGAAGGAAAGAGCAGGAAGAGGAAGAGGAGAAGAAAGAAGAAGAGGAGAAGAAGAAAGGCGGAGGAGGAAGAGGAAGAAGAATGCGTTCACACACACACACACACACACACACACACACACACACCAATGTGTGTGACCTGCTCTAGGTTGGACTCAGAACAGTGCTGTTTCTCATCCCCAACCTTTCCCTGGGGAGGACAATTAGCCCATGAATGGTTTACTCACAACAACACACAACATCAAGTAAAGCCATCCTATAAGTGATTTCTAATTCAGTGGCCACACATCCCACATTAATATCCAATTGTTCAAATAAGTCACCAATCTGTAGCCAAATTTGAGTGAGTGCCCAGTGTCATTGCCCTATTGCTTTGATGGAAGCAACTTAAAACTTCAGTGACAAAAGAAGTTAATTTTAGTGCTGAGTTCAATAATTGGGGTCATGCATTTATTAAAGAATTTTTTTAAAAAATTTAATCTTGATGAGAAGAGACTGTGTTTTTATGCATTCTGCATCACACACCTCCTCCCATCAGGAGCGTTTCTAATTTTAAAATACATTATCACATAAATCGCATGGGTCAGGACTGATGGAGGCAACTTGGAAGTAAGAGGAAACAGAGATGCATCTCCAGAAGCAAAATTGTTCATTTACTCAGAACAACTGATGGGCCAGAGTCACTCCAAGGAATTCAGGTTAAATGCACATGGCAGGGGGCAGGGGGCTACAGTCTCATACGTTAGAAGAGGGGAAACTTTGGGGATAGAAATATCAATCTGCAGGTCAGCTATCCTGTAGTCTGGAAGGGGTAGAGCAGGTTTGGTAAGTGGAGTCGCTCAGGGGCTTCTACAGGTGCTATCAGTCAATTCATTTGCTTCTCAACCCAACTTTTCATTCCAAAACCATGGTAAGCTACTAACAATCATGTTAGCCTGTATACCCTAGGCATTTCTAGATTAATTGATAACAAAATTTTATATATCAGCTTCTGTGTGTGTGAGAGAGAGGGGAGAGAGACAGAGAGAGCAAGAGACAGACACAGAGAGAGAGAGAGAGAGAGAGAGAGAGAGAGAGAGAGAGAGAGAGAGAGAGAGAAAGGAGAGAACTGGAGAAGAGTTCATAGCATAGAAAGGTTTTGTTTGTTTACTGAGTTCTTGTATGCCAGAGTTCTTTCAGCGTCATAGAACCATTTTAATCACCATGGTTTTGTTTAGTATCTTTTTTGAGCCTCTTTTTGGATTACATTATTTTCCTTCTTCGTGGGAAATATTTCTCTATGATCTGCTTTCTCCTTCACAATATGAGTGGCAGAGGTCACTTGTATTTTGCCATATATAATGATATGATTGTTGTGTGCTTAGATTTCTGAACAGTTTGTCCTCAAGAGAAATAAAGAGACAAATGTTAGGATGCAGAATACATGGTGCCCGATGCCAATGCAGCATGACTGTGGGAATGACTAAGCTCTGGAGACTCATCTGAAGGCACTAACTATAACACAGTTGGTCCTCTCCACAGATAGATGCAGAATCTTTATTCTTATTTGTTTCTTTTTTTTTTGTACTTATTCATATTACATCCAGCTCACTGCCGCCCTCCCTGTCACCCCTTTCCAGAATACTACCATCTCCCCTCCCCTTCTCCTCTGAGTGGGTCTGGGTCACCATGGGTATCCCTCCCACCCTGTCACTTCAAGTCTCTGCAAAGCTACGTGCTTCTCCCACTGAGGCCAGACAAGGAAGCCCAGCTAGTAGAACATATCCCACAGACAGGCAACAGCTTTTGGGACAACCCCCATTCCAGTTTTTCAAGATCCACATGACGACCAAGCTGCACATCTGCTACATATGAGTGGGGAGGCCTAGGTCCAGCCAGTATATGTTCTTTAGTTGGCTGTTCAGACTCTGCAAGACCAAAGGGTCCTGGTTAGTTGACTCTTGGTCTTGCTGTAGATTTCCTATCCTTTGGGGCCTGCAATCCTTCCTCCTATTCTTCTATAAGAGTCCCCAAGCTCCAGCCACTGTTTGGCTGAGGGTGTTTATATCTGTCTGCGTCAACTGCTGGGTCGAGCATACTCCTGTCAGCAAGAATAAGAGAGTATCATTAATAATGTTAGGGATTACTTGTTGCCCATAGGATGGGTCTCAATTTGGGCTGGTTTGGTTGACCATTCCTTTAGTCTCTGCTCCCTACCCTGTGCCAGCGTTACTTGTACACAGGATAAATTTGGGTTGAAAGTTTTGTGCATGGGTTGATGTCTTTATTGCTCTGTTGTGGTTCCTGTCTGGTGATAGGAGGTGGCCTCTTCAGGTTCCATATCTCCAATGTGGTGAGTCACCAGCTAAGGTCACTCCCATTGATAGATGCAGAATCTTCAGAATTTTTAGGGGTGAGCGTAACTGTATAGTTGCTCAGAACACACTCACAAGCAACTGTATTAAATCAGCTACAGATCTGATTTAGAAATTGCAGTTACCAAGTAAAGCAAACCTTGATGGGGTATTAAAGTTATGATCACTTAAGAAAACTTTAGGTCAACTTTTAGTCCCCCAATATATTAACTACCAGGTCTTCATAAGTTATTCACTCTGTTTTCCTATCATTTCAACTGAAAGAGATAGAGTGGCTAGGTGTAAATTTAGTCACTCAACAAATATGACTGTTTCTTGGACAGTCTTCTATATGCTAAGGATGCCACAGACAAAATGAAATGAGCACCCTCAATAATACACTTATGAGGTCGTTGGCATACCTCAAGTGCCTCTGCACACGCAGAGAACTAGTTCAGATGTTCTTAAATCAATTTTAATACTGGGGTCGCCTAAGGAGCATTGACTATGGATCATAACCTTGAACTAATCTAATTGTGTTATTCCAAGCCCCAACCCCCTGGGGCTAGTTAAAAATTCAGATAATTAAGCACCTCTCCTAACTGCTTTTTTTGTAAAATAAAGTTTAAGAAATTCATTTCTAGATAGAGATTATGGCTTGGCATTTCCTATAAAGTTGTTAATGTTTATAAATCTTCTATAGGGCATTCTGAGCCACCCAGTTTATCTAGTGTTTTCTTATTTGGTTCGGGGTGGTAAAGCATTACAACAGTGTAGATGTTTAAGTATGTGCATACTAAAAAGTACCAATAGCAGCCAGGCAGTGGTGGTGCACACCTTTAATCCCAGCACTTGAGAGGCTGAGGCAGGTGGATTTCTGAGTTCGAGGTCAGTCTGGTCTACAAAGTGAGTTCCAGGACAGCCAGAGCTACACAGAGAAACCCTGTCTCAAGAAACCAAAAAAAAAAAAAAGTACCAATAGCTCATAATAATTAAGAAAAAAATCCTGCTAAATGAGTCAGGCTTTGGTGGTTTCATCAGCAAATCCGCCACTCAGTTGCTGGGCCCACACAACATGCCTTGTTGACTTTGGTTTTCATTCTATCTATAAACAATCACTTGAAGATGTGGCCATGGTCTAACGAAGATATGCTAACTCTCACTAATTATATTTTCTCTCTGTACAAAGCTGACAGAGCTCCTTTACTTCCTCCTTAGCAGTTTGTCTATGATATACCATGGACTGTTTGCTTGGTTCAAGTAAGAAAGAATAGCGGTTCATTTTATGTTGGACTCCCAGTGGCCATTCCGTTGTGCTACCTATCTGATGAATTCCCCATCCTTCTTCTTTATCAATACATTGAGATAGACTTTCTTTTGCTCTCTGGGCATCTGACTGTGTTTTCCAAGAACTATGACATGATCACACACAGAGACTAAAACATACATAATGAAATGTGGTTACTGGGGCTACAGCTTATATTTGCATGGTTTGGAGAACTTTGGGTCACCTTGAGAAGAAACCTGGTATTTAATATTTATAGTTAAAAATGACACTTTAAGAAATGGCGCGCATGCGCGCGTGTCTCTGTGTGTGTGTGTGTGTGTGTGTGTGTGTGTGTAAAAGAGTGTGTATGTTTGTGCATGTGTATTTATGGTATATATATGTATATATATACACCATATGTGTATGTGTGCATATATGTATATGTAATATATGTGTATGTGTGCATATATGTATATGTAATATATGTGTATGTGTGTACATGTGTGTATATGGAATATATGGCATATATATCTCTGTGTGTATGGAATATATATATGTGTATGGAATATGTATTTAGAATATATATTTATATATATATATTTGTATGTCTGTGTGCATGTGTATGTCATTAGGAAAGGCAAACATCTCAATATGTAGATGTATGTATATATTTCCATGTATGTTCATATATATGCATATACACTGTCATCTTTTTTGTGACATACATGTGTATGTGTGTAATAAGGAGTTTCATTTCTGCTGCTGTTACAAAACATATTTAAAAAAGAAATCTCTTAGAGTTGATTTAGCTCATAATTCCACATACTTAGCAGAGAAGTCAAAGGAAGAATAAGAAGCAGCTACTCACATCCTAGCCACAGTGCATACATTTATTTCTCCACTCTGGGCTGTACATGTGATGAACTCACTTAGCTTTCTCTATTGCTACACAATTTAGGGCTCCAAACCAGAAATTTATGCTACATACTTTCAAGCTGGGTCTTCCCACATCAATTAAAGCATTTGAGGCCAGATATGTATCTACAGGCCAATCTGATCTAAATAGAACCTCAATGACTTTTCTCAAGTGACAATAGGTTTTTGTCAGATTGGCAATTAAAACTAACCGTCCCAAGTATAATGACTTTCATGGGATCAAACATCTAGCAAGTCATCAACTTGGAATTTGCACAAGGGTCTGACACATGCCCTAGACTCATTGTCTTTCCAATGTAGCATGTATGCTTTTTATCCCAATGTCAAGGGCTAGATTAAAGAATCATCATTTTTAAAATCACTAAACCCTTAAGGAAACTCTGGAAGATAACTTATAAAGCCCTAGAGTTTAATGGAGCAGAGAAACTCACTGCTCTAGAGACTGCTTATGGAACTTTAATATCTATGTAAGTGATTCTGAGAGAAAGCTCAGAGTATCTACAGGAATAGTTTCACATGTTCCTTTAGACTATTTTATCTAAGATAATACTTTATACTCCCCATGTTTGCATGAATCTCAAAGTAAATGACTGACATAAGAAATGTATTTAATCAGTATTGATAAGCATTTTACATATCCTTTCATATACATTTGCATGAGTTTGATAATACCACCTATTGGGATTTTGAAGTTCTACCTTAGGTCACAGTTTCTATCACATTGAGGCTCTTCTTTTTTTTTTAATTGAACAATGAAATAGAAACATTTTATGATAGAATTAAAGATTTACATGGAAAATATTTCTGATAAAATTGTAGAGAAATGTAGAAAAACCTATTAAAATTGAAGATTATCATGGAAAAATTTATATAGATAAAATAATGGTAGGCATAAAAGTATCCCTACATTGATTGAAAGTGGAATTATAAACATTTTCTGATAAAGTTGAAGATTAACATGGAAAATATTTCTGATAAAATTGAAGAAATATATAGAAAACATGTTAAAATTTTATCTGCATTATTTTTATGATAATCTTTAATTTTACCATGTTTTTCTATATATTTCTTCTATTTTATCAGAAATGTTTTCCATGCACATCTCTGATTTTATCACAAAATGTTTTCAATTCCAGCTTCAATTAATTAAGAAATGGTTCTTATATCTACCATTATATCTGTAAATTTTCCATGAAATTGTCTATTTTAACGTGATTGTCTATATATTTCTTGAATTTTATTGGAAATATATTCCATGTAAATCTTCAATTTTACCTGAAAATGTTTATAATTCCACTTTCAACCAACTTAGAAATATTTTTATGCCTACCATTTTATCTGTATAATTTTCTTGAAGCTCTTCATAAAGCCTCACTGTCTATGAATGAGGAGCAAGAGGGTCACTGATGTCATAGAGGAGGAAGACTAGCCAACTATTAGGGGAGTGACTAGAAGAAGGCTCAAGGATTCAAAGACCTCTAGATCAGATCAAATATGCCATGTGCTTAGCCTACTTCTGTACAGAATTAATGAAGGCTCAGTCAGCTACCTTTTGACCAATCGAGAATTATGCAAGCAACTAGACACAGCCTTTAATTAAAAGCAACATATCCATAAATGCTTTGCAAAGAGGAGGGGACTTAAGAGAAATGAGGCAGAAGTGAAAATTCATAGATTAAGGTGGAAGAAAAACATTTTTCCAAATGAACATGAAACATGGTCAGACCCTCTTTATACATATTTATAACTTCTGTCAGTATATGTATTTATTCCAATAGGCTTTGGTTAATTTTTAAATACAAAACTCGATTCTACCTTCACAAAACACTTTAAAGTTTCCCCACAGCACATTTTCTGACTTTTTTTTTTTTTGGTCATTTAAAGATGGATTTAAATTTTGGAAACAATCACTTTGCCTTAATGGAAAGTTTATTGACTTTGGAATTAAACAATCCTGAGTGTAAATTTCCACTGAGAAGCTTACTGGAATGACAACCAAAACCCAAGGATTAGCCCCATGATACCTGTCTCCACCTTGAGAGCAGCTGCATACAGCGTGGTTCAGGGATTTAACAGACATAATACATTTTATCTATTTTTTTTTCTGAAAAACTAAATTACATGGTTGATAAAATTGAACAATGCAATTTGGCAAGCAAATGTAAGAGGCCTGCTTTGGGCTGTAACATATAATTGCCTCTGGAGCCATGCCAGAAGAATTCCCAGTATTCTGCATGATGGGAGCCAGCAGTAACGGGGATTAGCAGCAGCGGACGGAATGCTCGTTTCCAATAACATCTGTTTTTTATGGGTTTTGGGGTGCTAGATATGTGTTTCAAAAATAGCCTCTGTATTTTATAGTTGCTTCAAAATGTCAGATGCAGGTTGTGACAGATGAAACCCTGTAGACCTATCTCTGAGGAACTGATGGCCTTCAAGAACGGGTACAACCTGGCTGGCAAGATATTTCCTTGACTAGCAGACAGACTCCCAGTCTACCAGTACAGTTCTTCCCCTAGGCTACAAGGCTTTCTCTATTTCTAATTCTCCTTCTCAGGGTCTCACACAGATCTGTCCACTTGAGAAAGCATCAATCAGCTAAGGAGACCTGAGGCCACCCCACTGTAATCACTGGACAGACTCTCTTGTTCCTGGTTTCCTAAGTGACATGAAGCTTTTTTTTTTTCTAAGTGACAAGTCTGCTTCTTGAGTTGCAGAACTGTGTCCCCAAGCCGGTGCAATAACCCAGACACATACCGGGAATAAGAAAGGTTGTCAGGAAAGTGAGTGACTCAACCCCTTCTGCAGAAAGTAGGTAGTAACAATAAATTCATTAGTGGCCATCAAAACAAGCAATTTAAAAGCAGCAATCAGCTTCTATCTTCATGATGGTGAGCACACCGCAACACATTGAAGCTGACTTTCAGAGGTTAAAAACACACGAGTCAAAAGTACAGAGGAAAGAATAGGAAAGATCTATTGTAATAAGACATGGTTCACCTATTACATAATAGTTCAGTGTGTTAATTTTTAATCCAGTTTTCCATTCATGTAAGTGTTTAGTATTTTTTTTTAATTTCACAGACATGAAAACTGATGTATAGAAAGGTCTAGTGAAATTCAAACTGGAAAACGGTCCTGCTAAGACAGAATGCTCTGGGGGGCCAAGCGATGAATTTTGTTCCACTTTGTGCTTTCCCTTGTCACTGATGCAGCCACATAGACACAGCTGATGCTGCTGTTGCACAAGAAGCATCCTGGCAACCATGATAGTCCCTAATAAATTACTATCCATCACTACGTGCTTACTGTACCATGGAAAGTAGGATATACTTTAAAGTTACTCCACCCAACCCTGAAAATGGTGCGTGAAGTTTTTGATTCTTCCTCTCATGTTAGGGCTGAAACGTGGACATGACAGGCCAGATTCACCCCTGGATTCTTTCACTGTGGGGTTCCATCCAGATGCATCTCCAATCACGCTCTTCACCCACATGCTCAGGGAACTTGTTGGCACACCAGGCAGGGTTCCCATCCTTTCTCTGAGCCACTCCTTTAGGTTTCTACTTCCCATAATTCCTACTTGTGAGAACTGAGGTGGGCATGAAAGAGCAGGCACATATATACAGACCTGAGGTTTCCTTCCCACAGCAGGCAATCTTTTTCTTCTCTTTCTCCACTAAGTATCAAATATTTTTTTCTCCTTTTATTTCACCTTGCTTGCTACATACCTGTCTGAGGGATCCATGGGCTTAATAAAATAACCAAGAACAATGAGAGAAACAAAACCAAGACAAAAATGAAGTTGTACAAAGCAAAGAAACACTGACTTTGACGAATTTCTTAAGCCCTTTGTCTTCTCATAGACATTAGCACTCTATACTTCTTCATGGCATATGTTACCTTTAGCTTGCCCAAGCGATCATCATATCCTCAGGGCATCCAGGTGTTTTTCATGTCTCTGACATCATATAAACCTAAGTTCATGGTTGCCCTGTGTATTTTCCTTTTACTCCCTCCCCTTCAAGGGAAAGCAACATCCTGTAAATCAGTCAGACAATGAACTGTGCCTTCCTTGAGTGCTCCACATATTCAGAGCCTAGAACTTTTGAGAGTCTCATATAGTTTCGAAATGACCCAGCCAAAAGCCAAATAGCACTCTGGCAGACAGAGACTCAGAGCACCATTTTTCTGGTAAGTATCTCACCATTTCATCTAAGAACTATGAGGACTGGCCCTTGGCAAGTACTTCACTGAGAGGAACTACTCGAATGGCCTGTGCTTGTCTATAGCATTCACTAGGGCACCTTCAGAGGCTGCACTAGCTGAAACCATCAGCTCCTTACTTGGGTGTCACAAAGTAACTCACAGCGAGATTCAGGCTTCACATCTCTGCTTTCATTTTATGTCTGTTCTTTGGGGATATATGGGAAAGGGCACATGAGGTTTAGGGCATGGTCTTGGTGCTATTTTCCCCCCTGCCAAATAGGTGATGTTAAAAGTATGAACTAATCTGTTATTCTCTTAAAGTTTCTGCCTTTTGGAAACACATTATCTCTGAAGTAACAATAATATAAGCAGAGACTGAATTCCCATGAAATACATCTTAACAAGACACAAAAAGGTAATTCTGTCCAGAAAACAGAAGACACAATGCTTTCCAACTCATTTCATAAGGACAGCATTTCTCTGATCTCTAGGTTGAAGGCCCCATTAGATTAATATTTTTTCTTAAAGAGTATTCTGGTGATAGAGATGGGCATGCCCTTTCCCTCATTCACCCTCTGCCCTCCAAACAACCACATAGTGCATGGAAAGATTCACCCCCTTGAACTCATGAGAGAATTCTCACTGAAATAAATTCAGCTACCAACAAAAAAGGCCAGGAGAAACAGAAACAGTACCAGTACCAATAAAACCTGTTAATCTTCAACTTAAAAGGGCAAGAGAATATGGGGACAACATAAACCTCTTGTGGCTGCAGACCACAGGTCAACAGCACTGAATCACCCTCTAGCCAGCTGTAAAGGACACGCCTTCACGTTTCCCCTTGAGAAGTCATGGATGCTCTCACAATGTTGCCTGCCTGTTTCCTGCAGAGCTTCGGGGGCCCATCAATCACACTAGCACCTGTTCCATTGTGTATTCCTCAGAACAATTCCAATTCCAATTTCTTTTGCATAAATTAAAACTACAGCCGATTTATTTTCTCCCCAAATCTGGAAGTCTCAAAGAACTCTAAATACAGAAAATTTTAACGTTTTAAGATACCAAGAGACATCGATTGTGCTATCATACAGAACAAATTCTTCTAACAACTTGTCTTAGTAACTGTCTGAGTTATCTGTAAGGAATTATGAATGATGAGCTGATTCTACTTCTGTTATGCCCAACTTGAAACGGCTGCTAACCTACCCAGGCCATAAGACAGAAGTTTCCCATGCGTTTGGCTTATATTTAGATATTTTCCATAACCAATCCCTATTTTCTGAGTTAGCCAGGTGCTTCTATTGGAACTCAAATTATTCTGGCCTTTAGAAAGTCTGTTTGTGAGCTTTCTGATTTTCATTTACTGACTGAATATGCCTTATTAAAAGTCCTTGTGACAAGTAGTTTAGATTTCAAGTTCCTTTTTAAATTTTGAAATATTTTCATATCATAATAAACTATCAACTAAAAGGCCAAATTCTAAACACACAGTTTGTATTGCATAAAACATTCATATTGTGAATTCTTAAACAAGTATACTGAAAGAAATAGTAATACTTTACCAATAATTCACTCAGCCCATTCTCAGACTAACTTCTCCCCTTGTAGCAACAATTCCAACCTCCAAGCAATTTCAGATTTTACAGAAATGTGGATTTCGGTTTTCTGGATGAGCGGGACTCAACCTTGTCTGGTTGTGTTTCATTTCTTTGCCATTGCTGTTCATTTGTTTCCATTTGGCATATGGTAAATGTTTAACCACATACCCAAGTGTTCAGTCCTGCTCCTCTTCCATGAGCACATAGGCCACTTTTTTTTTTATTGTATATATTCTGTATTTACAATTCATTTCCCTTTTTCTGGTTCCCCACCCCCAAAGGTCCCACATGTCCTTTTCCCTCCCCCTGCTCCCTCATCCACCCCCTCCCACCTTACTATTCTTGTACTCTACCACAATGATGTTTTGGTCCATTCTAGCACCAGTGTCCACTCCTTTCTTCTTGTGAGACATCACTTGATATGTGATTTGTGTCTTTGGTGTTCCAAGCTTCTAGGCTAATATCCACTTATCAGTGACTGTATACCATGGGTATTCTTTTGAGACTGGGTCACCTCACTTAGTATGACGTTCTCCAGCTCCATCCATTTCTCTAAGAATTTCATGAATTCATTGTTTCTAATGGCTGAATAGTACTCCATTGTATATATATACCACATTTTTTGTATCCATTCCTCTGTTGAGGGACATCTGGGTTCTATCCAGCTTCTGGCTATTATATATAAGGCTGCTATGAACATAATGGAGTATGTATTCTTATTGCATGCTGGTGAATCTTCTGGGTATATTCCCAGGAGTGGTATGGCTGGGTCCTCTGGAAGTATCACGTCCAGTTTCTGAGGAACCGCACATAGGCCACTTTTATTCAGGTCACGGATACCTGAATTCTCTCAATCCTGACCTCTACAGCTGCAAACTATGAACCTCTGCACTCAGGAATAAGGTTACACTCAACCTTGCCCTATGCTTTGTATCATAAGAACATGTCTCCCATGATCCTCTCCCTAAGACCTATCAAGACCCAATGAAGACTTACTATTAGCTCATGAATTCTGAGTTCTCTGGACCTCCCTTTTATTTTAGTTCAAGAGCTCAAAAACACACTGTATCCTGGGTGGAAATGTTGGATAATGTTTCCTTGAATGCTTCTTTGCAATGTAAGCAAGAGACAGACACCCTAGGCCTCTATGACCCTTTACTGTTTAATACATTCCAACACAAACTAAAGTCCAGCAAACAGTGCTGTGAGGTAAGTCCAGGGTAGGT
Organism: Apodemus agrarius; assembly: GCA_964023405.1. Lineage (NCBI taxonomy): Eukaryota > Metazoa > Chordata > Mammalia > Rodentia > Muridae > Apodemus > Apodemus agrarius. The sequence continues at coordinate 79,119,759 of OZ030015.1, forward strand.
GGAAGAGGCTGTGCTCCTGCATTCTGCACCAGGGAGTGGTTGAAAGGGTGATGGCGCAATAGTGCCCTCTAGTGACAAGAAAACTGTGTCCCACCGGCTGTGATGTACATTCTGTGCCCCTTTATCTTCTTTTCATTTTGTTTTCTGTTTATCTATATTCATTTTCTTATGAGAGGATTTGCATTATACGAAGTTAAGAGTTTTGGGTAACATTCCCATAAGTGCATTATAACAATTTTAATCATTCACTCATGTATTACTCTTCTGTTTTCTTCCCCCTTTCCTTCCCACATTCCAAAAACACCACCTACCCCATATCTTTTGGAGTTTTTGTTATTGGTGTTGTTCTTTTATTTTTCCTTTGATTGGATAGGTACATGCAACCCATCTTCTTCAGACTGGCTTGTTTCTCTTTACATTATTCTCTGTATTTTCACTCGCTCTCCAGCAAGCATCATATTTTTTTATTTATTCCTAAATAAAATTCCACTCCATATGTCTCATTTTATTTATCCACGTATCTGTCAACAGACACCTCACTGCTGATAACTTAACTGCTTGGAATAATGTAGCCATAAAAACAACTATCTCCATAGCGAGCCCACTCCGCTTCTTTTGGTCTATTTCCATGAGCTACCTGTAGCTGGATCATGAGCATATTTTCATTTTTCTTGTAGTAAATTTAAATTCTGATTTCCGTCATAAATTCACTAATTCCCATCTCACTACCCATGAAGAAGGACCACACCCTTGTCGATATTTATAAGTGTTTGTTTTCCTTAAAATCATCACTCTGAGTGGCATGAAGTAGAATCCCAGTGTCGTCTTGGTTTAAATTTCTCTATGGCTACTGATGTAAAAAGTTTTAAAGTATTTATTGGCCACGTGCATTTTTTCTTAGAATGTATGTTCAGTTCATTTGCCAATGTGTTCATTGGATGATTTAATCTTGGGTGTTTAAAACTTTGGTTCTTGGTATATGCTTAATATTAATCCTCATCCTGTATAATGTTCTCATTGTGCAGTATCTCCTTTCTCTTTTCTAGTTGTTTGTTTCTCTGTGTAGAAACTCTATAAAAGGCAAAATAATGATATGGTGTGACTGTAAACCACAGTATAATATATAAGCCTTGTGATTTTGTGTAATTTTATTTTCCAATGCTTGCTCTTAGTTCTAGACTTAATGGAATCTTATTCAGTAAGTCATTTTCTTCTATTTTAAAAGGTTTTTTTCATAGCCCCAAAGTACAGAATACACATAATACAACCCACAGACCATAAGGTGTTTAAGAAGGAGGGCCCAAGTGAAGATGCTTCAATCCCACTTAGAAGGGGGAAGAAAATAATCACAGGAGTCAGAGGGAGGGAGGGGTCTGGGTGGGAGAGGGAAGGAGGAGGGGAAAGAGGGCAGTGTCAGGTGTGGATGGGAGAACAGGAGATAAGGCCAGAGGGCAGAGAGAATGATTGGAAATATGCAGCTTCTGCAGGTGAGGGTGGGAAACCCTCTAGAAAGTCCCAAAGAACTGGGATATGAGAGACGTCCAGAACTCAGTGGGGGTGACCTTCATTGAAATGTTCAACACTGGGGAGAGGGAACCTCAAGAGGGCACCACCAGTAGACAGACAGGGCCCCAATTAGAGGGACAGGGTTACCAACCAACAGTCAAAATTTCTGACTCAGAATTTTTCCTATCTAAAAGAAATGCAGGAATAAAAATGTAGCAGAGACTGAAGGAAAGGCTGTCCAGTGACTGGTCCAACTTGGGATCCATCTAATGGGTGAACAGCAAACTTTGACACAATTACTGATGCCATGTTGTGCTTACAGATGAGAGCCTAGCAAGGCTCTCCTGAGAGGTTCTACCAGCAGCTGACTGAGACAGATGCAAATACTTACAGCCAACCATTGGATTGAGGCCAGGAACCCCTATTGACGAGTTAATGAAAGGATTGAAGGAGCTGAAGGGATGGACAGCATCATAGGAAGACCAACAGTCTCAACTAACCCAGAGCACGGGGAGCTCCCAGAAACTACGACACTAATTAAAGAGCATTACATGGGCTGGTCTGTGGCCCCCAGGACCTATGTAGCAGAGGATTGTCTTGTTCAGCCTCAGTTGAAGAGGATGTGCTTAATCCTATAAAGACTTGAGGCTCTAAGGAAGGGGAATACCCAAAGGTGGAGGAGCACTCTCTCAGAGGCAAATGGGAGGGAAAATGGGATGAAGAACTCTGGGAAAGGGGAATGGGAGGATGGCAACATCTGGAATATAAACAAACAACATAATTATTTTTTTAAAAAAAATAAGGAAAGAAAGATCAAAGTGAAGAATACCAATATGTCTCCATATCCCACCATTTCCTAGATCTGTTAAAGACCAGTGTCAAACTAAGAATGGCCAACCAAAAATGAGCCCAACTTGAGACCCATCCCATGGGAAAGCACCAATCCCTGACACTATTAATGATATTCTCTTATGCCTGCAGACAGGAGCATGTTGTCCTGTGAGAGGCTTCACCCAGCAGCTGACTCAGACAGATAAAGATACCCAGAGAACAACAGTAGATGGAGTTTGGGGACTCTTATGGAAGAATAGGAGGAAGGATTGCAGGCCCTGTAGGGAACAGGAAGACCAACAGAATCAACTAACCTTGAGGCTCTCAGAGACTAAACCACCAACCAAAGGTCATACATGGGTTGGACCTAGGTGTCCCTGCTCATATGTAGCAGACCTGCAGCTTGACCTTCATGTGTATCCTGAACAACAGGAATGGGGGCTATCCCCAAAGCTGTTGCTTGTAAGTATGGTACGATCTTTAAGCTGGGCTGCCTTGTCTGGCCTCAGTGGGACAGAAAGTACCCAACCTCACAGAGACTTGAAATGCCAAGTTGTGTGGGGGGGACACTCAGGGAGAACACCCACCTAGAGAAGGGGGATAAAGGATTGTGGAAGGGAATGATTAGGAGGGGAGTAGTGAATTGGATGCACAGTGAATACGTTTAAAAATATTGAAGCATTCCCACTAAAATCAGGGACTAGACAAGGCTGCCCTCTCTCTCCATATCTTTTCAATATAGTACTTGAAGTTCTAGCAAGAGCAATTAGACAACATAAGGAAGTCAAAGGGATACAAATTGGAAAGGAAGAAGTGAAACTATCATTATTTGCAGACGATATGATAGTTTACCTAAGCGACCCAAAAAACTCCACCAGAGAACTTCTACAGCTGATAAACAACTTCAGCAAAGTGGCAGGTTATAAAATTAACTCAAGCAAGTCAGTGGCCTTCTTGTACTCAAAGGACAAGCAGGCTGAGAAAGAAATTAGGGAAATAACACCCTTCACAATAGCCACAAACAACATAAAGTATCTTGGCGTAACTCTAACCAAACAAGCGAAAGATCTGTACAACAGGAACTTCAAGTCCTTGAAGAAAGAAATCGAAGAAGACCTCAGAAGATGGAAAAATATTTCTTGCTCCTGGATTGGCAGGATAAATATAGTAAAAATGGCCATCTTGCCAAAAGCAATATACAGATTCAATGCGATCCCCATCAAAATCCCAACTCAATTCTTCATAGATCTAGAAAGAGCAATTCTCAAATTCATCTGGAGCAACAAAAAACCCAGGATAGCTAAAACTACTCTCAATAATAAAAGGACTTCTGGGGGAATCAATATCCCTGACCTCAAGCAGTACTACAGAGCAATTGTGTTAAAAACTGCATGGTATTGGTATAGCAACAGGCAAGCAGATCAATGGAACAGGATTGAAGACCCAGAGGTTAACCCACAGACTTATGGTCACTTGATCTTTGATAAAGGAGCCACAACCATCCGGTGGAATAAAGATAGCCTTTTTAACAAATGGTGCTGGTTCAACTGGAAGTCAACATGCAGAAGAATGCGAATTGATCCAATCTTATCTCTTTGCACTAAGATCAACTCCAAGTGGATCAAGGACCTCCACATAAAACCAGACACACTGAAACTATTAGAAAAGAAACTTGGGAAGACCCTGGAGGACTTGGGCACAGGGGAAAAGTTCCTGAACAGAACACCAATAGCTTATGCTCTAAGATCAAGAATCGACAAATGGGACCTCATAAAATTACAAAGTTTCTGCAAAGCAAAGGACACTGTCAGAAGGACAAAACGGCAACCAACAAAGTGGGAAAAGATCTTCACCAACTCCACATCCGACAGAGGGCTAATAATATCCAATATATACAAAGAAATCAAGAAGTTAGACCGCAAAGAACCAAATAACCCTATCAAAAAATGGGGCACAGAGCTAAACAAAGAATTTTCACCAGAAGAAATTCGGATGGCCGAGAAACACCTTAAAAGATGTTCAACATCATTAGTCATCAGGGAAATGCAAATCAAAACAACCCTGAGATTCCACCTCACACCAGTCAGAATGGCTAAGATTAAAAACTCAAGAGACAACAAGTGCTGGCGAGGATGTGGAGAAAGAGGAACACTCCTCCACTGTTGGTGGGATTGCAAAATGGTAAAACCGCTCTGGAAATCAGTTTGGCAGTTCCTCAGAAAATTGGGCATGTTACTTCCAGAGGACCCTGGCATACCACTCCTGGGCATATACCCAGAGGATTCCCCTGCATGCAATAAGGACACATGCTCCACTATGTTTATAGCAGCCTTGTTTATAATAGCCAGAAATTGGAAGCAGCCCAAATATCCCTCAAAGGAGGAATGGACACAGAAAATGTGGTATATTTATACAATGGAATACTACACAGCAATTAAAAATAATGAATTCATGCAATTTGTAGGTAAATGGTTAGACCTGGAAAATATCATCCTGAGTGAATTAACCCAATCACAAAAGAATGCACCTGAAATGCAATCACTGATAAGTGGATATTAATGAGCCCAGAAGCCCTAAATACTCAAGACACAAATAGCAAGTCAAATGATTCCCAAGAAGAAGAAAGGAGAGGACCCTGGGCCTGTAAAGATTGCTTCCAGTTTAGTAAAGAAACCGAGGGGGGAGGGGGAATTATTGGGGAACAGATGGGGGGGAGAGGAACTATGGGAACTATGGTGGGTGGGAACTTGGAAAGGGGAAAGCCTTTGGAATGTAAACATAGAATATAGAAAATAAAATTAAAAAAAAAAGAAAGAAAAAAAATATTAATGAAAAAGAAAATAGATTAGTTTTTCATACAGTATATCCTGGTTGCGGTTTCCCATCCCGCTCTTTCCCCCAGTTCCACCTTTTCTCCCCTCCCATCCAGATATACTTCTTTTCTGTCTCTCATTAGAAAGGAACAGGCTTCTAAAATATAACAACAGATCATAACGAATTCAATTATAAGATAAAACAAAAATCCTCCCATCAAAGTTGGACAAGGTAACTCAACAGAAGGAGAAGAGATCAAGAGAGGGCACAAGAATCAGAGACCCACTCATTCACCCACTCAGAAGTCCATAAAATTAATAAACTGAAAGCTATGATATATACATGAATGACTTCATGCAAACCCGCGCATGCCCTGTGCTTGCTACCTCAGTCCCTGTGAGTTCATATGAGCCCAGCTCATGTTGATTTTAGAGAGCCTTGTTCTCCATTCCCTGGGGCTCTTTCTGCCTTTTCTTTCTTTCTTTTTTTTTCTTTATTTTATTTTATTTTATTTTTTTATTTATTTTCTATATATTTGTTTACATTCCGAAGGCTTTTCCCTTTCCCAGTTTCCCCTTCATCCTGTGTCCCAGAAGTCCTCTTCCCCCACCCCCACCCCCGCCTCCCGCCTATTCCCCCATCACCCCCCCCTGCCTTTTTTCTGTTCTGGTACTCTCCTAAAAAACTGGATCCAGTCTTTTCAGGACCAGGGTCTTTCCTTCCTTCTTCTTGGGAATCTTTTCATTTTCCAATTATGCCTTGAGTATTCAGAGCTTCTGGGCTCATTAATATCCACTTATCAGTGATTGCATTTCATGTGTATTCTTTTGTGATTGGGTTAACTCACTTAGGATGATATTTTCCAGATCCAACCATTTGCCTACAAATTGCATGAATTCATTATTTTTAATTGCTGAGTAGTATTCCATTGTATAAATATACCACATTTTCTGTATCCATTCCTCCTTTGAGGGACATCTGGGCTCCATCCAACTTCTGGCTATTACAAATAAGGCTGCTATGAACATAGTGGAGCATGTGTCTTTATTGTATGCAGGGGAATCCTCTGGGTATATGCCCAGGAGTGGTATAACAGGGTCCTCTGGAAGTGTCATGCCCAATTTTCTGAGGAACTGCCAGACTGATTTCCAGAGCAGTTGTACCATCTTGCAATCCCACCAACAGTGTAGGAGTGTTGTGCGTTTTCTTATGCAGAGTTACCTGAGCTGTTAGGGAAGAGATTTGATGGAGTTACAAAGAGTCTTATAGCTACCAAATTGGAAATCAAACCCAAGTCCTCTTGAAAAACCCCCCCAGAAAGCTATTTTCCATGCCTACATTTTGATTTGGTTCATCTATGTTTTTCCATCGTAGTTTCAAATTTCCAAACATATATTAAGATCTTGGTCAATTTAGAGTTTATTTTTATACAAAGTGTACTGGCTGGTTTTGTGTGTCAACTTGACACAGGCTGGAGTTAGCACAGAGAAAGGAGATTCGGTTGAGAAAATGTCTCCATGAGATACAGCTGTAAGGCATTTTCTCAATTAGTGATCAAGCAGGAAGGGCCTCTTGTGGGTGGTGCCATCCCTGGGCTGGCAGTCTTGGGTTCTATAAGAAAGCAAGCTGAGCAAGCCGGGGAAAGCAAGCCAGTAAGAAACATTCCTCCATGGCCTCTGCATCAGCTATCCTGATATGCTTGAGTTCCAGTCCTGACCTCCTTTGGTGATAAACAGCAATTTGAAATGTAAGCTGAATAAACCCTTTCCCCCAAATTGCTTCTTGGTCATGATGTTTGTGCAGGAATAGAAACCCCGACTAAGATACAAGGTATGAGGTAAGGATCTCGATTATCTTCTATATTTGATGCCCAGCATTAGTTTGTACTGCAGCAGGTTTTGCTAATATGTAAGTTATATTTGCTACCTTTGTTTATAATTCGATGGGCTTATTTCTCTTACTTCTAGATCTTTTTATCATTCCATTATTCTATTTATCTATTTTGTGTTCATTCCATGTTTGAACCATCATTGTGGCTGTACACTATAGTTAAAAGTAAAGTGCTGGGTTACTTCCAACTTGGCCCTTCTTGCTTAATTTCTTTACTATCTTGTTTGTGTTTCAACAGAATGGTATGATTCTATGAGCAATATCACTGGAATTTGGTGGGAATTATATGAAGTCTTAGATCATTTTTAGAAATGTTGCCACACTAAAAGTATCCAAGAACTTAAGTCATCTGATCTCTAGTATCTTCTATAGAACCTCCTTTTTGCTTCTTTAACAGCTTTTCTTATAAAGTCTTTTAACACTTCTTGGCATCAGACATCAATGGGAGAAGAAGCCCTTGGTCCTATGAAGGCTCAGGCCCCAGTGTAGGGGAATACCGGGGCAGAGAGGCAGGAGTGGGTAGGTGGGTGGAGGAGAACCCTCATAGAATCAGGATGAGGGGGCATGGGGTAGGGGGGGTTTCTGAAGGAGAAAACAGGAAAGGGGATAACATTTGAAATGTAAATAAATAAAATATCCAATAAAAAGCCTTTTAACATTTTTTATTACATTTTTGTTTAGGTATTTTGAACATAAAGGGAATGGAAACTTTTTCTGACTGATTCTTAAGAAAGTTGACTGGCCTAACTTGAGACCCACCCTATGGGAAAGAGATAACCTCAACACTATTAATGATACTCTGCTATGCTTATAGACAGGAGCCTACCACAATTGTCATCTGAGAGATTTCACAGTGATTGATGGATACAGAAGCAGAGACCCACAGCCAAACATTAGGCAGAGCTCAGGGAGTCTTGTAGCAGAGACGATGTGGGAGGAATTGAGGGAGTCAGGGGTAAAGGACACCACAAGAAGACATAAAGAACTAATTAACCTGGGCCACTGGGGGCTCAAAGAGACTGAACCACCAGCCAAGTGGCATCCAAGGGCTGGACCTAGATACCTTACCCATATGTAACATGTGCAGCTTGGGCTCCATGTGGGTCCCCCAACAATAGGAGCAGACGCCGTCTCTGACTTGGAGTCTGTTGCCTAACTTTGGATCCCTTTCACCTGGTTTGTCATCTCTGGCATCAGTGTGAGAGAATGCACTTAGTCCTGATGAAAACTTGATGTTGCCAGGGCAGGTTGGTACCCAGAGTAGGTACCTCCCCTTCTGGGAGGGGAAAACAAGAGAAGGTTAAAAGGGAGGGACTGAGAGGAGAGGAGGAAGGGGACTTTGACTGGGATGTAATGTGAATAATAAATTAATTAATTAATTAATGAAAATCTCCATTGTTGGTATACTTAAAAGATGCTTGTTTTTATATGTTTTTCTTTTTTTCTATCCTGTTATAGCTGAAAATGTGTAAAAATCTAAGTGTTTAGGCTAAGCCTCTCAGGTAGATCACATAATCTGAAAACAGGAGAGAAAGAAGTTAAAGGGGTCCTAACAGGAATGGTCTCCTTTCCCACTCCTTAATAAAATAGAAAAAAGTGCAATAACCTGATGCCTGGAGCATGTGTATCCGGTCAAGGGCACGTGCTCCCTTAACGACCCAAATATCTGTGCTTTTCCGAGCTCATCAAATCTCCATCTCCTTTGCAATGGCCCCTGGCTGTCTTTTATTAAACAGCTTTATTGAGATACAATTTACATGTATAAATTTCTCTTATTTTATTTAAACAAGTCAGTACATTCAGTACATTTACAGAAGTCTACAAACATCGACCCAGTCGGTCTTAAGAAAGGTTTCTTCAAGCGATGGCTCAGTCGTTAAGAGCACATGCCATTTTTGCAGAAGACCTGAGTTCAATTCCCAGCACCTACATCTGGCAGCTCACAACTGCCTATGGTTCCAGCTTCTGTTTATCCTCCTCACTCATAGGGAAACATACATGTGTATTCAAAGATCAATGATAAAATATTTTTTTAAAAGAAAAATATCTTCACCCCAAAAGGAAACTTTGTTCCTATCTGAATATTCATTTTCATACCCAATCGCTCTCCTCAGCATCCACCCACCTACTTCTCTTCCCCAGATCTTTCATGTCCGAGGAAATACAGAGAGCATGGCCTTGCATGCCCGGCCTTCTCTCACTTGGCGAAATGCTTTGAAGGGTCACATATCCTGCACTATGCATCACTAGCTCATTCTGTCCCCACCAAGGAGTACATTTTGATACTTTCTGTATGAGCTTTTAAATTTTTATTAGACTATTTCAATTGTACATAATAATGTATATATATATATATATGTATACATATCTGATTATTTTGTGTTTACACCCTCTGTTACTCTCATCTCTTTCTTTCCAATAATCCTCCTCCTACTTCCATGACATTTTTTTTGAATCCCAATAAGTTCTATTATGGTTGCTTACATGACCTTGCCTAAGGCCTTATTTACAGGGGCACAAGAAACTGGTCTCATTTCTGTTGCTGTTATAAAATCGCCTGACAAAAGGTTACTAAAAGGAGAAATGACTCCTCAGAGGGACGAGGAGATATGGACTAGTGGTAGCTAATCACTTTACATCCAAGAACCTTGTAAAATAGATATGTGTATCCCAGAATCAACTTGGTTTGTCTACCCTAACCATTTTAGGGTCCCAAACCAGGGAATGCTGTTGCCCACTTTCAAGCATTAGTTTGTCAGTATAAATTAAGGCAATCAAGACAATCCCCCAAAAATAAGCCCATAGGACAAGCTAGTCTCTATAAACCCTCAGGAAAACTCTCGCCTGAGGTGATTTTAACTTGTGTCAAGTTATCAGTTCAATCTTACCAGCACTGCAACTTACCACTGTCTGTACCTCAGAAGAAAATGTGCTTGTCTCCCCCAGCAATCACTGACTGCAGACATATCTTTAGTTGGGTATAAAACTTCATAAGTTCTTCCCTGCTTGCAACTGTTAGCTGTCTACTTTATGGTCAGACAGCCTTATATGCATATGACACACTATCTTGTTCATTCGTCCGTTCTCTGATACTCTTTCTATATAACAATATTTATGAGCTCAGGTCCCAGTACCGCCAACATCTATTTTAAGTGGATTTTAAAGGTGATTCTGAAAAAGCTCCAAGACTAGATGTATGTATGGAGACTTGTGAATATGAATGCTGTTCTTCTGTGAGAAAGTTGTAAGCATATTAAGGCTTCCCGGGCTCAGCTTTATCTGAGGTTGTGTTGCCTCTTGGCCTCTGAGACATCTCTGTTAACTGAAAACAGGGCCTGAATTTCAAGAAGGCAGAATTTGGAAAAGCCTAGTAAAATCTCCAGACTTGTATTTCATCTGGACACTTCTTCTTCATCGCCTTTTGAGGACCGCTCTTAGGCCTGCATCATTAGATATTTGAGAATTCTGAAATGGAGTTATTGCACCATGTCTATGCGTAAACAGTATTCTGCCTAGAAAAGCTTCCATCATTTCCAAGAACAACTTCCCAGTCAAGCTACTTGAAATGTATACCATAAAAGTTGAGAGGCCTAAATAAGCCACCCTTCACCATATTTTGTAAGAAAATAATTATTCAAGGCTTAAAACCAGATAATGGTCCTTTCTTGGTATAGATACAGCTTCAGTTTGAACTTAAAGCTAAAATACTAATAATCCATGCATGTTTATTTCCAGTGCTGAGAGTTGATAATGTTAAAAGAATGAAGAGGGCTCAATAAGAGAATGTCTGAGCGATCTGTGGTATTAAAAGCAGAAAAGGGTCCACACTAAACAAGGATGTATACAGAACCAACAATCGGTTGGTTCTATAACCAGCTAAAGAGCCACAGTGGTGATGTAATGTGATGTTCTTGTCGAGCCTAACAGTCTGTTCAGTTGCTTTCACAGAAAGTGTGGAGAAAAAGTCTGTCTCTGTCATCTTGTTAGAACTGCTGAAACAGGAGATTGATGGATACATTTGCAGGTAGGCAAGAGACTGGGATCTGAGACATCAGGTTTTATTCTTAGGTCAGACAAGACTGGGATAGATGACATGGCTAACCCCTTCGCTGTATCTCAATGAATAACTTGGGGACAATAATGAAAAACTGCAGGGTAACCAAGTGGTTCGGATTTTTCTTCTTAAGGCAATGGCTGAGACTAAAACTCTAATAGCAATCAAAAGATGGTCTCCAGAGGGTGAATCCCCCTTCCTTTAGTGTTGTTGAGTAATAGCAAGCTGTCTTCAGAAGGTTGAGAGCTGATGAATTGCAGAGCTTGCCTTTATATTGCCGTACAATATAACTTTTCAAAAGCATTTGGGACACACCCCCCACCCAAAATTGACACACATAGTGAGCAAGCTTAAAAAATGACAAAGGATCAAAAATAAACTCTAAAGTAATGCCTGGAAGCAGAGCAGCTGCAACCCTAATGTAATACCCCAGGAACAGTAGGTTTCTACCACGATCCGGTTTTGCAAGTCTGCACAAAAATCTTATCAGTACTTTTATCTCTATAACCAGCAATCACCACAGCCAAAGGTTTGGGAGGGTCAGTCTGCACTGTTACATGGTGACTCCCTCACTCTAATATAACTAAATAAAGAATAATGGCAAATCTCTTTTTTTTCTAGCTAATCTTTGTGTTTCACATCATGCATCCCAGACCCACATGTCTCTCTGCCCCCTCATATCTGCTTTTTAACCCTTGCAACCTCCCATCCCCCTAAACACACACACACACACACACACACACACACACACATACACACACCCTACCACCACTACCACTACCACCACCATCACCATCACCATCACCACCACCAACAACAACAACAACAGCATAGAAAACATCTCATCATGGAAGCTGCAGTGTGTCACAGTGCATGCCACAGTCTATCTCTCTGTTCACACATCTTCACTTGTAAATGTTCATTGCGCTGAGTCATTTGACTGGTGCAAGATCTCTGGCTTCTGTGACTCTATTAACACTGGATCCTCATTGAGACTCCTCTCAGTTTTTCTGGTGTTGCCCTGTGTCCTGGAGATCCTGCAGTTTACTGTCAGGAGGGATTGACCCTTTCATGTGTCCCAACCATTTGCAGATGATTCGGATGGGGTGGGCTAATTCAGAGTCCAGAATCTGAGCCTGGGTGGTTGTCTGAACTGGCCAGCTCACCAGCTCTCTTTTATCCACACCACCAGGGTGAGTTCTCCAGCACTGCTTTTGCTAGAATACCCAATGCTGCCATCAGCAGGAAGGAAGGGCAGCTCTCCTGCTCTCTTACCCTAGGAGCCAGCTCGCCCATACCCATGCCTCCAGAACCAGCTGCACTGTGCTCCCCGAAGTGCCAGGCCCACTCTCCCAAGTGCTGCAGCTTATGAGAGGCCAGGCCAGCTCTCTTGGTCTCAGACCTCCGAGGCTGGTGCACCTGTGCCATCAGGACCACCTCCCCTGTGTTTCCCAGGCAGATGTGTAGGACCCACTCTTTGAGGGCTACAGATAGCGAGGAGGCAGGGATAGCTCTCTAACTCTATGACCCCAAAGCCAGACCTCCTGGTTACTGCAGGTGGCAAGAGAGGGAGGCAGTTATACCATATGGGTGGTGGGTCCAGCTCTCTGGTGCTCTTGACCCCAGTGCTGGATCATCTGTGGCCCGTATACCAGGAACACTCTACTGTGAGGCTCAGAGGAGGTGTAGGGTCCACTCTCCTGAGTGCTGCAAGCACTTAGGGGCAGGGCAGCTCACCAGCTCATATGACCTGAGGGCCAAGTCTCCTGGCATCCACAGGTAATAAGGGTGGAAGGAATCAACCCTACATCCATACCACCTCATCTCATGGCAGATGAGTGGTGGAGCCAGCTTTCCCACACTCTTGTCCTCTGGGCTCACTTACCTGTGCCCCGGCCATCAGAGTCGGCCTTCTCTGCCCACTGCTGCAGCTGGTGAGAGGCACTTGAACTTCTGACCCTGTGACAGGTTTTCCCAACTGCCAGAGGTGACAAGGGGAGGAGTGGAGCATGCATCACCACTGTGCCTGTGCCACCTCATGGCAGATGAATGCCAGGGTCAGCTCTCCTATGCTCATGCCCTCTGGGTAGCTCACACACACATTTGCCACCAGGCCAGCTCCACTGTGATGCTTGGACTAGGCACAGGGCCCACTATCCTGATGCTGCCACTAGTGAGAGATGGGACCAGCTCTCCAGAGCACTGCATCCAGTGGGGGCTAGAGACAGTTATGCTCTGTCCCTGGATATCCACGTGGCCCCTGGTGGCTGCCCCGACCAGGGACATCCCCATGTTCTTTAGTAGTGATTCGAGCCAGACATGGACACTGAGCCCCACTGCTGCAAAGCCGTGGTCTCAGACATGGCTCTTTAGTGGCAGCTCGGGCTGGGACCACACTGTGGCCCCATGTGGCACAGCTGACCACTCAGAAGAGGGCACTCCTCTCCACCCTTGAGTCTCCAGGATCTTCCTCCTCCCTTGCTATGCTGCCTGGATTTGTAAGCTTTATTCATAAGAGTTGTGTTGTATACGGTGCTCTCTGTGTTGTACACGACGCTCCCTTCATCTGAGCTAGTGTGGATCTCTGTAGGTCTGAATAGGACACCACTCGTGCATAAATTAAGGTCAACAGCTAACAAATGCATCCTCATAAAACCCTCTTAAACCGTAAAAGCTTCTCTACATCCAAGGAAATAGTCAGGTGAAGAGGAAGCATTTTGCCAGCTATACATATGATACAGGATTAATATCTAACATATATAATGAATTCAAACAATAAAGATTCTGAAACACAAACAACTCAATTAAAATGGGCAATGGATCTGAATAGAGAATTCTTAGAAGGAGAAATAGGACCCTGGCATACCACTCCTGGGCATATACCCAGAGGATTCCCCTGCATGCAATAAGGACACATGCTCCACTATGTTTATAGCAGCCTTGTTTATAATAGCCAGAAATTGGAAGGAGCCCAAATATCCCTCAAAGGAGGAATGGATACAGAAAATGTGGTATATTTATACAATGGAATACTACTCAGCAATTAAAAATAATGAATTCATGCAATTTGTAGGTAAATGGTTAGACCTGGAAAATATCATCCTGAGTGAATTAACCCAATCACAAAAAGAATGCACATGAAATGCAATCACTGATAAGTGGATATTAATGAGCCCAGAAGCCCTAAATACTCAAGACACAAATAGCAAGTCAAATGATTCCCAAGAAGAAAGGAGAGGACCCTGGGCCTGTAAAGATTGCATCCAGTTTAGTAAAGAAACCGAGGGGGGAGGGGGAATGATTGGGGAATAGTTGGGGGGGAGAGGAACTATGGGAACTATGGTGAGTGGGAACTGGGAAAGGGGAAAGCCTTTGGAATGTAAACATAGAATATAGAAAATAAAAGAAAAGAAAAGAAAAGAAAAAAATGGCTGAGGAATATTTTCAAAAGTGTTCAGCTTCTGATGGACATCCATCGGAGCCCTGCCTTTAGTGGAGAGAAACGGAGAAGGAGTGGTTGGGGGGTCAGGGAGGTGGTACTAAGAGGAGAGGAGAAACTGCAGTCGGGATGCAAAAATACATAAATGAATATATAAATAAATTAATAAATAAATAATTTTTAAAAGATGGTCAGCTTCTTTAGCAAATAGGGAAATGAGAATTAAGAGCCCCACTCTCAATTCCCATGAATATATGGTAATTTATGTGAACCTGTCTCCATGAAGGATAGTGTTAAATACGAGAGACATCTTCATTGAGCAAAGCTTGGCAGCAAAGGCCCAGAATCTGCTCCATGACTAGCTCAGTGGCTTAGCTAGATTTATGATCTTGATAAAAAAGAGTGATTTCACCCAATGATCACAAGTTCATTAAAAATGAAACCAAAACCAATTCCCTACGGCTGACTGTGCCTGCTTCCTTTAATCTCCCTCTATTGGGCATTGGTCCTCAGCAGAGGGGACTTGGCATTGAGTTTCTCATACACTCCATAGGTGGGAAGAGCCATGTATGCCCTCACGCCATTGGGTGGAGGCTGGGAAAAGGTGCCCTTCTGTGCACTTAACTCAGTCTTTGTTCCAAATGAGCAAAACCAGTTCCTTCCCTTGCTTGAATTTCCTAATGTCAGAGTCCATTAGAGCTTTTCTTTCCACGGTTATCCTGATTTTATTTTTTTTTTTTTAGAACTACAGCCAATTTGCCTGTTGCAGCTTTAAATCTCTTCTGATGTGGGGTGGGGGGAGACACAAAACTAATTACCTTGTATCTTTCTCATTTTCTCCCCAACTCTCTGTTAAATACGCCTTTTCATTGTTTATCTTGTCCTTAATAAATCACAACTATTTTATTTTAAATGCTCCGTGCTTGCATGGAACCGGCATTTATTTCCTTGTTCTGAGCATTTTCACAGATAATCATTCTTCGTTTGCATTGTGCTGAGCTTCAAGAATCCAAGCTGAAATGCCACTGAAAAGCAAACAACTGGGATGAATCTATCAGAAATCCATTCCTCGTTGCATAGAAATCTATCAGAACCTTTCCTAAAATCAGACTTAGAAGTCCTGGAGAGGGTGGGAGTGCTGCGGGCATCTTAATGGAGATGCCCTTGAAAGGAAGAGGATGACAAACATCGCGTATCCCAGTATTCCTTATGAAGATCACAGCGCCCATACACATGAGAGTTCCTTACTCCTTTTCAAAAATCTAACCCTTTCTGAGGAGAGGGACCTGGAGCAGATGTCTCAGCTTTTCAGTATGTGGAAATGTTTTCCAACAGAGGGCAAGTTCAAGAAAATCTTTTCAAAATTTACAAAGATCTCGGTATGAACATAGGAGTGATTGATTAATGATTTGGAGCTCAGAGGACTCAGAAAGCAGTGTTTATCTCCCTTCTGTGAGTAAGTGGAGAGCCATCGCATACAAGAACACTCACTCATGCGTACTTCATTAGCAGAAAATATTAGTGGGAGTTCTGTGAGTGTGGGGTGAGGATAAAGCTAACGAACGGTAGGAAAAGAAAGCAAATATCTAGGGTGGGAAGGAAAATTAAAGTTTAATTATCAGACGTTTTCTTAGAGTTAATTTCCCTTGCCTTTGTTTCAGTGTGCAAGTTCTCCATGAGAGGGAAGATTTATGGGTATCTTATTTTAATTAGCAGTCTGGAGGTAAATGTTCTGTGGAAAGTTGAGTACACATCCCCACTTTGAAGGGTTGCATGGAAAACACAATTTGAAATGTGTCACACAAACTTATTAATGCCATATGTTACGTTTTACTTGTTTTTCTTCATAAAAACTCTTATATGCAGCCAGATGCAGGTTAAAAATTAAGTTATCCAAAGTCAAGCTTTGTCACACCTACCATTTTCATTAGCCCGCTTCTCAGGGCCCTTGGGGATTGGGCAACAGAGATCTCGCAATGACACGAGGTCACACATATTTGTAAAATATTTTAAGTGAAATGCATATGTTGTGATTTTTAATTTTCTTCAAATACAACCAGCTTTCATTCACACTTTGCTTTTCATAAACTCCTAAATAGCATAATGATAAACAATTTTGGATCTTGCTTAGTAGGGAGTTTAAGCACTATTTTTATATTTCATTTAGCAAGATATAATTATGTGGTTTGGAATCACTTTGCTTTCTTAGGGTATTTCGAGAGAACTACTGCTATCATATTAAGAGCACCTTGAAGTAATCCTATGGCCTGGAGTGAAGAATCACTAGGATGTGATGACAACATATAGGAGAAAGCTGGTAGTGGGGTTGGGCTTCTACCTCAGGTCTAACTGACACCATTATCTGAGCCCTGGGAACCAAAACAAGTTTGAATTCCATGCAGCCAGAGCTCTATATGGAAATTTCTTTCAAATATGCTATGGATACGATTGTAAGCAGAATTTTTTTTTTTTGGCTATGCCTGTATGAAACAGATTTTCTCTTGTCATAATACATAAGATAATAAAAGCTCATATCTTTATTTGTCTTCTACAAAACAGACCTTATCATAACTCTGGGCATTTATTTGGGAACAAACTTCAGCAGAAATAGAAAGCATAGAGACTGAATGTGAAGGAGTTTGCAGTTTGCATGTTTTCTGTATAGATATCCAATGTCTATTTAAAAAAAATCTACATTTGGTGTTCACAACAAAGGACATAGTGAGTCCAGGGTTTACATGGAAAATATTTTAAAACACAGAACCAACAAGAGATGATTTAATAAAGAATATGTGGCCAAACTTTTAAAATATCAAAGGGTTTACTTGGCTCACTATTCCAGGTCAGTCATTCCAGGGAAGTCAAGACAGAGACACCTTAAGCAGCTAATCACATCACACCCCTAGAGACCAGTGCTTTTTGGGTTTACAGTAATGAATATGAATTCTTTCATATTAAATGAGCCATAGTCCAATGTGGGGACTGTTGGTTATTCCCAAGACATGAGTGGCACTATTGCATATTTGGGGATACCATGCCATGTTGGATATGTGGTTTGTAGGTTTTAAAGCTGGGTGGGGATAATGATTGCTACCCCCACTCTGGGCAGCTTACACATCATCTTTTGACATCATCAAGATAATCCTTATGGACCACACTTCTAAGTCAGAAAGACTTAGAAGTCTCAAAGAAGTCTCAAATCCTGTATCCAAAGCATAGGGTGTTTTCAGAAATAGGATTTTACCTTCAAATTTTTGGAGGCAACCAAAGGCAACAGCAATAACCTACACTACTTATGGGTCTCTTAAGCATCCCTAACCAACGTGAAATGATGTTTCTCATGCTTAGAACTGGGATGTTCTATGGCTCCTGTAGGTGCATTATCATCCTGAGTAGTATACCTTCATTAAGCCAAATAGTTTATGCATTTATTCTTATAGACAGAATCCACCCAGAGTTCAGTTCCCAGCACACTCATGGCAGCTCACAAATACCTATAACTCCAGTTCCAGGTGATCTGGCACACTCTATCAGTCTTGATATCACTGTATCCATGGGATATAGAGATAGAGATAGAGATAGAGATAGAGATAGAGATAGAGATAGAGATAGAGATGAAGATGGAGATGGAGATGGAGATGGAGATGGAGATAGATATATAGATATATATGTATATATAGTCAGATAAAAAGACAAATATTCATTCATATGAAATAAATATAAATAAATCTATAAAATCAGGCAATCAAAACTATGCTTGATGACTATGCCTGAAATCCTTGCAATCAGGAAGTGGAGTTTAGGGCTATGCTATCTCCAAGAGACTTAAAATAGAAAACCTAAATAAATGGTCATGGATGAGAAGAATTAATTTCACAAAGGTACCAATTTTTTCTAAATTAATCAATAATTTTGAATTCCTATCACAACCCTATCTCAGACTTTATTCTGTTCTGTTCCATTTTGTTTTGCTTTGTTCTGGTCTGTTTTGTTTGTTTTGTTTATTTGTTTAGACAGTGGCAAGCTAGCTGAAGAGGCATATGGAAAGAGGGAATAGCTCTAAGCAGTCACATCACTATCGAAGAATAGGGAAGAAAAAGAATATCTCTCCAAGGTGACCAATCTTAACAAACTTACATCAGTTAAAGGAATAAGGAATCAAAGACCAACAAATGAACTTCTGGAATGGAATAGCCTGGGATTCTGATCTTCATAAATATTGTAATGATTTTACGATGGACCAAAAGCAACACTTTTTACAGTTCAGCAAGAGAACTGGCTATGTAAAGGGTGATAGAGGGTTAGTATTTATATAGAAATCTTTTTCAAAAGTATTTTTATAGTTCATGACCAGTAGTCTAAACTCAATTAAAGGCAATGTTTGTCCACAGAGACCTTTTGATAATATTTAAAGTCATTTTGGGTTGTAAAAACAGGGAGAATAAGATAGTACTGGAACCTAAAGGTAAGAAACCAGAGACATAATGAAGCAATATATAGAACAGAAGTCAGCTTCCCCATACCCCTATGGCAAAACCAGGGTAATCACCAAGAAGCCTAGAACAAAATGAAACAGAATTCCCAAGGCATAATACTTTGTTCCCAATCCCGAAAAGATTTATTCAAATGTCACCTTCACTATAAGTCTCATCTGAACCTTCTAAAAGCTGCTTCTATTTCTCTCTCAACACTACTGATCTCTCTTCCCCTATTCTGTGTTTTCTATTATGTAACACTTCTCTTCTAAGCATAATCAAAAAGCGTGTATCATCTGTATTACTTATTATCAGTGTTCTAGAATGCCTTGTTTGGTTCATTGATATATCTACAACACCAGTGTAGTGCTCAGCACACAGCAGGTAATCAATAAATATTTACTGAATAAATGAATAAACAATCCCAAGTGCTAATTGATGTGCAAAATCACAGGATCACTTGAGAATTGCTGGTGAATAGTGTCATTTGAAGCGAATGTGGTTTATGACTTGAAGATATGCGTTTCAAGGGTGTCAATACAAGAGTGAGAGGTTGAATCATCACAAAACTCCCTTTCCACATCGCCAAAATATGGGAGCCGATAAAGTCTACAACTAGGAAAAGACCCACAGAACTCTGCCTGAGAAGTTACGGAAATTCATAAGATGTTTCTATGTGGGAAACTCGGAGACAGGAATGAAGACTGGCAGGAAATGGTAACATTAGAGAAGATCCGCTACCCTGACCTTGCTTAGCACAATGCCATCCTTTCTCATTTTTCCGTTATTCAGATATAAATAATAACACACCTGTCCATTTTTCTTTATCCCACTAGAAAAAAAAATGTGATAAGCCCTTATCCAAGATCATAAAGCTGAATTCTAGGTCTTAGGAGAACTGTACAAGAAGCATAGACATGTACGTGTGCGTGCGTGTGTGTGTGTGTGTGTGTGTGTGTGTGTGTGTGTGTGGTGTGTGTGTGTGTGTGTGTGTGTGTGTGCACATTTAAAAGCATGCATATATTTGTTAGTTTGCATATATAGCTTTATAAATATATATCACGGTACCCATTGATGTGAGATCACTTAGTATTTTATCTAAATACTAAGTATTTAGATCACTTAGTATCTAAAGAATCAGATACTCTATGTGCTCTTTGCTTTTTTTTCCCCTTGTATGTTAGCTGATTTTGATGATTTGCCAAAGTCTACAAGTACTCATCTGGCAGGTTTTAAAACACAGGCCCAGAAACCAAAGGAAACTGAGTATTTGTGGAAACATTTTGTAAGTCATGACTTGAACATTCTCTCTCTCTCTCTCTCTCTCTCTCTCTCTCTCTCTCTCTCTCTCTCTCTCTCTCTCTCTCTCTCTCCCAGTTGCATGTTTGAAGTAAGATTTTATTTGGACCAAAAATGTTACTTTTGTTATTATAAGTGTGTATCCCATTGATCTAAAGGGAATGACATTTAAATTCTATGATGGATGCTATGATACACAACCAAACCTGGCTCTTCCAGAATTAGGAAATTTCTCTCCCAGCTGTTCAGAATTATGCTGCAAGATCACCCCTAGTTGCCCTCTTTGAGGAATTTCCACTGATAAAAAATAAAATGCCTGATTCTAGGTCAGTCTGCATCCATGGGAAGCCAACATCCAATGATTATTCTATGCCCATATAAAAAGTCCTGATCCTCTTATTTTAACCCAGAACAAATTTAAACAGACATCTCACTCCAAAACACTACTCAAGGGTCATTTGAGCCCACTGGGAAAGCATCACTGCAAAATCTGTAGAGTATTCTTACATAGGATCTGATTCACTCATCTGCACGTCAGGGTCCACTGCTGAAAAGCCCCAGATCCAACACTAAATGGGCCTACATCCTGTGGTCTATGTGATGTGTGGCACTTCCCCATAAGTAAGATAACTAAGATAAAGGAGGTAGGGTGGTGCAAATGTGTCGCATGCTAAAAGCAGAATTGGCAACAGATGGAAACTAATGGTCTGTGAGTTGTGAGTGAGTTAGCACAAAAGAAACTTGCAAAGCCACCCTGGCATGATGCTAAGTGGAAAGACATTAGCTTCTGCTGTCACCTGCCTGACCACATACTATTAATATTCCTCATGCGTGACAAGGGCTCTAAGAAAACAAACATGCAAGCATCTGAGACCCCATAATTGAAGAGACAAAGTCAAAGAATCTGGTGTCAGGACAAAAAAAGAAACCTTATCACCAAGATCAGTGGAAATGATGAAAGTGCGGTGCTCATGTTCTGAGTGGGGAAGAGCTAAAATATATGCAACGGATCTGTTTATTTTAAACAAGCAACGGCAAAACTAGTGTAAAATATATTTATCACATTCCTAATACCGATTTCTGTCTTAGTTACAGTTTTTATTGTTGTGATAAAGCACCATGGCCAAAAGCAATGTGGGGAAGAGAGGGTTCATTTGGCTTATTGAATTTGGCTTATTGGCTACAGTCTATCATCAGGGGAAGCCCAGACAGGAAGTGGAGGCAGGGACGGACGGAAACAGAGACCACATAGGAGGGCTACTTACCATGCTGCTCCTCATGGCTTGCTCAGTCTGCTTTCCTATACTGCTGCAGACCATCTCCTTAGAGTGTGAGTAACAATGTCCACAATGGGCTGAGGCCTCCTACATCCATCCCTAATCAAGAAAATGCCCTATATACCTATTGACAATATGATGGAAGCATTTTAATTGATTTTTTTTGTCTTTTTTGGTAACTCTAACTTGTGTCAAACTGACAACAAACAAATATAAAATCAGATAATAAATGTGTTTAAATTGGAGTACCAGAGTCCGGCTGGGAGGTGCCGTAAAAGGAAGGCACTAGCTTGTTAGGAATCTTACGGATTTTCTGCAAGTCAACATCTTAATTAAGGACCCAAACTTTCTCTGCTATCTAAAATATAGCTCAGCATCACTGATAGGCAAATATTGCTTTGAATTTTAAAATATAATCAAACTGCTTAGACTTACTCCAAACTTGAATAACTACTAGAGATTAAATGAAAATGGTTCTGCTTTCAATAACTCTTTATTATAATGGGCTATTTAATAAAATAGAGTGTGAATTATTTAACTCCCTGCTATAGGAAATGTAAAATATCTGCGAATGGGTAACAAAATTGAGAAATACAATTAAAAATGTAAAAATAAAATATCCACCTTGCCCAGAAAGTAATGGAGAAATGAGATACAATATCTAAGAATTTAAGTAGACTCAGGTGGTGTTAAAGCTTAGGTTCACAAAAAGGGCCGAAACTAAGCCCATGAAAGACATAACAAGATTCTGAGCATTTGGCAAAATAAGAATACAGAAAATATTTGGTTTCATACTTGAGTATAAAAAAGATAGAGGAAGATGTATTCATACTACACACAAACACACATACACACATACATATACATATACATACATATATATACATATATATATATATATATATATATATATACACACACATATATAGAGAGAGGGGGGTTAAAATGGAAATGGAAAGAAACAGAGTGAGAATTTGTAGAAATGGCTACAATGATGAAAAATTCCAAGAGTCAAACATCAAACTGTTTCAAATCTTGATGTAGTTATAAATCTCTCCCCACTCCTAACCCTCAGGGCAGTGGCTTGGTATGTTAGTTATGGGGAGGTGGGGTGCTGTGGTGTGCATTTTAAAGAACTGAGTGTTACGTGAAGTCTTGTGTAAAGGGAGAGTCAGTAGTTGGATGATAAGCTTGAGCAATAACTCAGATCATGTTAGATGCATGTATAAAAACCATGGGGAAACTCATTATATGGTAAAATTAATAAATACTAAGAATAAAATACTAAAATATATAATTAGACAGAAACTCTTTAGGAATTTTCTGACTCCATAGGGAGCACCTTGCACTTGAGGAAATCATCAACTGGGGGAGACAGTCGGACTTCCACATAGTAAAATGCACCCAACATTTAGGGCTCCTTTCCAAGCATGTGCTGGTACATTTTAAATCTTAAAATTCATTGAATACCAGTTCCTATTAAATATAACTCTGGTATTTCCAAGGACGAATTTGAACTTCAGTATGGGGCTTTCCATAAGGTCAGAAATCTGGGTTTTGCTGATTCAAACTTCTACTCCAAGCAGCAAGGACAAGCTCTCCCAGTGCTCAACCCCTTCCCGGCAGCTACAGATCTTCATTAACTGTAGCTTTACAACCACCTTGGAACCCCTCATCCTACACCCATTCCCATCTACCAGAGGCCATTTTCATTCTGGTTCTTTACAAACATGTCAGTCATGATAAACACAAGCATTTACAATGAGGCACATACACTGATTCCAAAGCAGAGAGATTCTACATCCATTGTCTTATGAACAAAAACAAATCCCTGGACTTCTATGTCCTGACTCCTCCCAGCCTGTTTCTCTGCTTGGATGTATCCATTCCTTGATTAATATTTAAACACGTACCTTAAGTCTTCCTCTCACTTTTAGCGATTTTATCATCCTATCTTTTTTTGAAAGGGGAAGAAGCCCTTTACCTCCTCTCACTGAAAAAAAAAATAATTTTCTTTAAAACAACAAACCCACTTTCTGTTTCAAAATTTGTTCACAGTTGCTGCACCACAAGGTCAGATTTCCAGAACACAGCAAAGGATGCTAATTTATCTTCTGCCTCCTGGAAACTTCTCGGCAAGGAAATGCTAAAGTGTAATGGATAGAAAAGCATTAAAAAAGAGTTTGTTTTTCACCAGCCCCTTTGATTTGTGAGTTTGTATCTTTTTAAAAGCCATACCTAGCTCTTGTAGAATATGCCTTGCTGGGAGTGTCTAACTTTCTGTTCGTGCATGTTGAAGTAGCAATGTGGTTGCACTTCCCATCCCTGGACTCTAAAATACATGCTTCTTTCAAAACTTAAATTAAGATAGAGATAAATTGAGATGGTAAAAAGAAACAGAACCAAACTGTTAAGTCTGCATTACTTTTTGTCCAATTTGGATCTTTTTAGAATAAAGGAGATATTAATAATTACTGAAACTCAATATAGTGCCCTGCGTGATAACAGCATATGATTACTGTACCTTATTAACCCTTGATGTAGAACCTTCCAGACGTTCCAAGTTCTACAGTTTTCCTGCCTATTTAGAAGTCATGGCATCATGTTATACACAGTTTTATGCCATCTTTTATTCATATAAAAGGCATGTTTGTCCCTAAGTCAGTACAAGTCTAGATAATCATTTTCATCCATATTTGCTATACAAATACCCATTTAATAGCTCTTGAGTTACTTGAGGGTAATATCCTTTAATAAATCAGTTTAGTTTAAAATACTTGTTAACATATAAATACCCCTTTAAGAATATATAGGAGGAGAGGAGTTTTGATTTCAGGCATTTTAAATATATGTATATTTCTTAATATATCTTGAGGATAGAGGCACAAACACAAAATTATGTTTCCTCTATACTTTTGAGGATAACTTCACACTCTATTTTAGTGTCCCCGCATTTTTTATATCAACATGCTACATGGGCTTGAGATACCATGTGGACATTCAAAAGATTTTCTGTTTTGTACCATTTGGATTTCAGATTTTTAGAGTAAGTGTCTTAGTCAGGGTTTCTATTCCTGCACAAACATCATGACAAAGAAGCAAGTTGGAGAGGAAAGGGTATATTCAGCTCACACTTCCACATTGTTGTTCTTCACCAAAGGAAGTCAGGACTGGAACTCCAGCAGGTCAGGAAGCAGGAGCTGATGCAGAGGTCATGGAGTGATGTTTCTTACTGGCTTGCTTCCCCTGACTTGCTCAGCCTGCTCTCTTATAGAACCCAAGAATACCAGCCCAGGGGTGGCACCACCCACAAGGGGCCCTCCTCCCTTGATCACTAATTGAGAAAATGTCCACAGCTGGATCTCACTGAGGCACTTCCCCAACTGAAGCTTCTTGCTTGGTGATAACTCCAGCCTGTGTCAAGTTGACACACAAAACCAGCCAGTACAGTAAGAATGTTTAACTCCTATCATTTTGCTTTTTAATTTTTTATTATTATTTCATATCCTACATCCTGACTGCAGTTTCTTCTCCTTCCCTTCCCTCACAGTTTCTCCCTCCAACTTCCCTTTTCCCACACAGCCCCACCTTTCCTTTGAAAGATCAGGCCTCCCAAGAGACATCAACCAAACATGACATGCAGACAAGACGACCCAGCTGGAGGAAAAGGGTCCCAGAGCCTGCAAGAGTAAGAGACAGCCGTTGCTGCTACTGTTAGGACTCCCACAAGAATACCAAGCTACTCAGTCATAACATATGTGCAGAGGACCCAGGTCAGATTCATACAGCTGCAAGATTTTAAGATCCATGAGTCTTTGCCTTTTCTTAATACAAATTTCTAGAGGCAGAATCTGGAGGTTAAAGGCATGTAAGTATCTGACGATTCGTTTTTACATTGCTTCCTTAAGGGCATCAAGCATATGTGCCCAATTGAAATATGTGAAATGTCAATTTCCCTGGAACTCTGAGAGCAATTATTTAATAACAAGAAGTTACCTACCATTTTAATTTACAGTTTGGGAGTGGGGGTGGGGCTCATTAACATTCATCCTTATAACACAGAGTAGAATACTCAATTGAATATGGCTTGTTGTAGAAAGGCTAATATGGATAGAGAAGCTATGAGATGGTTGTACAACAGCTACTGATTTTTAGCAAGTTTTTAGTGGTCAAATAATAAATGCATCCCTTCAGTGGCTTATTTCGATACCACTCTCCTTTGTTGCTACACATGTATTAATACTTTCTTTTAGTGCTCATAGATTTCTCAAACTTGGATTAAACAAAAAAAAAATCTAATTTTATCTTACACAAATAATTAACCATGTAATCCATTGCTCATTTCCCTAAAAATCTCATTTCTCATTATTTATTATGTCTAAATCTCTAACCTTTGCTCCAGGCTGTTTCTGAACTTTTTCCTCTTCAGTCATCTGCTACTCTAGGGTCCATTCTAGTTAAACTTTCATGATATACATACTTTAAAAAAATTTTAATATTAATGTCCCCTACATTCTTATACTTTGTTATGTTTTAATTTTTATTGTTTTTCTGACTTAGTAGTCTAAGATACTTTGCATATTATTACCAGTTAAAGTGTTGGCCTGAGTCGGGTCCAGCGCTCGGGCGACTGGGCTAGGTATGATGTAGGAAGTTTGACTGCTGGTTCCCTCACTGGGTTCTGGGTGTGGAGAAGCACAGTCTGAAAGACAAGTCCTAGTTGCTGCTTGATGCTGTGGAAGAGCTGGGAAAGGAGCACGGGTCTCAGGCTGGCTC
Organism: Apodemus agrarius; assembly: GCA_964023405.1. Classification (NCBI taxonomy): domain Eukaryota; kingdom Metazoa; phylum Chordata; class Mammalia; order Rodentia; family Muridae; genus Apodemus; species Apodemus agrarius. Next base: position 79,146,120 of record OZ030015.1, read on the forward strand.
TAGCCCTGGGCCAAAGGAAAAGAGGTGGAGAGGAGTGCTCTGGCTGGTTCCCTTGGGGACAAGAGAGTCCTTTGCTTGCTCAGGCAAGCAGCTTGGCTTGGTGGAGAGCCCAGGGAGACCTCCTTTGTGAGACTAGACATGGTTATTTTGAGGAAGGAAGGCCTGCTCCATTGCTCTAGCAAGGCAGATCCAGATGAGAAGCGGCAGTCCGTGGTTTTAAAAGCATTTATTGTTATGTCGGAGATTTGTGATGAGTGAAACTGTACCCCACTTTCTCAGGGCGGGCCTGAGGTTAAATACCTTTTACAGGGAGAGTGTCTGGGAAGGAGAGCTTAATTGGCTAAGCCCTTCAGGCCTGTAGGTACCTCATTAAAATAGAGATATGTCTTGTGGCTATGTGATCTGTAGTCACATCCTCTACCTGTGGAGGGGCTTGGGGCATTGCCCTAGAGTGACTGGTGGCCACAGAATTATGGAGAGCCGAGGCCTCCTGTCAGGAGCCTGGTGTCTAGGAGCATGGCAAATCCTTTCTGTCCCTTGCCAGAACAACACCTGCCTAGTCACCAGGATTTAAATCTAGCTCAACCAGAAAAGAGGCTGCCTTTCACTGTCCCACATATTATGTAGGGAGTAATATAAAAAGAATAACATTAAAATTGAATCGCTAATTATTATTATGTTTGTCGATAAATTCCAAAATCGTTGACCTTCTTAGAATATCCATTCCCCTACAAGCCTATCACATAGTTAACTTTCAAATATTCTTACCACAAGAATAATCGATAAATACCTTCAGAAATGACTCGTATACGTTTAAGAATAAAACATAACCCCTGGCACTGGGCAAAGAGACACCTTGTTGTTGGTATTTTTCTTCTCTCAGTCAGGGGCGGAGCAGATGGCAGTCCTTTTTCCTCCTAGCTTGGAGTGTGGCATGATTGCCAAAGCTCTTATGCCTAGGACAGCCAAAACTCTAATCCAATTCCGGCAGCACAGCACAGGAGGAGTAAGACAGACAGGGATCTGTGCACTGCCAGGCTACCAAGAGATCTGCCTACTAGCACAAAGATGCCTGCTAGCCACAGCCAGCCTGCAGCAAGAGCCGCCGTGTGTGTGTGTGTGTGTGTGTGTGTGTGTGTGTGTGAGCGTGTGGTGGTAGATGAGAGAGAAAGGGAAGTGGAGCACTTGAGCATCATGAAGAGAGATGGAACTGGAAACTTAAGAGTGAAAAGAAGTAGCTGGTTGTGAGTGGCCAGTCACTCCACCTGGCGTGATGCTGTTAGGTCACAACCCGAACTGCCACCGGAGAGTCATGTCTGAGTCTGTGGCTATGTAGGAGCAAGGGGTTCAGTGTAGACGTCCGTGGCTCATATTGTCACTAGAGAACATGGAGATGTCCCTGGTCAGGGCAGCCCCCAGGGACCACATGGATGTCCAGGGGCAGTGCGTAACTGGCCTCACCGCTCAACAAGAGAGCTAGCTCCATATCGCACCTACTCGGGAGAGTAAGCCCTGGGCTTTGTCCCTGCAGCGCAGTAGAGACAGCCTTGATGGCAGGGGGCCCTGAGCTCATGAATGTGGAAGAATTTGTCTGCTGAGGGTTGGCATGGGAGAAGAGGTGATGCACATCTTCCCACCACCACCACCACCACTACCATCTCTGGCAACCAGGAAAGTGGCCCACGGGGTCATGAGCTCTGCAGAGCTATCCCTGTCCCTCAAGAGCTGCAACAGTCAGGAGAGCCGGCCCCGGACCTCGTCTGGACAGCACAGCAAAGCTGGCAGGGGTACAGGGGAGCCAACCGCAAGGGCAAGAGCACCGGAGAGCTGGCCTTGGCACTCATCTGTTGTGATGTGGCAGGAACAGAACAGAGCCTGACACTGGCTCCTTTGATAGCAGCATTGGGTGGCCTAGCCAGAACAGTGCTGGAGAGCTCCCCCTGGTGGTGAAAATAAGACAGATCCTACCGGGCTGTTCAGCCACTCCCACTCAGGCCCGGATCTGAGGCTCTGAATTAGCCCACCCCAAAATCTGTGTATCATCTGCAAATGGTTGAGATGAGTGGAACAGCCAGTCCAGCTATTCTAAATCTGCAAGATCTCCACGACACAGGGCAACAGCAGTATAACCAGTAGGAGTCCAAATGAGGTTCCAATATTGTTGGTGTTGTAGAAGCCTGAGGTATCAAACTAGGCCATGCAATAACTCATTGCAATGAACATTTACAAGTGAAGCTGTGTGGACAGGGGGATATATTGTGGGACACACTGTGACGTACTACAGTTTCCACAATGAGATGTTTTCTATGCTTTGTTTTCATTGTCGTCGGAGGTAGTGGCAGTGGTGGTGGCGATTGGTAGTGATGGTCGTGATGACGGTGGTGGGTGGTGGTATGTGTATGCGTGCGTTATTTGCGGGGAGAGGTTTCGAGGGAGAAGGGTGGATATGAAGGGAAAGGGAAATGGGCAGGACTCAGTACTGGGGTGCATGGTGCGAAACTCACAAAGAATCAATCTAAATTTGTTAAAACTGATTAAATACATTTGACTGATTAGAAATTGAAACTTAGAGGTAGAAGATTTGCCTAGCATATATGAGACCACAGTCAGGAAAAAAAAAAAAACCAACATTCAAAAGGAAGGACTTCTATGGAAGCATAAAAGTACCATATAAAAATCTAGCTATTTCCTTATTGACAAATGGGTCTAAAATTTCTGTCAGGAATTGGAGTTTTAACGGTGCATTAATATTGTTACAATAACAAGAATTTCTGTGAATTAATATTTCAGGGGTACATTATCATATGAAAAATCTAAACATGACGGGTTCCTATCTACATGCGCAGCCCTGGAGAAAAAAAAAAGCAAGAAGAATAGGAACTGGAGACTCCCACATGACAACCTTAAGGCCAGCATGGGACACATAGAGCATTAACAACTTGTCTCAAAATATGCTGTGTATGTCACGTGTTTCAGACACATGGACTGGAGGCTCCCGAGCAGTCCTTGACATCAATTCCTTCTCCCTGAAGGCCAACCACGAACGTGATATCGGAAGATGCAATGCAAGCCTCCAAAGTAGAGAAATAATGATGAGTCCTCCCCAGCTACGAAGCTTATGATGCACAGTGACCATCATGGCAAGACAGAGCCATTATTAAACCACTATAATCTCTAACTGCGACCCAATATTTGGCCTGATATCCATAGTTCAGTGCCATCCTAACCCTTCATCAAGGAAACTTCTCTTTCCAAAAGAACAGTGACCTTTACAGAAAACCACAACCAATTAAAACGCAGAAACACAGAGTCCACTGCCAAGGGATATATTGACCGAACAGTTACTGCATCTAAGGCTCAGAAAACATTACAGAAAGATGGTGAGAGCCAGAGGGTTGGGAAATTTACTGAAGCCGTGTTTCATGAGAATGTCGGAAGGTAAATCCATAAAGTCTCACCAAAATGACTACCTGAACATGAGCAGAACAAGGACATCTCCAGTGGGCATGCCAAAATGGATGGATGGGGCAGCCGCCATCAGGCCTCATTCCTACACAAAGAACCACAGGCAACTAAGGCATGCTGGGAATGGGAGAAATAGCTTCCCTCAGGGAAGGCTACACTAACTAGTTATCCAGTGCAAATGGTCAGCACTGAAAACGAACATATAAGTAACTTTTTACAGACTAAGCAGGCTGTATTTTGGGAAATTAATCTGGTGCAATTTGTGTATATACTTACATATATATATGCACATAATAATAAAAGAAATGAGGTCATGGTTTTGAAAGAGAAGAAGGAGAGGTATATGGGGAAGTTTTGAAGGAAAGAAACAGAAGGGGAAATGGTATGATTATATTGTAATCTGAAAATAAAAGGAAAAGTACGTAAAAATGAAAAATTTAAAGGTCATATAAAACACCATATTTGAACATATTTGAGGACAATGGGATTTTGAGTGCTTCTGATTTCTTACTTAGGGCCTGGTATTATTAGTACAAGAAGTTCAATAAGAAAGCTATTCCTCAACAACCTTCCAGCTTTATTCTGAGCACAGGCTTAGATGAAATTTTGCCTAAATGCCTATTAAAAGAATAATGGGAAGACAGAAGGGTGCATTTTAAAGGGTGCAGGTGGAGATTCAGAGTCATCCGTTTTAAAATTTATGAACAGCGGCAGTAATTTAACTTATGATGGGAACAATTTTATTCCCATTTCCACGAATGCTAATGTTCACATTTCAGTTATTACAATTAATCTGGTGCAATTATATTATGTGAGCCTGTGTTCAACTGTACTGATTGATAATAGCAACAAGCATTAAGTGTAATTTTGTGATCTGTGACACTATACAGCTATTTAACATCTAATAGAGAAGGGTTGATAGGGTATTCTTTTGACCCCAAATGTGAATCCTATTAGGAACCCACAGTAAACGACAGTCTAAAGATAATGGCACTCACTTATTAGACAAATATTTATTGAGTCCATACACAGACCCATGCTTAGGGTAGCGACACTAATATATAATGAGGATTTCAACACAATCAGAGAAATGCTAGTATTTCGCTGTTCTTGTATAAATTTCAAAGCAACTATGTTATCATCATTATATATCATCATCATTATAAAAATGGTAAAGTACACTTACCAATGTTACTGACTAGATTTCAAGAAAAAAAGATAAGTGTTGTACCTTGTATAACATCTGTTTTCTTCTCAAGTACAACATTCATTTCTTCTTTCTGTAATTATGCTTCTAGTTACTGGTGCATTCTAGAAGCATAAAACATGCTTGTTCCTTCTGTCAGAAGCTTAACAGAAAAAATAAATTCTAAATATTTAAATGCTGATTCATCTTAAAATATGTGGAATATGTGGAAACCCATACAAGGAACATCTTATGAAAGTGGGAAGAAACACAATTCTGTGATAAATGTAATTTAAATAACTTCAGGTCCACTGCAATGGAGCCAAATTACTATGGGCTAAAACCCATGAAATGGAAAGATAAGAATAAATCTTTCCCCTTTTCAAGTTGTTTTTTCCCTCTGATACTTGTCACAGTGATGAAATAGCTAAATAATATGCTCTTTATCATTTTCTCACTTATATAATTCATCAACATCATATCCTGTCCATTCTGCATGCCTACAGCTTGTACCAGGAATTTGCAACTCTCTTGATGTCCATCCTCCAATCTGTAATCTATTCCATTAATACCTAACATCTAGACTATGGAAACAGCAACCAAACTGATCAAGTTCCTGCTCTTCCTACCCACTGAAATCAAATACATACTGTATGCAAATCATCTCTCTCTCTCTCTCTCTCTCTCTCTCTCTCTCTCTCTCTCTCTCTCTCTTTCTCTGACACACACACACACACACACACACACACACACACACACACACATTTCATTTCTTTTTATCCTGAACTTTAACACTTCTTAAAGTGAAATTCATTGATTGATTCCCACTCTCTCACATTCCAGTGGTTTTAGAACAAAAGCAAAGCTTAAAATCCCTTGTTTTGGAGCAAATTAAGGAAACCAAATAACTCTTTTTTTTAATTCGATATATTCTTTATGCATATTTCAAATGATTTCCCCTTTCCTGGATCCCCCCCCTCCTCGAAAGTCCCATAGCCCTCTTCCCTTCCCCTGTCCCCCAATCCACCACTTCCTGCTTCCTTATCCTGGTATTCCCCTACACTGCTACACTGAGCCTTCCCAGGACCAGGGGCCTCTCCTTCATTCTTCTTGGGCATGATTTGATATGTGAATTGTGTCTTGGGTATTTCAAGCTTCTAGGCTAATATCTACTTATCTGTGAGTGCATACCATGAGTGTTCTATTGTGATTGGGTTACCTCACTCAGGATGATATTCTTCAGTTCCATCCATTTGTCTAAGAATTTCATGAATTTGTTGTTTTAAAGGCTGAATAGTACTCCATTGTGTGTGTGTGTGTGTGTGTGTGTGTGTGTGTGTGTGTGTCACATTTTCTGTATCCATTCCTCCATTGAGGGACATCTGGGTTCTTTCCAGCTTCTGGCTATTATAAATAGGGCTGCTATGAACATAGTGGAGCATGTATCTTTATTACATGCTGGGGAATCCTCTGGGTATGTGCCCAGGAGTAGTATAGACAGTTTCTCTCGTAGTGTCATGCCCAGTTTTCTGAGGAACCACCAGACTGATTTCTAGAGTGGTTATACCAGCTAGCAACCCCACCAGCAGAGGAGGCATGTTCCTCTTTCTCTACATCCTCACCAGCACCTGTTTCTCCTGAGTTTTTTATCTTAGCCATTCTGACTGGTGTGAGGTGAAATCTCAGGGTTGTTTTGATTTGCATCTCCCTGATGACTAAGGATGTTGAACATTTCTTTAGGTGCTTCTCAGCCATTCAATATTCCTCAGGTGAAAATTCTTTGATTACCTCTATACCCCAGTTTTTAATAGGGTTATTTGACTCTCTGGAGTCTACCTTCTTGAGTTCTTTGTATATCTTGGATATAAGCCCTCTGTCAGATGTAGGGTTGGTAAAGATCTTTTCCCAATTTATTGGTTGCTGTTTTGTCCTTTTGGCAATGTCCTTTGCCTTACAGAAACTTAGTAACCCCATTTGCCAATTCTTGATCTTAGAGCATAAGCTATTGATGTTCTGTTCAGGAAATTTTCTCCTGTGCCCATGTCCTCGGGGGTCTTTCCCAGTTTCTTTTATATGAGTTTCAGTGTATCTGGTTTTATGTGGATGTCCTTAATTCACTTGGAGTTAAGCCTAGTACAAGGAGATAAGAATGGATCGATTTGCATTCTTCTGCAAGCTGAACTCCAGTTGAACCAGCACCATTTGTTGAAAAGGTTATTTTTTTTCCACTGGATGGTTGTAGCTCCTTTGTTGAAGATCAAGTGACCATAGGTACATGTGTGGTTTCATTTCTGGGTCTTTAACAGATGGATGTGTGGTCACCAAAGATTCCAGGGTTGGTATGTTAATCCACATGAGCAAGCCACCATATGTATCCTGGGCTTACATGACATATCCATACCATGCTTGTCATATTTTTTTTATTTCGTGTGACTTTTTTATGTTCAACTTTGGGCAAAGCAACTATACAAGATATGCATCTAATTGGTAGATTTAGGACTGTTGCCAAAGTGTAGGGAAAGAAGTGTTGTTTTGGGCAGAAACTTTATTTGAAATAACACTCCCAACAGTTACGAACTGGATACAGGAGTTATGCTGTTTCTCTTGGTCTGATTTGTCATGCAGTAAACAGGGAGGTAATGAATACATACTTTCCAAGAGTCTTATGGGAGCGAAGGTGAACTAAATCCCAATAAAAGATTGTAGGGTAGAAATTCAAGACATTTTAATCCCTTTGTTCTTACTGAAAGAGCCCAAAGGAAACTCTATGTGAAAACTAATAGTCATTTTTTTCTCTTTGAAGCAAACATTTATGCATTGACTTTATTAACAAACGATACTTTCCTAAAGGTAGTGGTTGATTTATCATAACCATACCTCAAAATCAATGTTTGTAGCTCTGAGATTTCATCCCATTAATATGCTAAGAAGAGTGGTGTGGTCCTCCTCTCCACGATCCACACATTCTTGGGAAGCTGTTCTCATCTTATATTTTGACTCCACTGGGAGCTGGTCCTGCCACGTTGTCATGAGATTTCCCCTTGATTATCCTGAGATAGATTGAGTTGTGACCTTACATGCTTCAGCAGGTTTTCCCCTTAGATTCAATAATAGCATTGTCATGCCTCACCTTGGTTCTAAGGACAGAAAGTCATACTAGTCATAGAGGAAGATAATACTGTATATCAAGACAGGATAAAGTCCTTTTTGTTTCTTTTTTTTTCCTTCTATTTATTTATTTATTTATTTATTTATTTATTTACACTTCAGATTTTATTCCCTCCATCCCACCCTCTGTTTGATATCCCTTACCTCCTCCCTGCCCCTGTCTCCATGAGGATGTCCCCACCCCCATCCCGCACCCACCCAGACCTCGAAACTCCCTGGGGCCTCCAGTCTCTTGAAAATTAGGTGCATCTTCTTTGACTGAGCCCAGACCTGGCAGTTCTCTGCTGTATATGCGTTGGGAGCCTCATACCAGCCAGTGTATGCTGCCTGGTTGGTGGTCCAGTGTTTGAGAGAACTCAGGGGTCCAGATTAATTGAGACTGCTGGTCTTCCTACAGGGTGACCCTCCTCCTTAGCTTTTTCCAGCTTTTCCCTAAGTCCTTAAGGGGAGACTTAAAAAAAAAACCTACTTTTCAGTAACCTTGTTTGGCATGAGAGTTATTTGGTATACATGGTAGATCATTCCAAAGGCATGGGACTTTGACTTATGGAATTCCTGAATTCTTCCCATAGTGGCTCTCCTCACATGTCTAATGATGTGTGTGGGTAATTATATTTTAATGATCCATAGAAAAAAGTGACAGTCAACTAGAATGTCAAAGCACATATTTATTCAAGGAAATAATTGTTCAAAAATAAAATCAGAATAAAATATGGGTCCTCTTATGAAAGCAGGTAGCCTTAACTAATAGAGAAATCAGAAGGTACATACACCTTCATATCTTAGGAGAAAGTGAAATTGGCTTGATATGTATCCAATTTTCTACTCAGAATTAATCTGTTTTACAAAAGTTCAATTTTGAATGCCAAACTGTGTACTGCTTTGGGAAAAATACTGAACAAAGGTTTTTTATTTTGTATTTTCATGTCTCATTGCATTATTAGTATCACGATGATAGTTATGAGTACTAAAAACATTCAGAGAAAACAGGGAACAGACAAGTGTGCAGTAAAAGCACCAGCAAAGGGCTATGTGCAGGAAAGAAGACATATAAACACAAGCTGGGAGACAAGGGCATGGACAGGGAAATGGGAAAATAGAATGAATGACAGCGAAGTATAATGCCATATGGGTACAGAAATGCCATAGCGAAGACCTCTGGTTTATTTATCTATGCTAGCAAGTGTATGTGTATGTTATGTATACATGTGTATGTTTATTTGTGTGTGAGAGCATCCATGCATATTGATAGGTGTGCGGATGCACATAGAAGCTTGAGGTTGATGTAGATACACTTCCTCAAACATTTTCTACCTTATTCTTTGAGGCAATGTGTCTCCATTGAACTAGCTCACCAGTATGACTAGCCCAGTAGCAAGTTTACTCTAGGGATTTTCTGTCTCACTGTTCTCCACATAAGTGGGCCACCATGACAATTCAGCATTTAATGGGTCCTGGAGATTCAAACCCAGGTCCCCATTTTTTAACTGCTCATTTAATCTTTCCACTTATTAATTTGATAGAATTAAATGATCTTTTTATCTTTGACACCAATATTTCCACACTTCGCCTCATATTTCTTTCCCCACTCATAGGTCCGGACTCTCCATTTTCCACTGAACAACTCTGCAACTTCAAGTACCAAACTCTCCTTGGTCCTTCAAGTTAAACAGCATCCATTGACTTGTACATTAAGGATAATAAGCTATATTAAGTATTTTGTAAAGTTATGGGAATGATCTATAATGTCTGAGCTTTTGGGTTTTGAATGAATTAGTGACATTGTTAAGCATGCAACAAGGCAATATCCAGCAGAAGCTGACTGGAAAGGATGTATCGTCAGATGGAGTTCTGGGCTGAGCTTTTCTTCCATAGATGGTCTTCAAGCTTCCAATTCCCACAGAGGTCAGTTTTATGCCGGGGAATAACACTAGAGCTTTCTGTTGGTGATGGGTCATATTCTCACTGCTCTCCAGAACATGGCAATTTCATAATCACTGCTATTCTTTTCTCTCCCAGGGACAGAGTCAGCCAGACCCAGGACAGGGGGATCTGAAGGAGACCAAGCAGGAGCTTTCACTCTCAGAGGGCAACCTAATTGTACATGATAATTTACCAGTATACATTATAGTAGGAAAGTCATCATCAGCCATTATACAAAAGGTGAAAAATATAGATTGTTCAACAATCATTTATGCTAACCTCATATGAATGATAGCAAATAAATTTCTGGGGTGGGGGGACATCTGTAGTTCTTACAGTATTAATTTTTAATCAACACACAAAACTAAAAAGAAAAGAACATTTCAGAGGGAAGTTCCCATGACACATAAGAATTCTGGTGATAAAAAACAAACAAACCAACAAACAAACAAACAAACTGAAGCACAGAGAGTTAACCACTCACCCACTCACCCAGTGGGTAGAGCAAGTGAGCACTCAGCCAAGTTCCAACTCAGGCATGTGATTTATATTTAAGTTCAGCACTTAATGGATTTCATACGGGCAAAGGGAAAAACTCAACAGCATTCTTTGCCCTCAGAAGTTAAATGTCAAGGGTCAAATGTAATATAGTGAATATTAAAATTATGTTCACATTAAAAAAAAAGAAGAAGAAATGCTTTGCTTCCCAATGTTGTGAATGTGATACAAGACTCTAGCCAGAAACCACAAAAACAGGCAAGCATGCTCAAATGTTATTGAATTTAACCATGACTTTGACAGGAAACAAACCACATGCAATTTAAGATTGTGGTTCAGACATTATGCATTATTGATTAAAGAGAAACATGTGGGCTTACAGTGACAAGCTCTCAGGTGGAAGGGTTGAATCTGTGTTAAGAAGGAAAGGATAAGAACCAAACTATCTGATGATTGCATTTGCTTTAACGTACATGGAACATAAGTAGGGTTGTTGGATGAGCAGGTGAGAAGACAGAGAGACAGGTTTGGAATGACATAGATACAAAGAACCTCAAAGCTAGCAGCATCTGGCAAAAGGATAATTTGGAGTGGGGGGTCCATCATACAACTGAATACACATGAAATGCAATCACTGATAAGTGGATATTAATGAGCCCAGAAGCCCTAAATACTCAAGGCACAATTAGCAAGTCAAATGATTCCCAAGAAGAAGAAAGGAGAGGACCATGGACCTGTAAAGATTGGATACAGTTTTGTAGACCCAGAACAGAGAAATCGTGGGGGGGGATGATTGGGGAATAGTTGGGGGGAGAGGAATTATGGGACATATGGTGGGGGGAACTGGGAAAGGGGAAAGCCTTTGGAATGTAAACATAGAATATAGAAAATAAAAATTAAAAAAAAATTTTTTCTCACTTATAGAAGTTTCTGATTTTCTTTTAAAAACCTTCGAAATGTGGTGAGGTGACATGTATGAATACAGAGCCATGTTTCACTCCTAAAGAGAATTGTTTTAATCCTTAAAGATGTCTCAGTGTCCTTCGATGCCATAAGATTATCAATAACCTTGTCTTCTGGTAATTTGCAATAATGATGGATTTGCATCAAGATTTACACCCCTCAATCGTTCCAAAAGACTGAATGGATTGACCTCTACATAGATTTTTTTTCTCCAAGTTTTCCTCTTAAAGCATATAAGGAAAAGCCAGTCATTTGGGGTAGGCTTTTAGTACTGAAGTGTGGCCATCTCTTAATCTAGATTAGGAAAGAAACATTTGTGGAAATTAAAAAAAAGGCAAATATGCAGGACTATGAGACTTGCTTAGCAAAAGACAAACAGCCATATAGGATTACCATATTGAGAACCATGGGAAGGATCCCAGTTAGAAGTAATGGTCAGTAAGTTGGATTTGGTTCATATGTTACAAGAAGGTATTGAATGTTTTAAACTAAAAGTTACTTTGGGGTACAGAAAAGTGAGTATTGTGGCAATGTAGACTCAAAGAAAATTCAGTAAGGAGATGGAATGTCACCTCTAACCCCTCAGCATCACATTTTATATATTTCTCATTACTTCACATTTCTGTCTTCATGGAAACTGTTTGTGTGTGAGTGTGTGTGTGTGTGTGTGTGTGTGTGTGTGTAAGAATATGCTTCTGAGTGCACATGCATGCCTGCATGTGTATGCCAGGTAACCTGGACACAGCCATCACTGTGAATGCAGTCTCTGGATGAGCTTGTTTTAAAAGGAAAAGTTTCAGGACCCCATTTCAGACATAGAAACTACTTCAGGAGCTCACTAACTAGAAATTCTAAGCACTCCTAAGTGTTCTACATAAAGTGCTATCCCTGTCAGTGAACTTTTAGCAAGTGTTCTGCTGATCGTTTCTTAAGGGCAACATCTGTCCTGCCTGTGGCTTGATGTTTCATTGGAATTTTATGAAATGTACAATTTGATATCTGATTTGCCCTCTCTCAGAAATTAATACTTTAAAGAGATCTGCCTGAGGGGTTGCCACCTAAGAATTAACAACTGCATTATACCAATGAGCTACCATTTAACATATTATCATGGGAGTAAAACAATGCCATCTGCTACTTCTTGGGAAATAGTCACTCCATGCTTGGAGAGACTACATGTGAATTATTGCATGTTAGCCTAAAGAGACCATGAAAGCTTATGTCCTTTCAGGATTGAGTACCATCTATGTTGACCTTGGCAAACATGCAATGTTGAAAATAACACCCCTTCTATAAGGAACATAATACATCCCTTTTACAATACTTCCTCTCTTATTCATGCATCCCTCTGTCAGTCAATACTCTACATATGTTGAACTGTAGAAGCCAATGAGAATAAAAATGAGGTTGGGAAAACAAAAACACTAATGATTTAGTTTCTCAAAGAACATTCACATATTATAGCACAATAAAGACATCACTGGCTACCAATTCAAAGCCTGGGGAGTCAGAGGACCCTTTCGGTGCTAGAAAACAGTATTTGGCTATGTGATAGCCAGAAACATCTTAATATGTGAATGAATCTCCACCATGAAAGAAAGTACCTTCTGTTAGAAAAGAAGGGGCTGAGCTACAAGGATAACTCTACCTCAAAAGCATCTTATTAACTGTAATGAGACACAAGGCAAAACTAGACTGCAAGTCTGTAAGGAGAGAAAACTGCAGAGAGTCAGCATAGGACAAAGAGTTCATCACAAATTTGGGAACATACCATTTACCTAGAGGCATAGTTTGGGTCTCCCTCCATGTCTTCAATCTGGGAAGACTATGGGCTAACAGAAGAAGACTTCTTTGGCCAACAGGAAGATGCCATGGCCAAGTTTTGGAGCTAAACCAAAGGAAATTGTAGCATAACCCATCCCTGGATCACTTTTAGAACCCAGAGTCTCCACTACTCCAATGATGTCCTGCTGTGAGAAAGCATATATGAATAATGAAGAAGTATCAGACAAGAAAGAGAACTATCCAGGCCCCTCATTGTTCCAACTCCTTCCGTTTGAGTCATCTCAGTAGAAATGTGTTTGGGGGAAGTTTGTTTCTCATCAATAGATAAACTATGGGATGAGCCTGAGTGTAATCACTAAGGAAAGGTCTTGAGAGACCAAGTAAAGTATTTCTACATCTAAACACATGAATGTGAGAACAATGCCTTAGAAGAGAACCCTGTCCTCAAGAAATTCATGTCAACCCGTGAAAGGAGCAAGAGGAAATGTTGACTACATTGTCAACAGAGTGTGCCTGTTACTGTTCTCAGTCAACAGTAAATGAAAGCAGCCTCCAAAAATGTCTAACTCTTCATGGCTTGGCAACCTTGATTAAGAGACATCATAAACATTATTATTGGATCTCAAACAACAAAAGTAGTGTCTCTCATCTGAGTGTGAGCATACCTTGTAGATAGGAAACGAATGGAGTCATCTTTGTTAGAACACTGAAATTAATTTTAGCACATCAATTGATTATTAGCACATGGGGAAACTCTTGAAAGTCTATATTACTTTTGCCCTCTCTGATGCTATTCAGGTCTCAGGATCAAATAACAGGGTTATGATAACTCTTTAAGAAATATAAGTAAATATGCAACAGATGACACTGTGATAAAGACCTAATCTTGTTACTATATGCTCAAATGTTTTGAAACAAAAGAAAATGCTATCTATTTTTTGGATGTATGGTTCTATACACACACACACACACACACACACACACACTCATACACACACACATTTTATATAGAAGTAGGTCAGTTACTATATTCTCTTAATCACATATTTTTTACATGGTACAGTTGATTTTAAGCTGTGGTATATTTTAAACTCCCAATGCCTTTGTTCTTTTTATAGACTGTTGAACAAAAAGTTTCACTTTAAGCCTTGGAAATTTTTTTCCCTATAGTATGGCCAAGTACAGGTATTTCAGTGGCCCATGATATCACCATGACAACTGATCTAACCCAAGGCTAGCTTCTGTTTAACAGGTTCCAAATTACTTCTATGGATTGAGTGCTCCAGGGCTTGCTGGCCTTGTGAATTAAACAGAGAGCCAGTCAGAGCGATGAGTAAACTAATTTCCACTAAATGTCTGCACTCATCAACTTATAATGTGCAGATCTGGATATCTGGGTTCACCCAAATGCAATGAACGTCTGATCAGGAAGGAACTGAGATTCGTGTAAGTACTGAGTGTTAGAAATAAAACAGAAGGCTCGGCATCCTGACAAAGGATGCACATTTGCTATTTTTCTATTTAACCTTTCTCTTAGACTTAGTTTCTCCTGGGCTTCTGCCTGTGCTATCGTAGGTGTAACTCTTTTAAGGCTTTTCTCTGTACCTTGTGCAACAAGGATGATCCAGACAACCATTGTTGTTTTTGTTTTTGTTTTTGTTTTTTAAGAAAAAAGATGTTTTGTCTCTATGCCATCAATCCCACAGGGTATGCAAAGGTATTGAAGGGGAGAAATGGAGAAAAGTGAAGATAGATAAGTGGAGGGAGAGAAATCTGAGCTGTAGACACAGCACCCACATTTAAGCTGACATGGTATACCTGCCTATACCCACAGCATTAAAGGTAAGAGACATGGTAGTCTAGACAACTCACTGGCCATCCAGTCAAGCTGAAGTAGAAAGCTTCCACTTTAGTGAGAGGCCATGTCTCAAGAAAATAACAAGAGAAATAATAGAGAAAGACACTTGCCTCTTTGTTCTGCTCTTCCCCCCAACACACACAAATGCATGTAACACACATATACACCCTACACACACACACACACACACACACACACACACACACACTACAACAAAGGACAACTTCTAATTACTCTTAAAGATGGGTTAATAAAGCTGTTTTGTCTGTTGAATGACTTGTTTGTTTTTCTTTGGTGAGCTTCAGTGGGTATGTCTGAAGTTAAGTGCTGAGAGAAGATAAATAGCTGTGGTAAATAAGGAGAAAACTGGAAACCATTTTGATAGGTAATAAGGCATGAAAGGGAACAATTCTATTTTGTTGAAATCCCATGGGGCTAAATCCACTCCAGTTCCCCACAGTGGACAGTAAATCCAACAGTCTTACCAGGGGATACATGTAGAATGGATTTCTAGAGAACTTTATCAAAGAGCAGAGCTTTGTGTTGGGGTTGATGTGGAGCAAGATAGAAAATATATATAATATTAAAATAGGATTGAACACACTAATAATGAAGCAACAGGGGTTATATTCTGTGGTTCTCCAATGGCACAGAAGATATAGATAAAATTATAAAGATATATAAATGAAATTAGATAGATATATAAGAGTGTGCCTATTATCAAAATAAGTGTCTGAAGTGTCTATGGAAGGTTAAAATTCAGAGCCAGGATAATGAGTAGTGTGGCTTTCAAATTACAGTCATTAGAACCATGAAAGTGATAGCACAAGTAATCAAAAATTGAAATCAAAAGTCCAAGGACCTGTACTTCTGATGGTTAAAGAGAAGGGGAAAAGTAGTGTCCAAACTCCTGTGCAGTAGGAAGGAAGACCAAGAGATAAATGGAGAAAAAGAAAGAAAATGAGACTTGGCATTTGCTTTCCCACGTTGGCTGACTGTTGAATTTCCTTACTTGGTCTACTTGTTCAGTGACAATCTTTCTTAGTAATACCCTCATAGACCAATGCAGAAACTATGCTTGACCAGATATCTGGAATGCCTCCCATAAAATAAGAATTACCAAGCCCAGAGCAAAAGGGCAGATGCTCTCAAAAGTTATTATAGAATCAAGAAAATTTTTAACACTTCCGCAGGTCATGAAACCTATAATTAGATCTGATTTTAACTAGACCTGTTGGAGATGTGGAGTTCTCCATATCACATAAGGAGTGCCTGTGAAAATGCTAGAGAATTTTCAGCCATTCACCACTTCATCTTCCTGAAATTTAATCCACATGTTTTCAAGCTGAATTTATGATTCACATAATAACATTTAGTAATTTTTCTTTGAATGTAATTTAAATTAATTACATTTTTATTAAAATATAATAATTTAGTTCAAAGGAGGAACCAGAGAATATAGAAATACTCTATGTATTCCACAAACTTTAATGCTTTACATATGTGTTTATGTGTGTAGATGGCATGTAAAAATGTATGTGCATATATGTGTGGGCACACATGTCCTAAAATGTTCTGGTGGATGTCAGAAGATTGCTCGACATGTCAGTCCTCACCTTCAATTTGTTTGAGACAGGGCCTCCCTTTAGTTGTTCAGGAATTCTTCTGTCTCTTCTCCATATTTCCATAGCATTGCAGTGATTAGTAACATGCAATACTGTGCTCTAATTGGGTCCTAGGGATTCAAAATCAAGCCTTTAATTTTGAAGAGCAAGTAATTTACCCACTAAGCCATCTTCTTTACCCACATTCTTTATTTGTTCTGAGCAACAATTACTTCATGTGTGTCCAGGAAGAAGGCAGTTCTAGTCAAATGAGATTTCCAAACTTTGGCATATTTTATTACACAGCTAAAAAATTATATATATATATATATATATATATATATATATATATATAGCATTTTATATGTGTGTGTGCATTTATTATATAATGAGTCTGACATCCTTTAGGTATGAATTTGATAAAAAAAAAGGCTTTGGGATTTATATGATCATGAGCAAAGCAACAAATTACCATTCCCAGTAAATAAATATCAGTTCATACATGATTAAACAAAACAATATTAATGACACAGACATAAATATGAGTGCTGTCTTGGGTAACAAGTAACATGCTATACTCCATTTGAATGTGAGGTGATAGTTTTATAAAACACTAGAAATTCAACTGTTCAGTTTTTTTGACAACAAAGAGTTATTTAGAATTTAAAAGATCACAAAGCCTAACATTCCGTATTCCTTAAAGTACAAAATTTTAAAATTATTGACATTAGACGAATAATTAATATTAACTAAGCATTAACACTTTCTACCTCCCAAGGAGACAGACTTCTTACTGAAGCTCCCTCTGGTATTGAATGCAATGTTCATCTTCAAATTCAAGCCTATGGTTTCCTACTGTGCTTGTTCATAGTCTTTCTTGGACTTTTCAGAGCTAATAAATGCATCTCTGATACTCCGGAATGCTGAGAAAGAACAGAGGGAGCACAGTATTTTATATTAGAATATATCTGAGTAATGAAGCCTCCACACATAGCTGTTTTACAATGGCTCTGAAGACCTGTAGAGGGAATGCAATTCTCTTCTGGTGAAAACAGATGGGATCTACCTCTGGCTCTGAGTGAGAGCTGAGCATTCTAATCTACCCAGAATTTAAGTTTTAATCCTACAGGGAGATTATATGATTAAATTAAGTTAGCCCTGTAGTGGCTACTCCAGTAATAGGGATGTAGGCAAAAACTTGTCTCTGGCTCTCCTGTGTATAGATGACAGTCAGGCCCAAAAGCTCCATCTGTAATCTCTGGCCTGGGGACAATGACTTGAGTACAGTCTTTTGATTCTGAATTTATTGAGTTTTCCCACAGCAATCCCTGCACAAAGCTCCAAAACTCTTGTCTCTGTGGTGCTTCCTGTGCCCTGTTCTACAGTCTCTTTCCTATCTGGCTATTATCATATTCTCAGATGCTCAGTCACAGATGCGCAGGGGCTAGGAGTAACTATGGAGTCCTAATTGATACAAGCATGTCAAGAATTACACAGGGTTTGAGCTTAACTCTCTCCCTTTCTGAAAAACATGACGTATCTAACCATGTTGCTTCAAGTTTCAGGAAAAACTGTTGTCAGCAATGCTCCCCCCTCCCCCGCCCCGTGAGTATATCAGTTTTCTTGTTAGCAAATTCAGGCACTAGAATCTTTCACCTGGCTTAGCTCTCTTATGTAGTTTGGCTTGTGGACAAGGGCTCAAACTAGTGCATTGTGGGAAAATAGTTGCTAGAAGATCTTATGCAGAGTCTCAGTCTCTTTTCTCTGCTGTTTTATTTTCAGAGTGAAGATGGTGACTTTGTTCACTGCATTTTGCTGCTTTGATATGGAGATGGATTTGTAAGCTAAACATTGGCTGACAGCAGCTACACAAGCACTTGTGTCTGGCTCAGAGTCTTCAATCTACAATGAAGTGGAATGTTGACTACCTGTTATTAATTCTATTGCAGCTAATCTTATGAGCCTTAATTTCCCATCATATTGAGCTTAGTCTTTTATTTTTCTTTTCAGTATCATAAAATAAATACCAGTGGTCTGGCTCCAAAATTTTGCATGCCTTTTACAATCAATCTCTCTCTCTCTCTCTCTCTCTCTCTCTCTCTCTCTCTCACACACACACACACACACACACACACACACACACACAAGAAAAAATTACCAAAATCACTTACAACATAATGATATACAAAAATTTGTACAATTGAAATGATTAATTAGAACTAACTTATATTTTCAGCATGAAAGTCAATCCTTAGACAGCATGAGAATAGCATGGAATAACACTCCCATTCCAAAAATAAAACAATGTGGTTCAAAGTGTTTTACCTTTGAACAAGCAGTTGTTGGGCTACAGAAGTCTAACTGTGGACAGAGGATGCATATCTTTATGGCTGGTTATTTTCCTGCTATAACTAAATTTTAAAAGCTAGTAAATGGATGGACTTGTAATATCAGTTACTCAGAAGGGGAAGAGCAGGGCCATTTTGAGATACAAGGAGAGTTCAAATCCAGCATGCACAACGTAGTGAGATCCACTCTCAAAAATGAATAGTTAAAATTGGGCTTGGGGAGGATGTAACTTAGCAGCAGAGTGTGTCCCTTGCATACCTGTGTCTCTCGATTCAATCTCCAGCACAACACACAAAAAAAATGTTGTTAAATAATTCACACCACTATTCGCCACCAATCTATTAAATGGAATAGATGAAGCACCCCAAACTTATACACATTCAAGCATCAGAAAATAAATATGTCCAATATACCTAATTTAAAGGCATATACGAACTAGGGAGAAAGTCAGAAAAAAAAACTGAAAATAAACAAATGTGGTGTTAAGAAAGAAAATCAAGAAATGGAAAACAGAAACCTTTCCAGGTCACATGAAATTCCAAAATTGCTGATTCCAACAGAAGAAAATAATTCAAATTCATTGACATTTCAAAACTAAGATTTCTTCTTCTTTCTTTCTTTCTTTCTTTCTTTCTTCCTTCCTTCCTTCCTCTCCTCTCCTCTCCTCTCCTCTCCTCTCCTCTCCTCTCCTCTCCTCTCCTCTCCTCTCCTCTCCTCTCCTCTCCTCTTCTCTCTCTCTCTCTCTCTCTCTCTCTCTCTCTCTCTCTCTTTTCTTTCTTTTCAGAAAAGTCACAGATTCATTTTGGTCCATAATGGCATCTCACGGTACAAGCACCATAAGGTGATATAATACAACCCTTTTCACCAGTGACTGCCACAGTGAATCCAGATGGCAGCAGTTTGCCATAGAGCTGTGGACAGCAATGGATGTTTACTGAAAAGAGTTCGTTATAATTAATGTCACGGCCCTGAATGTCAAAGAAATTAATAATGATTAGCCTCTGATTATAAAGAGCTGCCTATCATGGTGATTATGTTAACATTCAAAAAACAACTTGCTTTATTAAAGCATTTGTTTTTGAATTGTCAACAGCAATCTGAAAATCAATGAGTTGCATTTTTCAGGATCAAGGATTTCATACAGGTCACTGGCTTTCTTGCTGAAGTTGTGTAGCATAATGATGTTATGAGAGCAGATGATCAATTTGGAAAGGAAAGAAAAGTGAAACTCCCCCAAATAATAATTTTTTCTCATTGCTTGCTATCCTATTTAGTTGTGTCGGTAAATGCTTAAATATGTTGGAAAGACTCCATTTGAAATTTAGTGTGTGTCAGTATTTATGACGAAAGCTGAAAGCAAAGATAATGGCACACAGTTTTACAGCTCAGGATAGCTCAGTGATACCATGTTTGTCTAGCACACTGGAGGCCCGGGTTCATCCCCAGAACAGGAAAGTGAGCAATGTCCTGGATAAACAGTTTTTACTCAAAGTCCATACTCTGTGCCCAAATCTACAAAATAGTTAGCCGGGAAATCTAAATAAAGGCACAAAAGTCCTGGGTATAACCGTCTCCTTACCAGAGTGAGAGTTTTTCATAGATCAAATTTTCTGGGCAAAATGTCTTGTAATCAATTTATGTATCTGACGATAAAAAATCATCATTGATACTAAAAATGTGGAAATCTGAATAAACAAAGTAAACCTGATTCCAAGAAAGGGAAGGTATTCTCAAAACAAAGAATCAGTTAATACAAGTCAATGATTATTACCCAACACAAAGCAAAGACTTTGGAGTACTAGCAAGATGATTAAATTTAGGCATTCAGTGAAAAGGGAAAAGTAGCACTTTTAATCCACAGATGTGTGCAGTCTGCTTACTACCACGTGGCGATTTGCTTCTTCTGATGTGTGATGAAATGTCCATTGGCTTTTGCCTGCAGGATGAATGCCTGAAGTCTTTGCCAAGTACCTAAATAGAATTAACAGAAACAGAGCTGCGAAGCTGCAGTGTAAGACAATTGGTGATTGAGAAAGCATGCAAACAATCAAAGATGGCTCACTTTGAACTGGCTATGACAAGCACTTTCAATAAAAGAGCAAATAAAAGAATCTTGCTGGGAAAATGAGGGCTCCTTAAAGCATTTCTTTACCCTTTGTTAAGTTGCCCCTAAGGAGAGTCTGTTTTTATTTCTATGCTCATAACATCCATGAACATCTATTCTAACATGAGTGGGAAACTCGGACAAAGTAATAGTAAACTCAGAAGACAAAGGCTTGCACTTGGGAGGAGAACTGGTCATGATAAGCCTAAGCAAGTTTGCTCTTGTATACTGTTCTTTCTTGCCTGGTATCATTCTAATTTCTGAAGTGTTGGGGATTATGAAATGAAACCCCACATTCCAAATTTGTCCCTCTTCCTTAAAATCTAATTTCAATGTGTCCTTTTACAATTATTGTGAAAACAGTTTGGCACCACAAACGTTCTCATAATGCTTGCAGGTCGCTGGGAATCCTCAGACCATGCTTTGAAAACCAATGCTGTGGGCCAAAGAAACAAATAGGTAATAACTAATATTTTATGTCATTTTCCCATGCTCTGTGCTTCCACATTTATTATCTTGGATAATTCTCATTGTAATTCAAACAAAGAGTAGTACAGGCTGGAAAATTAAGTCTTGGCTTAAACAGCTTGCTCAAGGATATATGTTAGTATCAGAAACAAATTTTAGATTAAGGTTTCTGACTTCAAATCCTTTATCCAACATGCGATACTAATATTTGACTTCCACCTGGGTTGTGAAAGTTTCTAAAAGATTAATAAGTCTTTTTTAAAAGAAATGTTTTCAGTTTAACTTATTTTAATACTTGGTCTACAAGTCAGCACTTCCATCTTCGTATCAAACTCTTCAAACTGTTTCCAGTGTGAACCTTGGCAGCCTTTTCATGTTCTAGTTCAGATTTCCTGTCTGTTTGGCATGTTCCTATGCGCATGTCTATATGTGTTTACATGTGTTTAAATGTCTTCTTTCTAATATTTTGTATCTTAAGAAGTCCCCATTCACAGTTAAGTTTTCATACCCTGGTATCAGCCTTTTCTTCAAGGACTTGTAGCTCCATTGATTTGAGCAAGATATTTAGAATACAGAATCTCACTTCTAGGTGTTCATATCTCCACAGATGGGTCACTTTAATAGATACTATCAGCAGCTAGAGCTAGAAAATATAGACATTTACAACAATCCATGATATACATACATGATATGCATATTCTGCCATCTATTGTCTATAATTTATCCGCCTATCCTCTGTGTGTTTGTCATCAACACTTTGTTGTCTGTGTATAAATAGGAGATCTTTAAGACATCCTTCCAGTAATCTAGCACAAAAGGGATTCCTCTAAGTTTTCCTCTGGCCTATTTATAAATTATTTCTCTGACAGAATAAAATTACAATTGTGTTTTCAATCACAGCATTATAATATTTAAAATTTATAAATAGATATGCTCTAAATATTAATCCTAGGAACTCGAGTGCATTTACCCATGAAAGCAATTGTAAGTTGGTTCTGTTATGTGACAGAATCTGTGGGGTAAATGCTACACACACACACACACACACACACACACTTCTACCTACTCACCCCAGAAAGACAACTCCCAATAGACCAAAGTAAATACTCCACCAAATTGCAATTACTAACAAGAATATAGGTGAGGGGTTATGTTCAGGAGCAAGGATAATTCAAAAGAAGCTGCATCGTGAAACAGCCAATCCCCCATAGGTGACAACTTGATAGAGTTGCAACCCTAGCTCTCTATACAACTAGCAGACAGCTCCACACGTCCTAGAAACTCAATTTTCAGTTTCTCTGCTGGACAGAGTCTCCAACTCCAGTAATTGTTTACTGCTTCTATATCCCTGGAGAGTGACCCTCTAGAATCATGCAAGCCTCAGCTTTCCTAGACCTGTGAAGCTAGCTTACCTCCTGAGTATCATGAGCTTTTTACCCCCCTCCTGAAGAGGATATTTCAATCCAGATGAACTGCTACATAACCTACTTAGACCCTGTATTCAACTAATACTCACTGTCCCATTCAATATTCACACTTCTTGGTGCTACCAACCTCATTAGTTTCTGCTTCAACTAATGTTAAAATTACTACAATATGTAATAATATCTCTGCAAATTTTCTGACTTTACAAAGTTCCTTGGACATGAAATAATGTACTTTGTCTTTAACAAAAGTACAATAGTTGGGGCTTGATAACTGATGGAGCAATTAAAAGTCCTTACTTCTCTGGCAGGGGACCCTAGCTGTGTTATCTGCTCTAAGGCTAGGTTCCAAGGAATCAACACCCTCTGCAAATCATGGCAGACAGTGTACTTGGTTATACAGTTCCCCACATAGACACACCTATATACAGGTAATTAAATAAAAATACCATCTTACAAATTACAAGAGTTGAAAACCAAAGGTTCTCTTAGAGTCGTTTCCTAAATGAGGAACTTAAGAGTCAGATTCTGTTTCTACTTCTAATTTGTAGTTGTAGAAAATATTTTACTTATGTCTAATTATCTCCTATGAATTAGCAAATATTTACTGGTGGATAAAAAATGTGTGCAAGATTAAAACAATTGAGTTGTTCTCTAGAAAAGAGATATTCAAAGTAAGCTTTTGCTACCAGTGCTCAATAACCCAAGCACCTACTACAATTATTATTATTTAGAGTCTAACTTTAACCTTGAAGAATTACAAGTGGCATATGGAGACAACAATGTTTTGATGACTTTTCTTCTGAGCTTAATAAGCAGGCAATACAGATATATCCAGTTCCTTTGCATTGCCATTGTTTTATTATAGACATTAAAACATTTCATAAGTCACAGATATCCTGATTGTTCCATTTCTAGGCATGCCTGGGTAAAAAGACATTCAAAAATATTTCTAGTAAGCTACTAAATATATTTGCAAGGCTGAACTACATCATATTTGAGTTTAAAAGAAACAAAAAGTGTTACTCTCTGTTATCTGAGATCTCCCTTAAGAATGAGGAGTTGATCTGAAAGAGAATAGTTTTGAATCTGGAACTCAGGAGAGGGAAGAGTGTGGTGGTCACTGCAGTTCATCTTCTGCAACAGCCAAATCCCTAATTAGTATTCACTAAACCTGTGAGCAATACCTCTGAGCAAAGACTTTAAATCAAAAGCTTTGCTCAAAATTCTCATCTCTTTGCAAATCACAATGAATATCAATGATGAAGAAATTACAGCAAAGAAGATTGCAAATGGGCCTCAGAAATCACCGGGTCCAACTCTTGTCACTTTGCAAATGAGAAACCTGAGGTGTAAGGAGATTCATTGGAGAGCCCATGGTCACAAGGTGTCAGCAGCACAGTTGGGATGTGATTCTAGGCTTTCTGTTTCCCTGGGGTTGCTTTTGCTGTTTAAATCAGCTCCAAAACTCGGGTTTTTTTTTTCAAATGTCCTTTTCAGTTTATCACTCACAAAACAGCAATATTCTTACAGAAGATGGTCTTTCTTAAATGTGTGCGGGTCCCTGTAGGTGTTGCATGAGCATATTTAACAAGATACTAATGGTAAGCAATTTAGAAACCTTGGTGAATTAACATGGTGTTTGAAAATATCCCAAATCATTCTTTATGATTCTGCAAGTAATTTTGTTGATATTCTTCTCTGTGTTTCTGTCTTTGTTTCTCTGTCTCTGTCTCTCTCTCGTCCTCCTCCTCCTCGTCCTCCTCCTCCTCCTCGTCCTCCTCCTCCTCCTCCTCGTCCTCCTCTTCCTTCTCCTCCACTGACTTCTCCTTAAAGGAAACAGATGTCTATATTTCAGCTATCAATATGAGGCTACAATAAACATGGAAACTCATTTATTTTTTGAATTTTGTATTTTGTTCCTTTTCCTTAGGGTATATATCTAGGATTTCTGGGTAAAATGATGATTTTTTTCAGGTAAGTTTACTTCTAGTGTTGTAGAGATCTCCATGCTACTATCTATAATGTAGCTGCCTCCATTTATACTCTCACCAATATCATAGGATTAGTGCATTTGATCCACACCCTCTCCAACTCTCACTATCTCATGGAATTTCACGATACTGGTCTCTCAGGTATGGGGTAGTATTTCATTGTGGAATTATTTGCATTTTCTGATATATACCAATATTAAACACTTCCTCAAGGCCTGCTGGTCCTTTTCTGTACTCTAGAAAAAAATTGTTTCCCTCTGTACTCTGAAATTGTTTTGGTTTAGTTTTATGGTTTCTTGATTATTGGTTTATTTTTTCTACCTGTGGTTTGCAGATTCTTTTCCCCCAATCTAGGCTTCCTTGCATTTTGTTGATGCTATTTTAATTACTTTCCAATTTTGGTGCCTAGATCAATCCACACATTTCCTTTTTCCAACACCTGTCTTCTTGCCACATTTCTTTAGGGAATATACAGGGTGAAAATGACTTAGCTTTACCTTTGATGTGCCCTTTAATCCGTCCAACTGCAGGTTGCTCCTAGTTTTTCATCTTATCTTGTGGTAGATTATGTAAGCAAATTCATCTATTTTAATCCCAGACTATGCTACATCTAAGATGTCTTTGAGGGACTCAGTTTAATCATGTTTCTGTGCTTTATCATTTCCGGGCCAGTCACATCTCCAGACTGCTGGCCAGCTCTGCAACCTTGTCACATTCCCTACTGTGAACTGCTTTTCCACTGCTTTGTCTTAGATAAGGTTTAGTCCACATATCTGAAGAATGGCTGAAAGCCTAGTGTGTCTATGGCTGCTTCTGACTGAATTTTAAACAGATTTATACTGAAATTTTATTGCTCTAGTTCATGTCCTTTAATGAATAACACATATGTGTATTAAGCACAGCCTTTCAAAGACTGTGGCCATTAAATTATGTTTGCATAAATTTTCATTCTTTGCAGATGTTTTAAACAATAATATTGCCCGTAGACTAAAAAATGTAATTTGCATTTCTCCTCTACATATCCACGCCTACATATTCTTGATAGATTTTAACAAACCTTGAGAATTATACATGAATTAAAATAAAATCATAGCATCATAGTATTTAAGTTTCATTTAATCTGTTTCAGCATCTGTTTTAATCTATGTTCCATTGCTGTAACAAGACACCATGACCACAGCAACTCATAACAGAAAACATTTAATCGGACTTGCTTAGAGGTTCAGAATTTTAGTCCATTACATCACAGCAGGAAGCATGGCTACATACAGGTAGACTTGATGCTAAAGAATTTGAGATTTATACATCTGGATACATAGGCAATAGGCAGAGAGAGAGACTCTAGTCCTGGCTTAAGGGTTTGAAACCTTAAAGCCCAGTCCTAGTGACACTATTCCTCCAAAAAGACCATACTTCAACAAGGCCATCAAATAGTACCATTCCCTGATGACTAAATATTCAAATATATGATCCTATTGAACCCATTCCTATTCAAATCACCACAGTATCTAGAAGTAAACTTCCTTCATAAAAGTTATATATAATAAAAGATAGGATCAAAAAGCTTCACTTTGACATCTTACTGCAATAGCCCCCCAAAAAAGAATTTCTTAGTTTGTTAACATTATTGACACATAATATTGCTATCATCTTTGTAATCAATGAAAAAAATCTGGTTATTTTTCTTAGCACCATCAATATATTGTAAAAGGGTAGTTGAAAATGTGTTTTCATGGTTTGAAGATTGTTTACTTTTATTTATTTCTGGTTTTTGTTTTTCGTTTTATTTTTATATTTGTGTTTGTTGTTTCTTGGTCCAGCTTCTCTTCCCTCATATAATGTTCACTGCCTTTTACCTTACCACTGCACTGTTCACATTTGTTCCATAGTGGACGTTCCAATCCCACATAAAGGCCAAGCTACACAACTGTCACATATGTGCAAATGGTAGGTCAGTCCCATGCATAGTCCCTGGATGATGCTTCAACCTCCATGGGCCCCTATGGTCCCAAGTTAGTTGATTCTGTGGGTTTTCTTCTGATATCCTTGACTCCTCTGGTACCTACTATTCTTACCCCCCGCCTCAGCATAACATTTGACCATGGGTCTCTGCATCTGTTTTCATCAGTTGCTAGATAAAGCCTCTCTAATGACAATTGGCCTAGGCACGAATCTATGAGTTCTAGCTAGAGTAATAACATAATAAAAGGAGATCAAATTGGAAAGGAAAAAGTCAAAGTATAGCTTGCAGATTATGTAATAGTATATATAAGCAAGCACAAGAAATTCTACCAGGGAACTACTACAGCTGATAGACACCTCCAATATAGTTTCTGGATATAAAATCAGCTCAAAAACTAAGTAGACCTCCTATATACAATAATAAATGGACTAAGAAAGAAACTAGATAAATAATACCTTTCATATTCAATAGCCACAAATAATACTAAATATCTTGGTGTTACTCTAACCAAGCAAGTGAAAGACCTGCATGACAATAAATTCAAATCTCTGAAGAAAGAAATTGAAGAATATATCAGATGATGAAAAGATCTCCCGTGGTCATGAAATGATAGGATTATCATAGTAAGAATGATCATCTTACCAAAAGAACTCTGCAGATTCACTGCAATTTCCATCAAAATTCTAACGCAATTCATTACAGACCTTGAAAGAACAATACTCAACTTCATATAGAGACCAAAAATCCCAAAAGTGCTAAAATAATTCTGTACAGTACAAGAACTTACAGAAGAATCAAGTTATACTGCTGGGGAGGGGGTTGTGGAGCTCAACCTAGTGTAGGAAAAACTGGGATGGAGAGGCTAGTTGCTACAGACTCCTGCAAAGAGTTCTCAAAGTGTTCTGATATTCCATTATATCTAAGGTAGCTCCCAGAATACTGGGAAGGCACCAAAAAGGAACTTACGCCAAGTTGATGGCTGCTTTTCCATCACCAGGAAGGGCTAACAGGTGTTGATGCTCCCCTTGGTCCTTCTGAGTAACCTCATTTGTCAGGGCTTTCATGGGAGCACAGTGATGGTGTAGCAAGATATAATTAGCCAAGGATTTAGGAGCTTTGGATTGGGTCAAACACTGTATAGAAGCATATGTACTGAACAATTGTCTTAGTCAGTCTTTCTATTCCTGCACAAACATCATGACCAAGAAGCAAGTTGAGGAGAAAAGGGTTTATTCAGCTTACGCTTCCACATGCCTGTTCATCACCAAAGGAAATCAGGACTGGAACTCAAGCAGGTCAGAAAGCAGGAGCTAATGCAGAGGCCATGGGGGGGATGTTACTTACTGGCTTGCTTCCCCTGGCTTCCTCAGCTTGCTATCTTATAGAACACAAGACTACCAGCCCAGGGATGGCACCACCCACAAGGGGCCCTCCCCCCTTGATCACTAATTGAGAAAATGCCCCACAGCTGGATCTCATGGAGGCACTTCCCCAACTAAAGCTCCTTTCTCTGTGAGAACTCCAGCCTGTGTCAAGTTGGCACACAAAACCAGCCAGTACAACAATAAACTTAGATTTGCACCTGATGCTGTTCTCCAGAGTCTGCGACTCTGTTGCCTCTCACCCTGCCCCCCATCCTCAATCCTGTCCCCACACACTAAAGAACAGTAATATTAAAAACCACATATTATTGGCATAAAAACAAACATGTTGATCAATGGAATTGAATCAAAGACCCAGAAGTAAATCCACACACCTATGAACACTTGATTTTAGACAAAGATTTTAGACAAAGCCAATTTATACAATGAAAAATCAACAAATGGTGCTGGGCTAATGATATCTTCAAGTAGAAGAATGCATATAGATCCGTATTGCACAAAACTCAAGATCAAGTTTCTCAAGGACCCCAACATGAAACTAGATACACGAAACCTGGTAGAATCGAAAATGTGGAATACCCTTGAATTCCTTTACACAAGAGACACCTGCCTGAACAGAACACTGACAGCTCAGTTACTAAGATCAACAATTAATAAATGGGACCGCACAAAACTGAAAAGCTCTGTAAGATAATGGGCACCGTCAAAAGGAAAACTCTGATTTTAACTGATTTCAAGCTGAAAAAATAATCCTTACCAAAAGGAATTTTTAGGATGGCAGTAAAAACATGAGCAACTTGGTAACTGGCATTGTGGCATAGTAGAAAATAGGAAAGAGATATGGTAGCTAGTAAATCCAGAAAGAGAAATCAACTCCAGGTTAACATATAAATGTATGAATTTTGTAGACAATAATAAATACTACAAACATCTATAGGCATCAGTTCAGAAGAGCTGTACTTGAATGGACTTGCAAAATTCACAAGTAGAATATGAAGATAACAGCTCCATAGTTGCCTGATATCAATAATAACAAGAATTAAGCCCAGAAATTATGCACAGGGGTTATCATTTATATCTCATTTAAGATTTGTAATAGTATATAAATAATTTAAATATGTGAATATAAAGAAATAGTGTTTAAAGGGACCTAGCATGACAGCAGTCCAAAAGACCCAACAAGCAGCTGAAAGAGCCAAATGCAGATATTTGCACCTGGACAGGAGTTGCTGACCCCTGTGGTTGAATTGGAGAAAAGTAGAAAGAAGCTGAGGAGGACGGCAACACTGTAGGAGGACCAGCAGTCTCAACCTGTACCTCCTGCGATCTCTCTAACACTGGACCACCAACCAGGTAGCATACATCAGCTGATATGAGGCTCCCAACCCATATACAGTTGAGAACTGTTAGGTCTGGGTTTAGTCAGAGAAGATGCACATAAACCTCAAGAAACTGGAGGCTCCAGGTAGTTTAGAGGTCTGGTGGAGTAGGGAGTGGGGACATCCTCATGGAGGCAAGGAGGCGAGGAGGAATTATGGGATGTGGAATCATCAGAGTGTGGACCAGGAGGGGAATAAAATCTGCAGTGTAAAATAAATGAATGAATGAATGAATGAATGATAAAAGTGTTTTTAAAGTTGACAAAAGTACACAATCAGTTTCATGCTAGAATATAAGGTTGAATCTGTTTATCCTGAACACATTGACAGACTATTTGCCTTTATGAATTCTCAGTATTATATTAGATGTAGTGAGTTATCATATTTGTACAATATTAGGATAAGATGGAACATACCATAAAATCACAAGATATGGAGCGCGGCGGGCCTCCATATTGCAACCAGGACACAGCTGGAAAGGCCCCGGCTCTGTGGGACTTCCCCGCACCCTCTGGCGAGCACCGAGGCTGCTTTCTGCAACCAGCTCGCCGGCCCCTGGACCAGCAGAAGCGGCGGGCCTCCATATTGCAACCAGGACATAGCTGGAAAGGCCCAGGACACAGCTGGAAAGACCCAGGCTCTGTGGGACTTCCCCGCACCCTCTGGCGAGCACCGAGGCTGCTTTCTGCAACCAGCTCGCCGGCCCCTGGACCAGCAGAAGCGGCGGGCCTCCATATTGCAACCAGGACAAAGCTGGAAAGGCCCAGGTAAACACCCCTTCCAGGGCTGCCCTCACGGGGGATCTGCTAGGGTCTCGGACCCAAGCAGGCTGAGTTCCGCTTAGGCTCTGCGGGACATCCCCGTGCCCTCTGGCGAGCACCGAGGCTGCTTTCTGCAACCAGCTCGCCGGCCCTGGACCAGCAGAAGTGGAGGGCCTCCATATTGCAACCAGGACATAGCTGGAAAGGCCCAGGACACAGCTGGAAAGGCCCAGGCTCTGTGGGACATCCCCGCGCCCTCTGGCGAGCACCTAGGCTGCATTCTGCAACCAGCTCACCGGCCCCTGGACCAGCGGTAGCTGCGGGCCTCCATATTGCAACCAGGACATAGCTGGAGAGGCCCAGGTAAACACCCCTTCCAGGGCTACCCGCACAGGGGGATCTGCTAGGGTCTCGGAACCAAGCAGGCCGAGTTCCTTGCAACCAGGACAAAGCTGGAGAAGCCCAGGTAGACAGACTCCAACAGGGGCTACAATCGCATGGGTGGCAGCCAGCTTATGATCCCTTAAAGCAGCAGTCACACATATTTACCAGTAGAGAAACAACAGGTGAGCCCAGCCTCACAGGAGATTCAAACACCAGCCACTAACAACAAGGCCAACTAAAACCAGAAATAACCAGATGGCAAAAGGAAAACGAAGGAACGTTACTAACAAAAATCAAGGCAACATGACAGCATCTGAACCCAGTTCTCCAACAACAGGAATTCCTGGATACCCTAAAACACCAGAAAAACAAGACTTGGATATAAAATCACTGGTCAGGATGCTGGTAGCTGAACACATAGAAAAATCTCGTAAAGAAATAGAGGAGAAAATGGATCAAAAGTTAGAAGCCTTTACGTGGCAAATACAAAAATCACTTCAAGAAATTCAGGAGAAGATGGATCAAAGAGAAGAAGACAATAAGGAAGAAAGACAAAAGTCACTTAAAGAACTACAGAAGAACGTGGGCCAACAAGTAGAAGCTATGAAAGAGGAAGCACAAAAATCTATTAAAGAAATACATGAAAACACAATCAAGCAAACGAAAGATCTGAGCACATCCATCCAGATACTAAAAACAGATGTAGAAACAACTAAGAAATCACAGAGGGAGACAACATTGGAGATAGAAAACCTGGGGAAGAAATCAGGGGCCCTAGACGCAAGTATCAACAATAGAATACAAGAGATAGAAGACAGAATATCAGAAGCCGAAGATACCATAGGAACCATTGATTCAACAGTCAAAGAAAACACTAAATGCAAAAAGGTGGTAACCCAAAACATCCAGGAAATCCAAGACACTATGAGAAGACCAAACCTAAGGATTATAGGTATAGACGAGAGTGAAGATTTACAAGTTAAAGGGCCAGCTAATATCTTCTATAAAATTATGGAAGAAAACTTCCCCAACCTAAGGAGAGAGATGCCCATGAATATACAAGAAGCCTATAGAACCCCAAACAGACTGGACCAGAACAGAAATACATCCCGTCACATAATAATCAAAACTCCAAATGTAATAAACAAAGAAAGAATACTAAAGGCAGCAAGAGAAAAAGGCCAAGTAACATATAAAGGAAAACCTATCAGAATAACACCAGACTTCTCACCTGAGACCATGAAAGCTAGAAGATCCTGGGCAGATATCATGCAAACTCTAAGAGAACACAAACTTCAGCCAAAACTACTTTACCCAGCAAAACTCTCAATTGCCATTGATGGAGACATCAAGGTATTCCATGACAAAACCAAATTTGCAAGATATCTCTCCACAAATCCAGCCCTACAAAGGATAATAGGGGGAAAACACCAAGACAAGGACGGAAACTACACCCGGGAAGAAGCAAGATAGAAACCTCCTCTCATCAAACCCAAAAGAAGATAACCTCTCGAATATAAAAAATAAATAAGATAAATAAATATAATTTCAAAAATGTCTGGAGGTAATAATTACTATTCCTTAACTATCTCTTAACATCAATGGACTCAATTCCCCAATAAAAAGACATAGACTAACAGACTGGATACGGAAACAGGACCCTACATTTTGCTGCATACAGGAAACACATCTCAGTGTTAAAGACAAACACTGCCTTAGAGTAAAAGGCTGGAGGACAATTTTACAAGCAAATGGTCTCAGGAAACAAGCTGGAGTAGCCATTCTAATATCAGATAAAATTGACTTTCAACCTAAAATCATCAAAAGAGACCCAGAAGGTCACTTCTTGCTGGCCAAAGGGAAAATCCACCAGGAAGAGCTCTCAATACTGAACATCTATGCTCCAAATGCAAGGGCACCCTCATTTGTAAAAGAAACCTTACTAAAGCTTAAAGCACACATTACACCTAACACAATAATTGTGGGTGACTTCAACACCCCACTCTCCTCAATGGACCGATCAGGAAAGCAGAAACTAAACAGGGACACAGTGAAACTAATTTAAACTCTGGACCAATTGGATTTAACAGATATATATAGAACATTTCATCCTAAAGCTAAAGAATATACCTTTTTCTCAGCACCGCATGGTACCTTCTCCAAAATAGACCATATAATCGGTCACAAGACAGATGTCAACAAATACAAGAAGATCGAGCTAATCCCATGCCTCCTATCAGATCACCATGGAATAAGAGTGGTCTTCAATAGCAACAAAAACAACAGAAAGCCCACATACACGTGGAAACTGAACAATACTCTACTCAATGACGCCTTGGTCAAGGAAAAAATAAAAAAAGAAATCAAAGACTTTTTAGAATTCAATGAAAATGAAGGTACAACCTACCCAAATCTATGGGACACAATGAAAGCAGTGCTAAGAGGAAAACTCATAGCTCTAAGTGCATCCAAAAAGAAACTGGAGAGAGCATACACTAGCAGCTTAACAGCACACCTTAAAGTGCTAGAAGAAAAACAAGTTAACTCACACAGGAGGAGTAGAAAACAAGAAATCATCAAACTCAGGGCTGAAATCAATCAAATAGAAACAAAGAGAACCATACAAAGAATCAACAAGACCAGGAGCTGGTTCTTTGAGAAAATCAACAAGATAGATAAACCCTTAGCCAGACTAACCAAAGGACACAGAGACAGTATACAAATTAACAAAATTAGAAATGAAAAGGGAGACATAACAACAGAAACTGAGGAAATTCAAAAGATCATCAGATCCTACTACAAAGGTCTATACTCAAAACAACTGGAGAATCTGGAGGAAATGGATGATTTCCTAGACAGATATCAAATACCAAAATTAAATCAGCATCAAGTAGACCAGCTAAATAGTCCCATAACCCCTAAAGAAATAGAAGGGGTTATAGAAAGCCTCCCAACCAAAAAAAGTATGGGACCAGATGGTTTTAGTGCAGAATTCTACCAGACCTTCAAAGAAGACTTAACACCAATACTCTTCAAACTATTCCACAAAATAGAGACAGAAGGGACACTGCCCAACTCATTCTGCGAAGCCACAATTACGCTAATACCTAAACCAAAAAAAGATCCAACAAAGAAAGAGAACTTCAGGCCAATTTCTCTTATGAATATAGATGCAAAAATACTAAATAAAATTCTTGCTAACCGAATCCAAGAGCACATCAAAACGATCATCCACCATGATCAAGTAGGCTTCATCCCAGGGATGCAGGGATGGTTCAATATACGGAAATCCATCAATGTAATCCACTACATAAACAAACTGAAAGAAAAAAACCACATGGTCATCTCATTAGATGCTGAAAAAGCATTCGACAAAATTCAGCATCCTTTCATGCTAAAAGTCTTGGAAAGAGCAGGAATTCAAGGCCCATACCTAAACATAGTAAAAGCAATCTACAGCAAACCAGTAGCCAACATCAAAATAAATGGAGAGAAACTTGAAGCATTCCCACTAAAATCAGGGACAAGACAAGGCTGCCCTCTCTCTCCATATCTTTTCAATATAGTACTTGAAGTTCTAGCAAGAGCATTTAGACAACATAAGGAAGTCAAAGGGATACAAATTGGAAAGGAAGAAGTGAAACTATCATTATTTGCAGACGATATGATAGTTTACCTAAGCGACCCAAAAAACTCCACCAGAGAACTTCTACAGCTGATAAACAACTTCAGCAAAGTGGCAGGTTATAAAATTAACTCAAGCAAGTCAGTGGCCTTCTTGTACTCAAAGGACAAGCAGGCTGAGAAAGAAATTAGGGAAATAACACCCTTCACAATAGCCACAAACAACATAAAGTATCTTGGCGTAACTCTAACCAAACAAGCGAAAGATCTGTACAACAGGAACTTCAAGTCCTTGAAGAAAGAAATCGAAGAAGACCTCAGAAGATGGAAAAATATTTCTTGCTCCTGGATTGGCAGGATCAATATAGTAAAAATGGCCATCTTGCCAAAAGCAATATACAGATTCAATGCAATCCCCATCAAAATCCCAACTCAATTCTTCATAGATCTAGAAAGAGCAATTCTCAAATTCATCTGGAGCAACAAAAAACCCAGGATAGCTAAAACTATTCTCAACAATAAAAGGACTTCTGGGGGAATCAATATCCCTGACCTCAAGCAGTACTACAGAGCAATTGTGTTAAAAACTGCATGGTATTGGTATAGCAACAGGCAAGCAGATCAATGGAACAGGATTGAAGACCCAGAAATTAACCCACAGACTTATGGTCACTTGATCTTTGATAAAGGAGCCACAACCATCCGGTGGAATAAAGATAGCCTTTTCAACAAATGGTGCTGGTTCAACTGGAGGTCAACATGCAGAAGAATGCGAATTGACCCACTCTTATCTCTTGGCACTAAGATCAACTCCAAGTGGATCAAGGACCTCCACATAAAACCAGACACACGGAAACTATTAGAAAAGAAACTTGGGAAGACCCTGGAGGACTTGGGCACAGGGGAAAAGTTCCTGAACAGAACACCAATAGCATATGCACTAAGATCAAGGATCGACAAATGGGACCTCATAAAATTACAAAGTTTCTGCAAAGCAAAGGACACTGTCAGAAGGACAAAACGGCAACCAACAAAGTGGGAAAAGATCTTCACCAACCCCACATCCGACAGAGGGCTAATATCCAATATATACAAAGAACTCAAGAAGTTAGACCCCAAAGAACCAAATAACCCTATCAAAAAATGGGGTACAGAGCTAAACAAAGAATTTTCACCAGAAGAAATTCGGATGGCCGAGAAACACCTTAAAAGATGTTCAACATCATTAGTCATCAGGGAAATGCAAATCAAAACAACCCTGAGATTCCACCTCACACCAGTCAGAATGGCTAAGATTAAAAACTCAAGAGACAACAAGTGC
Source organism: Apodemus agrarius (assembly GCA_964023405.1). NCBI lineage: Eukaryota > Metazoa > Chordata > Mammalia > Rodentia > Muridae > Apodemus > Apodemus agrarius. The sequence continues at coordinate 79,181,723 of OZ030015.1, forward strand.
TGGCGAGGATGTGGAGAAAGAGGAACACTCCTCCATTGTTGGTGGGATTGCAAAATGGTAAAACCGCTCTGGAAATCAGTTTGGAGGTTCCTCAGAAAATTGGGCATGTCACTCCCAGAGGACCCTGGCATACCACTCCTGGGCATATACCCAGAGGATTCCCCTGCATGCAATAAAGACACATGCTCCACTATGTTTATAGCAGCCTTGTTTATAATAGCCAGAAATTGGAAGGAGCCCAAATATCCCTCAAAGGAGGAATGGATACAGAAAATGTGGTATATTTATACAATGGAATACTACTCAGCAATTAAAAATAATGAATTCATGCAATTTGTAGGTAAATGGTTTGACCTGGAAAATATCATCCTGAGTGAGCTAACCCAATCACAAAAGAATGCACATGAAATGCGATCACTGATAAGTGGATATTAATGAGCCCAGAAGCACTAAATACTCAAGACACGAATAGCAAGTCAAATGATTCCCAAGAAGAAGAAAGGAGAGGACCCTGGGCATGTAAAGATTGCATCCAGTTTAGTAAAGAAACTGAGGGGGGAGGGGGAATGATTGGGGAATAGTTGGGGGGAGAGGAACTATGGGAACTATGGTGGGTGGGAACTGGGAAAGGGGAAAGCCCTTGGAATGTAAACATAGAATATAGAAAATAAAAATTTAAAAAAAAATCACAAGATATGGAATAAGCCTTCCACCAAAAGCCAAAGAAAAGCTATGTTACAGATTAATGTTAGCTATAAATTCATAACTTCTCATCCCTTTATTGAGGGGTCATTTTTTCTCTTATCAGGCTGAAGTGGCATAAAGGTAGACTTTAGACTTTAAATATATACAAAGTCTAAAGGAATGACATAAATATGATCTGTGATTTCTGTCCCTGGGCCTTTAAATGATGAGAGTTTCTTCTTTGCTAATTGGGAAGTCAGGTGTCATGCTTTAAGAAAGGTATCAATCATTGGTTCTTCACCAGGGACAAGTTTATCTCAGGGAACTTTTGGTAATGTAATATCTGGAGAAATTTTTGTTATAACTTGGGAAACATGGCTGTTACATATCTGGTAGTAGAAAGCAAGGAGTCTATAAATATACCTGAAAAAATGCACCATCCAGAATAATCTGGCCCAACAGTCAATAGTGTTTTTAAACACTTGGGTATACGATGAATGCTGAAAGAATAAGGTATGGAGGGGAAAATGCCATGGGATAAGTCACTGAGTCTCCAGGCATATAAGTTGAGGACAGTGAATTTGATGCAGCCCAGGCCACAGGTTGGCTAAATAAAACCAAATAAGAAATTACCTGAAAAGTCAGAAATTAACTTGAATTGGTAGAACATCCAGCAGAAACCAAACAAAATTCTCATACAACCAAAATGTAAAGACTAATAAATTTAGGATGCTAGGTTCTAATTGATTTTGTTGCACAGCAATAGGTAACTGAAGCATTATTCTCCTAGGCATGGGTTGTTATATTAATTTATTTGTCTAAAACGTTTACATGGAAATGCAACTGTGCAATTCTTCTAAATTGTACCTTGTAGATACGGCTAAATTAGCATTATCATTATAGTTTATAGCACTCTCCTGAATCCAAACGCATTCTTTTCCATTCTAATGTTTGTTTTCTGTGTAATGTCCAAATATTCTATTACTCTGATGAGCATAATATCAACATTTGAAATTATTCAAATGTCTGTTCCCAACACATATTTCATTCAGTTTCATTTTCAAGCTGTTAATTTTTCAAGTCAGGTTTAGTCTTCTGTATTTATTAATTTATTTTACATTTCACCTTGTTTATTTGAGCAGTCATTGCTCCTTTGCTTTGTTTTTCTGCCTTTTTGTTTGGTTTGGTTTGGCTTGAGATGGGGGAATTTGCAAATATTTTTTCATGTATGTATACAACACCTGTATGTTGCTTGTAAAGTGTCTTACTATAGATTGCCACCACGGATAAAATGCATGACAGGCAGGCACATGGTGGAGAATTAGCATAAAGAAAGTCTTTTTCATGCATAGGTGTATCTGTTCATACAAGGTGAGTGTGATAGGGATAATACAAGCTCTTCTCCCATGGATTAATCCAATATAAACCAATAGACCAGAAGACATTAATTTGAGATTGCCATTGTAGTGGTAAAACAGCAGGTCCTGGCATGTTTTAGCTATTTAAGATTATTTTTGCAAGAGTGAAACTATTCAATTTTAAATTTGAATCACATACTCTCAATTAACTTATGTGAATTCGATTGTGCACACTCAGTCTGTAACAACAGAGGAGAGATAAATGATTAATAGCACATAACACTATGTGCTACTTCACCCACTCCTTACTGAGCGTGTAACAATGACTTCAATACAGGGACTCAGATCTGAGGCCATACTTCTGGTTGTACAGACATTGCTTCTGTGGGGGTGATTGTAAGATTTACATTTATACACTTATAATTTCATCCAGTAATATAAGACAATTTTCTAAACACTATTGCAATACCTTTGATAGATAAAATGAAAAAAATTTTCAAGGCAAAAGGGAAGATATTGTATTCAACTTCAGTGAGATTAACTTCCCATGGAGTTTTTCAAAGCATTCTTAAGGGTAATGTTGAGTATTAGTCACTCGGTTTTTAGAAACATTTTTCTTTTCCTTTTGAGATTATACTATAATTACATCCTTCCCCCTTCATTTTCTTCCCTCCAAACCTATTCATGCATCCCTCCTTGCTCTCTTCCAAACTTTTTTCATTAATTGCTGTTACATGCATATGTGTGTATATCATACACACATACTGCATATATTCCTAAATACAATTTGCTCACTCACATCTTAAAATCACTTTGTACTTTGACATTTAAAGTTGTAACTCCACGATGCAGGACATTTACAGCCAATATTTTTTATGATTGAGTCAACTAAGATAGTGATACATTGGGCCAGACAGTGACCTGGCAATTTTGAATATCTATGATATGCTTTTGAGGGGATAGCACCCATGGAACTGCATCTTCATGATACAAACTCCTATGTTGTCCCCCAGTATAATTGATTTGGAGGATTTACACCCATCCCCTCAGAAACTAATAAGCAGAGGCTGACAAGGTATGCTTGCTGCACTTTTTATGCTCTATGCACCGGAACCTTTTGAAGATACTGATTCTGCAGCTGTTTTCTCTGGCTATCCATTTCCCTATCCTTTCCTTCTCTTTGTCAAACTTCAATGTGTATGGTTCTTAATAATAAATTATAATTATAATTAATAATAAATTTTAAGAAGACCTTGTAAAATAAATACTCAGGAAGGGGGATAATGTGTTGGAATCTTGTGTACTCGTGTCTTGATTTGGTACTTTACTATTAGGGCACAATTACTTTGGGACTATTTTAAGGCAATAATATGACAGTAGCCCAGCCAACATGTCTCAATCCCACTCCCTCTGTGCAGAGATAAATGTTACCTCAAATTTGATGAGTACTCATTCAGCATGATTTTAATATTTAAATACATATATGGCTACCCAGATACTGTGTATGTTTTGTGTGTGTGTGTGTGTGTGTGTGTGTGTGTGTGTGTGTGTGTTAATACAGATGCTGATGTGACACCATCTTGGGCTACTTAATTTGACAATATTTATCACTGGTTTACACTTATTATGTCTGTTCATTTTAACTGCTGTGTGAAACTTTATTGACATAAATGTAATTTTACTTTTGACTTTCTGGGTTGTTGAATCTTTGAGAATAGAAGTTGATCTAGGAAACATCTTTGTAAATGCCTCCTGGAGAATATGAGAAAGAATATCTGCTGTGTACATCTTTGTGTGCTACAGGTCTGCACAGTTTCCACTTGGTCTAACTGTGCCTGGCCACAGGGTTGCACCAATTTCTCATTTCTTCAGCGCTAAATGACAGCTTATCTTTTCTCAGTCTCCCTCAGTTAATCTTAGTAGATGTCTAGTGTCCTCCTATCTGTTGGGCATGAAGCACCATCCCAGTTGTTTAATTTGCATTTCTGGATTACTGGAGCTAGTGAGCATCTTTTCATACACTACTTAACAATTCCATTCAAGTTTTCTTCTCTGAATAACTTCCTTATTTTTAAGTTCTTTTGTCTTATTGATTTGGGAACAGTCCTTTGTAGAGTCCAGGTATGAAATGTACTCTCTCCATTGTTCATACTTGCAAGCAAATAGGCTCTGACCAGTTTAAGCAGAAAAGTTGTATATGAAAAAGGACAGAAAGGATGGAAAGTCAGAGTCTGGAGCACTGTGGTTCTTTCAGATCACACTGTGGGTTTGCCCCAGCAAAAATCCAGCCACTGAACAGCTGGGCACCAACACTACTGGTACTGCTAATGACCTAGAGTCTGAAGGCAAGCAATCCTGTGTCCTGTTTCCCAGAGCCAGGGGCTTTTTTCCTAATCAAACTCTTCCCTGGGTGGCTATGATCATTGATACCAGGTCCTCTGTCAATAGCCTTGCTGGTTACTGCCCTGGGGAAGCAGAATTCACAGAATAGAGAGTTCCCAAGCCCCAGAGATCTACGCAGAATTTGCTTAACACAGCTAATATCCACGTCACCAATCACATACTGCATATTAGTCACACAAATATCTCCTTCACAAGCATGGCTCTTCAACTCTGCTCTACATTCTGATATAAAAAAGTTCATATTCACACATCTGCCAGATGTGTCTCTGTTCCTCTGTGTCTGTTCTTTGTGTGATTTACCCAAGATTTTACACACACACACACACACACACACACACACACACGTGTGTGTGTGTATTATATATATGTGTGTATGTATGTATGTATTCTTTTTTATTTTTTTTTCTTTATTTTCTATATTCTTTGTTTACATTCCAAAGGCTTTCCCCTTTCCCAGTTCCCCCCTCACCATATGTCCCATAAGTCCTCTTCCCTCCACCACCCCCCTTTTCTCTGTTCTGATACTCTCCTACAAATCTGGATCCAGTCTTTTCAAAACCAGGGTCCTTTCCTTCCTACTTCTTGGGAGTCTTTTGATTTGCTAATTGTGCCTGGAGTATTCAGGGCTTTGGGGCTCATTAATATCCACTTATCAGTGATTTCATTTCATGTGTATTCTTTTGTGATTGGGTTAACTCACTTAGGATGATATTTTCCAGATCCAACCATTTGCCTACAAATTGCATGAATTCATTATTTTTAATTGCTGAGTAGTATTCCATTGTATAAATATACCAAATTTTCTGTATCCATTCCTACTTTGAGGGACATCTTGGCTCCTTCCAACTTCTGGCTATTACAAATAAGGCTGCTATGAACATAGTGGAGCATATGTCTTTATTGTATGCATTCTTGATCCATTATTTCCCACATTTGTATTTTTGAGTCACCTAGAGTTGACTTTTATATCTCATAGGAGAAAGAAGTCAAATATTCCTTCACATATCTTCTCAATAGTCCTATCATCACAGTTCAAACAGTCTAATTTTCTCACAAGTTTATGCAGCTGTCTGGCTGATAAACCATCAGCCTTCATCTGCATCGGTCTTTGGAATGCCACTCTGTTCCTTTAGTCTACTGAGATACGTTTTATATCTATGTGGTGGGATTTTAAGTACAGAAGCATGGGGCTAATAAGATGAAGTGTGTAAAGCTGCTTACCTCTGAGTCTAATGGAATGAGTTTAAGCCCAGTGGCCCATATGGAGGAAGGACAGACTCAGTCCTGCAACTTGTCCGCAGACCTGCACCATGCACACCAGAGTATACACACCTCATTCCTCATTCTTATATTCTCAATCTCTCAGTCTCTCTGTCTCTCTGTCTCTTGTCTCTGTGTGTGTGTGTGTCTGTCTGTCTGTCTCTCTCTGTCTCTCCAAGGAAATAAGTAAATGATAAATATAATTGAAATTGAAATAAAATATACCCAAATTAATGTGATTCCAAGAGAGTTCCAGCTTAGACATTACTTATGAACTGAAGAAGAGTCTTTAATTTTATACTCCTTAAGGTAAATCTAACTTTCCATATAAGAATAGCTTGACAATTTTTGCTAAATGTCTGCTTAAGAATGTGTTATCTATGTTATAAAATGAAATCAGCACAAACTCTTGTCTCACTCACACTTTCCTTTGAGTTTAGTAGCAAGGTTATACTATCATCAAAAAATAAATTAGATAGTTTTTCACCATATTTTTTCCTATATCCAGATTTCAAGTAAGGTCGAAGTTAGTGATTCCTTGAAGTATTCATTCTGAAGTTGGCATCTTCATCAATCCATATTTGACAGTGAGCTTAAACTTCAATGATGGATAGTGCACAGTCAAGCAAGAAAGGCAAGAATTAGGAAGTGTATTAGATCACAGACTAAGACATTCTACACCATGCCCTTAACAAATAATAAAACAGATGTATTTCCTCAGTCCCCATCTCCTGTCAAATTTATAACGACATGGGCCTTTGGAAGAAAGAATAAGCATGTCACTTAGCACTGTTTTCACCCTGAAAAAATTTTTAAGATTTTTTTCTTTTTTTAATTATATATTTGCTTTGTTTACATTTTAAATGTTAACCCCTTTCCACGTTACCCCCTATCCCATCCTCCTCCCCCTGCTCACCCACCCCTGATTTCCTGACTTGCATTTCCCTATTCTGGAGAGTTGAGCCTTCACAGGACCAATGGCCTCTCCTCTCATTGATGTCTTAAATGGTCATCTTCTGCTACATATGTAGCTGGAGCCATGGGAACCTCCTTGTGCATTCTTTGGTTGGTGGTTTAATCCCTGGGAGCTCTGTGGGTACTGTTTAGTATATATTATCGTTCCTCCTGCAGAGCTGCAAAGCTCTTCAGCTCCTTGGGTCCTCTCTCTAGCTGCTCCATGGGGGACCCTATGCTCACTCTATTGGTTCGCTGTTAGCCATGGGTGTTTTGATCCACTTTCCAATAAGGATCAAAGTATCCACACTTTGGTCTTCCTTTATCTTGAGCTTCATGTGGTCTGTGAGTTGTATCTTGGGTATTCTGAGCTAAGTATTAATGACATGCTGAGCTATGGATACTATATGAAAAACTTGCATTGAATATGGGAGCATCCACCTTCTGCAAATGTCTATTTATTGAGCAGAGTGAACAAGTACAGAAATAACCAAGACAATAATTTTAGGAAATATTTTCCTTGCCCTTAGGAAGCAAAGCTGAGTTCATAATGAAGACTCACATCTGCCCTTGGTTTTTTTCCAATTCTTACAGCATCCCACATAACTCTACCCATTACAGAATAAATAATTTGAAATAAAATGAAATTAAATAAATGAATATTAATTTGATCAATATATCGTAAGATTTTTAAAAAATTATCTATCATCTTTTCTTTATAATAGTTCATTACCTACCAAACCCAGATTTTAATAGGCTAAATTAGAAGAATTGTACAAGCAGAGAAATAGAATGGAATTTTAGCTACTCACAGAGTTTATTAAATATTATTATATATAAAATAAAAGACTCAGATAAGGCTAAATAGGCATGATCCTTGACATGGTTGTTATATATGATGTTATATCACTGTGAAAAAGGAGAGACCACATTTATATAAATATATGAACTGTACAGAGTAAGTTACATAAAAGCAAAGCATACAGTCATGCAAGAAAGGAAGTCAGTAATGAGGGATCAACACTTGTATAAATGATATCAAGGACTGTTTATTAGCTGAGACTGGAGTTAAAGATTAGAGTTTGTTCAGACATAGTCTGGGTCTTATATGAATGGGAGACAGGACATTCTGGGGGTAGCAAATATCCTTTATTATGGAGGAGAAACCAAGAATGAATTCAGACAAACTCAAGAAGAAAGAACCAGATGGTTTAGGACATTTAACTCTCTCTGAAAGCCTCAGAGTGTGCTATTAAGACTATAAGTCACAAAGCCAGCACTCCTGCCTTCCAGAATAGATTGCTTTTTATCATAAGATATGATTACAGATGGCATTCGAATGAGCAAATTTAAATATCCATGAAGCAAGACTATTGAACATCTATGCTCTTCTTCTTGCTTTCCTCAAACAGCTAGAAAAAAAGTTCATTTGTAAACAAAATTATTTAAGACACATTTTCACCTACCAAAGTGCCTAGTGCATGAAAGGAGAGCACCCCCAGTATAGCAAATATTGTTATCTTTACAAAGCAACTCTTTCTCCACTATTTGTTAATCTCAAGATTGATGGCAATTAATGCATCTATGTTACAAACAGCAGTTTTGTAGTGTCTGCCACTGAACAAAATACCAAAGAATCATTAGATAATAACACATTGATGCCTCATAATTTATATTCATCCTATAATCATTAAATTAAATATTTAACTTGAACAGTAATGAGAATGCTTTCTTTGCTTGTCATGTAGTAAAATATCCCAGAAAAAAAAAACTTTGCTGAGTTGCAGACTGTAGGGTGCATGGATAGAATCAGGACATCTAATTCTGGTATTGGGAAAAAGTCTCGTGGCATTTAAAAATGAGAGATGAAGGCTGTCGGGAAAGGAAATGGATCCGGATGCCAAATACCATGTGGAGATTGATGCAAATTCAATAAAATATCTTTCACAGGCTGATTGACCCAATTTAGTGCTATGGTTGTCATGTGGGACAGAACAAGGGTCAAGAGGCAATGTCCCCTTATGAACCAATGTTCCAGTAACATAGCCGAGCACTTGAATAATAATGACATTATAAATAGCTTGGATGAATAAACAAGAAAGACCTCTGTTAGGTCATCCTGTTCTCAATATACATGGAATATGAGGAAAGGAATGACATTATTTTCAGCTAACTTAGGAATATTAGACTCTGAAATTACAATGGAAATATCTGTTCAGGAAATGTCCTTTTATAAGTAAGGGGATCTAAAAGAAAAGTGATTTGCTCAATGTCCACGTATTGAGAGGCAGGGCAGACCTCAAGTCTCTAGCTTGGAAGCCTAGATGCAATACCATTACATCTGCATGAGATTTCTGAGTTAATAATCTTCCATAGTCCATAAAAAACATTACCAATTGCCTTGGTATCTTAGTTACCTTTCTATTGCTGTGAAGAAACACCAATACCAAGACATGACCAAGAAAGAGTTTATTGAGGCTCATGGTACCAGAGGGTTACAGTCCATGATGCTCTGGTGGAAAGCATGGCAACTGGAACACAGGCATGGCACTAGAGCAGAAGCTGAGAGCTTACATCCTTATGCATAGGCAGAGTTAACTAGGCATGGCACAGGCATTTGTAGCCTCAAAGCCCACCCCATGTGACACACTTCTTACAACAAGGCTACAACTCCCTAACCTTCTCAAGCAGTGCTACTAATTGTAGACCAAGCATTCATATATGGGAGCATAGGAGAGAGGGCTGTCAATCAAGCCACCACCACACTTGGAAAGTCTCTTTCCCTCTCCCTCTCTGTATCCCTCTCTGTCTCCCTCTCCCTCTCTTTCTCCCTTTCCCTCTCCCTTTCTCTTGTTTTTCATCTAAGACTCTAATATCCATTGCTCTTTCCAATACATCATCCATGACAGGTAGGACTTTCCCTATTGGGATAAAGATATTTAAACAACTCTGAAACAAATTGCTTTATATAGCTAGTTTTAGGCAAATTGTAAGATTACATGGATAGAAACAGATTCCCTGGATAGGGGAACCTAGCACTAAGCAGGAGCAATATTCTTTCCTAGGTATCACAAGCCATGCATCTCCCATCACCTGGATATTGGAACATGTAACAACTGCATGTGAAATATCTCATGTATCACCATCCATTTCACTGGCAGAGAAATACCAGGCCATCCCATCTCCATCATGTATGTCTGTTTTCTACTATATAAAAGGAAAGTTTCAAGATAAGTAACTATTCCACACTATATGGTCATTTGTTAAGTTGATATTTAGTTGCTTAATAGCATCTATTTTAAAAATTTTTAACAGCTTAGAGTTGAACATATTGACCCAATTTTACTCCTTCTCCTTTTATTCCTCATGTGGCAATGAAGACAACATTAAAAATATTAGGAGCATAAATAATATAATTTCAACCCTCCCCCAGAAGAGATTATTACATGTGCATGTTCATCCCTTACATTGCTGTGATGGGTTTGTCTACCATGAAAAACTACGCCCAACATCCAAATTAGATTAGAAAACAAGTAATAATAATGCCCTACTAGCCAATAGATCACTGTGTGATCTGTCTATGTGCATTAACAAATATAGTAACTTACTCTGTGAGATATGCTCTATATACCAAACTGCCAACAAAATGACTCAGAATGGTTGATTTCTTTCTTTCAGAGGGATGAAATGTTTTTCAGGATGAAGAAATTAAAAAGTAGCTGAGTCAGAATTTAAGCTTACTTCTGCTGGGTCTAAAAGCCCTGATCTTTCTATAGCTTTGAGATTGAGGTATGCATCCAAGTATTAGGGCCACTATGATTTATACTTTCTTCACATTAGTATATATAGTTTGTAAAGGTATTTGTCTTAGTATTTATATGTGTATATCATGTATTTGAATCTAACTCACTCCTCAGTTCCTCCTCTATCCATTTCCATCACCATCCACTCTCAACCTCATGTGCTCATTCTGTAGCACTGCCTGCATGTGCATGGGTGTGTTAAAATGATCCACTCTAAACTGCCACACCAGAGAGATAACATTACATAGAGCCCTGTTTTCTTGCTGTTTGAAATAAGTCAGGTCTACTAAACTCTTAAGTGACCTTAGTTCTTTTTATATAGTCTCTTCTACTCCATCTCCACTTCCAAATATCCTGTTCTTTCTATGCTCTTGAAGATCACAGAAATATAACAAATCTTCTCTTGGGATGCTTCATTGTGAAGCATAAATGCAAAGATATCTATTGAGCACCAACTAGATGCCATCTCTGACACATTGCTTCATTTTATTTTTAACAATACTGTAATGTGGAAATTAATATGTACAGTTCACAGACAAAAGAAAAAAAGATGACTAGGCTGACATGCCATCACTTAGAATGAATGAAGCTGAGATTTAGAGCCCTGGCTGCCTGTCTCTAGGCTTAATAACCCTGTTAACTTTTTTCATACTGCCTCCCTAATGGTTCCCTGTCTGAGCTAAATCACAATTCAACTGCACTTTTATCCTTCCCCTTTTAGGGTTTACATCCTTAACCGGATGTCAAAATAGTTGTGATTGTTGAGTTTTTCCAAAGAAATCTGTGTTTCATTCTGATATCTTTACTCTCAGTACTTTTGCGGGCTCTTAAACTAATGGCTGATTTACTTTGGAGTTCTTCTATCAAGAGGCAATGATCAACAATACTGGGTTTCTCAGTGGCAATAGAAAAAGAGTAATGCATAAATGTGAATTGCCTTGCATGGAGGGTCTCAAGCGCACCGTCATGCTCCTGGAATTAATGGGTTACTTACTTTCCCAGACAAAGCTCTTTAAGGTGAACACTACATTACTCAGTAGAACCTGACCACAATATTGTTAAAGAGTTGACAAGCTTTGGCAAGTGAGATTATTGCCAGGGGCAGATGCTCCCAATTCCTGATTCCTGGGACTCAATTAAGGGTAGGATTGAATCAGACTTCTTAAGTCAATAATCAAGAGCTTGGAGTTTTCTGACCTCACGTGTCTACATTCCTTCTGTAAGCAATTAGCTGCGTAACATCTTCTAAGCATGGCACTAGACACCAGAGATACAAAAAGCTCCAGGCTCTAATCTTAAGAAATGCATTCTCCAAATGAGGAGACAGGCATGCATATGACCATGTTTCTATGCTGTGTGAACATCTTTCACAAATGTAAAACCATTACAGGTTTCTTGACGATGCACAGAGCAGGAAGCATGAGGAATGGAAATGTGGAGAGGTTCTGGTGGCAAAACTGAGCTAAACTATGAAGGAACAGAACTTTAGAATTACAGAAAAGACAGGACACAGTTTTAAGGTAGAGGAAATTACATAAACATAAAAATAAAGGGAAAACATACCATGATCTGAGAATAATAATAATAATAATAATAATAATAATAATAATAATAATTTAATTGATTACTAAATCCTTTTGGTAGAGAGAGAAGATAAATCAGAGGGGTAAAATGATTCTGGACCATGAGTAAGCTTGACTGCCCTGCTAACAGCTGTGGGCTTATTATGACAATGTCAGGGAGCTGGCTTTTCTTGCCAATCCAGTGTCCCTGTGATCACCAGTGGGAGGTAGGTGAAGGTCGTGAGGACTCTGGACAGCTGTTTTCAGCTCACAACAATCACACTACTCATAGGCCAGTATCATATATTAGGGGGGGAAGACATGATGTTCTCTCTGTTTCAATTTTCATTTGCTCTAAAATGGATGGCTTTTTTTTTACACACTATCAATAATGCCTGTGCTGGAGGAGCTTTTAATAGGACAAGCATTCATCATTCTAAGGTTGCTTTTTCCCCAAAAGCAGGAGAACAATCTGTTGGTAAAATGGAAAAGCCTTGTACATAAGGCTGTCCTGCTGCTTTTCTTCCAGGTGGTGCCCACTGATAGCAGAGAAAAGGGACAAAAAAGCATAGCAACACTAATACTTTTAGCAAGTATCCATCCATTTGGAAAGGTAAGGAGACACAGCAGAAAGGGCCAGCATATCATGAGCATGTCTTCTTGTCCATTTGCCCTGCACTTTTTAAATATGACCCCAAAAGAAAAGAAAAAGAAAAAGAAAAAAAGCTGAATATTTTTCCTAATAGTTCTAATGATACCTTTGTAAAGGTTAGACATTATAAAATTACAAGTAAGTCAGAATTACATGCAAAAGTTCAAAATGCCACCCTAAAAGGGAACTTCTGATTAGCGTTGTTACTAACCTCTTTTCATTTTTATTTTTGAAATAATTGCAGAATCGCAGATAGCTTGAGAGAATATGCAAAGACTGAGATGTGGTGGACCTTTCACTCAGCTAACATCTGGCATAGCCAGAACAATATTCATGACTAAATTTAACATAAATATCCTACCCTAAGTAATATTAGGGAGCTTTTAGGCCCCAGTATTACATTTGCATACGTGTGTGTGTGTGTGTGTGTGTGTGTGTGCAATTTTGCCATACATGTAGTTTATGTAACTGGTACCACAGTTAAGATATAGGATTGTTTTGTCACCACAGGACCCCAGGGTGCCACCCCTTTATAGGCACATATACATTGCATTGCTGTAGAAATAACTAATCTGTTCACCATTTCCATGGTTTTCCTACTTCAATACTGTGGCATGCTTCAGGTAAACATATACTGAGATTACCTTTGGCTTCTCATGTTAATGGTCCAAGACACTATGCTTAAAAGTATTGCTTTCATATTAGGCTACACAGAGATGGGACATATGCACCTTAAATCTCTGACACTGTTGTATCTTCATCACCAAACACTGTAAATGGCATTTAGCAAGAACCAAATAAAAAATGGTTGACTGAATAAGATAAAACCTGTGGTTTTATGTCATTTAGAGATTGGGATAATTGGAGATCTGGGCACTAGGTAAGAATAACTTTAAAAGACCAAGTAACACTGGAATGTTTTACACATCAGGAATCTGTAAGCAAAGAAGTCATAGAGGATGGCAGCATCACTCTCAAGAGCCAAGTTTCCTCTTGGACTCTCCTCTCTTCCAGTCCTAGGAAGATGAACTTAATTCTAAGCAATATATAAAAACACTGCAATATTCAATAAGACATGTGTCAGCTTAAATGTTTCTGAAGGGCGTTTTGGCCCTAACCTGTAATCCTAGCATTTAGAAGCTGCATAGAGAAACTTCAGGATATTAAGACTATTCTTTAATATTAAGTGATTTCAAAGCCAGTAAGGGCCCCCATGAAATGCTATTTTAAAACAAGAATTCTAGCACTTTCTCTTCAGACCTAACTTTGTGATGTATTCATCATAACATAGTCTCTTGCTCATATCTGATATCAGAAACAGCTCAAGAGCCGCTATGGTCAACTTAGATGACTAACATTCATCCTGCCAATGCAGAGCCCATGTCTATTGCACAGCATGGGCACTATTTCCATAAAATGGAGGCTCTGGTAATACAGTAGAACACCAAGTACAAAACAGAGGGACTATTTCAGTATGATGAGCAAAATGATTGTCTCCACTGACGACTGCTTTGAATACACTGTAAGTGTTTGGTGGAGCACTTAACCCACGCAAAAAATAAAAATCTACATTATTTAAAAATTAAAGATGTGTTTTTTAAAATGGCTTATGTTTATGATGCAGGAAAAAAGTAGAAGTAAAAATGGATCCTCAACCTTCCAGTCAATGTTCACAATGTCCTTTTATTGATCATCTTTCAAAATGGTATTGCTATAGCACCATGGACTAACAAGGTGCTCATAAAATACTGCTAATGGAAGTTGAATGGAGACATACCATCCATCTCCCACAATCCCAGAGTCTTCAGAGACAGTGCTTGATTTTGTATTTCTCCTTCTTAGAGCTGATCCTCCCCATTACAAAAAGAACAATTACTACAGGTGCCTGTTCTGTCCATAATGTTCTTGCAAGACCCTCCATTTCAGTCCAGTTGCATTAATTTGGTGCTTAAATTTATTACTCTGGAGTCTAATGTGTATTACTCCTGTCAGCATTAAATTTAATTTACTACATCAGGGCAAAGAGGTTGCTGAAACTAGATTTTAATTCCCAAGCCATTAAAGTGTGTTGTCTTGAAAAACAAGATCTTTGTTATGCGCCAGTAACAATATCCCCATTGAGACATTGTTCTGCAGAATGAACTAAGTTGATGGACTTTGTTTTCTTTTGAAAATCATATATGATCCCTTTATTCTGTGTATATGAATGTTCCAGAAAGACTAAGCTATTGAAGCACTTTGTTCTATCATTTGCTTTCTAATAATGAAATAGGAAATCTAGCCTCAGTCAGACTACAGAATTGTACTGTATTCCTGCTGAGAGTTTCTCAAGAGTGGACTATAGCCAAAGACACAATGCTGACTCTTTATTCTACAATACTAGAAAGAGCAGAGATATCTATGAAAATATGTTATTTTTTTAATTTTAAATAACTTTTGTTGTTAAAGTAGTATGTGCCAATATGGAATTACTGTGGAATATTGTATGTGGCATATATACATATATATGTAGTGCTAAAGTATTTTATATATGTATATATAAAATGTATATATTTGGTTTTTATATATATGAATATATATTTATTATGTAAAAGCCTCCATCCTTCCTCCCTCTTGTAGTTGTCTTTCTCCTTATGTGCACAAATCATTATATCTGCTTTAAATATCTATGTATATTTATGTTTTTTTGCTTTACATATTTACAAACTTCTTCACTGTTATGCACAGTAGAGAAGCAGACAAATGTTCAGTTAGTGATTTAACTGGTTAATCTATGTATGTTACTCTTTCCCATTTATACTTTTTTTCAATCAGATCAATGATACTCTATACAATGGCAGCAAAAAAATAAACAAAAGAAGTTTTACATTCATCAAATATAAGATGTGTTGGTTTGCCTAACAAAAAGAGTGTAGAGTGGACTTCAGGGTTGTTTTGTTACAAAAACCATGATATTTTCAGGGACCTGTGTTTTCTGTGAGCCTTCACTCAGAGATCCACAGAGCATATTATAGTTTGAGGGGTGGTACCCTTTACAGTATTACTGTGCTGATCTCTTGCATCATTTGAAAATAACATTCTTTGCTTCATTCCAAAGCAAAGAACATTTTCCAGATAACTATTATGCCTTCTCTTCCATCACTGTACTGTTAGACAAAATTAGGTCATGTGACCATTCCTCGGCCAGTCATTACTAAGGAGAGTTCCATCAGATTCATGAGTACAATCTCCAGCTTTTTCTGGGTACTAGAATTGTGAGCCTGAGGCACAGAGGTCTGAGAAGAAAATGTTTCTTTCTTATACTGCAGTAGAATGTTTTCTAAATGAAGCATCAACAAAGCCCACTGTGGTCCTGGGGTTAAGGCCCTGGAATACCTTTGGGTTGACTTAAGACTTCCTAAAGAGAAACTTTTTTTCTTTAATTTTCATGCACCTGAGTTTGGTTTAGTTTTAACAGGTATTTTGGGGTTTTAATGTTTGCTTCATGGTACACCTCTCTTTTTGTTCCCTGTATTTTGCCTTTTTCCCACTTTGAATAATCCAAAACTTTAGAACAGGATGGGTGGATGAGCACCCTCATAGGAGCAGGAGGAGGGAGGATGGGATAGGGGGTTTCTGGAGGCAAAACCGGGAAAGAAGATAACATATGAAATGTAAATAAATAAAATATCCAATAGAATAAAATAAATAAATAAAACCAAACAATAAAATAAAATAAAATAAAATAAAATAAAATAAAATAAAATAAAATAAAATAAAATAAAATGAAATAAAATAAAATAAAATTAGAGGTCTTCCAGAACTGACCTTTAAATAACTCTAACTTTACAAAGAACACACCTAAAATCTAGTTGTCCATTCAACAAACTCATTTTCTGTTTCCAGAATGATACAGGCAGTGTCTGTCAACTTTCTCCTACCTATTGCATATTTCTTCTCTTTGTTGTGATCAAGTACACTAATATTTGACATTGTAAATCTTATAATTGCATTATACCCTATAAACTAATATGGATTCTGAAGTCTAAATTCAATGTAGACATATTTTTAATGATGAGCACCTTTTTATTGCTCAGAGTCTAAGCCCATTTATGACCATTTGAACAATTTATCAGTTTGTGACACCACTAAAGAAAAATTGACTTTCCTCCTCCAGTAAAAATTAAGTGTCAACAACACAAGAAGAGATAGAACCTCCCAAGGACCTCCACTTTTGACAGGCACAATCATATGCAGATTGATTGCAAGTTACCACAGGTATTTTGAGTTCATGAGTACAATGGTTATGTCATATCCACAAGACAATGTTTCATACCACTCCACCTGCTGGGTTGGGTGGTGAATGTAGTCCCAGCTACTAAGGTTGCTGAAGCAAGAAGACAACTTGAGACCAGGAATTCTGTACTGTAGAATGCAATGAAGATTAGGTGTCTGCACTGAGTTCAGTGTCAATATGGTGACTTCTCAGGATCAGTGCATTACCAGGTTGCCTAATAAGGACAAACCAGCCCAGGTCCGAAAGAGAGTAGGTCAAAACTGACCATAATATTCCTTGGGATCCTTTGAATCTTACTCTTGGCCCCTCTTCTACAGAATTCACTAAGCCTTGGAGAGAGTGATACTGATGTCTTCTTTAGGGGTACATTCTCAGCAGTTATACGTTCTCAGCACTTTTGCCAGTTATAAGGCTTTGTATTAAAGGTCAAATTTATTCAAATTCTCTCTACATTTTTTGTATCTTTTCATATACCAACTTACCTTTTTCTTATCTTTTCTGAAAATTTTTATCTTTTTCTAATTTGCTTTCTATATTTTGTTACTTTTTTCCTTTAAAAAATTATCTAAATGCCTATACTTAAATATTTAGGTGTTTGAGCATGTGTTTATTTAACTTACTCTTTTATTACTAAATAATTATTTTCAAGATTTATTTATAGTAACCTTTAAAATTTTTTTCAAGATTAATTTACATTTGCTTTTATAAAATTTTACCCCTGTTTGCTGTTATATTTGCTTGTGTATTTTTAGGAGTCAAAGTAGCTTTTTTATTAACCATTTTCTGAAGAACAGGTAAAAATAAAATAAATTATAAGGGACATTTCTGAACTTTTAAACTTAAAATACTGCCTTAGAGTAACAGAAATAAATTATGTGTGAACATCCTGCCTCTCAGTGTTTAGGAGGCTCTACTTTTAAGTAAAGGTCAAAGTATCTGTCAGAAAGGGGATTAATTAGTGAATGTATACACCTGATAAAATTTTAATGATATAGATAAAGTATCTATTTCAATCATATGAATGATATTAAACAGATGATATAAAATCTATTTTATTCTACTTAAGTACTACAAATCAGGAGCCAACAGTATTATATTAACCATTTTCTAGCAGTTCTAAACCTGATAAAGACGTCATTCTACATAGACCCTGCTTTATCACAATCTCTCCCAACAACTTGAACTATGGATTTAGTTTCTTACATCTACCATTTATACATGATTATGATCACAGATTGAGTCACATTGCCTCAGGTGAGTCCAATCAATTAGTGCTGTCCTTGTGCACATAGGTTTGGTTCACCCACCAGAGAGCAATATTCTACCAGACACTATACCCATAATGAAAACTGAATCTCTCTCCAGGCAGCTTTCAACAACCAAAGCTCCTCACCTAGTGGTGGAGCTACATGAGCCCTTCCTTCTGACAGACTGGAATAATGACTCACTTGATCTTCTGTAGATCTTAAGTAGGTGGGTAAAATATCTGAATTCATGAATGTAGCAACACACTCATGAATGTAGCAAAACACAATTTTCCTTTCCAGAAACCTCCCTGTGCTAAATAGAGTTATGTCCACCTCACACAAGCTGGAGCCATTAGACAGGAAGGAACCTGAATTGAGAAAATGCCTTCATAAAAACATAAAAACAGGCTGTAAGAAATCTAGTAAGGCACTTTTTTTTTTAGTTTTTACTCTGCCCTTTTTTAAAAATTTTTATTAGATATTTTCTTTATTTACATTTCAAATGTTATCCCCTTTCCTCATTTCCCCTCAGAAAACCCTCTATCCCATCCACCCTCCTCCTGCCCACCAGTCCCCCTCCCACTTTCCTAACGTGGCATTCCCTTACACTGGGGCATGGAGCTTTCATAAATCCAATGGCCTCTCCTTCCATTGATGTCTGAAAAGGCCATCCTCTGCTACATATGTATCTGGAGCCATAGGTCCCTCCACGTGTACTCTTTGGTTGGTGGTTTAGTCTCTGGGAGCTCTGGGGGTACTGGTTGGTACATATTATTGTTCCTCCTATGGGGCTGCAAACCCCTTCAGCTCCTTGTGT
Organism: Apodemus agrarius; assembly: GCA_964023405.1. Taxonomy (NCBI): domain Eukaryota; kingdom Metazoa; phylum Chordata; class Mammalia; order Rodentia; family Muridae; genus Apodemus; species Apodemus agrarius. The sequence goes on from OZ030015.1 coordinate 79,200,739, forward strand.
CCTTTCTCTAGCTCCTCCATTGGGGACCCTATGCTCAGTTCATTGGTTGACTGTGAGCCATGGGTATTTTGCTCCCCCTTCTAAGAAGGACCAAAGTATCCACACTTCCGTCTTCCTTCTTGAGCTGGTAGGGAGAAAAGGGAAGCTCTCAGATCTGCTATACAAATCAAAACTCAACAAAAGTTTACATGTCTACTGCTTCCTTTTGTATTTATAAAATTGTATTTCTTGATAGATTTGGAAATCAATGTATTGTCCTGCTGTATATATTTTAATGACCTCCAACTATATGGCAGCAAATTGTCTTCTAAACATTTTATAACTGATAATTTCTTCATAAAACTCCCACTACATTACAAATACTTTTAAGCAGCAATGTTTTGTCTCTTCCTATTTATTTATTTATTTATTTATTTATTTATTTATTATGCAGCTATAGTTTCTTTATTTGGTATGTATTTTTTAGCTGGTTGGCACAATGTGTTGCTGGAGGTTGTTTTGCTAATGTTATTTGCATCTAAGTTACATAGCCTAGAAAGAGTAATCATGGCAACAAAATGTTCCCAAAAAAGAACTAAGACAATATGATAAAGACATGACAATGGAAATCATGAGTCTTTCCTGTTAATGGACATTATTATACTCTTTGGAAATCATTTGACTGATTCTAGTACCACACCAATATTGTCTTTTTCACAAATCACTACCATGAATAATAGTGTTAAATATGGCAAGTACAAGCAAATATCATCATATTTAACTTGCAATGATTTGCTGTGACCCTTGTGAAAACAAATTTATTGTGATGCAATCAATACATTGTTGTATAAAACATATTGCAGGGGGAGATGCCATTATTTGCTCATATATAAATTTATCTGAGAGAAATATTAATTGAAACACAAGTTCTACCAAGGTGAGCACAGTTTAGTAGGAATCCACATAACATACACAGATTTCAAACATCAGTCCCTGCTTCAGGTCATTGTATATTTTGACACACCCATCACGTGGTTTCAGAGATCTGATTGCAAATATCAAACCATCTGTCATTTCACAATATTTCTTGAGCAACTGTCCTGGAAGTGTCCATTTGACCTCAAGCTTCTGGTGTTGTCCAAAGGAAAGTACTACAATTATGCAATATTTACATAATTATCGACTGTTTTAGGTGTATAATTGTATGGAACCATGATTATTGATTTCCTGGATTTGTCTCTTCTAACCGGAGAATTCTACCTCAATTCTATTTCCCTAGATGTCCTCTGATGTTTCCTATGTGATATTTTTTCGAAGCATTTTAAAAGAAAATTCCCAGGTCCTATCAGAGCATAACTTCCTGTATGTATTGGACTATGACTGCTGTAGGCATTATTGTTTAAGATAAAATCTGCCAAATGACTCCAGCATAAAATAACTATTTTTTTCTGCAATATTTTTCCCATACCTGCACTGTCCAGGAAAAATAAGTAAGTTCAACTTCTTGGAAATTATAAATGATTTATGGGAAGATACTAAAATAATTGCAGTATTTTAAGCTGTTTTAGAGGAGATGTTTTGAAACAGTGTAAATATTCCCATTTCCCTTTAAATGTTTGCACATGAACATTTGCAGGAGGCAATGGATCTCAACTGTAGGAATTACTACTGCTGTGTACTGATATGATTGATCTCTCAGTTTTACATACTTATTGATCAGAATGCTTCTGTAAAAATGTATCCTGACATTCATGGTTATTTAGTTTTTTAAAATATCAGTCTATGCTGATAGGAATTTGTGGATATCAACATGTGAATGAGTTTTCATTCCTATGATTTTCAAAATCATCAGACTATATCCAGAGACATCCAAATTACGGGGGCACTTAATTATTAAAACATCTAATTACAGTATTCAAAAGTAAAGATCATACAGATGCAGATGCCTGCATCCATCCATCAGACTGAGCACCAGGACCCCACTGACGGAGTTAGGGGAAGGACTGAAGGAGCTGAAGGGGTTTGCAACCTCATAGGAAGAACAACAATGTCAACCAACCAGAACCCCAGAGCTCTCAGGGATAAACCACCAACCAAAAATATACATGGAAGGATCCACAGCTCCAGCTGCATATGTAGCAGAGATATTATCTGGTATCAACGGGAAGGGAGGCCCTTGGTCCTGTGAAGGCATGATGCCCCCAACGTAGGGGAATGCTAGGGCAATAGAGCAGGAGTGGGTCTGTGGGTGAGGAAGAACCCTCATGGAGGCAGGGGGAGGGAAAAGTACCAAAAGTGCAAAGATCATAAAAGATCTCACAGACTGAAACTGACTAGAGAAACACAGCTAAATTCAATAGTATACCCTCCATTGAGTTCTGGGACAGCAAAGAACATACACAGAACAGTTTACTGTGTGTTGTGTGATATCTTAAATGTTTTTTAATGGGGGGTTCATTTCATGAGTGTACTAACTCTAATTGGCATGTACTAGTAGCTCTAGCTAAAAAAAAAATAAAGAAAGAAAGAAAATGAGGAACAGAGTGGTTAATAGCTCTTCTGTAGAGCAGAGTAAAGATCAATACATTCCAGTATGTACTTGGGTTCACAAGTAAGTACAGGAAATATTTCTTGATAGTTCTATATATGATATATTTTATTCTAACTCAATGATATTGAGACAATAGAGCCAAAACATCGTATCTTGGAAACATGGATTCTGAATCCAACAGAGAAAAACAGATTGTTAAGGTCTCTTCCTGAGAATCAGAAGAAAACAAGAGAGACTAGGCAGGGTTTGTTGTCAACAACAGCAGGCAACCCTTGATGCAGTGGATACCGAGTAAAGAGGTATACTGTCTCAGAAATTCACAACAGGCATCAATGTGTGTCTCCGAGTCTGTGTTGATTCCCTTTTTTGCTAGTCGCTCACAGAAATGCATGCACAAAAATTGTAGGTTGGAAATGGCAGGTCAACTTCTTTCAGTCAATTTTGCAAATTGCTGAATTGCTAGTAATTGTAGCACTAATCGGCTGTTTTTCCTCACCCACTTAAATCCTTCAAAATGGTTTAAATGATCGGTTTAGTCAGAGGACCTGGGATTGGCAATCAAGTAACACTAAAGCATACTGATTCATGGAAAAGCTTTGGGAATAAATACAATTAGCTTTAAGATGTAGCTTTACCACTTGCCAGCTATTAAGTTGGCCTTTGTATTTCTTCTGATTTCAGTACATTTCTTACAGAATGTACTCTATAGAGATAATAACTATCTCTCAAGGTCACTGTGGCTATCAAACACGAGGACGAATTGTTAAGGACAAAGAAATATATGTTGCTATTATCATTGTATATTTCCCTTATCAACACCTACTTCACTCTGGCATATGTTTAAGTAACTTTCATTGCTTGATTTCATACAAAGGGATTCTGGAATTGTTAAATGAAAATTCCCAAAGATGAATCTCCAAAGATTACTAATGAAAACTTCTATAAGACCTACATCTTGAGTGTTATATTTATATGAACCAAAGGACTTTAGGCATCATCCACTGAGACTCTTGCCAGATGCATATTCTTTTGAACATTGATGAATTTTTAAGTAGTATTTGAAAGCCATGAAATGATACTAGTACACATATTCAAGGGGGGAATATGTATAATACACCACTGTTGTATTCAATTAGAAATGGTGACACTGGTGCTTACCTTTGATTATAAACACAAAGATAACTAGAAAATATGCATAAAACTGTCATTTATTTATATATTACCAAATTCTATCCACCAAGAATTCAGAGAGAAATTTCCTCAAAGAACTTAGCTACAACCAAGATATTGAGTTACTTTTTAAAGGAGACTAGAACACCTTGAAGAAACCCAGGCAATTCTAAGACTTAAACAGAGTACATTAAAAACACAAAATAACTTCCACCAGAAACCAAGGCACTCTTCAAGGATAGCAAGAAGCTAAGAACCAGGTATTCACCTATATACTCAGCTTTTGGAAAGCTGACACAGGATTATTTGATCCTAGAAATTAGAGGCCACACTAGACCATATTGCAAGACCTTGTCTCTGTTAAAGGAAAAATAAAAAGAAAGACAGGGCAGAAAAGAGAAGGAAAGAATAGGAGACAAGAAAGGAATAGAGAAGAGGGAAGATGTCAAGCTGAAATAAAAGACATTTAAGGGGCTATATTTGTTTCATAGAGAAAGATGTAAGTATGAATATTATATCAATGATTTTACCAATGTCATAAAATGTATTGTAATAAAATGAAAATTGTAGTTAGTCATTTAGTTAAAAGTTTGATAAAATAAAGATATGACATTTACATAATTTTCAAGTATGCCCTTACAAACTGTTTATCAACTAATTGTTGAGAAAGATAAACTTACAATGGTAAAACCTAGAACATTCTATCTTAAACAAATTTTTAAATTGAACATTAATACATTAATGTAATTGATCAAGTCAAAATTGTAAAATACTTGATGGGACACACACAAAACAACAACAATAACAACAACAACAACAACAACAAGCACTGGTATTGTCATTCCTTCCAAAGATGCAAGAATTAAGTGTGATAATCCTAGGACTTTGATGATATCTGAAAATAGGATATTCTACAAAATAACAGTAATGATCTTTAAAATTGCCAAGATTATAATAAACAAGAGTAAAAAGATGATCTGGAAACAGAGAAACATAAATAAATGGAAAGCATGTATTTGAGTGAGATCCTTTTCATGCAGAACAGGATGGTGATCTTTGTCAAAGCAGACTGATGCACAATTTGCAAATACTGAGACAACCATTTTAATTTCCTAATTTGGGTCATTAGATGGAACACATGTAAACAAAACAAAACGAAATAAAACAAAACCAGATTTGCAAAAACTTTAACCCAAAGTATTCAAGAGAGATGGGACATCAGATTGACAAGAAAAACATTTTTTTGTTCTGCTTTTCTAGATTTTCTATATATTTATAATTACTTCAAAATTTTTATTATTAAATTGTATTTATTTTAAAAGACAGTTTTATTCTTAAAAAGTAAAATAAGCCAAATAATTTCCTATAACATTTAGTCTTATATATCAACTTGGCTAGGGTGAGGTGTCCAGACTGTTTTGTCAAAAATTTTCAAGGGTATTTATATAAAGCAGTGTTTTAGATGCTGATATATTTCATTCAGCAAATGTAGCACAAATCCATAGAAACTTCAGTGTGTGTGTGTGTGTGTGTGTGTGTGTGTGTGTGTAAAAATAAATAACTCCCTTATATCTTATCGATTGTATTTCTCTGAAGAGCCTCAATAATGGCACTTGACCAGTACTCTGAAATTCCCTAAACTAATATTTTGTGAGAATGCATGGTCCTTGTTGAGTGCACTTCAAGCTACTCAGGAAAAAAATAGTAAAAATGAATATGTATATATATATATGAATAATATACTGTTAATTATTTTGCTTCTAAATATGACTCAAATGTTCATCAAATGTAAGATCTGAACTAGACCCTTTCCATAGTCAGTCCTTAGGAAGGTACTTGATCGTTTCTGCTCTGTGGATGGCATACATGAGCTTTGTCAGCCTCAGGTATAGCTGTCCCTGAGCTCTGGATCAGTATTCTTTGTAAGGCCTTCTTTGACAGGAAAGTCTCAATGCAAAATTGTTAAGAATTCAGAAAACTACTTCCCTAGAATTGACTAAGCAAGGTACGTAAGAACACACAGAGACAGAAGCAGCTAGCAGGGGCCCTACATAGGTCTGTACCAGGTTCTCTGTGTATATACATACATGTATATGTATATGTACATGTACGAATACGTGTACGTGTACATGTATATGTATATGTATATATGTATATATAATAGCTATTAGCTAGTATTTTAGGGGATTTCCGTCTGTGAGAACAAGTAGAACTCTGACTCTTGTGCTTGCTTTTGGGACTTATTTTCTTCTGTTGAGTTGCCAAGTACAACTTCAATATGATGGTTTTGTTCCTTCTCATTATACTTTATTTTGTCTTGTTTGGTATCTCTTAGAAGCCCATTCTTTTCTAATGTGACACAGAAAGAGAGTGGATCTAGAGTGGAAGGAATACGGGGTGTAACTGGGAAGAGTAGAAAGAGGCAAAATAATAATCAGTATATATTGTATGATAGAGGAGTTTATTTTCCTTTTTTATTCTTATTAAATTATTTATTTACATTCCAAATGTTGACCTCCTTCCAGGTTCCCCCTCCCCAGGTTCTTCACCCTATTCTCCATTCCCTTTGATTGTGAGAGGGTGCTCCCACACACACATACCCACACCTAACTCACCCCCACCAGCATCCCAATTTCCTGAAGCATCAAGTTTCTACAAGACTAGGTATGTCCTTTCACACTTAGGCTAAACAAGTCAATTCTCTGGTACATATGTGCCAGGGGCCTATATATGCTCTTTGGTTGGTGGCTTAGTCTCTAGGAACTCCCAGGGGTCAGGGTTAGTTGATACTGTTATTCTTCTTATGGGATTGCAATCCTCCAGCTCCTTCAATCCTTCCCCTAATTCTTCCATAGGGGTCTCTGACCTCAGTCCATTTTTGGAAGTGTGAAGTCTATTTTCAATAAATCAAAATTACTGCATTGAAGAGTCAGCTTCAAACTCTGTGAAAGTGGCAAAACCTCACTACGGGACATTCTAAGCATTCTAAGTGGTTCTCTCACTCATCACAACCCCACAGCTTCTGCTGTTCGTGCTATCACTATGAACTGTAGTAGTTCCTCAGCAGGGCCATCACCCAGTATAATAAAAAAGCCTCATTAAACTCTGCAAAATCCCACATGTCTCAAGAATCTTGGTGTCTTATTGTTACTATGTGCTGGGGATGGGATGGGTATTTATTGGGACTCTCAATGGTATAGTATTTCCTTCCTTCATCAATTTCTTTCAGTTTCTTCTACACAACCTTCATCCTATGTTTCTTCAGCCACCACTGACATCCTTCCCATATTCTTAAATTTTTAAAGGGTCAATAACAAGATTATTAACAAGCAATATGCAAGATATCTAGTTGGTTGTGAAGAAGGCTTTGGAAACACAAACCACAAAACATGAACATGATTATATGACACTTGTAGAATCCTAAAAGACACCAATCACATCAAGAGGATACTCCAAAAATCAAGACAGTATTAGAAACTTTGAATCCAGTATTAATATTTGTAGTATATGAAGAATTTTCCTATGTGTGTCAAGACATCAAAAACATGCTAATAACATGGAATGCATATTTTACTACTCAAAGGGAAGTTAAAATGAGCACGAGAATTCCAACCACATATTTGGATAGGCTTTGAGAGTTCATAGATTTACCCAACTTCCAGTTCAGTCTGTTTAGTTTTGAAGATGTGATCTCTCAGCTTTGGCCACCTACCACCATGCCTCTGTGACATGGATTCTGATTCTGGTATTACAAACCAAAAATAAATTCTTACTTCCATAAGTCACCTTTGATCATTTTATTTTATCACAGTAACAAAAAATAACTAATTCAGAAGTAGGAAGGAGGTTGTAGTCCAAAGGATAGAACTGACTCAGGAGACAAAGATTATGAGAATGTAGGGTCATGTCACTGCCCATCAACAGTGGAGTCTAGGTCAAGTTCAAGAAAAGCACAAGGTTATAGAAAGGCACATGAGAACTCAGAGGTCATAGATTAGTTAACAAATGTCTAGACAAGTCAAGGAGTGGATACATTTCTATCTCAATAATCTGAATCATGAGGTTACCCTGTCCTGGCTGGCCAAGCATAAGAATAGAGAGAAAATATAAGCAAAAGACTAGGAACTAAGTAGTCTCTGCTGTGAATGAATCTGGTGAGGTCACTAATTCCTCTTTCACAGTGAGTCATATTTCCCAGAAATCAATGGGAACTCTTGAGACAAGGACAGAATATTGTTTGTCCATCAACAGCACCATCACTGTGACTACATAGAAAAGCTTCCACTTAATCTTTTTTTTTTTTTTGAGACAGGGTCTCTCTGTGTAGTCGTGGCTGTCCTGGAACTCACTGTGTAGACCAGGCTGGCCTCAAACTCAGAAATCCACCTGCCTCTGCCTCCCAAGTGCTGGGATTAAAGCATGCACCACCATCGCCGCCCGGCTGCTTCCACCATCGCCTGGCTGCTTCCACTTAATCTTTACTCCATTCCAAACTGGTTACCTTTCCATTTAAATAAGAGTTTTCAATACATACACAAGCTAAGTTCTCCTCGTGGCCTCAGCTCACTTCTCCCCTTGCACCCTACAAGCTCCATCCCTCATACCCTGAGGCTTTACAAAGGCTTCTAATCACCCATAATAAATACTCTACTTTACTTTGCATTCCCTGGAATGCAGAATAAAAAGGAAGAAGAGGAGGAAAGGAAGGAAGAAGAGAAAAATAAGGAAGAGGAGGAGGAAGAAGAAAGTTTATTTCTGTATACTTTAAATCAAATAAAATCTGATTTTCACCTGTACTGTTACATTGAAGACATGTTCAGACAAAGCCATTCTGAACTTCTCTTTCTACCATTTTCCTTCATATATACTACTTTAAATCAGATATTGAGAAGAACATTCTGAGAGATGCCTCTTCTGTCTTCCATATGCCTGCTTTGACAGGCAATTCTAAATCCAGAAGGTTTTTCAGACGTTGTCAGCTCCCAAGCTGCAACCCCTCTGCCCACACACTCCACCTTGTTCCTCACCTCCAGGCATTTTAGTCTCACTCTCACACAAAGGAAATGTTACATGTTTTAGCATTTAAATCCCTGGTTCAATTACATTGATGATCATTTCAAAATGGAAAGGAGGTATTATAGGAAAGGTAACAGTAATTAAATAAAGGTTAATTTCCTAATAAGTTACATCTTTATTTTTTCAGATTGTATGTAATTATTAAAGAATACATATGCATATATGTACACTATATATATGTGTGTGTATATATGTATTTCATAAGAAAAGGAAGCTATAGGAAGATTTGGTGGGAGGGAAAAGAAGAAGGAAGTGATATAATTATGTTATAATTTCAGGAAATATTTAATTATGGACTTCTTAGCCTGGTAATTTTTATTCCTTGTAAACCAACTCAAGAAATACCTCCTCAGAGAAATCTGCTATTTCTTCTCCTTTTTTTTTTTTGTTCCCTATCAGACTCTATAGCTCCCTCTTCTGGTCTCCATTCATTTCACACTTACCTTTTCTGAGGTCAGTCCTCACCTAATCAGGGTTTTTGATTAATCATTTATCTGTCGTGCTCCGCACATTGCTAATTCCACAAAGGAAGTAAGGAATTGTGTATTATTTTTGTTTGCTGACTCTTTAGTAGAATCCCTAAAGAGAACAATTTTTGATAAACACTGAAGCTTCAATAAACACTGATGGATGAAGTTAAAAATAAATTCTTCACCGGCTTGCTCAGTTTTGTTCTGAACATGCGCATACTTTGAGTGGCCACATACAAAACTCAGCCTAACTGAAGGAGGTGAAGGGGTTTGCAACCCCATAGGAAGAACAAGAATATCAACCAACCAGAACCTCCAGAGCTCCCAGGGACTAAAGCACTAACCAGAGTACACATGGAGGGACCCATGGCTCCAGCTGCATATATAGCAGAGGATGGCCTTGTCAGACATCAATGGGAGGAAAGTCCCTTGGTCCTGTGAAGGCTCGATGCTGCAGTGTAGGAGAATGCCAGGGCAAGGAGGTGGGAGTGGGTGGGTGGGTAGGGGAGCACCCACATAGAAGCAGGGGAAGGGGAAAAGAGATAGGGTGTTTGGAGATGGAAACCAAGAAAGGCGATATCATTTGAAATGTAAATAAATAAAATATCCAATAAAAGAAAAAAACTCAGCCTTAACAACTCTGTCGTCCTTTTATTCTTTCCAATCAAGATTCAGCTACAACCTCCATCTGAGAGGTAGCCATGATACAACCTCAAGGACCGAAAAGTTACAACCTCCTTCTAAGAGGTATCCATGACACAACTGCAAGGACTGAAAATAGGAAACAGTAGTAAGTAGGAAAATTCTTTTCACTAGTGATAGAAATTAAATTAACTAATGTTTTCTCCTAGAAGACCATCTCTAGGTAGATTCCATGAAGGAGGTCTGTAAGATGAAGGTCTGTGTAAGTAGAGATTTATTAAGTCTAGGGTTGAAAACTCTTAGTGAATAGGGAAAACTAAAAAGCATTGAGGAAGAAGTCAAATGATCAATCAAATGTGGAATTTCACAAAAAGTTTCCAGAGCCAAAATAACTTGATCCCGCACAGCAATCTACTTCTGCATTGGGCCTCTTTGAGACAGGAGCCAGTCTTTGAATTTACAAGCTCACTGGTGTTTATTAGCAATGAACCATACCCCAAATGGGTAAATGGTTAAAGGAGACAAATTCTTAGTTTCCCACCATTTTATGTAAAAAGCAAAGTGGCTCAGTAGCCTGGGTGTGATGTTCAAGGAAGAACCACAGATACAACCGATCCCTGAAGACAAAAGACCATAAAAGAGCAACAGGAGCTAAACAGGTAGAAGAAACCAGTCTGGAGGAAAACATTGGAGGGATCCATTTGGACTGTATTGCTGATGATGATCCTCAACTGACCTTCTTCATCGGCCCTGGGCAGATGGAAAGACAACCACCTCAAGTCAGCAGACTCCACCACACACAGCATGTGTGTCTGTGTCATACAAACATAAGCAACGATTGTCCTAAAGCAACTGTTATTCTTGGATTGTAGAATCTTGTGCAAAGTCAGAACACGTGACACATTGCTAAAGACAAGCATGATGGCTTAGAGAGATGAAGACTCAGAATCAGGAGAAAGAAAATGTCAAAACCCCTGTATCCAATCCATTCATTCTTTAATTGTGAAGAATAACATCTACCATGAAAATCTATTGATGGGATTAGACATGTGTAATTTTAACTTATGTGAAATATTAACTTAAAATGAAAGGTAATATAAAATGACTTGCCAGTGCTATCTTTATCATTTTGTTTTCCGTTTTGTTTTACTTGCAAAGGATTCCCAGTGCTGAGAGCATTAAGTGCCAGGCTCTGCAAATGAGCAAATGAATAAACTTGTTAACATTTCAGATATGCCCTCATTGACAAAATGCTTTATAAGTACAAAGCACAATTCTGCTACTAGAGGGAAATCAAAATTAAGACATAGCCCACACCCAAAGAGCAGCATGTCTGAGCTGAAATGACCATGGCTGTTTCACCTGTTCCAACTGGGTGGAAAAACTGAGTGCCCATTGCCTTGAGAAAGACTTAAGCAATATAAGACATCAAAGTCTAATGAAGAATTTGGTGAGGAGAGAGAGAGCTTACACAGATTGAAAGCCATTTTAATTGAACTTAAGGGGAAAATTGCCTAGACTTTAATATTCAATAATATTTGAGTTGTCACCTCACAGAATCACTGAAAAAATAGTCATGATCTTTGCACCATAGAGTTTCTATTCCATGTATTGCCATAGAGTGGCAAATACATGATTAACAGATTAATTGCTGAGCACATGTAGAATAAACATGGGCTAGTAAGTGCTATGAAGGAAAGTAAAATGGATAAAGAGGAAGAAAAGAATGGGACTTGGTATATCGACCACACTCCTGGGCAGGTCACAAGCCCAAGAATAGTAGGCCAACACAAAGTGCACTCCATGTTTGTTTAGTATGTTTTGTTTTGGGGGGAGGGGAGAGAGAGAGAGAGAATAAGACAGACAGAAAGACAGACAGACAGACAGACAGAGTCATATATAGAAACAAAGTCAAAGACACATAGAAGAAAGAAGATTATGAAGTTGGGTGTGCAGAGATGTAGGGACTCAGGCAGAGTTGGTGGGAGTGGGGAATAAAAGAACATTTTGGTAGATTTGGTGAATACCAAGAAGCCAGGGTGTTTGTAACTGATGAGAAGCAGAAAAAAGATCAGGGAGACACGGGAGGTGTTTGGAGCTTGAAGCAATAGAGAAAGACAGTTTAGGCCACAGAGTCACAAAGCACCACAGCTGGCAGAAATAACAAGTATCTTATTGACTATGTCCTTTGCCTTACAGAAGCTTTCCAGTTTCATGAGGTCCCATTTATCAATTCTGGATCTTAGAGGCTGAGTCATTGGAGTTCTGTTTAGGAAATTTCCCCCTGTGCCAATGAATTCAAGGCTCTTTCCCGCTTCCTCTTCTATTAGATTCAGTGTATCTGGTTTTATGTTGAGGTCTTTGATCCACTTTAACTTGAGCTTTGTGCGAGGTGACAAATATGGGTCTATTTTTATTTGTCTACATACAGACAGTCAGTTAGACCATCACCATTTATTGAAGAAGCTTTCTTTCTTCCATTGTATATTTCTGGTATATTTGTCAAAGATCAAGTATCCAGAAGTGTGTGGTTTTATTTCTGGGTCTTCAATTCTATTCCATTGATCTATGTGTCTGTCTCTGTACCAATACCATGCAGTTTTTATCACTACTGCTCTGTAGTACAGCTTGAGGTCAGGGATGGTGATTTCCCCGGGAGTTCTTTTATTGTTAAGAATTATTTATGCTATTTTGGTTCTTTTGCCTTTTCAGATGAATTTGAGAATTGCTCTTTCCATGTCTTTAAAGAATTGTGTTGAGATTTTGATGGGGATTGCATTGAATCTGTAGATTGCCTTTGGTAAGATGACTATTTTTACTATATTAATTCTGACAATCCATGAGCGTGGGAGCAAATTGGCAACCTACAGGTTGGGAAAAAAATCTTCACTAACCCCACATCTGATAGAGGGCTAATCTCCAAAATATATAAAGAACTCAAGAAGCTAACCACCTCTTTCTCCACATCCTCGCCAATACCTGATGTCTTCTGAGTTTTTAATCTTAGCCATTCTGACTGGTGTGAGGTGAAATCTCAGGGTTGTTTTAATTTGCATTTCCCTAATGACTAGTGATGTTGAACATTTTTTAAGGTGTTTCTCAGCCATCCGAATTTCTTCAGGTGAAAAGTCTCTGTTTAGCTCTGTACCCCATTTTTGGATAGGGTTATTTGGTTTTCTGGGGTCTAACCTCTTGAGTTCTTTGTATACATTGGAGATTAGCCCTCTGTCGGATGTGGGGTTGGTGAAGATTTTTTCCCAATTTGTTGGTTGCCGATTTATCCTTTTGACAGTGTCTTTTGCCTTACAGAAACTTTGTAGTTTTATGAGGTCCCATTTGTCTATTCTTGTTCTTAGAGTATAAGCAATTGGTGTTCTGTTCAGGAATTTTTCCCCTGAGCCGATGTCTTCAAGGGTCTTCCCCAGTTTCTTTTCTATTAGTTTTAGTGTGTCTGGTTTTATGTGGAGATCCTTGATCCACTTGGAGTTGAGTTTAGTGCAAGGAGATAAGAGTGGATCAATTCTCATTCTTCTGCATGTTGACTTCCAGTTGAGCCAGCACCATCTGTTGAAAAGGCTATCTTTTTTCCACTGGATGTTTACTGGTGGGAATGCAAGCTGGTACAACCACTCTGGAAATCAGTATGGCGGTTCCTCAGAAAACTGGGCGTGATACTTCCGGAGGACCCAGCCATTCCACTCCTGGGAATATACCCAGAAGATTCACCAGCATGCAATAAGGATACATGCTCCACTATGTTCATAGCAGCCTTATATATAATAGCCAGAAGCTGGAAAGAACCCAGATGTCCCTCAACAGAGGAATGGATACAAAAAATGTGGTATATATACACAATGGAGTACTATTCAGCCATTAGAAACAATGAATTCATGAAATTCTTAGAGAAATGGATGGAGCTGGAGAACGTCATACTAAGTGAGGTGACCCAGTCGCCAAAGAATACCCATGGTATACAGTCACTGATAAGTGGATATTAGCCTAGAAGCTTGGAACACCAAAGACACAAATCACATATCAAGTGATGTCTCACAAGAAGAAAGGAGTGGACACTGGTGCTAGAATGGACCAAAACATCATTGTGGGGGAGTACAAGAACAGTAAAGTGGGAGGGGGTGGATGCGGGAGCAGGGGGAGGGAAAAGGACATGTGGGACCTTTGGGGGTGGGGAACCAGAAAAAGGGAAATGAATTGTAAATATAGAATATATACAATTACAAAAAAAAGCAAAAAAAAATGACATCATCTCTCACTGAGCCTGGAGCTCACCAGTTTGGTAAAAGTGACTGACCAGCAAACCCGGACATCCCCCTGTCTGCCTCATTAGCTGTGAGATAACTGGCACAAGCCTCCGTGCCAGGCTTTTTTCCCCTCCTCCTTCTGTTTTTCTTTATTGAAAATATTTTTTCATACGCATTATTCTGGTCAGTTTCCCCTCCATCAGCCCCTCCAAGATCCTCCCGACCTCACAAAAAAAAAAAAAAAAGAAGCTAACCACCAAAAAATCAAACAGCCCAATCAAAAAATGGGGTATAGAACTAAACCAAGAATTCACACAAGAGAAATCTCTAATGGCTGAGAAGCACCTAAACAAATGTTCAAAGTCCTTAGTGATCAGAGAAATGCAAATAAAAACTACCTTGAGAGTCTACCTTATACCAATCAAAATGACTAAGATCAGAACCTCAAGTGACAACACATGTTGGCAAGGATATAGAGAAAGACAAACACTCCTCCATTGCTGGGAGGATTGCAAACCAGTCCAACTACTCTGAAAATCAATCTGGAGGTTCCTCAGCAAATTGGAAATAGATCTACCTGAAGACCCAGCAATACCACTCCTGGGAATATATCCAAAAGATGCCACAGCATGCAATAGGGGCACATGTTCAACTATGTTCATAGTGGCCTTGTTTGTGATATCCAGAAGCTGGAAACAAACTATATGTCCCACAATAGAAGAATGGATTCAGAGAATGTGGTTCATTCACACAATGGAACACTACCCAGCTATTAAGAACAAGGACATCCTGAGTTTTGCAGGCAAATAGATGGAACTAGAAAATATCATCCTGAGTGAGGTTACTCAGACCCTAATAAGTGGATATTAGCAAAGAAAAAAGTCCAGAATACTCGAGATACATTCCACAGAACTTAAAATGGTCAACAAGCAGAAGGGCCCAAGTGAGGACATCTCAGTCCCACTTGGGAGGGAGAAGAAAGAAAACACAAGTGGGGAAGGGGGGGACCTGGGACAGAAAGTGGATGAAAGTCAGGGGGAGAGGGGAATCTGATCTGGTATTGGATGAGGGAAAAGGACTGAAGTTTCCTGACCCCTGAGGGTCAGCAGAAAGAATGAAAACAGGCAACCTCAGGAGGTAGGAGGGTTGGGATGATCCTCCAAAATGTACTAGAGACCTGAGAGATGAGAGACTCTTAGGACTCAGAGGGGCCATAAATGAAATGCCTAACAGTAGGGAGAGGGAACTTATAGAGCCCAACTCCAGCATGAAGACAGGGCATCAAGTGAGGGAGGGGGGCATAACACAGTCAAAACTCTCATCCATAATTGTTCCTGTCTCAAAGAACTGCAGGGATGGAAATGGAGAGGTGCCTGAGGAAAAGAAATTCCAGAGACAGGCCCAAAGTGTGATCCAGCTCAAGGGGAAGTCCCAAGGTGTGACATTATTATGGAGGCTATGGAGTGCTCACAAAAACGGACCTAGCATGACCACACTCCAAAAGACCCAACAAGTAGCTAAAAGAGGCAGATGCAGATATTTGCACCTGACCAGTGGAGAAGATGCTGACCCCTGTGGTTGAATTAGGGAAAAGCTGGAAGAAGCTGGAGAGGAGGGCAACCCTGTAGGAGGACCAGCAGTCTCAATTAATTTGTACCCTCTGAGATCTCTCAAACAATGGACCACCAACCAGGCAGCATACACCAGCTAATATGAAGTTCCCAACACATATACAACAGAGGACTGCTGAGACTGGTTTCAGTCAGAGAAGATGCACATAACCAACCCTCAACCCTCAAAAGAATGGAGGCCCCAGGGAATTTAGAGGCCTGGTTGGGAGAGGGGTTGGGGTGAGGGAGGAGTTATGGGATGTGAAACAGTCAGCGGGTGGACTGGGTTGGAGGAATAAAGTCTGTAGTGTTAAATAAATAGATAAATAGATAAATGGATAAATAAATAAATAAATAAATAAATAAATAAATAAATAAAAGAAATAACAGAGTGTGACCAACCTCAAGCTAATCTATAATACATTACTCTGGTGACAGCAAGCGCAGTAGGCCTAAAACAGGCAAATTTAAGTCTCTTATATAGGAATTACCAGGGAGTCTTGACTTCTTGTCACTGTTTGGCTAGGCCAATCCAAGGCTTGTCCTTCCAGTAGCTTTTTCTGCACTAGCCCTTTCAAGACTAAGATTTCCCATGAGTCAAATAGGTAGGGATCATGGTTACAAGAAACAACAATAGAGACAGAGTACATTCTACTGTGAATACTGCCTTGGTCTCTCTCATGCTAATGTTATGTGAGGCCTCCATCTTCAGAGCACAAGCGATGCCAGACACCATGACGACACTTGTTACTCTTGTCCAGTTGATCGTCTATCATTTTTTAGCTTGCCTCTGCCGACTTGTGTGACAGCTCAATGACAGTTTTGGGGGGATCTCTGGGATGCTAAGGAGTGACTTAAAAGCAATGAAGGGACCATCAGTGTGGCTGTTAGGCTAGACTTATTGCCAGCATATGGTATCTGAAGGTGCCTGAGTCCCTTTATGATGACTAGAAGGATTCTATCATGAGACATCCCAGGCTTTATTGGCACTATGGAAAGATGCTAACCACATCAGGGTTTCTGAGGTGCAGAAATTCACTGACTGGCATAGAAGCCTATAGTTGCTCCTCGCATATAGCTCATTTGGGGGAGCATGAGTACCTTCACCCCACAGAGATGTCGTCTTAACTTGTGAGAAAGGAAATTTTACAGGAGGAAAAAAAAAGCTTATATCCACCTCACAGCTCTAATGCTGTTTCCAAAACACAAAACTAGCAGCAAAATGAGAAGTTCAAGTTAAGAAAAACATACCTCTCCCTTTTATCTTCGCCTAGATACCTAGTCTTATATATCAGGACAAAAGGAAATTATCTCTAGCCTTAGCATGTGACACTGGTACAGGACTTTGCCATTTACAAAGTGTGCATGTTCAAAATTAGTTTTTATTCATTTGATTATCACAACCAGTCAGCAGGATATGTGTGTGTCAGGGAGCATTACCATATTAAAGATAGAAGGCGGGAAGACATACAAACTATTAGACAAAAAGAAAGAAAGAAAGCAAACCTGAGGTCCTGGAGTACATAGATAGTTCTCGCGAAAAAGTGGGCTGCAGAAATGAATGACTCTTACTCTTGTGAATGTGTATTTTACCAGATGCATTTTTAAGTCAGTGCTGAGTACAGAAGATGCTAGAAAGATTGGGCAATAATGGCCTCACAGCCCGCATACGGACATAATGCAGAGATGCAGAAGTCATCACCTTCCAGGAAGTACTTTCCACTCAGCTGCAGAGAGCACAGTCAGCACATCCCTCCCAGCTGTCAGCTCCTCAAGGATCTGTCCTACACGCAGAAATTCAATCCCCTCACTGAGTCAACCACCAGCATTTGGCAGCTGAATGAAGTAGAGATATGAAGACCTAGACACTTTGACTCATTGCCAATAAATAGATAAGTAAATAAGTAAATAGCCTCTAATAGTATTGACTGGAACGTCCCAGTAGATTGACTTTTCAATCCTGTACCTTCTGGCCATCCCTGTTTTTTTGTTTTATGTTTCTTTGTTTGTTTTTATTGTATAGGTATCAATTGTAGGTTTCATACATGCCAGTGTCTTCTTTTGTATTTACTTTATGCCAGTTGGTTCTGAAAATGGCCAAGGATGTTGGTGAAAAGATGAAAATTTAAAATTATATCACTCAGACCTGGCTGGCCATGTGGATCTCATTACTAGCACCTGGCAAAGCTTTGGTGCAAGGTGTTGGTTTGATTGGTAAAATGTGTCCCAGAAATGCAGCAGAATGTAGAAATAATTAGGCAGCCTTAAGAGAAATGGCGAAACTATAGCAACCATAGTGTTGGATGATATTTACAAGCATGATCCATGTGCCATGTAGAGAAACATAATAAACAGGTGAGAGCCAATAATACATGATTCAAAAATCAAGGGTGAAACTAAAAGGTTTCATCTTCCACATACAACTGAGTTCTTATCTGCTGGCACAGGAATGAGGAGAAATCTGAACTTAAGGCATAAAAAAGACAATGTCTGGGAGCTAGAGGGAAGGCTTAGCAGGTAAGAACACAGAAGACCTGGATTCAGTTCCCAGATCCACATGGTGGCTCAGATAGATAGATAGATAGATAGATAGATAGATAGATAGATAGATAGATAGATAGATAGATTAGATAGGTGGGTGGGTGGATGGATGGATGGATGGATGGATGGATGGATGGATGGATGGGTGGATGGATGGATAGATAGATAGATAGATAGATAGATAGATAGATAGATAGATAGATAGATAGATAGATTAGATAGGTAGATAGACAGACAGACAGACAGACAGACAGACAGACAGACAGACAGACAGACAGACAGATAGATAGATAGATAGATAGATAGATTAGATAGGTGGGTGGGTGGGTGGGTGGGTGGATGGATGGATGGATGGATGGATGGATGGATGGATATGGACATGGACATGGATATGGATATAGATATAGAGATTATGTTATTGAAAAATAAACTATTAGTTATATAATGACAAAACAAATTAAAAAACATTACCTACATGAGCTCACAACAGCTGTGGTTGCTCACACTAGGCATGCATAAGACAACTCAGGCCAATAGCCAATCATGGATCCGGAAAGAATTTGTGGCTGAATTCTTGGTAACTGATGGGTTGTTAGGGAAGGGCAGTCTTTACCTTCTGTTTTATAATGCCAGACTCCAAAGAATACTTTCAAGCCCATAGACACACAAGCTGTCCGAGTTAAAAATCAGAGGATTAGAGACACGGGGATAACAAGAGGCCAAGAGGAATAGAGAGGGTTGGGAAATGTAAGCAATGAAATGACAGAGGGTGTGAGCATGGTCACGTGGCCATGAATGAAATGTGAGTAATCAAACTACATTATCTACAGGTATGAAATGGTCACAGAACAAATGTAACCAATAAAAATAATCTTTGTTGATCTGAAAAATTAAATTCAATGAAAATGTTTAGCTAACAATGCTGACATTGCCTAGGGGGAAAAAGATTTAACAATTTACCTAGGTGTAAGCTAAGAAGTTAAAACTCAAGCTTCAATATAGACAGAATTTTCCTCAGATCCTAAAGAACATGCATTTAAAGCATATAGATAACACACCCACTCACAAAAACACATAAGCACCTAAATTACCAGCAACACTTTTTAATATTATGCTAAATAGCCAGAATGGTCTGTAGATAATGGCAGTGTTTTAAAAGACCTTTAATTTCTCTAACAGTATTCAGCAATTCCCCTTAAAATAAAGAAGTATTATTAATCTCTAACATTTTGTAATAAGATGCAAAATTCTGAAGTTTTTCTTCTAATTAGTAATACAGGCTACAATAGAAAGTTCTTTGTAAACTTAGAAATAAATCATTTCAGCCACCAAGTAATGGGAAATTATTAAATAACTACAATCCACTCTTGTTCTGTTTACATATATTTTTCCATTGAAAATTGGAGTTTTTGTAGCAAGATTTGTTACTGTGAAAAAGCATTAACAATAGACTACATAATCTAAATGAGAAAGAATAGTCTACTAGATCCAAGACAAACAGGGCATTTAGTGTTTGAAGAAAATGACAGGAAAGATGGATTATTCAGTATTTGGGAGCAGAGAAAGAACTCACGTGGAGAAAGATAAAGGTAGAATGTCACTCCTTAGAGTAAAATATCAAGTGAACCAAGCACTTAACTACAAAATGTGTGTCTATGTTCATAATCGAATGCCTGTATTTAAGGTCCCATTCCTAGATGAAGACCTACAGGCAATTAATGGGTGTTGTGAGAAAAATAATCAGTTTTCTCCAGGGATGAGACCCAGTCATCAATCATCAAATCTCAAGTTGTCATTCTTAGGAACATACATATATGAACACTAAATGGACTCAGCAGGTTGTATTTCTATTTAAATATTCATATAAATGTATATATGTAGCAATAATTTTAAAAAGGGTCATAAATTTAGGAGTTAGTGGGGGGTACAGAGGCAAGAATGGACGAAATGATGTAAATATAGTTTGTGTATATGAAATTCTCAAAAAAGTGTATTTAAATTTTTAAATAAATAAATAAATAATAAATAAATGCTTTAAACCAACTTAGAATATATCAGTTATTCACTATCAGACAAACATCCTAAATAGTGAGGCTGAGATGATTTGAAAAGATGAGTCCAATGATTATCAGAATCCAGTAGAAAGGGAACAATTTAAAATAACATTATGGGATTAGAGAGATGGCTCAGCAGAAAAGAGCACTGTTGCCCTTCCAAAGGACTTGAGTTTGATTCCCCGCACTCACAACAGTGACTAGGAGCCAGCTCTACCTTCAGTTCCAGGGGATCTGACACCTCTGGCCCTCACAGCACCTGCATGCAGATGTATTTTGCCACATATAGACAGTCAACCTACACATAAATGAAAATAAAAATAAGCATCAGATAAACCAATAGAAGACAATGCTAAGTCCAGAAAAAGACAAACACATGAGGTCTCCTGATTTATTAAGACTTTACTGCCACAACTCACTGTGGGAAGGAATGGCACTCACCATTAAAAATGATACTCGGAGCTATTGAATTTCTTGGAGGAAAAATCAATCCTGAGCCTAACCTTAATTTTAAGTTAAACCAGATTTCAGTCATAAACATGGCAGCTAAAAATGTAAAAGCTCCTTTGAGAAAATAAAAGAGAATATCTCCATGACTCTGATGTAAGTAGCACTTTCTAAATTAAAAACACACATTTTAGCCATAAAAGACTGGGAAAGAATCTCTGCCAATCAAAACTGACCAAGGAGCCACCACACAGTATGACAAGCTATCTATAACACATATACCCCATATGGTCTCATCACCTGAATGTTTCTAAAAATGTTAATCGGAAATTATGCAAAGAAAACCCTTGTATGCTAGAACATGTCTTTGGTCCCAGAATTTGGGAGGTGAATCTGACATCAAGAGTCAAGGTTATCCTTAGCTACACATAACAAGAAGGTCAGCCTGCGTTATATAATACCATACTTCAAAACATGTCAGAGGAGAAGGAAGGAGGAGGAACAGCAGGAGGGAAAGGAGAGAGGAAAGTGATCGTAGTTTTTGTGGTTCACCCCAAAATTACTTAATCAATCTCATTAGCTTGTTCAGAAAACCATCATGACAACAGGTATGTGGGGCAGACGTGTCCTTCAGCTACTCTCATACATGAAGCAGTGCATCAGGTTACAAGGATGCAAGAGTAAGATACTCCCCAAGAACTTGTCCTCTGAGACTGATGTTCCACTTCCTAAAGTTTCACTTCCTAAAGTAGTACCACCAGCTAGGGTCCTAAGCGTTAACACAGGAGCCTATAGAGGACATTTTGTAGTCAAACTAAACACCTTGTAAAATAAGTGCAAACACCTGGGTGGTGGTAGGGAACACCTTTAATCCCAGCACTCAGGGAGGCAGAGGCAGTAGATCTCTGTGACTTCTAGGCCAGCCTGCTCTACAAAAAGACAGACAGAAAGAAAGAAAGAAAGAAAGAAAGAAAGAAAGAAAGAAAGAAAGAAAGAAAGAAAGAAAGAAAGAAAGAAAGGCAAGGCAAGAGAGATTGTTCCATTGCAGCCAGACCTGTGCAAAGAAACTGTTGTGTTGTCCTGTATATCTCAATCAATCAGTAGGAATTAGATATATACAAGTTTAAAGAAATGCTTAGTAGAGGATACAAAGTCATGAAATGTTAAAATGGTAATGCATATATTGTATGTGTATTATATGCAGCACACACAGATAGATAGATAGATAGATAGATAGATAGATAGATAGATAGATAGATAGATAGACTCTCTGGAGGGGACCCAGCTAGCACACCGGGCCTAAGATCAGTGGAGCAGCTGGGACTGAAGTCTTCCCACCCACCACCATTTGCACCAGGGAGCTGGGAAACTCCACAGTCTTCTGTGCATAGCCCACCAGGAGAGAGAGAGAGCTCTCAGCAGTGCTTTCACTTTTGAGCTCAGAGGAGTAAGGACACAGGTTTACAGGCCCACAAGAGGAACAAACTCCAGCCAGAGACAAGAATACCAACTAGCACCAGATGGCGAAAGGCAAGCACAAGAACCCTACCAACAGAAACCAAGGCCACATGGCAACATCAGAACCCAGTTCTCCCACCACAGCAAGTCCTTGATACCCCAACACACCAGAAAAGCAAGAGTTGGATTTAAAATTGTATCTCATGATGCTGATAGAGGGCTTCAAGAAAGACTTAAATAACTCCCTTAAGGGAGTATAGGAGAATATCAGTCAACAGGTAAAAGCCCTTAAAGAAGAACCACAAAAATCCCTTAAAGAAATACAGGAGATCATGGGTCAACAGGCAGAAGCCCTTAAGGAAAAAACACAAAAATCCCTTAAAGAATTACAGGAAAACACAAACAATCAAGTGAAGGAACTGAACAAACCCGTCCAGGATCTAAAAGTGGAAGTAGAGACAATAAAGAAATCACAAAGTGAGACATCTCTGGAGATAGAAACCATCCTAAGTGAGTTAACCCAATCACAAAAGAATACACATGAAATGCAATCACTGATAAGTGGATATTAATGAGCACAGAAGCTCTGAATACTCAAGGCATAATTAGCAAATGAAAAGATTCCCAAGAAGAAGGAAGGAGAGGACCTTGGTCCTGAAAAGACTGGATCCAGATTTTAGGAGAGTACCAGAACAGAAAAAAGGCAGGAGGGGGGGTGCGGGGGGGGGTGATGGGGGAATAGGCGGGAGGTGGGGAGGGAAGAGGACTTATGGGACACAGGGTGAAGTGTAAACTGGGAAAGGGGAAAGCATTCAGAATGTAAACAAAGAATATAGAAAATTTTTAAAAAATGTTAAAAAAAAAAAAGGAAAAAAGAAAAGAATCCAGGAGTCATAGATGCAGGAGTCATAGATGCAAGGAGTCATAGATGCAAGCATCAACAACAGAATACAAGAGATAGAAGAAAGAACCTCAAGTGCTCAAGATACCATAGAAAACATTGACTGAACAGTCAAAGAAAATGCAAAATGCATAAAGCGGGTAACCCAAACCATCCAGGAACTCCAGGACACAATGAGAAGACCAAACCTAAGGATTATAGGTATAGATTAGAGCGAGGATTTACATCTTAAAGGCCCAGTAAATATCTTCAACAAAATTGTAGAAGAAAACTTTCCTAACCTAGAAAAAGAGATGCCCATGAACATACAAGAAGCCTTCAGAACTCCTAACAGACTGGACCACAACAGAAGATCCTCCTGGCACAAAATAATCAAAACACCAAATTCACTAAACAAAGAAAGATTATTAAAAGCAGTAAGTGAAAAAGGGCAAGTAACTTATAAAGGCAGACCTATCAGAATCACACCAGACTTCTCACCAGAGATGATAAAAGCTAGAAGATCCTGGTTAGACCTCATACAGACCCTAAGAGAACACAAATGCCAGCCCAGGCTACTATACCCAGCAAAACTCTCAATCATCATAGATGGAGAAACCAAGATATTCCATGATAAAACCAAATTTGCACAATATTTATCCACAAACCCAGCCCTACCAAGGATAATTTATGGAAAATGCCAACACAAGGAGGGAAACTATACCCTAGAAAAAGCAAGAGAGTAATCTTCTTCCAACAAACCCAAAAGAAGATACCCACACAAACATAAAAATAACATCAAAAATAACAGAAGCAACAATCACTATTCCTTAATATCTCTTAACAATAATGGACTCAACTCCCCCAAAAAAGACATAGACTAACGAAATATTTCTCATGCAAATCTTCAATTTTATCAGAAAATGTTTCTAATTCCCCTTTTAATTAATTTAGTAATTTCTTTTATGTCAGCATTTTATCTGTATTATTTTTGGTGATAATCTTCAATTTTAATGTCTTTCTATATACTTCCTCCATTTTATCAGAAATATTTCCAATGTAAACCTTTGAATTTATCACAAACATTTCTAATTCCACCTTCAGTTAATTCAGAGTTTTTACATCAACCATTTTTATGCAAAATTTTCCATGTAATAGTCAATTTTAACGTGTTTATCTATTTCTTGAATTTTACCAGAAATATTTTCCATGTAAATCTTCGTTATCTGAAAATGTTTATAATTCCACCTTCAAACAACTTAGAATTATCTTTATACCTATCATTTTATCTATATAATTTCCATGATAATCTCTAATTTTAACATGTTTTTATATATTTCTACAATTTTATCAGAAATATTTTCCATGTAAATCCTCAAGTTTATCAGAAAGTGTTTATAATTCCACTTTTAGTTAACTTAGGAATATTTTTATGCCTACCATTATATCTATATAAAATTTTCCATGATAATCTTCTAACATGTTTTCTACATTTTTCTACAATTTTATCAGAAATATTTTCCATGTAAATCTTCAATTCTATCATAAAATGTTTCTATCCCATATTCTAATTAATTTAGCAATGTTTTACAAGTCTACCACTTTACTCCTTAATTTTCCATGAAAATTGTCAATTTTAACGTGTTTATCTGAAACATTTTCCATGTTAATTTTTAATGTTATCATAAAATGTTTTTACTTTCCTTTACTTCCCTTTTCAATAAATAAAAAAATGTTAAAAAGATAAATAGATAGATAGATAGATAGATAGATAGATAGATAAGAGTTGGGTAGTTATCTTAACTCTGAAAATACACATAAAAGAGAAAGTTGACATTTGTGTTCATCAGATTGAAAGACAAATTTTAAATTGTTTAGAGAACCTAATGCTAATTACAGAAAAATATGAAGAAATGGACAGCTTGCCCATTTGTTTGTGACCTGCTGGGGATCTTTGTAGTAATGCATGGTGACGTCATAAACTCTAATCCCCATACCCAACAATACACTTACAGAGATGACCACACCAACTCTCAAAAACATAAAAACAAAGACAAGTACACATTATTAATCTTAACAGTGAAAATTTGGTCATCGCTAGGAAACTGATTAAATATTTTACTGTGTTTAGCAACAATGGACTATCTAGTCATTTCCAGGGCTAATTCATTGTGCCTATGAATTCCAGTAACATGACTGACATTTAGCATTCAATTTTCAAATCATTTTGGAGTTTAAAACACACAAATCATACAAAAAAAACCCCCTCAACTTGTAAAAATCAATAACATATAAACTTTAGCTTCAAGAATTTCATGATGTAAATGAGGTAGGCTTGTAAATTAATGACTCCAAAGCCATAAATACATTTGAAAAGACAATGAGTTCTCAGGCAATATATAGAAAATAACCACAAGTCCTTTTTCAGAGAATAAATGCTTTTTCCATTTTTCCACCAATGTCCCTTGGTTTATGTGAAGTGACACATTTGCCTGGGAAACTCACTGGACTTTTCTGTTGTGCACTTTCTGGTTGAGAGCTGGGTGTCCAGGGGGAAATGTTTGTTCCTTGGACTCCAATAAAGAGTTCTTGGATCAGTACAATGAACTTTGGCTCAGATTCTTTGAAGAATGCAGTGAAAAGAGCAGATTTATAGTAAATACTTAACTAAATTATTTTCTGAAATCATCCTGAGGAAAACTGTCTTGAGTCAGGCTAAATGTGCCATGTGTTTCTCTGGTATTGAAGGAAATAACAATACTTGAACTGTCTTAGTCAAATCTGTGTTGTTATGACCAAATACTGTAGGTATTAACACAAAGAATTTTTTTTTCCAAATCTGTAGGTTGCTGATTTGTCCTATTGACTGTGTCTTTTGACTTACAAAAGCTTTCAGTTTCATGAGGTCCCATTTGTCTTCATTAATCCCACATCTGATAGAGGGCTAATCTCTAAAATATATAAAGAACTCAAGAAGCTAACATCCAAAAATCCAAATAACCCAATTTAAAAAGGGGGTACAGAGCTAAACAGAGAATTCACAACAGAGGAATCTCTAATGGCCAAGCACCTAAAGAAATGTTCAAAGTCCTTAGTTATCAGGGAAATTGTAAATCAAAATGACCCTGAGATTCTACCTTACACCAATCAGAATAGCTAAGATAAAAACTCAAATGACAGCATATGCTGGCAAGGATGTAAAGAAAGAGAAACACTTCTCCATTGCTAATGGAACTGCAAACTATTACAGCCACTCTGGAAATCAATGTGGAGGTTCCTCAGAAAATTGGAAATAGATCTACCTGAAGACCCAGCTATACCATTCTTGGACATATACTCAAAAGGTGTCCTATACCAGAGGGGCAGATGCTCCACTAAGTTCATAACAGCCTAACTTGTAATAGCCAGACGCTAGAAACAATCCAGATGTCCCTCAAACAAAGAATGGATACATAAAATGTGGTTCATTTACACAATAGAATACTATTTAGGCATTGAGAATGAGGACATCATAAGATTTGCAGGCAAACAGATGGAACTAGAAAAGATCATCCTGAGTGAGGTAACTCAGACCCAAAAGGATGTATGTGGCATGTACTCACTAATAAGTGGACATTAGCCCAACAGAATACCTAGGATACAACCCACAAAACTTAAGAAGTTTAACAAGCAAAAAGGCCCAAGTGAGGATGCTTCAATCCCACTTAGATAGGGGAAGGAAATAATCACCGGGATGCAGAGGGAAGGAAAGAACTGAATGGGAGAGGGATGGGAAAGGGGAAGAGAAGAGGATCAGGTATGTGGGGCAGGAAAGAAGCCCAGAGGAACCGCAGAATGAATGGAAATATGCAGCCTGGGAGGAGGAGGGGGAGGGGGTTACCTCTAGAAAATACCAGAGACCTGGGAAGTGAGAGACTCTCAGGACTCAAAAGGAAGGACCTTAGATGAGATGCCCAACAGTGGGGAGAGGGAACTGGTAGAGTCTACCTCCAGTAGATATACAGAGCCTCAAGTGGAGGGATGGGGTAACCAACACACAGTCAAAGTTTCTGACCCAGAATTGTTTGTGTCTAAAAGAACTGCAGTAACAAAAAAAAAATGGAGAAGAGACTGAAAGAAAAGCATTCCAGTGACTGGCCCAACTTGGGGTCCATCTCATGGGGAGGTCCCTATGCCTGACACTATTATTAATGCTATGGTGTGCTTACAAACAGAGAACATGGCTGTTCTCTGAGAAGCCCAACCAGCAGCTGACTGAGACAGATGCAAATATGTACACTCGACCATTGGACTGAAGTCTGGGACCCCTCTGGTTAAATTAGTGGAAGAATGGAAGAAGCTGAGAAGAGGGCAACCCCAGAGGAAGATCAACAGTCTCCACTAACCCGGACCTCTGGGAGTTCCCAGACTCTGAGCTACCAATCAGGCAGCATATACAATCTGGTCGGTGACCCTGATAAATAGACACATAGGCAGCAGGGGACTGCCTAGTCTGACCTCAGTGGGAGAAGTGCCTAATCCTGAAGAGAATTGAGGCCCAAGTGAGTAGGGAGGCCTGATGGTGGAGGGAACATCTCTGAAGACCAGGGGAAGGAGGAATGGTTTAAGGAACTGTGAGAGGGGAAACTGGGAGGGGAGGGCAATGGCTGGATTGTAAATATAATAACAATAATTTTAATAAAGAAAAAATGTTCTTTAATTTGCATTTCTTTTCTTCCTTCCTTCCTTCCTTCCTTCCTTCCTTCCTTCCTTCCTTCCTTTCTTTCTAGTCTCTATATTCTCTGTTTACATTCCAAATGATTTCTGCTTTCCCGGTTTGCTCCTCCCCATAAGTTCCATAAGCCCTTTTCCCTTGCCCTTTCCCCAATCAACTCCCCTCCCACTTCTCTGTCCTGGTAATCCCCTACACTGCTGCATCAAGCCTTTCCAGGACCAGGGCCCTCTCCTTCCTTCTTCATGGGAATCATTTGATATGTGAATTGTGTTTTGGGTATTCAGAGCTTCTGGGCTAATATCCATTTATCAGTGACTGCATTCCATGTGTGTTCTCTTGTGAATGGGTTACCTCACTTAGGATGATATTTTCCAGTTCCAACCATTTGCCTAGGAATTTCATGAATTCATTGTTTTTAATTGCTGAGTAGTATTCCAGTGTGTAAATATACCACATTTTCTGTATCCATTCCTCCATTGAGGGACATCTAGGTTCTTTCCAGCTTCTGGCTATTATAAATAAGGCTGCTATGAACATAGTGGAGCATGTGTCTTTATTGCATGCTGGGGAATCCTCTAGGTATATGACCAGGAGTGGTAGAGTAGGGTCCCCTGGAAATGTCATGCCCAGTTTTCTGAGGAACCACCAGACTGATTTCCAAAGTGGTTGTACCAGCTTGCAATCCCACCAGCAATGGAAGAGTGTTCTTCTTTCTCCACATCCTTGCCAACACCTGCTGTCTCCTGAGTTTTTTTTTTAATTTTTATTTTCTATATTCTATGTTTACATTCCAAAGGCTTTCCCCTTTCCCAGTTACCCCCCACCATATGTCCCATAATTCCTCTCCCCCCCCCTGCTATTCCCCACTCATTCCCCCCCCACGATTTCTCTGTTCTGGGTCTACAATACTGGATCCAATCTTTACAGGCCCAGGGTCCTCTCCTTTTTTCTTCTTGAGAGTCATTTGACTTGCTAATTGTGCCTTGAGTATACAGAAAATGTGGTATATTTATACAATGGAGTACTACTCAGCAATTAAAAATAATGAACTCATGCAATTTGTAGGTAAATGGTTAGATCTGGAAACTATCATCCTAAGTGAGCTAACCCAATCACAAAAGAATACACACGAAATGCAATAAGTGGATATTAATGAGCCCAGAAGCCCTAAATACTGAGTTTTTAATCTTAGCCATTCTGACTGGTGTGAGGTAAAATCTCAGGGTTGTTTTGGTTTGCATTTCTCTAATGACTAATGATGTTGAACATTTCTTAAGGTGCTTCTCAGCCATTCGAAGTTCTTCAGGTGAAAATTCTTTGTTTAGCTCTGTACACCATTTTTAATAGGGTAATTTGGCTCTCTGGAGTCTAACTTTTTGAGTTCTTTGTATATATTGGATATTAGCCCTCTGTCAGATGTAGGGTTGGTGAAGATCTTTTCCCAATTTGTTGGTTGCCATTTTGTCCTTTTGATGTGTCCTTTGCCCCACAGAAACTTTGTAATTTTATGAGGTCCCATTTGTCAATTCTTGATCTTGGAGCATAAGCTATTGGTGTTCTGTTCAGGAAATTTTTCCCTGTGCCCATGTGCTCAATGCTCTTCCCCAGTTTCTTTTCTATTAATTTCAGTGTGTCTGTTTTTATATGGAGGTCCTTGATCCATTTGGAGTTGAGCTTAGTACAAGGAGATAAGAATGGATCAATTTGCATTCATCTGCATGCTGACCTCCAGTTGAACCAGCACCATTTGTTGAAAAGGCTATCTTTTCTCCACTGCATGGTTTTAGCTCGTTTGTCGAAGAGCAAGTGACCATAGGTGTGTGGGTTCATTTCTGGGTCTTCAATTCTATTCCACTGATCTACCTGCCTGTCACTGTACCAATACCATGCAGTTTTTTAACATTATTGCTCTGTAGTACTGCTTGAGGTCTAGGATACTGATTCCCCCGGAAGTTCTTTTACTGATGAGAATAGTTTTAGCTATCCTGATTTTTGTTGTTGTTGTTGTTGTTGTTGTTGTTGTTATTCCAGATGAATTGCTCTTTCTACAATTTGTATTTCTGTAGAGTCTAATCCAAGTAGCAACATTTCACTGGGTCATGGATATAGGGGACCATATCATGGTGGTGGTGGGTGTTACAGCAAGCCAGGAAGTAGAGAAAGATAGGACAGAAAATTTCCTCAGTGTTCTTTGTGGTTTTCCTTTAATTACTTAAGAACTTCCCAATAGGCCCAAGCTCCTTTTATGAGTCAAATCTCATGAATTCTTTGCTGGCTTGCATCTGTCATATAGCCAAGGATAATTTTGAACTTCTGGTTCTTCCTTTACCTCTCTGGAATGACAGGTATACATGACCATGCCTGATTTATGCAATGTTGTGGAATGGACCCAGGGCAATCTCAATGCTAAGTAAACACTATTCCTGCTAAGCTATGTTCTAGGCTTAGATATCATCTCTTAAAGATCATCAACAACATTTCCCAACTGGACTCGCCTGGAGATCAAGTCCAACATATATCCAGGTAGGGTACACTATTCATACATAGTCCATACCTGGTATGTACCTGATACAGATACACATTGATAAATATTGAAGCTGTAAACTCTTAAGCACAGCTTCTTTTCCATTACTCTCCACACAAATGACTGAATTGCTTTCTGAGAAATCTGAGCAGTGAATGAATAGCCAGAGAGTGCTTTGAAATGAGTCATTCTAGCCAGACTGCAGAAGCCATGCCCAACTAAAAAGAACCTTTTGACTCTCAATAAACATAAAATTTAAAAGAGAAATAATAATAATGAGAGGAGTAGTTGCAGTAAGTTTAAAGATGAATCACCAATCGGCCTTTTGGGAAGAGGTTGGAGAAGCAATTAGTTTATTTTTGTCTTCCACAGAACAATGCATAGGTAGTAACCCATTATGTGCATGGATTGCAGCACACCAGCTGAAGTGCTGCATAATTTTAACATTTCACTGGCTTTTCCCAATCAATATCATCAATGTTCTTTCCAAGCACGAAAGCTGGGAACTCAGCTTTCTCAACTTAAAGAAAACACAAGGTCTTACCTTGTGCCTCTGGTTCTCTTCTTACAATGCTGTGATGTCAAAGGTAAAATGGATGTCTCTCTTTCTTCTCAGGTTGAATGTTCACTCTTGATTCTAAAGTGATAGAATCTGCCTCTTGGAAGCTATGATGAATGAAGTATGTGTGTTTCTCTAAATTTCGGTCTGAAAGACATGCTGCAAGAAGAGAATTGCTGGCTGTCAGAAGAGAAGGCTGTGCTTTCTGTCCCCATGAAATACTTCACCACCTCCAGCCCAAATCGAGAACAAGCATAACCTGTTATCATAAAGCCCTAGGAGAGGAGGTGGAAATCGCTTGCTGTCTTGCTCAGAAAAATATAGATCAGAATCTCGGAAACGCATCAATTGTAATGGCACATTGAAAAGCATTTTTAAGCAATTTCTCTTCAAATGCCTGTTAGCAGCCCTGAATCCACAAAAATCTATGAAACCTATCATTGCTGACTGAGACAATGTGTTAGAAACTACATACATTATCATTGCTTCTTACCCAGTCCTATCATTAATTTTCCTCATAGATGAAAATGATGCGACTCCCACAGCTTAATTAACAGTCAGTTCCAAGGTTACTGAGCTAGCAAACATTGCAATTGAGATTTGAACTCATGACCATCCATCTTCATGTTCTTGAAGCAATCAAGTAATCACATTGATAGAGATGAGGCTTAAGCCAAGATACTTTCTTTACTCCTTTTCTAAAATCTAAATAAACCAAGGAGATATGTTTTTGTTTCATTCCACAGCTCTTTAATTAGCCAAAATTACCAAACCTGATTTCATAAAAGAAATCAAGGCCCCATAATTATTTATAATCCATTATTTATATCAAGTCAGCAAAGGAATGTCAGTGATAGGCAATTAAATCTCTTTTAGATGAATTTTTTGATAGGCTTGGTAAATGTATATTTTATCTATATAAGTATGCTTATATAATTTAAATGTTCTTCAGTAAACTAAGGATGAAACACCACGGTGACAGAACCTATATGCTTAATTACTATTTGAAATACTGTCTCTCCTAGTTAATTCTCCCCTAAGACAAAATACATTTCTGATAATTGAGTTTGATACTGACAATCAACAAAAATCTGTTCTTTCCTTGTTGCTTTCTTTCCTTCAGTTTGTCTCTCTCTTTTAAGTATCTGACCCTGCTCATTACCAAGAAATTTTCATCTCTTTTCCATCTCAGTGAGAAAATTTTTATTGTGTGTGTTTTTGCTGTATCATTTCTATATTTTCATAGACACTAACAACTAAGTCTAATATTAAACTCCAGATGTTTCTGCTCTAAAAGTCCATGAGCCTTCTTTGACCTTATAGCGAGTTTCTGTCATACTTCCTTGATCTCTTTGTTTATGTCTCTGTATATATCTGGCCTTAGCTGATATATCCCTCTTCACATTTATTCTGTCCAACATGATTTCTTCTCACCTTCCTACTGTACCTGTAGGAGACTACAAGTTAGATTCTCTCCCTGTGTTTAGAGATGCATGCTCATTACTTATCCCATCAACCAATCAACCACTATCAATCACTAGCCCCTTTAGTAAGTGATTCAGATGTTCCAGAGTTATGAACCATCTCTCGATAAGAATCTCAAATGTAGAAATAATGTTGCATATTCTTTCTACCCCATACTTCATGGTCAACGAGATAAATATGCTGCAATTCGAACTGTTACCAGTTCTAGATATTCAGGGCTAAGGAGGGGGTCATAAACAAGGCGTTCCATCCTGACACGTGTACCTTTTTCTATCCTCTGGATCTTGTCTTTGAAAAATGTCGACATTTTCCTCATAAAAAGCAAGGATATAATTATTTGTCATGTTGCACTATATTTACATACACTGTACATATACACTATAAACAGATGCCTAGAAGTAGATAAATGAGCCGTGTACATGGATACATCTTACTAAAACTTTTCACATGTACACACCTGCTGGCAGTCTACAGGGCATGAGGGTCATTCAAACACTCCCCCTAGTATAAAACAACATAAAAATGTAGCTGCCTTGCTTTTCATGCTAATTTTTCTTCTCTTAACTTTTCATATATGTGTGTATGTATGTATATGTATATGTATATACATATACATACATATATCAAGTTTAGAGTACCCTCCTTTATATCACCCACCCAGTCTTTTCTCAGCCCTCATGACATTTGTTCCCTCTGTTTCTCTAAATAGTTTCATATCAACTTTCATTGAACACATACACATGTGACTTTTGTGACTGTATGATATCTAGGAGCCACAAATGAGAGAGGGCATATTCATCTTTCTGACACTGGCTTATCAGTTGCTTGATAAGATGATCACCTGCTGTACTCATTCCCAGCAAACATCCAAACTTCATACTTTATGAAAAGCAACCCAACAGTATTTTTAATTAAAAAAATCAGTATAATGTATGAAAACTAATGTTTTCTCCCATGATATCCTTACCTTTATTTGATTACTAGCAAGTTTTAGAACATTCATATGTACTCCTTTGAATATATTATTCTGTCACTCAGAGAATTATTTCTGATTCTTATACGGATCATTAAATATTTTATGACCCATTCAATTTTATTATTTGAACTGTTTCAGAATATTCTTTTTTGTTTAATTCAGTGAGAGGACACCACACAACATGGGTTAAAGACTACTGACTGCAGGCGACTAAGCATACAGTATTCTCTTGCACATTAGTGTGGGTCCCACTAACTCACATTAGTGTAGGTGCCACTAATATGATGGTACAGTAGTCACCAGGGTAACAAAATCACAAGGATAGGAAGCACACATTGGGAGGACTAGATGAAGACACAATTTAGCAGTGCTTGGGATATAAAATAGATGAGGAAGAATCATAGCCCAATAAGCCAGAGGGGAGATACAAGATACCAAAGACTATTCAAAAAGCCAGAGACTATTAGCTCTGGAGACCTATGAATGGGGTTCTGGAGATGAGGATACTGAAAGCTAAGTCTGTTTTTAAGAAAGTCCTCTGACCCACCCTCTAACCCATCCCTGTGCTAATGTACAGTAAAGGACAGCTGAGTGCTAATGCCCAGACAAGCAAATGGAAGTGAACCTAGTGAAAGAAATATAATGTTAACTGATAGAGCATTCATGTTCCTTGACTGGGATTGTGGCAGTGGGATGTATGAGGCAGTGTAAATGAATGTCGCAGTTGGGGATGTGAAGTTACTACTGTGCCTGTTTACCCGTTCATTGTCCAGTCAGGTCTGAGAGATACTAGGTGCTTGGCACTGTTTTAATCTCTTGTTTGATGTTCAAGTGTTCTCATAGTTTAGGGAATGCAATCTATTAGTGTAGCTGGTGGGATTGCTTCTTTTGAGTATTTATACTCATTTGATGTATCCTAATTGCCAAATCAATTCTAACGTTGTTCATGCTTACCAAAATATTTCAACTTGTGAGTCTTTGAAGCATTATAATCCCTCAAAAATATATATAGTAGAATATCATAGTGCCCAACCTTCATTTTAAATAACAAATTAGCAAACATTAGTTTTGGTGATGTTAATTATTCTGTGTTTTTTAAAATTATTTCTTTTACTTTTGATTTTATGATATAATTAAATCATTTCTCCCTGCCCTTTCCCTCTTCCAAATCCTCCCTTATCCTGTCTTTATTTTTTTTCAAGTTCATGGCTTATCTATTCTTTTTGTCATTACTTACATGCATACATGCATGCATACATACATACATATATACATACATACATACACGTATGTTTTTATACAAATTTTCCCATAGGCTAAGTGTTATTTCATTTATTTCATGTAAGTCATCCCTTGGCTAATATGTTAATTTCAATCCTATTTTACCTGAAGTTTAAAGTAGTCCTTAATATTTGAAAGGACAGATTCTTTGCTGTTTTACTTTTAAAAATTAGCATATATATTTATAAATTAATATAATTTTACTGTCTCTAAAATTTCTCACAATATTTTCAGTAATATTTTCTTAAAACTATATTTTTTAAAATAAAAGATACCTTAAAGATTAATTTTACTGATCAGGAATATATGGTTTTTTGCTTATCTATACTTGGGTTTTTCTTTTAGCTGCAATTTTATCATTTTTCTACATATGAAAGAACCATATATTTGTGGTATTTCTGTCTTTATTATTACTGCAATATACTCCTCTCCAATAAATATTTTTCCATGGTTGCAATTAAATTTGCATTTTCATGGAAACTTAGACATAAGCAGACAATAGTTAAGTAGGTATGGTACCACCACATAATACTCCTGGCACATTCCTCCCATACACACACACACACACACACATACACACACACACACACACACACACACACACGCACGCACGCACATGCACACACACTCTGTTGGTCTCTAGCAGCAGCCCCCATCCACAGTTTAAACTGATCCTCCTGATATTTACTTCCGCATTTCCAAATAATCTGCTTATATTGCCATTTATTGCTTTTTACTTTTAAAGATTACCTCGAATTCCTTCTGTTTTGTTTTTTACAACCAATAGACCAATCCTCCTAAGCCTCTGACTTTTATTAAATCAATGTTTATATTATCACTTTTATGTAAGGACCACAGATAGTTGAGAAGAACTTAGCTTTTATGATCAAAATATTATTCTTCCTGACATTATCATTGACTTGTTTCAGCTTACTTAGATCTCTCTCTCTCTCTCTCTCTCTCTCTCTCTCTCTCTCTCTCTCTCTCTTTCTCTCTGTGTTTGTGTGTGTGTAGTACAATAGTTTTCCAAGTATTACTCTTTAATTTATTACTGTATTGTTTTCCAGTATTACAAAAGTCTTTTCAAGACATTAGATCAAGATATAAAACATTATTCCATTACGTTGGTCTTTTGGGAGCAAGGTGTGTATGATTTTCCTTTTATAGATGAGACTTCTCCACTTTGATGTATCCAGTATTTCTCATGTTCTAGTTCCTCCTCTCTTTGCTTCATTAATTTATTGCAAAAAGTATATCCTCTTGTCATTTCCCTTTAAAACATACACAGGGGAGATGAGTTTTTGCAAGAGTCTGTATGTCCGCAGATGCTTTCATTCTACCCTTGAACTTGATTGATACTGATAACCTAAGTATAGAATACTTACTTAGACATTATTGACAAGCAAATGTATGAAGGCATTTTTCCAGTGTCCTTAAGTTTCCAGGGTCTCTGGTGAGAAACATCATCACTTATTACATTATTCATTTGGTCCTTCATTTGAACTAGCTTTGTTACTTCTGGAAGCTTTCAAGATGTCCTCTTTGTCATATACATTCCAAAGTATCACACTGATGTATGGCCTGATTTTTACCCATTTTTATGATTACTCAATGGTCTCTTTAAATCTGGAAACATGATAACATCATAATCTCTTGAAGACAACACAAACCTGGAATTAATTTTTTGTCCCTGGATCTTCCCCCCACCCTTTGAAGTACGGCTTTTGTAATTCCTAGACTCTTAAGTTGTATGGGGTTTTGTTGGTTTTGTTGACCTTTTGGTCATATATACACCATATAAAATTCTGGATTTCATTTTGATATTTTTATATCTATAAGTAATTATGCTTTGATACTATTCACCCATCATTATCCTTTTCCCTACTCTGGCATTCTCTCTGGTCCTCCTTCTCTTCCTAAATATAGTGTTGCCCTTTACAATTCCCTAGAACCCCAGGAAATGTAATATAAAGATAATTTTAATAATCACTACTTTTACTGTAACATTTCTAATGTTTTACCATTAATGGTTTATTTTTATATTCATTGCTGGCAATAGAGTTTTTATTATCATAGGAGAATAATATTCATGGCCTTAAACAAAGAATCTACACTATCTGTTTATAGAAGGTATTATAATTTCACCTTACATTGAATTCTTAGATAATTCAAAATTATTTACCACTAATATTCTTGGTTTGAGCATTATTTTCAAAAATGAATTTTCAAAATTGTAAACAACAAAATCCCCATTCATAAAGTTTGGATGCAAAATAACTTTTTAGACTCATGCTTCTGAATACTTAGTCCTCAGATGGCTGGGCTATTCTGCAAAGTTGTGGAACCTTTAGGAAGTGGAGCCTTGATGAAGAAAGGAGGTTTTGTGACTCAGTCCAATTTCATACTGATTCTTCAACTGCAGTGTGATGAACTACCTCATGCTGTCTACTACATGCATTGCCATCCCTGCATCTATTTAACAAACTTTATCAGTTTAAGCTGTGAGCTAAAATGCTTCTTCCCTTAAGTTGCCTCTTGTAGTTATTTGTTCATAAAGATTTTAACATAATTAATGTAGCTAAGGTTTGTTTTTAGAATATAGAATTTCATGTTTTAATATGCATGCTTATTCATAGTCAGTCATTTCTGAACATCAGTGCAATTCCGCTTTATAACAGGCAGTGTGCTAGGCACTGGAAAAGCTATACAATGTCTTCTCATTCACTGAGCTGATGTTAAGTCACCTTGAAAGAGTCCTG
This sequence comes from Apodemus agrarius, assembly GCA_964023405.1. Lineage (NCBI taxonomy): Eukaryota > Metazoa > Chordata > Mammalia > Rodentia > Muridae > Apodemus > Apodemus agrarius. The sequence goes on from OZ030015.1 coordinate 79,238,174, forward strand.
TCTGGGTGTTCATATCTGACAGCTAGAAAAACTCTCCGCATACATGGACACTCAAAAAGGCACTTAGAGTCTGATTCTCATGGTGAACAGTGGTGTCACTTAATGAAATGAGAAATCCTTGGATGATATAATTTGGTAGGCAACAAAGAAAGGATTCAAATGCGTTGTTTTGATAAGTCTAATATATGCTGTCTGTTAAACAACCCAGCAAAAATAACAAGAGTCCAACTGATCTTGGAATCCAGAGCTTAGGGAAGATGCCAGGTGGTGGCTGTAAATTTCAATGGGTTTAGGGGATAGTTTATATTTAAAATTATGAGTCTGGGCAATGTCATCAAAGGAACACATGCCATTAACATAAAGAAAAGGGGGCTACAATGGAATCTTGAGAAATTCCAAGACACTAGCAGGTTGGAGAGTAACAATAAAAAACCTGAGACAATCAAGAAAAGTCTGGGGTTCTGATGACAAAACTAGGGAATCATCCTCGTGGCTGAGCAACTCCCAATGGTTTGTCATTTATGAACCGTTTATCAGTTGTTAAGAATTTTTATTGTTCTGGTCTATACAGTAGCCAAGAATGATAAAGTATTATACATAAATATACACAACATAATCTATTGTGTAAAACAGGCATTGTGTTTGTGCCAGAAACACATGACATTTCATTATCTATATAATATCCCCAAGTATGGTCAAACTAACAAGAATTTTAAAAATAGATCAAGAGGTTGGTCCTACAACAGAACAGCGAGAGTGCTGGGAAATAGATGGTTACTGAACAAGCATGCATGTCACTAAATGAAATTCTGTAATTAATTTCACAAAGTTTGTGAAGATACCTCAGTCAGTAAAATGTTTAACGTGCAAGCATAAAGATCAGAGTTCAAAGCTTCAGAGCTATAACTCCAGCCTTGAAGAGTCAAAGGCAGGTAGATAGATCCCTAGGACTCATTGGCCAGGAAGCCTAATGTACTTGGTAACCTCTAAGCAATCTAGAGACCCTGTCTCAACAAACAAGGTAGACACTCCTGACCAAAGTTATATTCTGGACTACACACACACACACACACACACACACACAAAATCTAAAGGGGAGAAAGTTGTTATTTAACAATGTATAACGGCAAATTGTCAATTAGTTCACACCAACCAAAAAAAGAAGAAAATGGGCACTTGAGTGCTTTAAAAATTAGCTAAAATATACATTTCAGAATCAGAAATAAGGCTCAAGGAAGAAACCCACTGTCAAGTTCCAGGGCACTCTAAGAGTAAGTAGAGAAGACTAGCAGTGCAATAGGTGGTCTATTATTTCAATGCTATTCACAAGCAGTTTGAAGTGACAAGTGGAAAAAGAAAAGGTGGGGACTGTGGCATAGACTATAGACTATTTCCCACTGCAGTAATTAACCTCACGGTTTCCTCTGGATACTAAAGAGCCATATGAGGTTTCTGAGCTTCTCATAGCATTTCCCCTTACAGCTATAACACAATTTAATAGTAAAGTGAAAGAAACACACATACACACACACATCACTATACACACACATATCATACCATGCACATACATATCACACACAACACACACACATACCACACACAACACACACATACACACACATACCATGTACATACACAATATACTACATACACCTATATGCACATACCACACATATACATATCACACCACATACACACACCCATATACGACATACACACATAATGTACCATATATACACATCACACCACACACACCATACCACACAGACATCACACACCATACCACACAGACATCACACACACCACACAAGCACCCCCCCCACACACACACATACACACAAGACATTATAATCATCACCACCACCCCACACCATAAATCACTTCAGGCAACCATCTTCATGAAATTAAAGCATATTACAAGTGAGTCAAGGCAGATACTAGCTGGTGAGGCAAAGCTGAAAATTTACTCACTCTTCACAAGTGTCTTGAATGCCTACTTCTTACCAGGCACTATGTTGGTTACTATTTCAATGAGGAGATAGGAAACAACTAGAGTGAAACATTCTTAATGATTTGTCATCTAACAAAACAAAAGTTGGTGATTTCTTGTCTTCTACTCCTCCTGGGTGAATTAACTTCTTTTTCTTCCAGGGCTTTTAGGTGTGCCGTTAAGTTGCTAGTATATGCTCTCTCCAGTTTCTTTTTGGATGCACTTAGAGCTATGAGTTTTCCTCTTAGCACTGCTTTCATTGTGTCCCATAGATTTGGGTAGGTTGTATCTTCATTTTCATTGAATTCTAAAAAGTCTTTGATTTCTTTTTTTATTTCTTCCTTGACCAAGGTGTCATTGAGTAGAGTATTGTTCAGTTTCCATGTGTATGTGGACTTTCTGTTGTTTTTGTTGTTATTGAAGACCACTCTTACTCCATGGTGGTCTGATAAGAAGCATGGAATTAGCTCGATCTTCTTGTATTTGTTGACATCTGTCTTGTGACTAATTATATGATCAATTTTGGAGAAGGTACCATGCGGTGCTGAGAAAAAGGTATATTCTTTAGCTTTAGGATGAAATGTTCTATATATATATCTGTTAAATCCAATTGATCCAGAGTTTCAATTAGTTTCACTGCACCAAACTCAGGGCTGAAATTAATCAAGTAGAAACAAAGAGAACCATACAAAGAATCAACAAGACTAGGAGCTGGTTCTTTGAGAAAATCAACAAGATAGATAAACCCTTAGCCAGACTAACCAAAGGACACAGAGACAGTATACAAATTAACAAAATTAGAAATGAAAAAGGAGACATAACAACAGAAACTGAGGAAATTCAAAAGATCATCAGATCCTACTACAAAGGTCTATACTCAAAACAACTGGAGAATCTGGAGGAAATGGACAATTTCCTAGACAGATATCAAATACCAAAATTAAATCAGCATCAAGTAGATCAGTTAAATAGTCCCATAACCCCTAAAGAAATAGAAGGGGTTATAGAAAGCCTCCCAACCAAAAAAAGTATGGGACCAGATGGTTTTAGTGCAGAATTCTACCAGACCTTCAAAGAAGACTTAACACCAATACTTTTCAAACTATTCCACAAAATAGAGACAGAAGGGACACTGCCCAACTCATTCTTCGAAGCCACAATTACGCTAATACCTAAACCACAAAAAGATCCAACAAAGAAAGAGAACTACAGGCCAATTTCTCTTATGAATATAGATGCAAAAATACTAAATAAAATTCTTGCTAACCGAATCCAAGAGCACATCAAAACGATCATCCACCATGATCAAGTAGGCTTCATCCCAGGGATGCAGGGATGGTTCAATATACGGAAATCCATCAATGTAATCCACTACATAAACAAACTGAAAGAAAAAAACCACATGGTCATCTCATTAGATGCTGAAAAAGCATTCAACAAAATTCAGCATCCTTTCATGCTAAAAGTCTTGGAAAGAGCAGGAATTCAAGGCCCATACCTAAACATGGTAAAAGCAATCTACAGCAAACCAGTAGCCAACATCAAAATAAATGGAGAGAAACTTGAAGCATTCCCACTAAAATCAGGGACTAGACAAGGCTGCCCTCTCTCTCCATATCTTTTCAATATAGTACTTGAAGTTCTAGCAAGAGCAATTAGACAACATAAGGAAGTCAAAGGGATACAAATTGGAAAGGAAGAAGTCAAACTATCATTATTTGCAGACGATATGATAGTTTACCTAAGCGACCCAAAAAACTCCACCAGAGAACTTCTACAGCTGATAAACAACTTCAGCAAAGTGGCAGGTTATAAAATTAACTCAAGCAAGTCAGTGGCCTTCTTGTACTCAAAGGACAAGCAGGCAGAGAAAGAAATTAGGGAAATAACACCCTTCACAATAGCCACAAACAACATAAAGTATCTTGGCGTAACTCTAACCAAACAAGCAAAAGATCTGTACGACAGGAACTTCAAGTCCTTGAAGAAAGAAATCGAAGAAGACCTCAGAAGATGGAAAAATATTTCTTGCTCCTGGATTGGCAGGATCAATATAGTAAAAATGGCCATCTTGCCAAAAGCAATATACAGATTCAATGCGATCCCCATCAAATTCCCAACTCAATTCTTCATAGATCTAGAAAGAGCAATTCTCAAATTCATCTGGAGCAACAAAAAACCCAGGATAGCTAAAACTATTCTCAACAATAAAAGGACTTCTGGGGGAATCAATATCCCTGACCTTAAGCAGTAATACAGAGCAATTGTGTTAAAAACTGCATGGTATTGGTATAGCAACAGGCAAGCAGATCAATGGAACAGGATTGAAGACCCAGAAATTAACCCACAGACTTATGGTCACTTGATCTTTGATAAAGGAGCCACAACCATCTGGTGGAATAAAGATAGCCTTTTCAACAAATGGTGCTGGTTCAACTGGAGGTCATCATTCAGAAGAATGCGAAATGACCCACTCTTATCTCTTTGCACTAAGATCAACTCCAAGTGGATCAAGGACCTCCACATAAAACCAGACACACTGAAACTATTAGAAAAGAAACTCGGGAAGACCCTGGAGGACTTGGGCACAGGGGAAAAGTTCCTGAACAGAACACCAATAGCTTACGCATTAAGATCAAGAATCGACAAATGGGACCTCATAAAATTACAAAGTTTCTGCAAAGCAAAGGACACTGTCAGAAGGACAAAACGGCAACCAACAAAGTGGGAAAAGATCTTCACCAACCCCACATCCGACAGAGGGCTAATATCCAATATATACAAAGAACTCAAGAAGTTAGACCCCAAAGAACCAAATAACCCTATCAAAAAATGGGGCACAGAGCTAAACAAAGAATTTTCACCAGAAGAAATTCGGATGGCCGAGAAACACCTTAAAAGATGTTCAACATCATTAGTCATCAGGGAAATGCAAATCAAAACAACCCTGAGATTCCACCTCACACCAGTCAGAATGGCTAAGATTAAAAACTCAAGAGACAACAAGTGCTGGCGAGGATGTGGAGAAAGAGGAACACTCCTCCACTGTTGGTGGGATTGCAAAATGGTAAAACCGCTCTGGAAATCAGTTTGGCGGTTCCTCAGAAAATTGGGCATGTCACTTCCAGAGGACCCTGGCATACCACTCCTGGGCATATACCCAGAGGATTCCCCTGCATACAATAAAGACACATGCTCCACTATGTTTATAGCAGCCTTGTTTATAATAGCCAGAAATTGGAAGGAGCCCAAATATCCCTCAAAGGAGGAATGGATACAGAAAATGTGGTATATTTATACAATGGAATACTACTCAGCAATTAAAAATAATGAATTCATGCAATTTGTAGGTAAATGGTTAGACCTGGAAAATATCATCCTGAGTGAATTAACCCAATCACAAAAGAATGCACATGAAATGCAATCACTGATAAGTGGATATTAATGAGCCCAGAAGCCCTAAATACTCAAGACACAAATAGCAAGTCAAATGATTCCCAAGAAGAAGAAAGGAGAGGACCCTGGGCCTGTAAAGATTGCATCCAGTTTAGTAAAGAAACCGAGGTGGGAGGTGGAATGATTGGGGAATAGTTGGGGGGGAGAGGAACTATGGGAAGTATGGTGGGTGGGAACTGGGAATGGGGAAAGCCTTTGGAATGTAAACATAGAATATAGAAAATAAAAATTAAAAAAAATAAAACAAATGGCAAAATAAAAAAAACAAAAGTTGAATATACACATATATACATATATGCATATATACATATACATATATACATATATACATGCATACATATGTGCATACATATGTTCACATATGTACATATATATACATATATATATATATGTCTGTTACTATATATGAAGCCAATATACTATATACAAAAGCAATTGACCTTTTCATGTAGCTATTCAATATGATACACATTATCTCAATATGAATTTACTAAACAGAGCTTGGATTTGGAGTTCTATTCCAACAGCTGCAATTTCAGACTAAGGAACTCAGCCCACAAAATGATGTGACTTTCCAGGAGCCACACATGCTCTCACGCTCACTGTAGCCACTGCAACTGCAGCTGAGGTTTGCGAACTTACAGGTGAAATGATTTCATGCAATTTTTTCCCCCAGACATGTGAAGACCCTGAAAGAAAAGAAGCCTAGAGAAGTAAAAGGGCGCAGGACATATTGAGAACTCACCGAGTCACTTTGTGAGACCAAATCTCCGAGGATTTAGATTCACAAAGGAGTCCTCGAGCAGAATTGCTGGGAATCTTGAGCAAGTCTACTGTGGCCCCTTGGAGAGAAGAACTCAATAGCTCTCCAATCCTTTCACTAAGGATTCTGTATTTAGTGCATTTGTTTAGTTTCTCGTCACGTACAAAAATTAATCAACCCAAAGATGACACCCTGGTAAAAAGAAAACAAAAATGTCTCAATTTCTTTTTGGCAGAGGTGCCAGAGGCGTCAGAGGTGCCAGAGGCATCTTGCACACTCCACTCATCAGCAAGGGTCCTCATCTTCCTCCTTACATGTAAATTATGGTGTTATCTGCATCCAAAAGAAACTTGAGGTGGTCCAGGGATGACACAGTGGATCAAGGCACCTGTTGCCTTAAGCACTGGTTCCCAAGCCTGACAGCCTGAGATCCATCCTCAGAGCTCACCAGGTAGAAGGGGAGAATGGCTCTCCCACAAGTTGTCTTCTGACCTTCATGTTCACATGTCAACCTCTAATTGATAAATAAGTAATGACATAATATTTTAAAGAGTATTTAGGTATGCATAAGAATACAAAAACTCATAACAATTTCAAAATGAAAAAAAAGTGTTTTGGTTGGATTTAAAACTATTCAAAACTGTATAGTGGGTAAAATTGTTTCCAGCATCAGACACGGTGGTATCTGAATTCATGTCACCTACTTTGTGATCTGGGACAAATAACTAAACTTTAAAATTATAGGGGAAGTTTTGCTTTTAGTTGGTGTAAAATGTGTGAACTAACTCTGTGTTAGGTTTATTTCATTAGCCAGAAATATTATGTTTAAAGAGAATGACAAGGTCTTGGCATCCAATAGCTGATAGAAATAATATGTAGGAGGATATTGGCTCACCAGTGTTAAAAAGAAACTACAGTGTGCATTGTCTAAAGACATGTCGAAAGGATGTGAGATGAGTTTCTATAGCAAGTAAAGTCCGGTCTAATCAATGATGATCGGATTAACAACATGTGCCTTCCCCAAAGTGATGTAATGAAAAGAATATAGTTCTGCTTCTGTGTTATTCATTCCATAGATCTATAACCCAACCACAGCCATGATGAAATAGCACACAAACCTGATTCAAAGGGAGCATTCTTCAAAATGACCAGCCAGTCCACTCAATGCGTGTCAGCAATAAGAAGAATAAAGACAAGAGAACCATCCCAGACCAAAGGAGGTGAGGAAGAGATGACAACTAGATGTGGTGTTGATACTGTATTGATCCTGGATTTGAAAACCAAGATTGGGACAAACTGGCAAACTGTTAATAAAATTGTAAATAAGATCATGGCAGTGTCCAAATGTCACATCTCTGATACATAGTCCCACTGGCTTTGGTGATGTCAAAATGTAGGGTATCTCAGTCCAATAAATGGTCTTAGGCAATTTTGTAACTTTGAAAACTATATCAAATTTAAAAGTTAAACTTGAAAATGTATTTGAAATGCCAGAGTGTAAGTTGCTGAAAAGTTGGGGGAAAACAAGAGGATATTTCCTAGAAACTTTTTAAAATGTAAAGCCAGATGTGCTGGTACCCAACTGTAATTATAGCAGGCAGGAGGCTGAGGCAGGATGACCATGGGTTCAGACAAGGCAAGACAACAAAGTAAGTCAGGGATGCCCTAAGCTACATGAAACCTTTGATTTTCTGGGACAATTGATGCTAGTTACCTGGAGCTTAGAAGTTTAGCTATAATTGAAGACCAGAAACATTGAGGATCATATTTCTTCAGAGTCATCTTGAGCTACATGGTAAGATTAAGATCATCTTGGTAAGCCTTTTCAAATTAATGCTCATGCTTCAGTTGAAGTTTTTTGGGCAATGTTAATAAGTTTTAAATAATCTGATTGTTAAAATATAAGTAGGAAATCATGTTATATCTCAAAAAATACAAATAAATGTGTATATACATACATACATACATACATACATACACACAAAGTTCAACATTTACAAATGAAAGTTGTTTTTCCTGTGGTTCTGCTGTACGCGTTTACTAGAGCCAAATAGTATTACTGACACAAGGGAAAAGAGGCATGTATTTTCTCTGTGAGCCTCCTATTCAGTAAATTAATCAATAATTAATATTAGCTTAAAAATAAGTGATCACAGATTAAAAGGTGATGAAATCATGTCAAATATACAAGAATATAGTGTATCCATTGTTTGGTATTCTTGACAAAGGCACTGTTTTGCTACACATGTTCAAAGGGAGGAAAGATGTCCTGTGGTCCTAACGTTTTCCCCACTCAAGCCGACTGTAGCTCTCTCAGCATCCTATGGGCTTGTCTACAGCCCTGGACAAAAGGACTGGTTCGAGAAACAATAAAATCCTGAACATCAATAGACAGAGCTGCTCAGGAAAAGCGAACAAGGACTCAGAATGCCTGTGATCAGCAGACAAATAACAGGTGTGGCTTCCCCTCCGTGAGCCTCTGGAAAATACTGCTTGACCTGGCGATACTGATTTTTCACTTGAATAATGAACATAATTAAAGTACAGCGTTGTTAAATGGACCAAGTGAATTAATAAGTACAAATCTTGATACATGATAAATATGGCTTCGACATTATTGTTCTGCCCTTTCCTTTCCCTTGCCCACCCCACATAGAAGAACCTCTGCACACACATGCGTGTGCACATTTTTTTTATTTTTTAATATATATATTTTTTATATATTCTTTGTTTACATTACAAAGGCTTTCCCTTTTCCCAGTTCCCCCCTCACCATGTGTCCCATAAGTCCTCTTCCCAGCCATTCCCCAATCACCCCCCAACCCTTTCTCTGTTCTGGTACTCTCCTGCAAAACTGGAACCAGTCTTTTCAGGACCAGTGTCCTCAACTTCCTTCTTCTTGGGAATCTTTTGATATGCTAATGGTGCCTTGAATATTCAGAGCTGCTGGGCTCCTTAATATCCACTTATCAGTGATTGCAATTCATGTGTATTCTTTTGTGATTGGGTTAACTCACTTAGGATTATATTTTCCAGATCCAACCATTTGCATAAAAATTCCATGAATTCATTATTTTTAATTGCTGAGTAGTATTCCATTGTATAAATATACCACATTATCTGCATCCATTCCTCCTTTGAGGGACATCTGGGATACTTCCAGCTTCTGGCTATTATAAATAAGGCTGCTATGAACATAGTGGAGCATGTGTCTTTATTCCATGCAGGGTAATCCTCTGGGTATATGCCCAGGAGTGGTATGACAGGGTCCTCTGGAAGTGGCATGCCCAATTTTCTGAGGAACCGCCACACTGATTTCCAGAGCGGTTTTACCATTTTGCAATCCTACCAACAGTGGAGGAGTATTCCTCTTTCTCCACATCCTGGCCAGCACCGGTTGTCTCTTGAGTTTTTAATCTTAGCCATTCTGACTGGTGTGAGGTGGAATCTCAGGGTTGTTTTGATTTGCATTTCCCTGATGACTAATGATGTTGAACATCTCTTAAGGTGCTTCTCAGCCATATGATTTTCTTCTGGTGAAAATTCTTTGTTTAGCTCTGTGCCCCATTTTTAATAGGGTTATTTGGTTCTTTGGGGTCTAACTTCTTGAGTTCTTTGTATATATTGGATATTAGCCCTCTGTCAGATGTGGGGTTGGTGAAGATCTTTTCCCAATTTGTTGGTTGTCGTTTTGTCCTTCTGACAATGTCCTTTGCCTTACAGAAACTTTGCAATTTTATGAGGTCCCATTTGTCAATTCTTGATCTTAGAGCATAAGCTATTGGTGTTCTGTTCAGGAACTTTCCCCCTGTGCCCATGTCCTCCATGGTATTCCCCAGTTTCTTTTCTATTAGTTTCAGTGTGTCTGGCTTTATGTGGAGGTCCTTGATCCACTTGGAGTTGATCTTAGTACAAGGTGGGTCAATTCGCATTCTTCTGCATGTTGACCTCCAGTTGAACCAACACCCTTTGCTGAAAAGGCTATCTTTTTTCCACTAGATGGTTGTAGCTCCTTTATCAAAGATCAAGTGACCATAACTTTGTGGATTCATTTCTGGGTCTTCAATTCTATTCCATTGATCTACTTGCCTGGTCTGTACCAATACCATGTAGTTTTTAACACAGTTGCTCTGTAGTACTGCTTGAGGTCAGGGATATTGATTCCCCCAGAAGTCCTTTTATTGTTGAGAATAGTTTTAGCTATCCTGGGTTTTTTGATACTCCAGATGAATTTGAGAATTGCTCTTTCTAGATCTATAAAGAATTGATTTGGGATTTTGATGGGGATTGCATTGAATCTGTAGATTGCTTTTGGCAAGATGGCCATTTTTACTATATTGATCCTGCCAATCCAAAAGAGAGAAATATTTTTCCATCTTCTGAGGTCTTCTTAGATTTCTTTCTTCAAAGACTTGAAGTATTTGTCATACAGATCTTTCACTTGTTTGGTAAGAGTCATGCCAAGATACTTTATATTGTTTGTGGCTATTGTAAAGGGTGTTATTTGCCTAACTTCTTTCTCAGCCTGCTTGTCCTTTGAGTATAGGAAGGCTACTGATTTGCTTGAAGTTGATTTTATAACCAGCCACTTTGCTGAAGTTGTTTATCAGCTGTAGGAGTTCTCTGGTGGAGTTTTTTGGGTCACTTAAGTATACTATCATATCATCTACAAATAATGATAGTTTGACTTCTTCCTTTCCAATTTGTATCCCTTTGACTTCTTTATGTTGTCTAATTGCTCTCGCTAGAACTTCAAGTACTATATTGAAAAGATATGGAGAGAGAGAGCAGCCTTATCTAGTCCCTGATTTTAGTGGAATTGCTACAAGTTTCTCTCTATTTATTTTGATGTTGGCTACTGGTTTGCTGTACTTTGCTTTTATTATGTTTAGGTATGGGCCTTGAATTCCTGTTCTTTCCAGGAGTTTTAGTATGAAAGGATGCTGAATATTGTCAAATGCTTTTTCAGCATCTAATGAGATGACCACGTGGTTTTTTTCTTTTAGTTTGTTTATGTAGTGGATTACATTGGTGGAATTCCATATATTGAACCATCCCTGCATCCCTGGGATGAAGCCTACTTGATCATGGTGAATGATCGTTTTGATGTGCTCTTGGATTCAGTTGGCAAGGATTTTATTTAGTATTTTTGCATTGATATTCATAAGGGAAATTGGCCTATAGTTCTCTTTCTTTGTTGGATCTTTGTGTGGTTTTGGTATCAGCGTAATTGTGGCTTTGTAGAACTAGTTGGGCAGTGTTCCTTCTATTTCTATTTTGTGGAATAGTTTGAAGAGTATTGATGTTAGGTCTTCTTTGAAAGTCTGATAAAATTCTGCACTAAAACAATCTGGTCCCATACTTTTTTTTGGTTGGGAGACTTTCTATAACCCCTTTATTTCTCTAGGGACTATGGGACTGTGTAGCTGATCTAATTGATCCTGATTTAATTTTGGTATTTGGTATCTGTCTAGAAAATTGTCCATTTCCTCCAGATTCTCCAGTTGTGTTGAGTATAGGCTTTTGTAGTAGAATCTGATGTTTTTTTTTTAATTTCCTCTGTTTCTGTTGTTATATCCCTCTTTTCATTTCTAATTTTGTTAATTTGGATACTGTCTCTGTGCCCATTGGTTAGTCTGGCTAAGGGTTTATCTATCTTGATTGATTTCAGCCGTGAGTTTGATGATTTCCTGTCTTCTACTCCTCCTGGATGAATTAGCTTCTTTTTGTTCCAGGGCTTTCAGGTGTGCTGTGAAGCTCTCTAGTTTCTTTTTGGAGGCACTCAGGGCTATGTGTTTTCCTCTTAGCACTGCTTTCATTGTGTCCCATAGATTCGGATAGGTTGTACCTTCATTTTCATTGAATTCTAAAAAGTCTTTGATTTCTTTCTTTATTTCTTCCTTGACCAAGGTGTCATTGAGTAGAGTATTGTTCAGTTTCCATGTGTATGTGGGCTTTCTGTTGTTTTTCTTGCTATTGAAGACCACTTTTACTCTACAGTGATGATAGGAGGCATGGGATTAGTTTGATCTTCTTGTATTTGTTGCCATCTCTCTTGTGACCAATTATATGATCGATTTTGGAGAAGGTACCATGTGGTGCTGAAAAAAAAGTTATATTCTTTTGCTTTGGGATGAAATGTTTTATATATATATATATATATATATATATATATATATATATATATATATATATCTGATAAATCCAATTGGTCCAAAGCTTCAATTAGTTTGACTGTGTCCCAGTTTAGTTTCTGGTTTCCTGATCGGTCCATTGAGGATAGTGGAGTGTTGAAGTCACCCACAATTATTGTATTAGGTGCAATGTGTGCTTTAAGCTCTAGTAGAGTTTCTTTTACAAATGAGAATGCTCTGGCATTTGGACCATAAATGTTCAGTATTGAGAGTTCTTCTTGGTGAATTTTTCCTTTGACCAGCAAGAAGTGACCTTCTGTGTCTCTTTTGATGACTTTAGGTTGAAAGTCAATTTTATCTGATATTAGAATGGCTACTCCCGGCTTGTTTCCTGAGACCATTTGCTTGTAAAATTGTCTTCCAGCCTTTTACTTTAAGGTAGTGTTTGTCTTTGACACTGAGATGTGTTTTCTGTATGCAGCAAAATGTAGGGTCCTGTTTCTGTATCCAGTCTGTTAGTCTATGTCTTTTTATTGGGGAATTGAGTCCATTGATGTTAAGAGATATTAAGGAATAGTAATTATTACTTCCTGACATTTTTGACGTTATTTTTTTATATTTGAGTGGTTATCTTCTTTTGTGTTTGATGAGGGGGGGGTTCTATCTTGCTTCTTCTGGGGTGTGGTTTCCTTCCTTATGTTGGTGTTTTTCCCCTATTATCCTTTGTAGGGCTGGGTTTGTGGAAAGATAATGTGCAAATTTGGTTTTGTCATGGAATACCTTGGTTTCTCCATCTCTGACAATTGAGCGTTTTGCTGGGTAAAAACTCAGAGCTTTAGAGTCTGCATGATATCTGCTCAGGATCTTCTAGATTTCATGGTCTCAGGTGAGAAGTCTGGAGTAATCGTGATAGGTCTTCCTTTATATGTTACTTGGCCTTTTTCTCTTCCTGCCTTTAATATTCTTTCTTTATTTAGTACATTTGGGGTTTTGATTATTATGTGACGGGAGGTATTTCTGTTCTGGTCCAGTCTGTTTGGAGTTCTGTAGGCTTCTTGTATATTCATTGGCCTCTCTCTCTCTCTCTCTCTCTCTCTCTCTCTCTCTCTCTCTCTCTCTCTTTATGTTGGGGAAGTTTTCTTCCATAATTTTGTTGAAGATATTTGCTGGCCCTTTAAGTTGTAAATCTTCACTCTCTTCTATACCTATAATCCTTAGGTTTGGTCTTCTCATTGTGTCCTGGATTTCCTGGATGTTTTGGGTTACAAGCTTTTTGCACTTTGCATTCTCTTGGACTGTTTAATCAATGGTTTCTATGGTATCTTCGGCATCTGAGATTCTTTCTTCTATCTCTTGTATTCTATTGTTGATATTTGCATCTATGGCCCCTGATTTCTTCCCAAGATTTTTTATCTCCAAAGTTGTCTCCCTTTGTGATTTCTTGGTTGTGTCTACTTCTGTTTTTAGATCCTGGATGATTTTGCTCAGATATTCTGCTTGCTTGTTTGTATTTTCACGTATTTCTTTAAGAGATTTTTGTATTTCCTCTTTCATGACTTCTACTTGTTGACCCACGTTCTCCTGTATTTCTTTAAGTGATTTTTGTAATTCCTCCTTATTGGCTTCTATTTTTTGATCCATATTCTCCTGAATTTCTTTAAGTGATTTTTGTGTTTGCCTTGTAAGGGCTTCTAATTTTTGATCCATTTTCTCCTGTATTTCTTTTAGAGATTTATCTATGTGTTCCGCTATCAGAATCCTGACCAGTGACTTTAGATCCAAATCTTATTTTTCTGGTGTGTTCGGGTATCCAGGACTTACTGCTGTTGGGGAACTGGGTTCGGGTGCTGCCATATTGCCTTGATTTCTGTTAGTAAACTTCCTACGTTTGCCTTTTGCCATCTGGTTATCTCTGGTCTTAGTTGGTCCTGTAGTCACTAGCTAGTGCTTGAACCTCCTGTGGGCTAGTAAGGCTATTTCCCCACCACTGAATGACTGGGTTTCCCCTGGCACAGATTGCTGATGTGTTGTTCTCCTCTTGGGTGCTATTGGACCCCTGGTGTATCTTGCTCCAAGCAAGGTTATATTCAGTTATCTCTGTGAACCTAATGCTGCTTGTCTTCTCTGGTTCTGCTTGCTTAGTCCAGTCATCAGCAAGGATGCCTGCAGCGGCCGTGGGGAGTGGGGAATGTGGAGTGCAGGGTCTCCCACAAGGCAGAGAACCCTTCTGTTCTTAGATGACTAGCTGGTGGCCTGAGTCCCCAGAGATCTTAAGCTTGGGATATCTCAGGTATCTGGTTCTGCCTGCTCAATCCAAGCAGCCACCACCAAGATGGCCGCAGTTGAGCAGAGTGCAAGGTTCCCCTCAGAGCACAGAGCCCAGGCATGGTTGGGGCCCAGGAACCACTGCTCTGCCTGGATCTCTGCCTGGCGGTCTTGAGTCCCCAGAGATCCCAAATTCTGGATATCATGGGTACCTGGTTCAGCTTGCTTAGTCCAGACCCCTGCAAGGATGCCTGCGGTGGTCGAGGGGAGTGGGGAGTGCGGCTTGCAGAGTCTTGTGTGTGCACATTCTTCAGCTAGTCCTTAAGCTGTTCCTCAAAATTAAGCCCTCTCTTGATACAATCCTACACCTGCCAATCGTGCTCCCTCTCTGTTTGCCTCCTAATTCTTGAAACCGCAGCCCAATAAGCAGCATCTCAACATAAAACTGATAATCACCTTTCTCCTGAAATTTCAATTGCACTTAGTATACATTCCAATTTGTTACTATGGCCTAGGAATCTCAATGGTCTGGATACTAACTCCCTTCTCACTTTTTCAACTCACAAATGTATCTCCCTCCATCCATCCTTTCCTCTCTCCCTCCCTGCTTCTCTCATCTGTGCACACTCATCCCAATCACTTTCATTTAAATTATATTTGTCTGTTCTTCAGCCTGTGTCTCCTCCCACCTCTTCCATCACACAAAACCAGTTAGAAGTTGTGTTTTTTTAATGGAATAAACAAACAGGAGGAGCTTGCACAGGGTGCATGGTGAGATATTAAGTTTAAGAAGTTGCCAAGTGCTTGAAAAGCTTGAGGAGAATGACCAGTGCAGAATATTCTAGGGAAATGGAACAGGAGAAAGCCAGGCCACATCCATGTGCTAGTGCCCCGTCTAATTCAACAGGCTCTTCTGTAAAGCAAGCTAAAACTTTTTGCAATGGCTTAGTTGGGGAGATAAATTGGAATGTACTTCATTGGGACAATGAAATTGATTCATCAGTAAGATCGATGCTGGAAAGCATTATCTGAAATACTAGTGTGTGCTGGAATGATTTCATGTATTTATGAATATCAAGTATCTGAGAAGGTCCCAAATAGTGCTTGTAGTAAGCACGCAGGTCTTACCTAGCTATCTGCACACCCAGGTGATGAAGAGGGAGTAGATGTCCAAAGAACAAAAGTACTTGCCTGACCCAGGAAGAAGAGTCTTCAGAGTTACCGAGTAGCCAGTTCTCAAACAGACTTAGAACCAGTGACCAGGGTGGGACCCAAAGTCAAATCATGTGGACTAGTTTGGAGAGATGAACTCACGGTCCCATTTAGGCAAATCTACGTGTGAACACAAAGGCTCAGCGAATATGCACACCACCTATAAGGAAAATGGCTCCACAGACTTGCTGAGTGTCATTGTTGGGAAGAAAGTAAGAATGTTACTGGACCTATATTAGAGATTTCCATGTTCTCATTTGAGAATTGCAGGTACTAATCAGCCACCTGAGGGTGAGTAAAATATCTCGCAATCTAGACAAGAGCATGGTAGTGATACAGTTTGCATTTAATGAAATGGAGGGGACCAAGTAACTGCATATGGTCAGACTCTGTATTTAGGGAAGGAAGATGATTTCTAGAGTACAGTAATCTATAATTAGAGATGTGGTCACAACATGGTCAGGAACCATTTGCAAATGTTTCTTGACTGAAGCTCAGGCTCAGATCCCAGTGAATGTACCTGCTGCAGGCAAAGGAAACCCAGTCTCAATCTCATTCAAGTAGGACTATTTGGAGAATGAGATATGAGGTTGAAGACTGAAGGCAAAACAGGTCCAATTTCTTATTGAGGACAATTACTTAAGGAATAAGGGTAACAGACTGAGACCTCTTCTCCATAAACGGAGTTTTGATGAATGTGCCAAGACTAGATTTGCCTAATAGGAATCTTCACACATGAGCAAGTAAATACACCTGTCTTATTAACAAGGAAGCCTGAGACCAAATGAGCTAGGAAAAAATTATATTACAAATATTACAGCAATTCAAATTTTCATTTAAAAAAAAAGCACGATACTTGCTGTTATTTGCCCTAAAGCTATAAAAGTCAACACTGTGATTATTTGAAAACAAATAAGTCCACTACAGTCAGAATTGTGAAGTTGTAGGCTTCACATTTAAATCCTTTTTACCCCCATTGATGGGGAGGAATTATCCACGACCCATTGCCTTTCCCTCCCTGCCTTCAATCTACCTCACATCAGCTTATATGTCTACTGAGAAACTGAATGTTGGAACAGACCCACACTTTGTGACTTAACTAGTTGGAAATCTGTATTCATAGATGAGATAGAGTCTGAGAGAGATCAGCATCAGCACCGTGGTCCCACAGAGCCATCCTTCCCTCTGTTTTGGGAAGTAACAAGATTTACTAATGAGGAGCTCCACAGAACACTCTGATTACAAATGACTTGGGCCATTGCAAATTGATTTCAAAACTACCAAGAAAAAGGCCCAAAGCATGACTCACTTGTACAAATAATTATGCCTAAGAACTGACTCTGCTATAATAAATGAAAGGTCTTGTCCAAGGTAAATCCATACCTCAGAACTTTATAACACAGCTGGGTGGATGCTTTAGCTGAGTTCTGCTAGTTTTCTTGTTCTAATTTGTTTTCACAGATACTAAGTTTCCTTTATCAACATCCTCATCATCACCATAATCATAATAGCCATTAATAAATATGCAATATTAACAACATGCAAGACACTTGCTAAATATTTTTGCACAACAAATCTCAACAAATACAACAGCCATATGAAGCAGGCATCATTTTTCTTCATCTTTTAACAGATAGAGGAAAAATAAGATGCATAATAACAAAGAACTTAACCAGAATGTCCCAGACCATAGATTGCAATATCAGAATAACAACTCTTGACCATTTTACTCAAAATAAATTCTTCTCAATGAAGACTATAATACAGTTTCCTACATGGCACAGTTAAATGGTAGAATCATTCAAAGATCCTGTCCAGCCCTTTAAATATCTGTCTTATTTTTTTTTAATCTCTCCTCACCACCTGGGTGGTGGGGTGGGGAATGTCAGCATCATGTGCACACAAGTGCAGTACCTAAGGAGGTCAGAAGAGGGCATTAGATCCCTGGAACCAAATTGATGCTGGGAACTGCACTTAGGTCCTCTTCAAAACCAGTATGTGCTCTGTTCTAGTCTGCTTTCTGGTGATGTGAAGAACATCATGATCAAAAACATCTTGGGGAAGAAAGAGTTAACTTGGTTTTTACTTCTATGTCATAGTCCATCCTCAATGAAAACCAAGCTAGAAACTTGAAGCAGACACAGCAGAGGCACTATTGTTTTCTTTGGCTTCTTCAGCTGCTTTTCTTATTCAACCAGATCCACCTGTGAAGGGATGGCTCTGTCCAAGGTTGCAGGAGTCCTCTTACATCATGGAACAAATCCCCCTTACATCAAACATCAAAAAATTCCACACAGACACTGATCATTTTGATTAAGGTAATTCTTCAATAGAGATTCTATCCTCCTTGGTATGTCAAATTGATAAGTAAAATTAGCTTCATTATTGAGCCATGTCTCTGGCCTGAATCCAGTTCTTTACATGGGTTTGTGTGTGCTGGAGTACAAGGAATTGATGATCCACGTCACAATTTTGTCTCTTGCTTTTCTTTGTTCTGTTTGGTGACAATACCTACCACATCAAGCCTGTAGACTGATGACCAAACTCTCATCTTCTCTGGCTTTACCTTTCTGAGATGCACCATTTTTAAAGTACTGTTTGCTTTAGGCATGCTCTTCAACTCAATACTGATGTTTCCCTTTGCATGTGCCTGGAATTTGTTTGCTTGCTTACTTTCTTGCTTGGTTGATGGGTTTGGTTTGGTTTTTCATCAAATGATTCACATGTCCTCCATACCCGAGTTCTGTCTCCCAAAAGATTCACACCACCTGGACCTCTCCTGGCCTGGCCACACAGGGAGGAAACATATTGATAACAACCAATCACAACAATCCAGATGATCTTAGTCTAAGTTCCAAGCCTGTTTGTCCTGATTCAGTAACTACCAATACTATAAGAAAACTTCTCACAGCAAATGACAAGGTCCAGAATGAACTGAGCATTGCAGGTAATTTTAAGTTCATAGCTTGGGAAGGCAAAACAGGCAACGAATTATAGTCATTGAATTACACATGATGTCAGAGAGAGTCTGAACCATATGCAAGAAAATGTGGGATAGAAGATATAGTGATATTTAAGGAAAGCAGTTTGCTTTCTATTATCTGTCTTTTCCTGACTCAAGTCTACTGCCTAATTCTATGAATCGAATCATTGTACATAAGACTTCTGATGGGCTGTTTGTCATTCCTCAAAGTGATACCATTGTGTATTATATCTGAAGTCTGTTTGCAGCAAATGTGGCCAGATTGTGAGTGTCCAAGTCCAAATGGAATAATGATTTACAGTCACTCAGTGGGAAATGATTAAATTCCCACAATTCATATCATTAAACAATAATAATAGTGTCAGTACCCTCTGTTCCAATACTATATCTGATTGATTCCTCAAAGAAAGTGAAAGAGATAGCTGGCAGTAAGTCTTGGATTTGCAATGCTAGATATTTCCTCTTCTTTGAATAATTAAAGAGTTTGTTTAAACCAGTGGTTCTCAACCTTCCTAATGCTTTGACCCCTTAATAAAATTCCTCATGTTGTGGTGACCCCAAACCACCACTGGCTGAGAACCATTGATCCCTTACATAGAAGCTGGAGCCCTTGAATGACAAAGATAATATCTATTTGCTTCATTCAGCTAACAAATTTTTCTTTTTAAAAATATCTTGATTAACATTAGTCATCAGGGAAATGCAAATCAAAACAACCCTGAGATTCCACCTCACACCAGTCAGAATGGCTAAGATTAAAAACTCAAGAGACAACAAGTGCTGGCGAGGATGTGGAGAAAGAGGATTGCAAAATGGTAAAACCGCTCTGGAAATCAGTTTGGCGGTTCCTCAGAAAATTGGGCATGTCACTTCCAGAGGACCCTGGCATACCACTCCTGGGCATATACCCAGAGGAAAGGAGGAATGGATACAGGAAATGTGGTATATTTATACAATGGAATACTACTCAGCAATTAAAAATAATGAATTCATGCAATTTGTAGGTAAATGGTTAGACCTGGAAAATATCATCCTGAGTGAATTAACCCAATAACAAAAGAATGCACATGAAATGCAATCACTGATAAGTGGATATTAATGAGCCCAGAAGCCCTAAATACTCAAGACACAAATAGCAAGTCAAATGATTCCCAAGAAGAAGAAAGGAGAGTACCCTGGGCCTGTAAAGATTGCATCCAGTTTAGTAAAGAAACCGAGGGGGGAGGGGGAATTATTGGGGAACAGATGGGGGGGAGAGGAACTATGGGAACTATGGTGGGTGGGAACTGGGAAAGGGGAAAGCCTTTGGAATGTAAACATAGAATATAGAAAATAAAATAAAATAATATCTTGATTAATAAAAGAGCTAATTGACCTGCCATGCTGTGTTAGTCCCCACTCCTGTGTTTTCTTTACATAAAACATATAAAACATATAAAATAGCTTGTGTTCAAAACACTGTTGCTTGTAGTTCAATTAAGCATTATCTTGGATGTGTTCATTCTTGGCATGTGCATTTCATAGAGACTTCTATCCCTCTTCTGGGCCTGATGGACTATCAGGTATATTTCAGTAACTAATATGAGCATCACCACTTTGATAATTCTCACCTAGAACTCCTATGGGACCTTATCATTTCATGTGGTTAACACTTTAGATAGAACCATGGTGATACTGAAAAGGGATGGCCTCATTTAAACTTTGTGATCATTTAAAGCCATATACAACTATAATTTCCTTTGAATTCATTAGCTTTGTATTCTTAGAGTAAGAAGAAAAGAAATATATATGTATATATGTATATATACATATATATTTCATTTATTACCAAACACTAAGGTTTATTAGCATTTATTCAAAGTCCATCTTATAATATCATGGACAGGACCAGAAATGATTCACTATTATTAGATGCTATTATAAAAATATTCTATAAGGAAGAAATCTAAAATTTGCCTAATTTAAGATATTTGTCCTTGGTAAAGTAAATTTAGAGCTATCTGCTCACCCACATGACACATAGTTCTTCCTCCATCCCAATGATATTGTCATATAGATGTTACTTTAAGTTTAGTGTATTGCATTTGTAAAATATCTCTGACTTTAAAGAGGTCATATTCGTGCATAGAACCCTGGGAAGATGTTGGTACCTGGCAGAGATGAAGGACAACTTCACATTCATTTTGCACCATAATTGCGATGATCAGCCAAACTCACACTGGACTAAAATGCCAAGCTTATACGAACAACATAGCTATATTTTCTCAGTGCTAGCAATGCTATAGTGCCCCATGCTGGCCAGCACTCAGAATTTGGGTGACGTCTCACTTAAATTCTAGGAGAGTCCGAGTAACTGGACTATTTGAACATTCCAAACTTTCTTTTAGGAAAGAGCTGCACTGATACTGGTGGCACTAACATCTCAATAGTATTTTTTAACGATGACCTCTATATTAGGTATCTATCATTACATGTAACACTCCTGAGACTTGGAAGATTAAAACAGCATTTATTATTAATGTTCCACAAGTTTATAGGTCAACTGACTGAGTGATTTCACAGATCTCACTAAGGATAGCCTTGGCAGATCCTGGCTGGAGCTGCAGTTGTATATGCGGTAGACTGTCACGGTGGCTGAAAGTTGACATGCTTTTAATGATCTCACTCACACGTCTAACAGCAGGCTATGAACCAGGGTGATGTGTGGCACTGAGCCATGATCTTCTCTTCTAGACAGCTAGCCTGGGCATGCTCGCATGGCATGATCACAAGATAGCAGAGGAAATACTGAAGCTTGTGTGTAGAAGTGACACACAGTTAAATAACAAGAAAGTCATCAGGTTGCAGCAGCTGCAGAACACTCCATTCCCATGCAAGCAAACCGAAACACAACATTCTAGACATAGAACGAATCTTAAGTTCAACTAGTTCAATCTGTCTCTACCTAGGTCCTTTCCACTGAGGTGTTCCAAATAAGGCTACTGGTCCCCCTTAGTCAAGTAAAGTCAAATCTTTGCCTCGCTTCCTTGCTCACCCTATGATAATATCATTTCTTAAATCTTTTGTTTAGTCCCAAGCATACAACTCATGAATTCACATCTATTCCAATAAAAAAAAACTAAAAATTTAATGTGTCCTGGGCTATTGGTTTTTCATCATATGTCTGCATTCTATGGGCTGACAGAGGGGATAGGTTCAGCTTACATTCAAGGATGCACATGCTGTAGGGGAAGCTGCAAAAGATGCAGAGGTATTTCTTCAGTCGTGGGTATTTTTGCAGTTTAATCCCCTCAGCCTTTTGCTTGGCACATTCCTCTGATGGATTGTTTCCACTTGACAGAGTTGAATAGACTCATACTTCAGAGACTTTTATACAAAGGTGGCAATAACTTGTGAGACTGTGGGTACCTTAAGAGATGGGACCTGACTCACAAAGGGAAGCACTAGGGGTGAGCCTTTGAAGGTCATATGCACTCTGGTTGCTGCATATTCTACTCTGTATCCTAGTCTGTGGCCACAAAGTGAATAACTCTCTATCACACAGAGAATGGAGCTATTCTGCCATGCTTTCTTCAACATAATGGACTATGAGTCCTGAACCCATGAGCCAAAATAAATCTTTCTTTACTTAGGAGTTTTTATCAGGTATTTTGACTGCAACTGTTAACTAATACATCTGTTGATGCCATTGAGTAAGCCTAGGTCAAGTTTCATCCAACTTGTCATCCTGAGAAACATTGTGGCACTAGCCATTCCCACATTCTAAGAGAATGATGCCCTATGCATCTGACAGTGGTCACTCACTCATTGTATGTATGGTTACATATTTAGAGATAACATAATGTCACTAATTCTTCTCTATTACATATCCAATGCAATCCCTATCAAAATTCCAACACAGCGCATCACAGAAATTGAAAACAATAATCCAATTTCACATGGAAACACAAAAGAACGAGATAACCAAAACAACCCTGAGCAGTAAAAGAACAGCTGGAGATATCACCACCACAGATTTCAAATTGAACT
The DNA here is from genome assembly GCA_964023405.1 of Apodemus agrarius. Classification (NCBI taxonomy): domain Eukaryota; kingdom Metazoa; phylum Chordata; class Mammalia; order Rodentia; family Muridae; genus Apodemus; species Apodemus agrarius. Next base: position 79,261,006 of record OZ030015.1, read on the forward strand.
TCAGAGCTATAGTAATAAAAACAACCTTGTACTTGCATAAAAAACACACATGTTGATCAATAGATTGTAATTGAGGACCCACGTATAACTCCACACTTCCTATAGTAACCTAGTTTTTTATACATAGACCAAAAGTATACACTGGAAAGAAGACAGCATCTTCAGTAAATGGTACTTGTCGAACTGGATAGCTACATGTAGAAGCAAGAACTATATCCTTATCTCTCACCCTGTATAAAACTCAATTCTAAATGGATCAAGAACCACAAAATAAGACATGATGCCCTGAATCTGATAAAAGAAAAAGGCTGGATACAATTCGAGTCACTGGCATAGCAACAGTCTCTCTTAATAGGATCCTGAGAGTGTAGACATTAAAGCTAACAATTAAAATACTGGGAACTCAGGAAGTAATTCCTTTTTAACTAGTTAAAGGAGAAAAATTCTCATATGGTTGTAGGTGTCTTCAAGCACAGGCTGGCTCCATTCTTAGCCAAAAATGAGAAGTGTGTTTTTAACTATCATTCTATTATTTATTCTTCTGCTTTTCCAGTTAAAGGGTCTTTTGCAAGTCAACAAATTGTGTTGTGCTTTACCTATAGTCTCCACCAACCAGTATATATTTGAAAAGCCTGCAGTCTAAAACTTGTCTAGCACTGGGACATTTAAGATTCAGTGTTCAAAGATATACTTATAATGCTACTGCTGGATACCTCGGGAGTTGAAACTTCTTTAAAGTTACATCATCCCACACTGAATATTATTACAAAGTACTGTGGAGATAAAAGTCTATGGCCCATAATTTAGAATCACAATGCAATATTAATGTAAGACTTTTCCACAACTTGGCCATTGCAGAAATTAAGTCTCCTGTCTACACTTTTGTTTCAATGAATAATTGGATGTTAGTAGAGACCTGAACTAAAATTTTGGTTCAAATAGATTGATACTAAGCCCAAACTTGTTGGAAGGATTAAAAGAATACACAGGTAGAAGAAAGAGACTACAGTAGTCATCACAATCTTGTCTCTGACTCTGATAACAGAGCCACAGAGAGCTTCTAGCTGGAAAGAGCAGAGAGATCCAGACCTATCTTTAGAAAATTCAGCTCTTCTTCAGGAAAGGCAAGCACTGTGTATGCTATCCCTTAGCAGATTTTCATGTACTAGACATTCTGATAAAGGCGCCATGTCTCAGTGATCAGTCCAGACTCTACTTTCAAGGGAGTTGGTTATGCATTCACCCCAGCCAGAAACATCAAGGTAAAATGGATACCCTGCTAGTAATGATATAAGAAAGCTCAAAGGCCCAAGTCATGGGCAATCTGTAAGGTCACAAAGGAACAGAGGAAGCACAGTCAGACAATGTGACCCAAAGTGATTCAACCTGGGGAAAAAAAAATGAGGCCACTGTCATGCATTCATAATCACCCTCTGCACCGGGGTAGCTCTTGAAGTGAATTTTTTTTTTGCAGACTTTTCACAGCTTTCAGTTTTATTTTATCCACACACCTTCCCTTGGAAACTATGCAGACCAGGTTGAATAAAATTCACAGCATTTTGGGTGGAAAAAATGAAGGCAAAGGCAGGGAGAGTGGGGTGCTCAATGTCACCTAAGAGAATAAATTTAGAAGTAGGGCATCTCCGGGTCTCTGCTGCTCAGGGTTACTGTTCTTCTAAGATGTCTGTAAACCTAACAAATGTGTTAGGTGCCAGCCCTCCTTAACTACTCTCAGGTACAGCTGACCCTATGTTCTTCCCATCTACCCCCACGTCCCTCCATTCCATCTTTGGTTAAATCCCATGGATCCTCTCTCCACTTCGTGCTGCCATTTAACTGTGGGTGGGGTAGAAATGGACTTGACTTTAGCATCTGCTTATGCTATCTCGCATAAAATTTAAATTCAACTGATATTAAAAAAGCGAAGAGGAAGAGTCAGTATCAGTGCTGGTCTTTGACTAGAGAGCCTAATCATGCTATGCTTGAGAATTAGTGATGATAGCCAAAGGCAGCCAAGCTGAAAAAGTACGAGTTTCAGAGTGGGCCAGACAGCATTCAAATACGAAGCATAGCCACTTACTGATTTGTAACTTTGGATAAGATTTGTTTTTTTGTTTTTCTTTTTTTTACTTATTTATTTGTTTCACGTAGAGTCAAGTAGCCCTTGGTGGCCTTGGAACTAACCATGTAGCCCGAAGTAGCCTCAAATGTATAGCAATCCTACTGCCTCTGTTTCCTGAGGGCTGGAATTATGAGTATGTGCCACTATGTCCAGCAATCATGGACATGTTATTTAACCTCCATAAGCCTCAATTTGTCCAACAACAACAACAACAAAATAATAATAATAATCTCCTTCTCTACTACTTAGAATATTAAATAATATATGAAACTACCAAAATAGCACAATAAGCACTACTTTCTTTATATAAGTCTCTTGCAAAGCAATATATAAGATAACACACATTAAGTAATTCATATCAAATAATGGAGGAAGTTCATCTAAATTATCCAGCATACTGTCTAATTCAGAGTGCTTTACAAAGTACTCTGAATACAAAGTATATATGACGGAAATTTAATTCTGACACTTGTAGAATCTGAATGTCTGGCTCAGGATGCTAGCACACTCCAGAAGAAGCTTCTTCCAGATCAGAATACAACTTCTTGTCGTGTCATCATGTGGCAAAATGACATAAGCAAGCTATCTGAGGTCCCTTTAAAAGAGCATTTCTCTCATGTATAAGAGCCCTAGCTTTATGACCCAGTCACTGCTCAAAGAGCCCACTTCCAGATGCCAATACATTGTGGGGGTTGAGTTTCAGTAATTGTGTCCTGGAGGACACACAGCTACTTCTATCCATTGCACATTGTTGTACAATTTTTAACCTGCTAATACATATTTAGAAACCATGTACCTACATGCGTACAAGCTGCAAGTAATACCAAGAATGTTGTTAAGCAAAATACTTGGCGTGGTGATGGAGGGAAGTGGGATGTGAGTGTCTACTTGACCACAGTTTATAGATCACTAAATCATTTGAAAGCTCTTTCTGTGGCAACTAGTTTAAATAGGAGTTTTCAGTTACTTAACCAGATGCTAATCTTTGTGTTTGCTATGAAAGCATTATGTGGATGTGATAATGTGGTAACACCCACAGTGAGTTAAATAAAGGAAATATTCTAAACTATCCTACATGGGCTTCATTCTATCAGTGGGTGATGCTAAGTATAGATCTCAGGCTTCACAAAATAAATTCTAACTCTCAAGGGCAACTTTCACTCATGCCTGAAAACTCCAACTTGGTCTCTCCAATGGCCTCGTGAGTGGATTTCATGTTTACCTAGCCAATTCCTAAACATACACACATTCCTATGCAAACACGCATAAAAATATACTGGAGTTGGTAACATATGAGCACATGTATACACACATGATTCTCTCCATAAAATTTGCAGTTTTGGTTTTTTTGTGGTAAAAAAAAAATACTTCTTTAGTTATACATGACACATCCATGCATATGTATATCCATGATTCTGCATGTGTTTGTATGTCTGCACATGTAGCTGAACATGACTTTGTTCTTTCATAACTTGGAAAAATTTCTCACAGAAAATATATCAGAATTTCACAGACCCTGTGTGGTAAAAGGTTTCAGCCTTCTTTAACTGGAATGTGCTAGTGAGAAACGCAGGCACTTAATGAGCCTGTGATCAGCCAGAACTCTGGTTCTAGGTGCCTTCATAGTCAACATAGCAATCAGCTGCTCCATGAGAATTTTATGCCTTTGTTCTAAGAAGTACTGGAAACTCCAGCTTTTACTAAAGTGTGCAGTTGATTTTCGCTCCACTCTCACCGAATTATCCTATTTCCATAGCATCAAACTTTGTCTCCTCTCCATTCATGGCAGCCTTTCTACAAGGTTCGTGTGTGTAGGATTTAGAAGCTAAGATTAAAAGAAATCCAAACAAGGATCCCTTTCTCAACCCAAAGTTTCAGAAAAACCCAACCAGCAGGACATTGTGGCTTTCATCCAGTGGAAATCTAATCAATAGCCCTAAGAGTGAGGACATAATCTCTCCTGCATTCTCCAATCTTCCTGACACCCCCATTGTTCCCAGAGTCCTCTACAGCATTCCCCTGCAGAGAGGTTTCTCAAGGCTCCTTCAAATCGAACCAAAACATTTCTCCTGCCCAGACAAAGCCAGGAAACTTTGCTTTCTGCTCTTTTCAGCTGAAATTCAGCTTCCTATTATGTGAGCAAGTAGGTCACAATCCATCTTCCTTTGGAAGGCTGTGACTCTGCTCCAGGGTTCCTAATGAACTGGCAAGGCCAATTAAGCATTACATAGAATATTTGTAGCCAACTAACCCAACAAAGAATAGATAGATGGATGAATTCTCTGTCTTGTATAGATGAAGATGACCAGGAAACAGGACTTTTGTTGCATTACAACCTCTGGGCAGGGGTTGCACAAATTCACCATACTAATATCTTCTTCCCCCTTGAAACATCTTCGCCAACAAAATTCAAACAGCATTCGTTGAATGTACAAGATGTAAATAGGACAGAAAGAGAGGAGCCAGGGTTGGAGAAATAGAAGAAGGGGAATAGTGCTGAGTCAGACATCCCTCAGAGCATCTGCAAAGAGAAACGACTTTTCTACAGTGTTGGCAGGATAGTTAAATGAGGGAGAGTTGAAGGCAAATATTGACCCATCTCTTGGCCCTAAGAAAGCTTTCTCATAGAAGAACTAATCACATATACTACAGAGGGTTGACTTACAAAGTAAGTACATATAGTATCAATACTAAATTATTGTTTTCCAGAATATTGGCATTGGAGTGAGATGAGAATGTCCTTGCAGGAGTAACAAACCAGGGCTATTGGGAGGTCCTGTCATCTGGTGCGGAGGACATGTTTATTTCACAGTAATATCAGTCTAAAACCCCTCCTAGACACTGATGACTGTCCCCCAATGCCTAGTCTCTCCTTATGGTAACAAGAAAACGTAAGCAGCTAGATGCTACATATCCCATACTCCTTTGCTACCGTCCCCAGTATAGCAAATATCACCAATAGACTAGAAATAACATCTGCAGTTTTTCCCCTTTCTACCTTAAAATCTTTGGCCCTCAATGTGAGCTTTATCATTTTCTCATAACCGCATGACCCAGAAAAATGTACTGGCTAGGAAAAGAATTCAACCCGTATTCCAAATGTTGGCAGGGTAATGGGAGAAGGACTTGAGCGATGTATGCAGAGAAGCTTCATGTGTTTTTATTTCACAACTGACACCTCTAGTCTGTGATAAAAGACAGAAAAAGAAACACACTAAAACCCATCACAAAGCAAAATCCATAAAGCTTCATTACCTGTATTTGGGCCTTCGCATTTAAGAAACTTACAGAGTTTGAGTATGTATGTCCATTGAAGTAGAATGCCTCAGTTACACAATTTTTAAGAAGGAGCTATCCTAGTCATCATTAAATAAAAGTATTTACTTGAAAAAACTTTAAATACCCTGTGATTTATAGATGTAGAGTATATACTATGAAAATGTATACATTATCTTTTTTTGTCCCTGTGCGCACAAGCATAGACACTCCACCCACATATGTAAATACAGACTCAAACAGGCACACTTATAGTTTTATACACACTTAAAGTTATTATTGAAATACTAATAACAATTGGTTTATAAGAGAGAATTAAATGGTTCTGATAGTAATGGAAAATATTCTTTTATGTTTACAGAAGTTGGATCTCACAGATGACAGAAGTAGACTTTGATGAGCTAAGACAAAAGGAGATATCAATTGGTTCTTATACTCAAAGAAAGATCAGCAATAAAGCTAAAATTCCATAAGAGAGAAATTAGGTCCCCCCTTCTCTTTCTTCCAAGCATGCACACACATAGGCATATACACACAGATGTCCACACACATTCACACATGCACACATGTCACACACACATGCATACACACATGTACATTCGCATACACATGCACATACATGCGTGTACGAGCACACACACAGTTATACTACTACAAGCTCACATCAGTCACATAAGGTATCTTTCTCCACAAATGGCCATCACTCAACTTCACTTTCCTGGAAGACTTCCCAAATATACTCTTTACTCCCAAAATGCAAAAGACTGAGAAGAGAGAGAGCTTAGCCTGACCTTGCCTGGCTCAAGTTACTTACCCTCAATCAACTCATTCTTAGCACAGAAAGAAACATCTAAGAAGATAGTAACTCACATTTAATTATTCATTCAACAATTTATGTTGAAAATGGAGCACACCATTCATTTGAGAAGGCTGAAAAGAACATTTGGGAAAACTTGACATTGTTTCTTCTGCTTCTCCAAACTCAGATACCAAGAAGCATCCTTCCAAAATAAAATAAAATAAAACAGAGGCTCCTGGATCTTGGCTTCAGAAAGGTGCATGCCTAGGCAAAGATAAAAATCAGTACACATGACCAAGTCAGCGTAGTCAGTCAACTGAGTCTCAAGGGAAAGAGTGAGGATTGAAAAGAAAAAAAAAACAGTTAGATAAAATTATAACATGACTCCAGCTGAGACTAAAGCAGCTTTATTCTTCCCCAGTCTGCTTTTATATTATTCTAGATACATTCAAAACACAAGGTCAGTTCTTAGATCAAAATCAAGCAAAGTAGTAAACAAGATCACACACAATAGTGATTAAGTAAAGTCATAAGCAAAAGGATCATACAGGGTAATAATTAAGTAAAGCAGTAATCAAAGCCCCATGGTCCCTGTTTCTGATACTCTTATCTGAGCCTATTTCTTTGTCCTAGCCCAGTGACAAATGTCAAATCCTAGGAAGGGGCACCAAAAGCTCTCAACATGCACACCTATGCCTTCTCTAGCTTTTCTGCTATTTCTGGAGCAAGCTAGTCATGAATTCCTGTGAAGAAACAACCAAATCCGCCCCTGATGAACATATGATCTTAGCGATTTAAATTTTCTGGGCGTAATGATAGATGAGAATATGAGGTGGCCAGAAGAAAGATGTCTGCTGACATGTTTGTAAAGTCGAAGGACCCTGAGATGGGTCACAATTGTCCACAATCCGTATTGTTCCCCATGTGAACTCTTTTGAGTGTGTGCACTGAAATTTCAGTTCAAGTCATTAGGCATGAAGTCGAAGGGATCCTATAAAGTCCCATGAGCAGATCAGAACCATTTTTCTTGTCTGGAATAGTGGAGAACATCAGAAGGAGCATCTACCTCACCAAACAACCAAAATTTATAGCTAAATCATAACTCCAGGATCCAGAATCCCCCATCTCTGTCCCAGAGGAAGTAGATATCCTGTCCGACGTTCGCCTGCAGAGTTAAATAAAGTAAGAAACTGGAATCTTGGAGTCCAGACCATAAAACATAATTGAACAAATCTCTACAGACACTGTAAAATATTGAATCCTGTCTTACACAGATGGGATTATTTAGCCTTCACACAACCTTCAAATAACACATCGTGGTCCTTTTAATCAATCCATAATTCAAAAGAGGACATCTTTTAGCCTCCAGAGTCTTTTGAGATGACAATGGCTGTAGGCAGTCTAAGTCAGAGTATATTTTATTACAAAAGTCAAAGTCTGCTAAGGCCATAATTTCATAAATCTCATTAGTGATTATAGTTTCTTATTTCCAGGTATGATAAAATACCATTTTTTACACTGTAAATGTGTCTCTGCCAGGAGGAAAGATCCCAGGGCCTCTCCACAGGGGTACCCAGAACAAATGGATGCCTGGTGTGAGAGGCTGCCTGAGACCTGATAAGGAATTCTGCAGAGGAATGCTGTCCTTTGCCTACACACAGCACCTGAATGAAAGACCAGGAAGCAGAGAAGCCCCAGTCTGAGTCCCCAGGGAGGGAGAGGCAGGAGTTTTGTAAATGCCACAGCACATAGCTCTTCTATAGCTCCTACTCAATTTTCTCCTGCGTGGCCCAGTGTCATGCAAATGCAGACTCAAAATTCTTCATATCCATATGGCCAAATGCTTTCAAACTTACAGAGAAGGACCTACAGATTTAACAGAGGTAAGATGAAAAACTGTAAATCTTCTTCTGTCAGTCAGCCAGCTCCACAGTTGTACCCCTGTGGCCATGGATCGCAGTTGTAATAAGAGGTAAGAGGTAATTAATACTCATTTGGAAGCAGTTTTCTAATTTCGATCCTAGGCAATGCCACAGGCAACTAAAAAGGTCCATTTGACTTGCCGAAGAAGTAGACAAAATAGGGAGAATACTCAACCAAGAAAGTGCTCCCCTCTGAACACTAGCAGGCCCTAAGTTGGATTCCCCAGAATCCCACATTGGATGTGGTCCTGCTTGCTCATGAGCCCAGTGTGAGGAGGAAGAGGCAGATGGATCTCTGAAGCTCACTTGTCAGCTACCCTAGTGACTTGGTGAGTTCCAGTTCAGTGAGAATTCTTGAGGAGCTACCCTCAAGGTTGTCCTCTGGCCTTGAAATGCATGCGTGCGCACGCGCGCAAGCACACACACACACACACACACACACCACACATTCACACAGGCAGGCGCACACACACATGCACGTCAATCTCTAAACACTACAGTTTAGAGATTGCTGGAATTCAAGAAATGTTAACAAATGGTTAAAACAGAACCTGAGACACTATTGGGAGTGAACCATTGTAAGAGGAAGGATGCCAAACATTCTAAGTAGAAGGAAGAACATATACAAATGTATGACACATAGGTCGGTAAAACCGGACTCTGGCTAGTACTTGCCTGATCCTAACTCAGTTTCTGACAGTGTAATACAAACAGTGACATCTCTTTATCTTAAAAGTATCCCAGGTTATCTGAATACTAAATTATAGATTCCCCATTGTGACTGGAAACATACAAATGGGGAAGGGGGCGGGGATACCCTCCGAAGTTAAAGACTGAAGTCTAATGAGCTCTCCTCTGTGTATAGGTTGGGATATATTTTATCCAACAGTCAAGGAAAACCAATGAAATAATCTAAGGGGCTGGAGAGCAGAGTAAAATTTGTTTTTAAGGAAGCTAATTTTGGTAGCACAGTAGAGAACAAATTAGTGTAATGGGTAATGCTGGACTCGAGGAGACCAATTAGGTCAGTAAGTCTCAAGGTGCATCCCCGAGAAGAAATGCCTTCTTTGCAGCAGAGCTTTCCAACAGAAATGAACTGCAGAGCACTATTTAAAATACTCTGGTAGCTATGTTAGTCAAAGTGAAAATAAACAGATGAAATTAATTTTACTGTGTTTTATTTAAGTCAATGTATCAAAGATACTACAACTGTACTGTGTAATAAATACAAAAGAGCTAGTAAGTTTTTAACATCCTTTTTTTCCTTCCTCTCTTGTTTTGTGCTTGTGAACGGAACCTCCTTCACCGTTACCTGTTCCACTGATTAATTTACTGGGATGGGTGGCCAACCTAGTTCATTGAGGCTGCTGGAGTCAGGTTTTCGTCCTAACACTACACTTTCAAAAGACAGTCCCATTGACTGCTCAGGGGGAGGAGAGGCAGGCAGAGCGAGGAGGAGTGTAATTATGACACACGGAGCACTCAGTAAATAATTGGTGGATAAGCACATAAGGAGCAAGATACAGTTAAATGTTTGCATTCAGATAAAAATGAGGCATCTCTCCTAATTGCACGAATGAGCCCAGATCCCTCCCTTTCCATCAGTGAACTGAATCCTTAGATGACATGCAGGGAGGCAAGGTTGAAAGTGTGAAGACCGTAGTAGTTTGTGAGAATAGTAATAGATTTCATCAATGACTGGAAACGGGATTTCATTAAATTGCATGTCAATAGCAGGAACAATTTAATGTCGAATGCCAATGGCTTTTCTCCTTTTTTTAATAGTGTGCAAAGTACTTTAGGAACATTTCAGCAATAATACTAGGAGTTATGAAAGAACTAAGAAAGCAATAAAGTCCTGCATAATTTATCCTCATTCATGTTTTATTATGAAGACTAAAGCATGAGAGAAGATCTTGAGAAGAGGATTTGTTTTCATCCCCTCTCTTTCAGAAATGTTGGCTGCATGTTTAATCATTGTAACCTAAAGGGACATAATCATATCCCCTAAGCCCCATTCTGGTTTCTTGGCCTGAAATAAAGTTTTAGCTCCATAAATGCTCTCATGAATGTAAGCAAAAGAGCAAGGATTACACTCCTCTTAAGCTAGAAAAATTTCTCACGGAGAGGCAGATTGACCCACTCAGCCATTTTTGATTTCTTGGGATCTAGGTCCTACTCTAACAACCAGAGAAATCTGTTTAACCCAGCATTTTCCTTCCAGTTTGCTGCTTCAGATGAATGGATTATCACTTAAGAAGACAAATGAGAATATACATATGTAGTGTATGTGTATATGATCAGTGTGTATTGTATGTATACTGTAGTGTATATATGTTGTGGGATATATTAAAAAATGAATCGGCATGTAGCCATGGTTCTGCCTCTGCCCCGGTGCCTTGGCCAGCCATATACTGGCAGGCAATGGCCGACCTGTTTTTTATCTCAGGGAGACTCAGAACTCTACAGTCTCTACCCAGCTTGCTAGGTTCCCTCTGGCAGGTCACTACCACGCCAACCCCGTGTTCTAAATCTCCCACGGCCTTTGTGGTCCACATCTGGCAAACCCACACTTTGCTGCCTTACCTTTCTCTCTTGAACTCAGATGAGTCACCCCTTGAAGGAGAACATAATATAAACATAGTTCAGAAACAATGGTGACTCAATCTCTGGGCTCAACAACTAAAACCTAATCCTATAAGCCTTATTAAAATCTCATTCCTCTGGTCATGAATCCTTGTGGATCCACCATGATATCAGCAAACTCTAACAACTATGTCTGACCCTTATGCTGTCCCTGTTCCAAAAAGCCCGAACTCTCTCCTTTCTCTCTTCCTCTCTCCAACCCGGAAGTCCTGCCTACCTGCCCAGAGACTGGCTCCTTTATTCTTTAGGAGACTGGTTCACAAGAAGTCACCTGAGTACACGATTCATTTCTCATTACAGACAGCCTCTCCCAGGAGAGCAAGTAACACAGAGCCATCGATAACATACATATATAGGTGTATGATTATGTATGTAATATATATGAATATGTGCATGTGTAAGTATATGTATATGATATATGTGTATTATATGTGGACATATATGTGTGTGTGTATATATATTTATAGAGACCACTCAATTATTTCTAAGGACTTTCTTAGTTCTAAGACTGTCAGATTCACCAGAGAAAATACACCTGCCAATGTGCTAGAGATGATTAAGAGTCAAATATCCAATGAATCGCTGAAATAAGGAAGAGTCCAAATTCAACACAGGTGGCCTTTAAATACCAAATGCTTTCACATCCTTTTCAAACCACTGGGAAGACACAAGACTTTGGCGATGAGCTCTTTAAAATGGCTACGATCACCAGTGGCTCCTCTCCCATGCCTTGGCCTTTTAAAATATATTGTTAAGGTTCTTCACTGTTTGGTTTATTTTCCATCCAGTTAACTTAATGTAACCGCCTCTTATCCTTGACATATGCCAGGGCTCTGTGCTTTCAAGCACATTGTACAATAAGTTTGCAGCTCTCGACACCACCAGTCTGCATGTCATAATACACTTTCAATAAAATATATGAACTTGTTCAGAGAGAGTAGTAGGGGGCAAGAAATTGAAAATTCTAGTCTCACACTGTGTGAGCCACAGGAGAGTTGGACCTCTGTGTTTTAAATGAAAACCTTTCATCTTTGGAGAAGATTCTGGCGTCCTGGTTAACACGGGACATTGTACTCATCATCTGTCCTCCTCGGGACCCTGCAGGGCGACAATGTCAGAAGCTCGGCTACAGAGACATCGCATTGTTTCAAATATAGTTGCTTTCCTTCTTCCCTTTTTTTTCCCTTAATTTCACACACACTCTGCAGAACGGATGCAATGCCCCTATTGCATTCTTTCATTCCCAGAGGGTGATGGTGGGGGGGAGGAAGAGGGGAGCAGAAATGTGTTCTACTTGCGTGTTCCTGTTTTTTCTCAGTACAAAAATTGGACTTTTTCTTCCCCTAGTGTCTCTCACCAGACCATTTTAGGTTTCTTAAAATAAAAGTGAGGATTCTGAACCCACTGTTCTCTCCCCTCTGCCTACTTCCTTCTCATCTGCTAAGGTTCTTTGGGGCTTTGTGTCTGGATACATCAGCACTGTCTTGTGTTTCTTTGGTGGCCCTTTGTCTCTCATTTGATTCAGAGACAGGACAAGTCTCAACTGTTCTGCTCACTAACAACAACATACTTAAGCTGTCTTTTACTCCCTGTGCTCCTTGGATTTCTACTTTCAGAATTAGAGGAGCCGGAATGCACCTATGTATTACCTGTTTTGTACTGGTGATGACTGGCCCTTACCCACCTGCCAGCCAGTATACTCAGAAGAAATAGGAAATGGTCTAAGCAAGATCCCATAAAATGCCCAAAAGGAGAAAAATGTCAGGAGTCTCAAGAAAGGTTTAGAAAGAAGAGTTCGTATGTCACCTGTACTCTGAAGGGCAACTGTACATAGTCTACTCTGTGTGTGTGTGTGTGTGTGTGTGTGTGTGTGTGTGTGTGTGTGCGCGCGCGCGCGCACACACACGAATGCAAACATATCACTGTATAAATAGGCCTCATAGGTGAAGGGATACTTTGAGCAGAAGGCATTTGAGAGGAGACATAATTAAGACATAAAGTCACCTGCGTGCCTCTTTCCTCCCAAATGCAAGATCAAAGTTCCTAAAGGTATCCCCTCCATCCCAGGGAAAAATGAAGCTTGCTTGTTACTCAAACTCAGAACCTTGTGTAGACAGCCCAAGAGGTACCCATTTAGCAAGCAGCACTAACTGGCTTTTCCCTGCCATTTGTCAAGCTCCTATAATCTGCCGTATCTAGAAACTCGGGTCCTTTTCCTTCATCCTGATACTTCTCAAAAAGTGTCATTCTTTGTGGAAGATGCTCGAAGCCACCTTCTTGAGGGTTACTCATGAGCTGGCTATCTTTCAGGGGTGTGTCAAATACTGTTGTTAGTGATCTCTCCCAAGTATCTGTCTTCTGTCTTAGAGCTAGCTCTCAGCAAAGAACTCAAACAGGTGGAGTGAAAAGTGTTTCTTTCTCTGATATAGCTTCCCTAGGAATACCCTGAGAAACTGCCCTGCTCACATCCCCCCAGGTCTTCATCAAAATCCTGCCAGTCATCTCTGAATGTCTAACCTCATGTGAAAGTGCTTTACATGTCCCACAGAACCTTGAGTCTCAGGAGTAAGCCCTCTGTCCTTAGCTTAAGTCAGGTCCTCAGCAGTCCCCACTCCTCCATTCCCGTCTTTGGTCTCCCAGTTTTATCCTCAGAACTCAGGCCCCATCCTATCTTGAAGTCCCACCCAAAAGACTACAGGTTACTGAATACAACCTGTTTGCACATCTTCCTCTGCCCCTAAATGCCTTTCTTGAGTACATGCATCACAAAGATCATATTTCTTTTGTTTTCTTTTTTGTTAGATTCTTTTAATAATCAGTTAGTACATGCCTCATTTATGTGAGGGACAACTCCAAACACTGATAAAATCTAAATATTAATATATGTCTACTATTGAGGATGTTTGGCAGATGTCTAAGAGCAATCTATAGAAGTTACTATGCACCACACTCAAAATGAATCTTTCTCCATGTCCCCAGCAAACATATCAGCTGTTTTACACACACATTCCACAAATCTCTCTCTCAGTTCTCATGTGGTATGTTTGTGTATGTGTGTGTGTGTGTGTGTGTGTGTGTGAGAGAGAGAGAGAGAGAGAGAAAGAGAGAGAGAGAGAGAGATGCAAGCACATGTGTCTGTAACATACCATCCAGAATCTTCTTCAAAATACAGCTTGAAATACATAACATATTACAGTTATCACCCTCCTCAACTCATTATTCTTCTCTTAAATATTTAAGTCAAATTTAATTCAAGTAAAATGTGTCTACCCCTCTAAAAATTTATACCCAAGGACACCTATAAAGAAAAATTGATAATGACTTTATAGTGGAGTGATTTTGTATTTGTTAAAATACTCAATAAGGAAGGGAGAGAAGCAGGAAGAAGCTAAAGGAGGAGGAGCAAGCAGAAGCAGAATGAAGAGAGAGGGGGGGAGGGAGAAAGGAGAGTACAAAGAAAGTATAAAAAGAAGAGGTACTCTGCCTATGCTATGTGGAGTCATCACCACTGTTCTCAAAAATGTGGGAAACTTCCTCTTTAGAAGCACAAAGTCATCTTGCATGGGAGTTTGCAAGTTCGTGAACTTGTAGATTTAAAGCAGACGTCACTGTTAACAATCTAGACTATCCATTCCCTGTAGGCTCGGATATGTCTGCCCTTATCGATTCCAAAGATCTAGCACAAGGCCTGATATATGACAGATATCTGAAAGATGTTCAATGAACAAGCGATGAAGAACATTAATTTTCCTTTGCTAAAGTCAACCTGTGGAGCTGGGTAGGGTAGCACACACCTATAGTCCCAGCCTTTGAAAGGCAGAGGTAAGAGTTCAAAGGTGAGAAAAGATAAAGGGCATTAGCAACTACATAGTGGGTTTAAAGCTAGCCTGGGCTACCTCAAGCCAAAATATTAATAATAATAATATAATAATAATAATAATAATAATAATAATAAATTGATCAATGGACACCTCATTAAAAATTAAACAAAAATTCATTTATATATTGAATTTTCTCCACTGATTCACTGTGTCCTCTTCTTTATATCTTAATCGGGGAAAAAGATCTCAGAGCCACTGTGATCATTTCATCCCAAGGACCACTGGCCCCCAGGGGAAACACTAGGTCAACTGTGACATGTACTATGGTATTTCTTAATTATGCAAATAGCCATCTGTTCAAATACCACTTGGGTTCATTTAATGCATATAGTTTAGGATAAAGGGGAAACCAAAAAAAATGTGTCTCACTTTGGACTCATAAAATTCAGAGTAGTGCCTGATTCACCTCAAGTTATGAATGGTCTCCACTTTAATGGTGCATTCTTTCTCTGTGGCCAGAATCCTAAATCTTTTTAATTGCAGTTTAAACACCTGTAGCCAAAACTTAAATGCCTTTCTCATTTAAATTCCAAGCATTAAAATTTCAAATATCTCAATTATGTAAATGATGAAAGAAAGGGGCAGGAGTTTTCCTTAAGGCTCCCCACCCCCACCACATCATCCCACCACTCTCAATTATGGTTTCTCTCTGAGCTCACAGCAAGGTGACCAAGTTTCCTAGATGACCCTAAAAATTAATTCTTTAATAGAACAGTATGGTTAAATCCTGGAAGTTTTCAAAGGGGGAGGGGGAGTAAAAACAAGATCATCAGCATCTGCTGCTTTATAAATATTCCAATGCACCTCTGAAGCAAATTGGTTAAATATGTCAAGCCTCTTCAAGCCCTTACAACTTAGAATGTCAAGTCCAGTTCTGCACTGTAGCTAAGGTCCAACTTCAATCCCTGAGCTACATAGCAATCGAGAGGTAAGGCAAGGGTATAAGGCAGATGGATCTGGGTTTGCTGTATCTCTTCCCCACATCACTGCTTTCCAAATGTCCGTGTCCACAAGAGTACATTACAGGGCATTTCCCAAGGAGCTAAAATTATCTAAGAGGAAGAAGAAAAGTCCAAGAAAAAAATACATATGCCCTATTTACAAATAGTAGCTCTAGTTCCCTTGAAGAGAGGTAGCTCAGGTGAAAGATTATTTGTTAAAAAACTTTTGCATTTTATATTATTTTTATTTATGGAGTGAGCATGTGTTATTTTTATAATTCCAATGATAGATCAAAGAGAAAGGGGGCATTAAAAGGGTTAAATGATTAAATCAATGAAAACTGATTAAATGAAAAGAAAGAGCTATCAAAAGTGTGTCTTAGTCTAAATGGAGGGTTATCCACAGAGTGAGTGTTTTGGGCAACTATCCCATTGCTGCTAGCTGAAATGAGAAGACATCATCACAGGGTTCCATCAATTAAAGGTCTTAAGTAGCTTGTTTTCCAGTATGAGAACAGATCCAGTGTTCCTATTGCTCTGGCTTGCTGGAAAATCTCACCCAATAACACTGTACCACTGATTCCTGTAAGGGATTATGTTTTCTGTGGTTCAGTAGTACAGTTTTTCCCTTAGATGCCCCCAATCCTTTTTCTGCTTTCTATCTGTTTCAAATACTGGATTCAGCATTGCTAAATGACTCATCAGAGTTACATTAATATGGCCGTAATTACTGGCCATGTTTGTTAATTTACTTTCAGTACCCATATCGGTTGTGAGGAAGCAGGATCTGAATCCCTCCTTCTCCTTGCCATTTGAATAATTCAGTAAGTCAAGAAAAATCTTCAATAGACTGATCTTATGAATTTCCATCAAGATATCTAGGTGGATTGCACTTTTTATTTATTTTCTATTCCAAATTAAGTTTCTTATGTGTATATGTACGTATATGAATGTTTTTCCTGTATATAAATCTGTGCACTGTGTGTGTGTGTGTGTGTGTGTGTGTGTGTGTGTGTGTGTGTTGCCCACGGAGACCAGAAGAAGACCCCTGGATCTCTGGAAGAGTAGTCAGTGTTCTTAACCATCGAACGATCTCTCGGGCTCCTGTATTTACACTTCTTCACTTACAAGTACAGAGTAAAATGATGAAGTCCAGAAGTGAATAAGAGTAATGGAACGTCTATGTCTGAAAAGGCTTGAGACACAGATGAAGCAACCTATGCATTTTATTTATTCAGCAAGTGCTGAGAGAATGAGGGGCTATGTCTTCTGTAAGATTAAAATACACTGCAAAGCAAACCGACAAAACAATAACAACAACAAAAATAAGGCGTTCCATTGTAGAATATTAGCTAAAAAAAAATGACAATTTAGAGACACTTATACTATGTAGTAGATGACAAAACATGGCAGGGGAGCAGAAACACCTAAGGATCATGAGCAAAGGGGCAGACAAGGTAACTAAGGGGGGGTAATGACTTAGGGGACCAGAGACCTTGCTGAGTGACAACTGGAAAAACTGAATAACAAACAGAAGAAGCAAATACTACCAACAGTAAGTTCTAGGAAGGGTCCAGGGGTACTGAATAATGGAGGAGCAGAGACATAAATGTCACCTTACAAAGGCCTGAGGGATCAGCCATGATTGCCCAGGGGCCAGTGAAAGGAGCTGCACCTTCCCTCTGAGTGAGATGTTGACTAACTTGACTTTTCTTTGGCATCCAGAAGGGTTCTTGACTATTTGAAACCTTCCCTCATTCTTTTGCATCCCATCTAAAATCATGGGATCAAAAAAAAAAAAAAAAAAACAGAATGGGTAGGAAAATAGTTTTAATAGTCTGCATTGTAATACAAAAGGGCTAAATGGTTGATATTAGGCTTAAATATATAATACTATATTCTAAAACTCATAAAGATACTTCCCAGCTGATGTAGCAGCCATGGTGTTTTCTTAGTTTTGTGATAGTAAGAAAACTCATTTCACCAACAAAATAAACAGTTCTGTTGCCAAAATGGCGTGCCAAATGTATCTCTCCCACCTTTCTACAACAAATCTGCTTGTGTTAGGATGCTCTTAAAATAGTCTTTTCCAAATTAAGGGGTCATTAAAGATGCAGCAGGAACTGGGCAGCATCAATAACAACCCTATACCACGTGACTTGCATGGAAGCTCAGTAATAAAGAGGCATATACCCATTTGCATCCTTTTTGATTGATTGTACACTTTTTAAGGCAACTGCCAAAACCAAAAGTGGAGTCTCCATTATCCCAAGGAGGTTTTGCTGTGTTTAGTCCCAACCAGCACATCCACAGCAAGATGGGAGTGCCCCTGTGGTACTGGCGGTAGAGCTGCCCCAGTGAGCCTCAGTAATCCTAGCTCCCAACTCTCACATACTTCTTCCCCAAATTGACTGTATTTGCAGATATATACATGCCTTGAGCATCCCTCTCACAGAAGATTATATTAACCTACAAAGAAAATAGGAAGCTTCATCCATTTCCCAAGCCTGGGTGGGATTACATATTCAGTTTTAATTGACTCTGGAGAATCCAAGTCAATTAGTCTAAGGGTATAATAGGAAAGAAAGGCTGTATTATTTCACTAGCTTGATTATTTTGTAAAAATAGAAAGAGATGGATGTAAAATGTGAAGAGTCCCACAGCATGGAGATGTTCTATCTCTGCCAGACACTTTGGAGCTACTTGCACAATACAGGACTCTTGAACAAACTAACAACAGAAGGTGTGAAGGTTCAATAGTCTGACCCTTACTCTTGATTAGGACAGTCTTAACCAAGCAAACAGAGCAGTTTCGGTTTCAGCTGTGAGTTAAGCATATGAATAAGAGGCTAACCAGAAACCTATATGTTTTTGAAAGATTGAAATTAAAACTAAAAAAAAAAAAAAAAATCTAGAAACCCCCCCAAAAAACCCATTTAATGTTAATTAAGCAGCTATTTGTGATTCACATGCTAATCTGTGTTCTTAGGACTGAGGAATACATTTCCTGAAGGAATTAAATGCTAGGAACATGTGAAAAATCAAGTCATAACATTTAATGAATGAAGACCCTTTTCTGGAGCAAAGTAAAGCAGTGGCTAATAATGCAAAAGAAATGGGTGTATTTGTGGATGTTTCCACAGAGGAAGTGAAGCAAGTCTCACACGCTTAATAGACTTCAACAAACAGAGGTGACAGTAGGCTGGGCTAGATCTTCATCGTATAGTTCCGGAAGTACATGAAGCGAGCATATGGGGTCAAGACTAACTTGGTTCGGCTACATCATAAAGAGCATATTGAGAGAGAAAGAGAAGCATCCTGAGTGGAAAGAATAGGAATGTGGACAAATCGTAAAAATGATCATCATGGTATAGGCTTTGTGTTATAAAAAGAGGCAAATTAAACACGTTAAACAAAAGATATGACATGTAAAAGTCGATAAACACACAAGAAAAGATTAAGTACCAATAAAGTAACAAACACAATTCTGTATTTTTATAACAAAGTGATAGTCGCCCAGACAGGTAAAGAATCACTGGTGCTTTGTTTGTTTGTTTTCATGCTTAATTATTCTTGCATTTGGAAGGAATTGAAATTCTTGCACTGCCCTGGATTTGTTGAGACCCAGTGTGACCAGAAGAGTAGATGTGGCCCCCTGAGAGGTTTACTTTCTCTGAGGGAGCTGAGCAAGAAACATGTGAAAGCAGTCTTCCCAGGTGATTCTCCACCAGCAGGGTACAGAGCTGCAGGGGCTCACAGCTGCTCAGTGACAGACTCAGGTCACCAGCCTCACACCTACCACGCTCAATGAAGTTTATCTTTTACTACAGCAGCAGAACTACAGTTTCCTTTTTAGCTACATGCCACGTAGCAATGAATGTAGGGGTTCAGTAACCCCAACATAAAGCATTGTGATATCTACAAGATTTTTTTTCTTTTCTAAACATTTGTAAATTGCTGAGAACCATTGCGTTTTGCTGGAGAAGAGAAACCGTCCGGCTTTTCTCAGCTGGAGGCTTTGAAATGTCTGGGCTCACTGGTGAAAAGGGACAGATGGCTGAGCTAATGTTAGTAATTGGAGAGAAAAAACAGTCCACTCTTGACCTGAAAACGCAGCAGAATCTCTTCCTTTGTAAGTCTTCTAGTGACTGTTTACCTTAAGTCTTAGTTATGATAGAATTGGAGAAGAACAGCCTTTAAGATTTTCCTAAGAACATAAACACAACATCATATATATATATATATATATATATATATATATATATATATATATATATATATATGACTGTTAGGGCATTTACTTAAAAGCTCACTTAGTCAATCTTATCCAGTCTGTGTCATTGCAGAATTTAATTAAAAACTCACACGATATTCCACAGGAATGAAGGAGTAGGTTACCTTCAGTGAGAAAGTAACTTAACCATTGAACATGAAATATTTAAATGTTTTCATTGTTTGAAATCTCATACCTACATATAATGGATTTTGTTCCAATTCCCCATCCATTCCCTCCCCTCAAATTTCTCTGCTGTCCCCTACTACCGCCTTCTCCTCCCAACTTATTTTAAGCCTCCTGAATACACTTAGTCTTCTTGAATGTGTATGTGTATAAGACCATCTACTAGAGCTTACATAGCCTCTCAGGGGCTGCATTCCTGAAGAAAACCCATTCTCCTTCTCAGTAATCATCACATGATATCAGTATCTCAATACAAAGTGCATAACCTCCCAGCATTTGGAAACTCAGTCAAGGTGGAGTATTATGAGCCCATCCTCCATTCACAATGATGTTTGGAAGGGACTGATCTTGTACAGGTCTTATGCACAGTCACAGCTCTTGTGAGTTCATGTATGCAATGGGTACGTCATGTCCAGTAAATATTGTTTTTCTGCATATGTCCACTACATCTGGCTCCCACATGCTTCTGTTCCCTCTTCTGCTATGATCTCAAAACAAAGGGGAGAGTGGTAGAAAATAGAAATGCTGTCCAGTGTTTCAAAGTCTCTTGCTCTCTGCATGGTACACAGTTGCAAGTCTCTGTTTAATTGCCATCTATTGCAAAAGGAAGCTTCTCTGAGGAGAGTTGAGCGATTTACTCATCTCTGGGTAAGATTTGAACTTAGGGGTTATTTTAATACTATATCCTTTAGCAGAATAATTGTATTAGGTAATCCCCAAGGTCCTATGATCCACTCAGTGGGTTTGGGGGGTTGGGTGTTGGGGGGGGAGGAGGACAGTTAAAGGTACCATGCTTGAGTTCTATCTTGTGAAGTAGGGTTTAAAGCAAATATAAAAGTGGTTGGTTACATCTACAATGTCATGCCATTACTGTACCAGCAGGCATTTCTTGCAAGGTCAGTTGTTATTGTAGCTCACAGAATTTATAGCTAAATATATCTGTTGATTATTTCACCCACAGCAGAGTACACCATCTCCTAGTATTTTGAAACTTAAGACAATAGGGATGAAGCTTCCCAGTTGGCACACTATATAGTTGGTTTCAGCAATAGGTCTTACCAGTAAGTTCTAGAGGGTGTCTGTAACAGAGTCAGTCCTCTGCAATGTTTAAGGGAGTCCTTGGGATGCTAATGAACAAAATGTTGGAAAGAAGTAACCCATTGTTACCAGTGGGGTTTTATATGATAGCCTATAGTGTCTCAAAAACAAAACAAAAACAAAACAAAACTAAAACTAAAACTAAACCATCAACCAAGGGGCACACATGGTTCCAGCCAAAAATATGACAGAGGAATACCCTGTTGGGCATCAGTGGGAGGAGTGATCCTTGGTCAGGTGAAGGCTCAATAGATGTCCCAAAAAAGGGAAATTGAGGGGGAAGGAGGTGGGAGTGGGTTGGGTGGAGGGGCATATATTTGGAGGCAGAGGGTGGGAGGAGGGGTTGGGGGTTTTCAGGGAGGGAGGAAACTGGGAAAGGTTTTACCATTTGAAATGTAAATGAAGATTATATTCAATAAAAAAAACAAAACAAACAAACAAAAAGTCCCCACTATTGGGCCACACCATTTAAACTCCTCTTCCTTATGTGTATGAATATATGCTATTAATTTGCCCTATGAAAAGATTTTTATGAGACTGTTTTTTCTTAAAACTTGTCTTTGAGACATTGTTTTTCTACTTTTCTATACTTTTAAAATTATATATAACACCCCTCTTCCCTTTCCTCCCTCCTATCCTTCCTAGGAGTAGATCCTCCTTGCTCTCTGTCAAAGACATGGCCTCTTTTTTCATTATCTGTTGTTGTACGCATATATGTTTATGTATATGCATGTATATCTCTGAATAAACCTGTTCAGCCTGTGTCCTGTTGCTTGCCTGTGAGTCTCCTGGGCTCATCATTTGGTGTGTTCTTCTCTGAAGAAGACTATTCAGCCCCCTCAGCATTCCTTAGTTGCCTTAGTTCTTCGTGTGGAGTTGAGGCCCATGTCTTTCCCCTGTTTACTTTTGCATGAAAGACATTTTTTTATATGTCTGCCCTTTCACATCTGGGGCATAATATTCTAATAGATCATTAAAACTGCTGAAAGAAACTATCAAAAACTGACTTGGGCCTTAAATAACAGAGATTTTTTTTTTTTTTTTTTTTTAGCCACACATTCTAGAATCTGGAGTTCAGAGACCAAAGAGTGTCCAGAACTGGCTCTTCCTTGGAGGCCATGCAGAAGAGCCCTATTCATGTCTCTGACATGGTTTTTGGTCGTCTTCTGTTGATCTTTAATATACCTTGGTTCATAAATGCTTCATCTGGCTCTCTGCCCTTAACGCCACAAGACATTTCTTTTGTGTTCTCAGTCCCCAGATGTCTTCATCTCGTAAGAACATTAGTTTTATTGTGTTAGATTAAGTCCTAATTTACCCATTTTAGTTCATCTCCCTAAAACATAGTACTTCTAAATAGTCATATTTGGAAATAGGAAGAGTTGGAAATATAACATAGGAAATTTGAAGGCATCTTATGCTACCCCAAAATCAATATTCTCTGAGTTAAAGTACACACCTTCCCCATAGTAACAAAATGTCATCACCTGTGCTTTGTCACCATATTATCTTTTAGACTCAGACTGTGTGCATGTACGTATGTGCAGATTATTTTTATTCCATGCAGCCTCTACTTAAGCACCAAGATGACTGCAATGGTAAGATCACTAACTGAATCTGACGTGCACAATGGACAATTATAAGAAGTAACTTTCTTCTCTGTACAAATAATATATCTCTCTGAGATTGACGATCAGGATATAGGCTTCAGTTCCAGTAGACTTGTTCTCTCTATGTGACCTTTCCCTACGGATTATGATATTTTAATTCCACCTTAAGAATATGAACCTGAAAAATTTGGCAATTTAAATGAAAAACATAAAACCAGGAGTGCTATGAGCTTATTTGTTGACACCACCAAGCAAAGGCCTTGAACACCTGCTGGGAAGGTCTTTATTTTTTTCTGATTTCTTTCCTCCTGTACACAACTTGTTACACTTCAGTAAGATATTGTATAATATCACTTACTACACCCAAGCCCCTCAGGGAAACTTGCTTTTGCATGTGACCCAGAAGACCTTAACACATGTAAGTATCTCTGCAGTCCTAGTGTCTGTTGGTCACTTCTAGTCATTTAATACACCTGAAATTGTGTAATTTATGACTAAAGAGGGTATGCATAGTTATTATTAGATCATATCATTAATATGAATGAGAATTCAGAGACAAATGTAAAGTTTAAGGTAGAATTCACCTCTATTCCTGGGGGGGGTGTGTGGAATAAATAAAGAATTGAAATAATTCAATCCTTTCATCAATGTTGACCTGTTTGTTATCTGTTTATTTGTTTGTTTGTTTGCTTGTTTGATGACATATTGGACTATAAATTTGCTTTTCTAACTTTAAAGTTGTAGAAAATAGAATGAAATACACCAAAATTGAGAACTTTTATTGATGAACAATGCATCTTTATCCTGGAAACAGTACATGGGTTTCATTCAGGAGGCTTTATTGGTAACATTTGCTTCTGTCTTCCACAGAGACAGGAGTTATTTCCTAGGAAAATCACCATCCCAAACATAGTCACTTGAGCAAAGAAGTCTGCTCTATGTACCACTCATTCTCATCCAAGGTTTCCCTTGGGACCCAGACTGCAACCAAGATTTCTTTAGATTTTTGATATTACTTGTGTGCATAAATAAATATCAAGATTGGAACATGATTTATTTCCATAATTGCACTAAGTTTCCGTAAAGTGACTCCTGATAGACTTATCTTATACATTATGCAATTTAATGTATTCGAAGGCCTGATTAAAAGCTCCTTAGTTCTTAAATAAATAACAAAAGTGAAAGTCCAGGGTGTGTAAGCCTTGTTTAAGCAGCAGGGATCAACTCCAGAAGGCCAGGCTGGTGTCCAGCCATTGCTATGTTAACCAGTGACTGCCTAGTCTACCGAATCTCTTAGGAAGGGAACAGTTTTATCCATGAAGCTCTCCAGTACATCTCTGAGAACTTTAAAGTGAGAATAGTTTTGCATCAAAGAATCACAAGATTTTAGCTCCAGGGAAGCATGTTACATGAGAACATTAAAACTCTATTAAACTTAGTTTCATCCATGA
This sequence comes from Apodemus agrarius, assembly GCA_964023405.1. Taxonomy (NCBI): domain Eukaryota; kingdom Metazoa; phylum Chordata; class Mammalia; order Rodentia; family Muridae; genus Apodemus; species Apodemus agrarius. The sequence goes on from OZ030015.1 coordinate 79,285,211, forward strand.
TGTCTATAAACATATTGTTTTACTTGAAGCTCATCTAAAGACATTTTAGCTCAACCAGAGAAGCTTGGGACTAATGGAAAGTCATTGATAGAAGAAAGGGGGGAAAAGCCCACGCTGGAATAAACCAAGATAAATAAATGAATTAAAATGAGTATTCAATACTAGTGGCAAGAATGCCCAGTGCAATCAATTCTCCAGAAGGATGTAGAATGCTGGAGTTTATTCTGTTCTTTTAGGAAGTATTTTTCAGGCAGTGGAAATATTCTGCTTAAAAATGAAACATCCACATAGAAGAAGAGGGTCAGCATCAAGGGTTACAAAACTCAATGTCTATAGGCAGTAAATAACTAAGTAGCATGCCTATGTTTCAACAAACTGTCCTAATATAGGAATCATGGCTCCATAGTAGAAGTTCAGGACCAAACCTGAACAAACTTCAGAAAAAGGTAGTGAGAAGGGTTCCAAGGCTTGTTCCATTCTTAAGGGTACCTTGATGCTCCTCAGAATTCCTGTCAAGAGGTGCACAACCATGTAAAGGCCCAGTTCCAGGGGATCTAAGACCCATTTATGATCTCCATTCATATATACATAGAAATGCACACAGAGAGACACAGAAACAAAAATTTAAATAACTCTAAAACCAATAAAGGGGTGAGAATGTGTGGGTATGTCAACTAATACTGTAGGGTTTACAGAAAACTATGCCAGGGACCATTATGCAGGGCTCCAATTTTAATAACCATCCCTTCTTTTACTTAGGTTTAAATATATGCCTAGGCAATGTGCACCCGTTGCAGAAAAGGCCTTCAGCTTTTGAATTGACTCATGTTCACAGAGGTAAAATCTAACAATGAATACATGCTGTTATTTACATAAACTGGTTTTTATCAGTTTATTCTTCTTACATACATGTCTACAAAGTCCACAGACCGCCCCCCCATCTTTTCCTAAGATCATGTCACCTTCACTACAACTTACATAAAAGTTGATTGAAGTTGCCTGATCAAAGCTTCTGTGTTTTCAGTACTCATTGCCTTTTAAGACTCCTGCCCAATATTTCCCATACAAAACCAATTTTCACACCAATGAGGAAATAGGTATCCTTCCCCCGCAAAGACATAATTATATTTCTCAAAGTTTTAATACAGAGTTTAGATACAAACTTCATCTGTAAGATTCACAAATATGTATAACTTACAATGTAGTCCATGGAGAAATATTTGAAAGGGTGGTTCATTCTAATATAATTTTGTAAGTTTTTTAATATGAGCAATTACAACATTAGCTATTTCCTTCAACTTGAGTTTGATTTGAATGTATATTCAAGATATTTTTATACAAGTTAATTCTTTAAAATAGCTTTATGAGAATGGGTGTTGATTAAAGACACATTTGAGATCTTATGGCAATGAGTAACATGATTTGTGAGGCCCTGACATCTTTGGGAAAATATCCTTACTTCGTAGAATGAATGTGAGCTAGTAAGAAAGATTTGAGAGTTTTTTTTCTTCTCCCCTGGTCTACTATCCAATCATCTAGTAATAACTTACTTTATGTATTTTTCATATTGAATTTTGAGGAATTTTTTAGATTTATTTTTAGGGATTTTTGTTTGCTTTTTTGTTTGCTTTTATGTGTATGAATGTTGTCTGAATGTTAGTATGTATACATTCATGCAGGTGCCCATGGAAGCCAGAAGAGAGCATGCAATCCATAGAGCTGGAATTACAGGCCATTATGGGTGTCTGATATGAATACTATGCAACCAATTGACTGTTTTCTCCAAGAGCAGCAAGCACTTTTAAATACTGAGCTCTCTTTCCAGCCCCCACACTGACCTTTGTACAAGAGTCATAAGAGGAAAATAGTTCACACATTTTAAAACAAAGTACTCAAAGTATCTCCTATCTGCCGAATTTAATCAATTTCATTTGTTTACAACTTAAAGTAGCAAGTACACTATTTGAAACTGACCACTGAAAGATATTTGAGATCTTGTTGATGATAGATGGATTTTAGATAGACAGATAATTAGTAGATGATAGATAGATATAGATCAATGGAAAGAACAATGATAGATTAGATGGATAGAAGACAGACAGCAAACAGTTAATAATGTCCTTGACATCAACAAAACACAATTTAAACACAGTTCCGTTCAATGAACTAGTGTTTTAATTTCAACAATAAAAATGCCATTTGATGAATTGAAGTTTTGTGTTTGTTTATTTGTTTCTGTTTTTGTGTTTCAAATGGAGATGGAATGTAATGATGTTGCCTGGCATGGTGTCTCATACCTGTATTCTTGGCATCAGGGAGACTGGAACAGGAAGATTGCCAGGAGCTGGAGGTCAATCTGGTCTATGTAGGAAGTTCTAGCCCAGCCTGAAAGAAAAGAGTTTAAATTCATCATGTCCTTCACAAAGGGCTTGCCAGCTGTAACATTAATACAAGCTATTGTATATAATAACACCTGCAGAGCTTATGATAAGGAAGTGATGGGATGTTTCGGGTGGACAGCTGTTATAAAGTCACCTCTCTTGCTGCTTTTGCAACCTGTGTTAGGGTCTTTGTAGATGAAGAGAGAGGGAAAAATGAATGAAAGTGACAGGCCTGGGACAGCCTGGAATGAAAGATATAATAAAATGCGCAGCTAGGTAATTTTTCACATAACCATCGGTACAGACGGTTAGAATAGTTCACCATGATTTTGCAGTCTTCCAGATTTATTGCTGGAATTAATTCCTACATTTTCTGTGAGGGGCATTATACATTCCACTCCAATCATTTTTAAATAATAAATTAATGTTAATGTATTTTTTGTTCTAGCTTAAAAGGAAAGGATGAAGAGCAATTGATAGCTTTCGAGTTTTTTAGAATGCCTTTCAATAAGATAAAAAGCAGAAGGCCTCCCAAGTTGCCTCTTCTAAAAACAGAAACTAGCCATCTGCTTGCTGGGCCTGCGTAGTCACTCTACTCTAAAGTGCTGCACCAACCAGCAGAACAGGCACAGCCGGAGGCTACTCCTTGACCAAACTGGTGCTTCAACAGTCATGGTCCCTAGGGCTTTAATTATGGGGGTTTGTTCAGCCAAGGTGTCCTCTGTCGATATTTGGCCATGTTAATGAACAGAAAGAAACTACTGCTAACTTTTCTAGACCAGAAGATAAAAATAACCCAATGATCTGACTAGTCAGGAGACTGTCTGGATCTCCCTACTGTGACTTCGGCTCACAGGTGGGACTAGAGAGGAAATTGCCTTGCTCTTTATAAAGCAAATGCTATGTTGGGACTTGAGTAGTGAGGCGAATGCAACTATTTTAATTTCCTTTGTTCCTCTTTTGTAACGTCTTCCTGGATCTATTTCCTGTGGCTATATCTTCACCTATATTTAACTGTCTGTTTGTCTTTCTACACTGTGCAAGCTTCTGCCAAGGTATGACTTCTTTTACACTTTTCTTTGATTTCTAATGAACACACTTTTCGAGGGCAAACTATATAGCTAAGGTGACTCTTTTGTCCACCAAATACAAGACTCTATGGTCTTTATTTAAGTTTATTGATATCTGAAAGAGTGAGTAGGCATTGTTAAAAAATGCTGACACTTAATTAGTCTTAATGATTAATCCTTCATCTATTGGCGACAGCTCCAAGGACAGGATTCTGTGCTTTCTTGCTCAGTAATTGATACAAAGCAGAACATCCTTTTTGGAAGATATTCATGCCAACAGTTAGCCGACAAACCGAAAAGTGCCTTCTCTAGCTGTCCTTCTTAAAGGTTCTTGTTATGAAAATAAGCTCTCTTTTGCTGGGAGCTGCAAACAGGTCTCACAGTTCTAGGCAAGGAGACATGAGTAGAAATCCGAGGGGAGACTGTGGGAAAGTGTGTGGATCCCCAATGTACGGAGCAAACAAAGCTTGGGCATCCAGCTTACTCCCTTGGATTGAAGCATGCGAACTGTAACTATTGCTGCCGTCCTCAAGGCAAAAATTATTAAATCCAAAGCCAGTGTGCTAAAGAAGACAGTCCTAAAATAAAAACACCACCTAAGTGTCTGACCACATTGTGAAACCAGCTGAATTAACTACTTACCATCATCTGTCTATTTGATGAGGAAAAAAGTCTCTTTAAGCTATTTTATTTTTCTAATTGTCATTCTTGCAATTAAAATCTTTCTGATTTATAGAGAACTTACATCTCTGACACGTGATTAATAATCTACGTGAGGTGACTCTAACACATGCTACACTTGTTTATCACGTCCTATCTTACAGAGCTGTTATCCTTCCATACATTCTCTCATTTAATATATACATGAAGATAATAGGGCAGAAATTCTTATCATTATCATAACTTTAAAGACAAGTCAATTTAAGGTCAGGGGATTTAAATAACTTGCTCAGATGCACAGATAAGGATATAGCACATTTTATTACTTAAATCCTTGCCCTTTGACCCCAGTTCCAAATGAAGTACAGTTTGCTCTTGTAGGAAGTTAAATTTTTATTTTTGCGTAGTTACTATACGTTTAGTAATTTGCAATTTAAAAGGTAACATATAGGGCAGGCATTATGATGCATGCTTAGATTTTAGCACTAGGGAAGTAGAGGCAAGGGGAACAGAAGTTCAAGGTCAATCTCAGAAAATATAAATAAGAAAATTGTTTAATTACTGAATCGTTAAACTCTAGTGTGAACTAAGGTGTTCTAATAAGCTCACAGCGAAAGAGTATACAATATCTAATTCATACGAAGATTGTCATACTACAAAGGAAGACAAAAATATAAACAAGTTGTTTTAAATATGTGATTGAGTGTGAATAAAGAGTGTATACTCATATCACATGGGAGTAACTTTGAGAAAAGCAGGCATGAGAGAAGGACAAAGGATGGACTCAGAGGAAGTACACACAAGTCGCATCATTACATTTTTTTAAGGTTCTGGTATATTTGGAGGGTGATAATTTATGGAGATCCAAAGCTTGTCATGTCTAGATCATAAAATCTCCCATTGGCTTCAGTGTTTTGTATGCATGTGGGTGATTAATATCAAGAGAAAGATTTAAACATGGTCAAGTTATACATAAAAATGTATTTGTGAATACTTCTCTGGCACCAACCAAGCTTTAAACTGGAAGTAGACAAGACTAGAGAGAGAATTGAGTAGGATGTTAGGGCAATCATCCAAGCAACACGACATGAGGCCACAAACTCAAGGAATGTCTGTGGGTGGAAGCAGATTGGAGAGCTATTCAGATGCCATCTATGGGCTAGCATGGAAAGATGGAGACAATTGGAGGAGTGGCTGATATGGGAGAAGAAAGAAAATTAGATTAATCATAGGTTTCTGGTTTGAACTACTAAAGATGTACTATCTCTCATGATAAAAAATTCTAGAAGATAAATGAAGAGGGGAACAAAACAGGAAATGGAATCAACTTTACATTGTATAAACTGGGTTGTAGCTCCTAAAAGCATCCAGAGATGTTTTTTACAAGGAGATGAAGTAAAAACTGTAATTCAGTATAAATAATTATGAATTAGAGAAAATGGCTTTGGAAATTATGGAAGTAAATAAAACCTCACTGAGAGCTTGTGTCAGAGATAAAGAAGAGAAGGGAATTTAAAGAGATGAAAACATTGCAGCAAAAGCATGTGGTACAAAGAAGGAAATAGGATAAGAGAGATCAGAAAACAAACAAACAAATCAAGTCAAGTGCACAATGTTCCCAGAGAGTTCTGGAATAGATCTTAAGAGAACGAATAATCATCCTTTCAGTGATAATAGGAAACATTGGTGAGCATTTTCACTGTATGCAGCATTGCTGCTTGTGCTTGTATTGTCAGTTATAGTAAAGATAACAAGTAAATTTTGTTATTGCAAAGAAAATGGAAGGCTTTCAGATGGTAGAAAGGAGATCAGACATATAACTGGCAAAGCCAAACCCTAAAATTCAGAAGGTTCCTCAGCTGCACAACCAAATGAACGTTGAGAACAAAGAACTCCAAAAGTTTAATAATCTAAACAGCATGGTGATAGCATAAAAACTGGGAGAGAATGAACAGAAGGCCTGTTGGAAACACACACACACACACACAGTTGCAACCTGCTGGTCTTCTGAAAAGGTACTAAGAATACACAGGAAGGAAATGCCCATCTCTTCAACAAATAATGCCAGGAAACTTGGACAGCCCCATGAGAAATGAGTCCAATAGAGTTCTAGCTTTCACCACATACGTCAATAGCTTGAATAAAACACCTAAAGCAACAAGAGCACTTTTAAAAATCTAAAGTATTTTGTACCATTAAAGTGGGTAAGGCAGTTTTGAATGTGACCCAAACAGCATGAAGGGAAAAGGCTAATGTAATAACTGGAAATAGCACAGAAAAAGCCTACTACACAGGAAAGAGGCAAACAGCAATCAACAAGGTGAAAAGTTAACCTGGGAAATGGTAGAAAATATTTGTAAACTGTACTTCTGAAGGGGGTTATATAAATTCAATTTATTAGAAAAAAATCTGGTTTGCTTAGAAATAGGCCTAAATAGACATTTCTCAAAAGAAGATATATAAATGGACACTGCATCTATGAAAACATACCCAGCATGCTTACTCACCAGGGAAACACGAATGAAAATCCCAGACTCCATATTCCTCCAGTAAGAAGGAGGCACCATCATGAAGATTAACGAAAACAAGTACTGGCAAAGATGTGGGGAAAAAGTTTTTTTTACAGTGTTGGTGTAAGTATAAATTTAGTACCACCATTATGGAAAACAGTTTGGAAGTCCCTCAAAAAAGCAAAAAATAGAACTACCATATGGCCTAGCTATCAGACTACTGGGTATTTATCCAAGGAAAATTAAATCAGTATGTAGAAGAAACATCTGACCCTTGTCTCCACATTTATTGTAGAACTATCCACAATATCCAAGAAATGGGAATGACCCAAGGGTCCAACATCTAATAAATGAATAGTGATTGTGTCACAGATACTCACAGTGGGAAACAATTTGCTAATAATATGAATGTCCTGTCACACATGGCAGAGCTCAATGCTATCACATTTACTTAGGGTTCACAAAGTCCTTGGTCCTAGGTTCAAAAAATGAGCAAACAAACAAAATACTCAACAGATCCTTCATGAGTTTTATTATAGAAGACATTTGAATAGGCTACATTTGGGGGAGTTGAGACTATAATAATAGTTCTCAGAGGTTGGGAAGAAAGGGAGAGAAAGAATATCTTCTTTTGCTTCCTGTTTGCCATGATAAAATAGTTTGATAGGAGCAACTTAAGGGAGAGATGGTATATTTGCCTCATATTTACAGGTAACACCCCACCATTTTGGAAAGGTTGAAGCAGCTGGAACTTAAAACAGCCAATCCTATTACATCCACAGCCAAAAAGAGAAATGAATTAATGCATGCATGCCTGTACTCATCTCTCTTTCAACTACTTTAACACAATCCAGAGTCCTTTGCCTAGGGATTGGTACCACCCACAGTGGGTGTGTTTTCCTACTTCAATTAAGGCACTTAGAATAATACCCCCACAGTCTACATAGTCTAAACAATAAAAACTCATTAAGACTTATTTTCTTGATTATAGTAGATTGTATAAGGTTAACAATTAAAACTATCAAAGAGGAATGGATAAAGCTTGATCAATGGAAGTTATAGTCAGAAGAAATGTTCTGTAGTTCTGTTGTTCTAAGGGATAATGTGTTAATATGTATACATTAAAGAGCTAGAAAGAAGGATTTTGACTTTTCATCACAAAGAAATTTGAAATATTCGAAGAAATAGAAAGGTTTAGCATGTTTGAAGACTGCAAAACATATACATGTAGGAAACATCAGTTGGTACCTTACAGACATGGACAATTTTGACAAAAAAGTAATAGAAGTAAAAGTTTCATTCAAGTGGCAAGACTAGAAGCCAGATTGCTGTAGGCTGAGAAGACAGTGGGAGAGAAAGCAGTTGACAGCAGTAAGAGGAGTCTGTTAATTCTGAGCTCTTCTGGAAATAGAGAACTCCCCAGGGGTCATTTTTATAACACAATAAAAATCCTAGCTACTGAGAAAGAACACAAAGAAGAAACTTCAAGAACAAAGAGAGGATGGACATGAAATGCCAGGATCCCTAAGAAGGTGAGATAGGGAAGGATCAGAAGATGCCCAGGTGTAGGGAATGCCAGGTAAGGAAAGTATGTGGGGGGGGGTGGTAAGCAGGGGGGAATGGGATAGGGTTTTTTAGGAGGGGTGAAGAGGAAAGGGGATACCATTTGAAATGTAAATAAAGCAAAGATCTAATAAGAAAGAAAGAAAGAAAGAAAGAAAGAAAGAAAGAAGGAAGGAAGGAAGGAAGGAAGGAAGAGAGAAAAAGAGAATAGGCCCTGAAGAGGAAGTCACATGCCTTTCTCTGAGCATTTGTGGCAAGGCAATGGGAACAGCTGCAGACTTTGATGCGCAGGGACACAAAAAAATAGAATTAGTGTGCATCTAAGGATATGGGCTAAACTCCAGTCTCAATGCTCTTTTGGCCATTGGTCTTCAGGGACACTCACCTGTGGTGTGAAACCAGTTTCTATGGAGCAGTTACCTTCTTCTTTCAAGCTGATATTTTGACTCTCTCTCCTCCCCCAACCACCCTTACCCCTTCCTCCTTCACCCTTCACCCTTTCCTCTTCCTGCTTCCCAGCCCCACCCCCTGCCTTTCAGGCCATTCTTTGAGAAGGTTAGTCTTAAGCCAGTAGCCAGTTTCCCCTAGAAGTAAAATCCAAGGTTAAAGGAATTTACTGCAGTGGATTGCTGAGGTAGTACCCAAGACATCACAACAGGAAAAGAACAGAAAAAAATGTGACTGAACAGAGGAAGGCCAATGTGGGACACACCATCATATTTCAATATAAACAACTGAACTTCCTCTTCTCTGGACTTCTTTGGACTTCAAGAGATGGTGCCAAGCAGATTCCTGGATTGACATTCCCCATTGCAGAAGCATAGAGACTAGATATTCATCCGCCAAATAGAAACACAGAAAATCCTGTTCTCTTCCATTATTCTTGATAATAGGCTGATATGCGTCCCATTACTAATGTGAATTCAAGGAAAGAGAGTCAATAGGTGGTCAGCGAGGAGGCCTAGAAAACATGGGAAAGACTCCAACAATGTCTAAGCAAGCCTCTCCTCGCAAATTGAATTTCCAGTTGCTATTTCTGTTTTTATTTGTTACAGGTGTCTTCAAATGTTGAGACTGTGTCTCTCTTGCATCTATGTGCCTTACAGGATATGTCAGAGACTCTCCTATGCTCTGTGTACTGAAGATTGTGATGTTTAGGTTAGGGGAAGAAGGTTTGGGGAAATGATGTTCTCAGCTATAGAGAACAGTTTCTAGGTTAAATCCTTCTAGAAAATGTTGTTATTCATTAACTATTACATTTTATCACAAATTAGACATAAGCATCTTTGAAACCATAATAGTCACACAAATAATGTAACAGAGTGATAGAAAAATATAGCATTGAGTGCTGAAGCTGTGTAAATTTGGACCAACTGCCTAGTCCCTTCGGGCTTCAGTTTTCTCCTCTATAAACAAAGATTTTACTTCCTCTCCTATCTATTAAGTTGTAATAATTTAAAATTCAAGGATACTTGGTACTTCCCAGACCTATGACTAAGGTAATAGGAGTCAGAGAAGCCATGGGCAGCATGGCTGTATGTACCAAGAAATAATGACCATGACTTTCACTAAAGTGAACTTGATTCTATGGACCCAAGAAGTTTCAAACAAGAACTTTTTTCAAAACCTACTTTATCTAGGGTTCAAGAACACTTCAACCTCCCTTCTAGCCCACCCATCAGAGGTAGGGGATAAAGAAGGTTTATAGGTAAAGAGTGTTGTGGACCTGTTTAGAATTAGTTCTTTGGGGTGATTCCACTCTTTCTTGTCAGGATACAAGCGGCCCAGTCCCATTGCAAACACCAAACACAGATCTAAAGCAGCAGCTAGAAGCAGCAGAAACTGTCAGATTCTGATGAATCAGCATGAGTCAGCTGAAACAGCGAGAAGCATCTGAAATACCACATGAAGTTTGTTGGGGCTTTTCTCTCTACAAAGTGAAAGCCAGCGAAGTCCAGTGAAGTGTTGCAAGTCATAGCAATACACGAGTGTCCTTTCGCTTTCTATGGAGTTCTACTTATAATCTATGCCAGCAAAATATCACTTGCCCTCTCAGATGGCAGCTTCCGCAAAACATCCTCTCACATGTCTGTTTCTGCCAAAACATCCTCTTGAAAGATCACATGACCTCTCACTAGACAGCTTCCAAAAAAGCATCGGGTGACACAACTGAGTTTCCAAAACACCCAGAAATTTCCACTTCAAAAAGAGATGAGCATACTTTTTCAGATATCACTTTGATGATAATGTTAAGAGTTTGCTACCAAGAAGTGCTTATAGACAGGAGCCTGGTATGGCTGCCCTCTGAGAGGCTCTACCAGCACCTGACTAAGGCATATACAGGTACTCACAGCTTACCATTAGACTGAGCCTCAGGGACCCTAATGGTTAGAAGGACTGAAGGAGCTGAAGGGGGTTGCAACCCCATAGGAAGAACAGCAATGTCAACTAACTTGAACCCCCAGAGTTCCTAGGGGCAAAACCACCAACCAAAGAGTATACATGGATGGTTCCATGGCTTCTTGCCTTATCTGGCATCAGTGGGAGGGGAAGCTTTTGGTTCTGTGGATGCTTGTTGCCCCAGTGAAGGGAGATGCTAGAGGGGTGAGGTGGGAGTGGGTAGGTGAGTGGGTGGGAAAAAGCCATCTTAGAGGCAAAGGGGAGTGGTAAGGTGTAGGGAGTTTGAAAAGGAAGACCAAAAAGAAGGACAACATTTGAAAGATAAATAAGCAAAATAATTAATTAAAAAGTGAAAAAAAAAAGTTTGTCACCTATAGGCAGGGGAGGTAGAAAATGGACACAGGAAGAGTAAGTTAGGATATTGTATCAAAACTCCCATCTCTGTGGCTGAGGTGATGGGGCAGTCAGTGAGGTGCTTGTCACATATCATGATGACCTGAATTTAGTCATCAGCCCCTGTATAAAATATCTAGGTGTGGTTGTATATGCTTGTTATCCCAGTCAGAGAGACATAGTCAGATTGATCTCTGTAGCTCATTGTTGAGCCAGACTGACCTGATTGGGGATCTCCAGGTCCTAAACAGAGACTCTCAAAAACTAAGATGAGGAACTCCTGACAAACAATAAATACTCTAGGTTGTTCTCTAGCCTTCACACTCATATGCACACACATGCCCCAATACACACACACACACACACACACACACACACACACACTCTCACAAACATACATGTACTTCTCTGAGACCTTTTTAGCAGCTTCCTTTGGGGTGTGGGACTGATGGAATGGAGAGGGGGAGTAACATTCAGGAAACCAATCTCAGTTGGGTAGAACAAGTATTGAGTACCTACTCACTTGAGTGACTGGAGCTCCATCAATAGATGAAATGCAATTCAGAATTCAATTTACAGCTGGAAACGATGTTGTGCAGAGCGGCTGAGATTGCAAGCAGCCTTTGGGGGTAATATGGCTCCTGCACATAGACTTTATAATACGTAAGACATCCAAATGGTCTCCCTGATTGAGCTCAAATTAAATACAGTTATCTTATAAAGGTTAGTGAGCTTGGCTTTTGCTGAAATGTTCCTTCCCCACACTTTGTTTTAATATTGCACTGACAAATTGCCTTTGCTCTGAGGACTTTTTTCCCTTCATGTGTAACTCACTAAACAGTAGAAAGTCATGACACTTCAAGGGAATGATTGGTGGTGAAAGATGGAGGGTGGAAGCAGTTGTGGGGAGAGCCAGATGAGGAAAGAATCGCATGCAGTTCCCTATCTAGAAGAGGAAGCATCCCTGGGAAGGGCTGAAAACATCCACTGCCCATTCAGGGTATCATTAGCTCACCTTCTGTTAGCCTTCTGGTCTACCACAAAGTATCACAGCCCTGTGGTCATCCCTGAGAGCTTGCTTAAGAACAACTTTCAGAAAGCAGTGATTCCATTAGAGCCTAGAAAGGGGAGGGTGTCTTCTAATTCAGCTCTGGGCTTTCAAGGATCTTGTCCTGACAGCCAGCAGGCTCTTGTCACTAAGAAATGAACAAAGCTGCTTCAATGCAGCGAAGGCAGCCCTCTGGGTAGTCAGACTCCCAGGAAAAAATAGTCTGCCCTATTTTGGTCCCTGCTCATGAACTCCCCTGGCAACGGTGCCTGCAAGGTATTTCTGTACTCGCAGCTGGCACTGGTTTTTCCAATTCATTGAGAAAGAAGCTTGCAAAGCATTAGTTAGTGTAAGGGCACAGAGAAAGGCTGGCTTAGCAAACCCGTCCCAGGGTGCTGGCCTCTAGAAGTCTTCAATAAATGTCAGTTGTTTTATGCATTTTACTATAATTATGTTTTTAATCTTACCAGACTGATGAATTGCTGACATTACAATAACAATTTTGCTTACCATTCTACCATACCTTAGGCATTTTTAACTGCTTTGTTAAAGCTTAATTGACAGGGACTGAGGAGGTATATCAGTTGGTAAAATGCTTGCCATGCAAACATCAGGACCTCAGCTAAATCCTTAGTACCTGTGCAGTATAACCTCCTGTGGTGGCATAGACTTGTATTCCCAGGGCTGGGGAGGCTGAAACCTTCTTGGCCAAGAGGTCTTGATGACCAACTACATTAGCCTAGTTATTAAGCTCCAGGCCAAGAAAAGAACTTATCTCAAAAATGAGGAGGACAGTGACCGTAAAACAAGATGAGGTTATGCACATACACACACACACACACACACACACACACACACACACAAGCACACACACACACACACACAGAGAGAGAGAGAGAGAGAGAGAGAGAGAGAGAGAGAGAGAGAGACCGAGACCGAGAGACAGAGAGAGACAGAAAGAGAGAGGGGGGAAGGACCTGACAGGCACTGTGTTGCATGGAAGATCTCTAGAATGTGTTCACCGACAATAACAGAGACTCTGATCCCAAAGAACAATTGCACATATGCTTCATACCAGCCACCAACATCCATCTTGAAATCCAACTGCTGTGGATTTGAATGGTTATGATACTGCTTGCTCCCAGTTCTGACTTAATTCGCCCATGCAGTCTCTTTTATTTAAAGCTGGATGTTATTCCCCTATGTGTTTGTCACATCCCCTTATCCATTCATCTGTCTCATCCCCTCTCCCTGTTTTCTGATGTCAGTCATCATGAATGATCAGTGCTTCAGTGAGGAAGAGAGAGGAGACATTTCTTTGGGGTCATAATTTTTGACTATTAGATCGTAAAATAGTTCTAAGCTTAGAAATTTTTTTGTCTTGCATCCAGCTATACATTTATATACTTCATCTGACTGTACAAGGGTAACTTTTTTTTCATGGTATCACCCACTCTGAACTTTAGTTTTACTGTTTTACATTTGTATTTGCTGTTATTTGTTTGTGAATGAATATATATGCATATATGGAAGACAGGTAACAGCTTGTGGGAGTAAGCTCTCATATCCTACCATGTGTGTTCCTGGAGCTAATTGGGCAAATACCTTACCCATAGACCCATCTTGCTAGCCTCTTTTTATTTCTTTTGCAATAGCTATTCCAAGTGTGAATGAGGTGTCCTTAGAGATTTTAGTTCACAAAAGGTATCCCAAGTGGGAAGGGTGTATCCTTAGAGGTTTTATTTATACTTCACTGATGATTAGTCAATAAGAGTGAGCACCTTTTCAGCCTAATTGTTTGTCATTTATAAATTTCCTTTGAAGAAATATCTAATCAACTCCAGGTGGATCAAGGACCTCCACATAAAACCAGATGCACTGAAACTAATACAAAAAAAAAAAAAAAAAAAAAAAAAAACAAAACAAAACAAAAAAAAAAAACTGGGGAAGATCCTTGAGGACATGGGCACAGGGGAAAGTTCCTGAACAGAACACAAATAGCTTATGCTTTAAGATCAAGAATTGACAAATGGGACCTCATAAAATTACAAACCTTCTGTAAAGCAAAGGACATTGTCAAGCGGACAAAATGGCAACCAACAAATTGGGAAAAGATCTTCACCAACCCTATATCAGACAGAGGGCTAATATCTAATATAAACAAAGAACTCAAGAAGTTAGACCCCAGAGAAACAAATAACCCTATTAAAAAATTGGGTACAGAGCTAAACAAAGAATTTTAACTTGAAGAACTTCAGATGGCTGAGAAGCACCTTAAGAAATGTTCAACATCATTTGTCATTAGGGAAATGCAAATCAAAACAACCCTGAGATTTCACCTCACACCAGTCAGAATGGCTAAGATTAAAAACTCAGGAGACAGCAAGTGTTGGCAAGCATGTGGAGAAAGAGGAACACTCCTCCACTGCTGGTGGGATTGCAAGCTGGTACAACCACTCTGGAAATCAGTCTGGTGGTTCCTCAGAAAACTGGGCATGACACTTCCGGAGGACCCTGCTATACCACTCCTGGGAATATACCCAGAGGATTCCCCTGCATGCAATAAGGACACATGCTCCACTATGTTCATAGTAGCCTTATTTATAATAGCCAGAAGCTGGAAAGAACCCAGATGTCCCTCAATGGAGGAATGGATACAGAAAATGTGGTATATTTACACAATGGAATACTACTCAGCAATTAAAAACAATGAATTCATGAAATCCTTAGGCAAATGGTTGGATCTGGAAAATATCATACAAAGTGAGGTAACTCATTCACAAAAGAACACACATGGAATGTAGTCACTGATAAGTGGATATTAGCCCAGAAGCTCTGAATACCCAAGACACAACTCACATAGCAAATCACTACCAAGAAGAAGGAAGGAGAGGGCCCTGGTCCTGGAAAGGCTTGATGGAGCATTGTAGGGAATTGCCAGGGCAGAGAAGTGGGAGGGGGTTGATTGGAGAAGGGGCAGAGGGAAGAGGGCTTATGGGACTTATGGGGAGTGGGGAACAGGGAAAGGAAAAATCATTTGGAATGTAACAAAGAATATAGAAAATGAAAAAAGAAACAACTCACCTAAAAAAAAAAAAAAAGAAAGAAAGAAAGAAAGAACTATCTGCTCAAGTTTTCTGTTGGTTATTTATTGGTTGGTTTTGGGTTTTGTTTTGTTTGTTTGCCCTGTTTTGGTTTGTTTTGTGTTTCAGACAGGGATACATATAAGCCTACACTGACCCAAAATTCACTATGTATATGGAAATGACCATTAACTTCCGATCCACTTGTATCTATGGCTCAAGAGTGTATTTTGAAAATAAATTAGTATGATTATTCCAACTTTGTTTTTCTTTCTCAAGATCACTTTGTCTACTCCAGGTTTTTACAGGTGCTCAATTAATTTTGGAAACTTTCTCTTCCTGTGAACAATGCCATGATGAACTGGATAGAGATAGTCTGTATATTAATTACCTTGGGTGGTATGAACATTTTTGACAATGGCAACATTTTATATTTCATGGGGTATCTTTCTACTTATTTATGTCTCCTTCAATGTTTTCACTGTTTCTTATTTGTTTTATCCATGCAGGTCGTTCCCTCTTTAATTAGTGTTTTCTGGGATGCGTCTTACTCATTTTGGTGCAATTTGTGTGGTTTCTTTTCATAATATCCTTTTTGAACATAATTGATGTTTTGAAATGCAACTGATTTCCATCATTTGATTTTGTGTACTATAAATTCCTGAGTCCAATTATTGGTTCAAGAAGCTTTTTCTTCTATAAAAACCTTAAGCATGTTGAATATGTGCAGCCATCTCATCTGCATAAGAAGATGCTTCTTCACCCAACTTCATTGCGATATTTAGCACACCCTGCTCTGCTGGTTCTTAGGCTCTTTTTATACGCCTACCATGATGTTCACTTGGTCTTAGGTGCAGGAGTTGTGTTGTAAATGGATCAATTGGGAATGGGTCCTGAATGAAAAACAAATAAATAAAACAAGAAAGGACATGACAGCTCCTAAGTATGGTGGAGAAGAGAGTTTATTATAGATGAAAGGGAAAGCATAGACAGAGGCAGAGACATCGGGAAGAGTCCAGAATGGACATGACCCTCATGAACCACGTGAGGAGAGGGGAGAGGGGAAAGAGGGAAACCAGGTGCAGTAGCCAAGAGGGTGAAGGCACAAAAGGGCCTAGTAACCAAAATGTCTGATTATATAGGAAAGAGCCTCTCAAAAAGGAGCAGCCCAATGCCTGGGATGGAGATTTTGGGGTATAGGAAGGTATGTGCCAGCCAGGAGGGCTCTGTAATAGGTAGGGACTGAGGAATCCTGGGAGAACCTGGTAGCCAGGTCCACTTTGATATGTTAAATAGGTATCTCAACCACTTTTTCCAGGGTTTGAGACTTAATAGGTACCACATGAATAATCTCTTTCCTGCAGTTTAGTTAGTTGTTCTCTGTAATGGCCTTTGTCTGATGCAAAGCGAATTTTCTTTTGGCTGGATGAGAGCTGCATTTATCTGCACATATAAGAATATTTAGAATGCAGTTAGGAATTAAGCTGTCTTAGTAAATCAGCAGGTGTAAATTCTCCTCTAAGATCCATGACCTCATTAGAACACGAAGTCTCTGACTAAACAACACCTGAGCAGGGACAACACCATCAGAAATGTTAGCATGGAAGGGGACATTTCCTGGGACTGCAAACCTAAACAAAGAGCCGGAGACAAATAAGGAACGCTGAGAGACAGAGAGAAATGTAGTCTTCCCCAGGAAAGAGCCCACAACCATGTGTCATGCAGTACCTAATGTGGTCAGCCATGATCCATGTGCACATTAATAATGTTGTATGTGCTAAGCATAATAGTGTATTTACAAATTTAAGTGTGTGTGTGTGTGTGTGTGTGTGTGTGTGTGTGTGTGTAAAACAACATAGAAAAAGAGGCCAGAAGTCATGAATTTGAAATGCATGGGAAGGAGTGGAGGAAGGAAGGAAAAAAGGAATAACATAATTATATTTTAGTTTCAAATATTAAGGATAAATTTAAAACCCACAATGTTAAAACTTAAAAAATGAATTAACTAAATAAAGTCATTGACCATTTTAACAGTAGAGACACAGGTTGTGGTCATCTTCAACCCAAATAATCCTGTGGAATTAAAACACAACTCAATTAATGTAAATACAAGCTGTGTACCTAGATTGGGCAGATCTACCACTACACTACTCTATTCCCCAGCTGTGAGATCCCTTATAACTGTGGCTTCTCCAGACAAAGTGCTTCTGCTCCATCTTCCTTCCACCTCCTTCTCTTTAGTCTTCTCTCTGTCTCTCTCTCTCTGTGTCTCTCTCTCTCTCTCTCTCTCTCTCTCTCTCTCTCTCTCTCTCTCTTCCCTCAGCTCGCCTCTCCTCTCCTTCTCCTTTCTCTCCACTCCTCAAATTTCTTTTAGCTCCACCTCTCTTCCACTGCTCAATCACCAGCCTTTATTTTACAAGTTAAAATGGAGAGAAGGTTCACATGAAGTCACCTGAGTACAGGATTCACTCCTCATCCCAGGCAGCCACTCTTGAGGAAGCAGAATTAGCATCAAAATACAAACAGCACCAGGGCTATCCAAAACAGAGACATTCTAAGAACGGTTAAATACACTAATGTAAACCTATGTGGTATGGTCTACTATATGCTTGAAATATATATATATATATATATATATATATATATATATATATATGTGTGTGTGTGTGTGTATATATACACATACACACACATATATATATCACTGTATATGCATTATATATATATATATAATATATAAAAGTCTTTGTATATACAGTCTTTTATCAACCAAAGCACGGTAACATTTCACTGTACTAGCAAACTGATTTATAAGCTATGCTAAGTGGAATTATACCAGACACATAAGTAATAGATTACCACATGAAAATCAATAAGCATGATATACCAAATTGATATAATGAAGGATTAAAATTACATGATTGTCTCAATGGATGCCATCCCCCCCACACAACTTACTGTGTAACATTTAATACTCTTTCAAAGTATTCTGAAATTCAAAAATTCTCAACATACTATATACAAATGGACTGTACCACAACACAAATGACAGAGGCATGGCTATAAGCAGATCATAAATGAGAGAAGAATATCCATTTTCATCCTTTACAACGTAGCATGAAATCAGTTCTAATGCAAACAACATGGGAAAAAATGGTGGGGTTTGTGGTGACACTGTCAGTGTTATTGGAGACTCTCACTTATAGAATTTGAGAGTCATAGTCTATTATTATGAAGAAAACTCACCATTGGGCAAACATGAATGCCAAGGGACCAGAGGAAAAATAAAATGCCTTCATATTTTACTAACAAATATCTGCTTAGTACAAAGCAATCCTTCCCACTGGTCCTCCTTCCCTTTTCCCCACAACACTATAGCTTTTTCTATTGTTTTGCTCTCGCCAAAGTCCAGAGAACACCACACTTCAGACAAGTCCAACATTTCAAACCCAATACTGGGGCTTGTAACTGACAGTCCTTCTTCTGAAAGTCCTTCTTTTTGCTTTCTGACTGAATACCTCTAATTCGAGAAGATGCAAAGGAAAGACAATCAGATCCTTCATGACACTGCTGCTGTTAGAATCTATCATGATAGGGACTGAAGAGAGGAGTTCTCTATTCAGACTGCAAAAGTAATGAGGAAAAAGTGCTTGGCTTTCAGGTTTTAATGTCATAAATACATAAGTCTCCATTTGATTTTCAGTGAATAATTAAAAAGTATTTTTGTGATTGTAAAAGAAGGCAAACACTCATTTTCAAATTATAGCTTAGCACAGGAACCAGTGCCATTAAATATATATATATATATATATATATATATATATATATATATATGTGTGTGTGTGTGTGTGTGTGTGTGTGTGTGTGTATTATATATATATATAATTGAAACAGTCTCAGCAAGATAGGGAGAACTGGTTGACAACATGTTAAGTCCAGGCATTAAGAGGGGATGAGAAAAATAAATCAGGGACCAGATCCTCAGGAAACTGATTCTACAGTAGGATTAATACTGAAAGCAATGAATACTCAAAACTAAGCCAAAAATTAAATGATGTGGAGCGTGTTCTAGTGCCTGTGCCTGGAGCCAGGATTGGTTTTAGAGTCAGGCTCCAGGCTATGATTAAAGAGAGATTTACCTTAGACTGCAAGGAGTGAAAGCTGGCATTACTATCATTATGTTAACCAAAATTTCTTATTCACTGATGTCAGAAAGATAGGAGCATCTTATCTCTGAAAAATAACTAAGAATAAACCTTGGATTCTGAATATTGCAATAGTGGTGGTACTTTCAAACACATATTTGAATGTGTGTTGTTGCTACTTTATTCTCAATTAAACTTTTCAACCCACTTCTTAAACCCCAGTGTGATGCCAGAAATGAGATGGAAAAAGAAACGCTTGTGACATTTGTATTCTCTTTTTTCAAATTATAGGGTTATGTCTGTGAATACTCAGGCCAACACAGCAGCGCAAACCTAATTACATCACTGGACCTGTTAGTCTTCTTCATTGTCTTTCAGAGAAGACATGGCCTCCAATGCATTATTTGTGTCTTCTCAAAGCTCCGTTAACCTAGTGAGCATTTCTTCTCTGTCCCTGTGCCTCAGAGGCAGGAAAACAGATGGAATTTCTGTAACCACTGCTCTTCTTCATTCTCCTACGTTCTCTTCATCACATAACAACCTTGACCCTTTAAAGTGATAGTTCTCAAATGTGAGGATTTTGTCATCCAAAAGACATTTTATAATAACAGCTGGATCATTTCAATGGAGGACTCTATCATGTGACATCTTCTAGCAATAGGAAACATGAATACAACTAGGCACAGCTGAGAACTTTTCATAGTGTTTATGTTGGCCCTAGTCCCACCTGCTGACTTGTGTAACAGAGTCCACTGAGGTCTGGCTGTTCCTACTCAGTTGTGCCATCACTGCTGCTATCCCGACACTACTGGACTGGGCTGTTGATACATCTGTGAAGGGTTTGCGAGTAGATCGAGCTGCCACTGCTGACCCATCAACTGAACTGTTGATTTCCTGACAACACAGATGGGAATTTCTCCAAAGAACCATTTCCAAACAGGTCCACTTCCCCTGTATCCTTTATTTTCTACTACCTCTGATGGGTGGTGGGCTAGAAGGGAGGTTAAAGCATTTAAGAACCTTCATTAAGCTGGGCGATGATGGCACATGCCTTTAATCCCAGCACTTGGGAGGCAGAGGCAGGCAGATTTCTGAGTTAGAGGCCAGCCTGGTCTACAGCCCTGGTTGTGAGACAGCCAGGGCTACACAGAGAAACCCTGTCTTGAACCCCCCCCCCAAAATAAAACCATCAAAGTTACACCATCTCTCATGGGGCACATATATGTTGGTGAAGAAGTTAGACATTAACATATATACATAGTGAACTTATAAGAGAGCTCAGAATTTTGTCTTACATTGTATTAAGTACAGAATTTAGAATAATTCAGTATTGCTGGAGGCAAAACAGAAACAATTAAAACATAATCACAATGTTTTACAGCCTTGCTAGTAAAATAAGACTAATATGCAGGACACAGAAAATAACATAAGACATAGTACAGTAACACCACCTAATAGGATATAGAATTACATAGATGACAGTCCCCCAGCAGACCTGTTAAGACTAGTCAGGATTAGGTTAGCCTCTGAGAATGCCAATGAAAAATTACCCTAATTAAGTTAACTGAGAAGGGAAGATTAACTCTGAAAGTGGGTAGCACAATTCTGTGAACTAGGGTTCTAGACTGCATTAAAATAAGAAACCCAGATCTGACTATTCATCACTGTCTTCCTAACAGGGGATGGAATGGGACAAGTTGCCTTCTGTTCCTGATACCATGTCTTTTTCACCATGACAGAAAGTATCTGTGAGCCAAAATGAATTCTCCCTGACCTCACGATACTTCATGCAGGCAATAACATGCATGCCCCTGTTGCAAAAGAGATAAAAGAAACTCTGTGACTTACTGAATTAAGGGCCCACAAGTACATTGTGGCAGAAGTGGTATGTGCACCCATCGTCTGCTATCTAGCCTCTCTTCTCCCCATATACCAGAGTAGACATACCCATTGCAAGCTGACTTCCTGCATCTAGTCATGTACACTGACAAGGATTTGTAAACTACTATATTATTTCTAGCAGTAATTTTCTCTGACCTAATGGTGCATAAGCATTCTAATGGAGTACTCACTTTTTTATCATGTGAAAGAGATGATGACTCCTGACCAGGGCTTCCTGGGGGAGCTCAGGTTGAGTGGGAAACATCCATAATATGGAGTCACCTGGATCTACTGGTCTCTTACTTTCTTTCCAACAGCGATCTACTTGGGGATGGAATTTTACATAATGGATGGTTTCCACAAATGTATCCATTATATATCCATTTAAAAAATTACTTAGTTTTAAATATCTTGTTTACTCCCAGAAATATTATTATTTGTAAGCAAATTTGTGATAAAGTAATATGTAGTACTAGGAATAGTCTAGTAAACACTTTATATTTAAACTCATAATACCATTATTTAAAACAGGTTCAGTTTCCAAGAGGGTATAACTTTGGGAATTAAAGTACCTTTACTGTCTTCAGTACTTATGTCTTAAAAATGAAGGTTAAGATCATCAAAAAAACTTAATGAGACATACATAGCATTAAATGAAATAAAAAATGTATTGTTATATTTGGTTTTCTTTCAGAAATTTTTACATTGGTCCACTTTAAATGAAAAAACAATTTTTTTAAAAAGCTTAGCATATTCTTATAGAAACTTAATCAGCTGTTTTGAAAATTAAAAAGAGTCATATAGGTGTAAAATGCCAACACTCATGTTTGTTGTTCTCTAAGATTGTCTTCAAAATGTTCCCTCTCTATAAGATAACATCAACCCTCTCTTTTGCTGAGCACTGAGAGCATGGTGCATAAGGTACAAACTTTAAGCTATTGGGAACTGAAAATTTAATTTAATTACAAATAATTCTATCGCTGACCCTTTAGGAAAAGTTAAAGTGGGATTCATGTCTTAAAATGCCATTAAAATTATGTTGAGGTATAACATTGTTTCTTTCCTATTTGGCATACTCTCTAATTTTCTTTCTTTTTGTCATATTTCTGATTCATCTCATAGACTAATTTATCAGTGCTCTTCCTCTGATCCATTAATTCTCTCTTCAGAGGTGTTTAATCTACTCTAGTTAGCCCACTGCGGCATCTCTTTGCTCTGCTGTTTACCCTTTTTGTAAATCAGTATATAGCTCCTTTCAATTGGGCCTGTTACCACATTTCCTAGTTGCTCCCATGATTTGTTGTTTGTTCTATCTCTGTGAACAGGTGTATATAGATAGCATGTGCATTCAAGTTCACCAATTTTGAAAACACATTGCTCAAAATTTGTGTAACTTGTTTCATCATTAGCAATTTTCCATTTGTGCTCTTTCCTTGAGATGTTTGTATATTTCATGGCTTTGTTGATTTTCTCAGAAAATAATGCTGATAAAATTACAAACAACCTGGGTCATAGAAAAAGGAGAAACCCCTAAGAGGCAAAAGAACAATTTTGTGATCAACCTGTTTAAGTCCAAATAAGGCTCAGTTCAAGAGCAGGCTTTAGACTCCGTTCTAGGTTAATTGCCTTTACCCATGAGAGAGAATGAAATCAGGACTCGTAGACTTCATGCTCATTAGTTTATATCTTTTTTTTTCCCCTCGCAGTTGACTCTGACTATATCCATGCACTTGTGGAGATCACTTACAGAAGGCATACTCAAGCAGATAGATGGGATGTTTCCTCTTTCCTATTTCCTGGGTGGAAAAAAATAACCACAGTCCACTGTTCTAAAAATGCAAGGATTCTGAATCTGACACCAGTCTCTATGAAGGCACACATACACAAGCCTTTAGAGCACACAGCCCATGAAATGCCCCATGAACCATAAAATCCCAAATACCTCTAGAATCCTTTACTCTCAGTGTTTTTTTTTTCATTTCTGTTACAACAGTTTATAAGATTTCAACAATTTGGGATGTTTTACTATTTTATAAGATGATGATTATAACCTCATCATTTTAATCAAGCAAATCTATGTTTGAAATATGAAAGACTTCTATGTAACTCAAGGGTCCATCTTTGTTGACAGACCCACTTTAATGTTTTGGTAGTTGTATTTTTATGTTATGAATTATAACATAAAAATAATTTAATTATTTGTTAATAATTAGTTTCTATTCATTTTTAGAAAAATCATAAAAATACAAAAGGACAACATCATCTAATGTTCCAAAGCTCTGGTTAAAAGGAATAAAATCATTGAGGCTATAAGAATATGGGACTCAATGGACTTTTTGAGAAGGTAAAAAAGAAAGAATTATCAAACAACAGTCAATTGATGAAGGGTGAGCTAGAGATAGCACTTACCACACTGAAGACACTGGGATCCTTGACACTGACAGGTACTAGCCCCAGAAAACAACAACCCTACCTTGATGCTAACAGGATACAGATTATATATATATATATATATATATATATATATATATATATATATAATATAATACACATATATACATATATATATATGTGTGTGTGTGTGTGTGTGTGTGTGTGTGTGTGTAAAACTAATTTTCCTTAGTCGATACAAGTCATAGAAAACATATGGGAGTGGTTAGTGAGATGGCTCAGAAGTTAAGAACAGAGATTGCAGAATCTATGTATGGCTGCACACAACCAGCTGTAACCTCAACTCCAAGGGATCCAAACCCTCTTTGGAACTCTGTGGGCAACTTCATTCACTGGTATAGACATACAAACAAAATTAGTAATAATAAAACAATCTTTAACAAACAGAAAAAAAAAACACAAAAATATGACATTTCAGAAAGAACCCACATCATAGCTAACATCAGAAATTGAGCCTTCCAGAGTGAGTTGCTTCCCTTTAAGAATCGAAAAAAATCAATACACCTTCTTTTCAAATGTTAGCAACAACATTGCATTTGTAGATAGACAGATCTGAATATGATCCTGCAGCCAAAAATTAGCCTTTAATATCTCAGAGTTCTAGCTCTGCCAAAAATGAGAGACTAAGTAACCACAAAATGCCCTCACTAACTGTGGGATAAAATGGTGGAACTCAATTCCAGGGCTTGAAATCCCACCAGTTCCTGAGCTCGAAAAACCATCCATGAGCTTGCCCCAAGTTTAGGACCTGAAATCTCACCAATCCCCACCCTAGAATTCTCTCCCCTAGAAAACTCTGCCCCCAAGAAATCCTAGCTAAGCTGCCTCTGTGCTGTTTCTCACTGTAGCAGAGGCATCCACCCTCCTGTGCTTTTCCCAGTAAAGCTCTTGTGTGAGTTTTGTTGTGTTGATATGACTTTCTGCTATTCCTTGGATCCCAATCGACAGAATACCTTTCCCCTCAGAGCTGTAACACTTACATTAACCACCAAGGAAATCTGAAAAAAATATACTTAATATCCTTTAAACTCACATCAAAGAATCTCAGAATGCAAGCAATAGTCTCAGGAACTCCATATAAACAGAATCTTGTAAAGTGCAGTAAGCAGATGAACAGAAGCTGCTGCTGCCCCAGAAGACACCATCAACCTTGATAATCTGCCCTTTATATCCTTTCATTTTATTACTGCAGGAGATGAACTCATGGACCAATGGGAGCTAGGGAGCTAGAACTAACTTCTACATAAAACAGATTAGTAAAACACAACAAAAGACTTTGTCTCTGGCATTCGAATGTGGAAACAGGCCTTCCTTTAAAATGCAGAATTATAAAACCATCTCACACTTGAATTTGGAGCCAGATTTATATACATGCATCATGTGTGGACTTCTAAACAGGGGAGAGAATATGAAAATTGATCCCAATTTGCAATGAAGCTCTAAGAAAAAAAAACTTTGAAGTACCACAGAAAAATATACTCCTAAGCCATGTCTTAATGTATTGCCCAATAAAGCCCTGGCTAAAGAGGAAGTTTCACACTGAAAAAGAACAGGAGAAAATAATACAGCAGATCCCAGAGTCCACTTCTGTGCATGCAAACATATATGGGTATCAACTGAGTTGGAATTTAATGAATGGATGAAGAGGTATATTAGACACAATTAAAGAGGGGTGAAAATGTATAAGAAAAAGTCCCTTGTCGTGAAATATGGAAAATTAAAAGGCAGAGAATGTAAAAGTATAAATATAGCTATCACCATTATATACTCAGTAGGGTTTCCAGATAGAGGAGATAATAAAGATGTAACCTTTGAAATGGTAATGTCTGAAAACCTAGTACAACTGAGAAAGATGAAACGTCTTCAATTTAATGAAACCAAGGATCCTTTAGAATAATGAGGATAATCTAGAAGTTAATAACCTTTAATCCAATTAAACATCTGTTGGTTACTCCCAAGTTAAAAGTGTCACTATTACACCATGGGCAATATCTTGCTGTGCTGATCATTGTTGTAGGCTTAACAGCTAGGTAGGATTATGGCTTGCCTTGCTTTTCTCCTTTGGCAGCATGCATAGCACCTTCAGATGCTATAAGAGCTAGTCCTCAGGGAAGTGGTTACCAAGTCAGTTCCAGTTGGATTCTTCCATGCCCAATTCTCAAAGTGTATGGGATTTTTAAACAATAGAACCTAGCCTTCAAATTCTGGGAGAGGAAAATAAGGGCAACAGCAATAACTTATGTTGTTTTAGGAATCTATACTGACCAACTCAAAACTCCATGCCAGTGTTGTGTGACAAAACTTTTCCTGAGGAGACTCTTCAACTCAAACAGGGAACCCATCACAAACCAAATATAGATGTCACCAAAGCCCAACTTCATGAATTAGTTTTATTGGAGTTACTTTTAGGAGAATGGGCAAAAGGTTACTTACAAGAACAGGAATGACTCTAAGATAGCTCAATCACTAAAGCCAAGCCCCAACATGGGTGACAGCTCACAAAGCTGGGGATGTAGGCACATTTCACATCCTATAGGTAGCACAAAAGGTTGGACAGTTGTCAGGAGCCATTGTCGGACAAGTTAATGTATTAGCAGATCATCTTGAAATGGCCTGCTTTGGATTATTATATAATCTGTGACAGGTAAGCCCTTATTAAGCAAGGCTGTAAAGGGACTCGTTTTAGGAAAGATTCCTGCTATTAATATGCTTTTCCTGTTGTTATTAAACATATATGATAATCAATAAGTAATAGCACACCCCTTTGGAGCAGATCTCTGCAGATCCATGAAGATGTGCTGTCTTATAGTGATGTTCTGTAGACAAATAGATGACTTAAGTTTTAACGATGATCCTATCAGAATTCCTAAAATTATATCTGTGATTATTAAGCTCTTTTGTAGTGGGACTGCTAGTAGGCTCTTTTCTGCAGCCAAAACTGCAATGAGAACTCTGCCAGTCTCCCAAGTGTCACCAGTTAATTGAACTTAGATGATAACCAAACTTTCTCCTACTCAGAGCACATTACAAGAGATTATAAAATAATTAAACAAAGGTCATAAAAAGGGAACTAATGGTTTATTCGAGGTGCTAGGACAGAAGATAAAATATTAACTGGATTTATCTGTACAAAACTTTACTAATAACTTAGTTATGGGTTTAAATCTTCAGTGAACCTGTGGAACAGAGACAGGTGATGGATGTTTAGCCAGATAATTACTCCTAATGGATAAGCATGTAAATATTCCCTGTTGTAAACTTCTACTTCAATTTATGATTTGATCTTTTGTGTGAACTCGTGATGAACTTTGTAACATGTGATCATGTATTCTGAAAGATATTGAAGGGTTGAGAACAAAGAGAAGAGTCAGAACTGAGGAACTCGGGTGATAGGAACAGAGGTGAGAAGAACTGAGCTGAGAGAGGAACTACTGAACTGAGAAATTTTTAATCAGAACACCTTTTAGACAGAATTGAATTCAAGAAGAACTTAGAAGTATAGGCATAGCTTTCAGAGAAAAGGCATTGAGAATAAGAGCATTATTGTGTCTTCAGAGCAGGAGGAGAGAACAAGATTAGTAGGAGGATGCAGAACTTAGAAAATATAAGTAACATTTAAAAAAAAACCCTAAGAGACCAATGTGCAGAATGTAGAGGGAAAGAGGAAAAAAAGAAGATGCTGCAAAGAACAGAAAGAGCAGGCAAGCTTCTCCTTACCATGGGACAGAACAGGTCCCATGGTAAGAACAAGGCGGGCTTAGTCTTATTAAAAAGAGCAAAGCTTTTTTTTCCGCAAATGTGGGTTTAATTAATTTAGCATTAAAAAGGTAGAAGCCTTTTCTTTCTCTATAATGATCGGAGTTCATTTCTCATCCAGAATGAGCGAGTTCTTTCTGCACCAGTTCTTGGTCTTTTGCTCCATATGCATATGTAAGCATGGATGTGTATGTAAGTATGTAATTGTGAGAGTGTATGTATGTGTGTGTGTAAGTATGTAATTGTGAGAATGCATGCAAGCTGAGCCCAGCTGAATTAGTATGGAAATGTATAAATGAGAACCCCGCATGCTTGAAGCTGTGTATGAACTTATGTGACATTATGCATATTCTCTTATGTAAAAGTTTTCTTCCTGGGAGTGTTATTCTCTTCTCCTGGTTCAATAGAAGTTTATTGCTCCAAACTTCTCCCTAGCTCAACAAGCAAGAGGCATCTGGATAACAGGGAAGACTCTTGCAATTAATCCTTTACTTAATCTCCTACTGTTTTAGGATGAGGTGCTAATTGCCTGAGACTATAGTCTTTGGCCTCAGAGGAATATAGAAGGCAGGTCAGCTACAATAGCATGGTAACTTAGACTTATATAAGTAAATGTTTTATTATACAGCAACCCTAAATATCTCCTAAGACAAAGTCTTACCCCAGAATATCCCAAGTCATACCCCCCCTGCAGAGCTGACCCCACTGAGTCCCCCAACTTCAAGAAGAACTGACAAGAAGCACTGGGGCTTGTTCAAGGTAGACAGTGTCCTTATCAGGTGTCTCAGTCAGTATAAACCCCTTCCAGGCAACTCAGTTTGTATCTGCATCTTTCAGGCAGCTTGCCTGAGTCTTTGCAACTGAGCTTCTCTTGTTTTTTTTTTTTTTTTTGTTTTTTTTTTTTTGGCATCTTGGCTAGTCTGAGCATCTTCTTTGCAGTTTGGCTCTGTTTACTCTGGTGCAGGGAGGGGCCAGATGAATCTGGTCAGTTTCTGGGACTTCATGCTACTTTGAGTTGTACACCTGTAAAAAAGTATATTTATTCTCCCTAATGAATTGTCATCATGAAGACTTACTGTCTCCATCTGCTAACCTAAGCCTAGTCTTAGATGCTTCCAGCCTCTGTACAACCTAATCTAGGCCTGCAATATCTTCAGCCTCTGAGACCCACCGAATTGCTCTGCTTGGCCTTATACTAACTCTGGCAATCTATTCTAATATTTTAGCTCCTGCTAATTCTCTGGCTCATTCATTCTTTACCTGTGCCTAGCTTGTTCTCTCTCTCTGCAAACCATCTCTCTATAACTGCCCAGTAAAACTGCCTCCCTACTTTCCTATACCAATCTCTCTTTCATCCTTTTCCTCTTTCTTCTTGTGAGAGATGGGCATATCCTATTCTGTCAAATCTTCCTCTGGTTCATCATTTTGTCTGCTACTCAATTAGACATCACTTTTTAAACATGGGTGCTTCCTTCTACAAACTAACTTTACCTTCGTTGTTTGAATAAAAGCACATACTAAGGGCAGTCTGTATTCCAGCCAAGGATATTAAAGGTGTGTGCTAAAGACTGTGGTTCATCACAACTAGAAGTAGTTTTTTTTTTTTCAGTAAATAACACAATCTTGGGGTTCACAATGTGATCAAATATACTGCAACATTTATCTTTTTGTTTAAAGGGGTTCCACTCAGGATGGAACGTTTCAATATTGAAAGAAACTGTTACTCATCAGCCTAACATTGGAGCTTTTCTTAGATTACCTATGCTCTGGGGCAAGATGATTATCACACAACTCTGTGCGTAGAAAAAGAGAAGGCTGACTTCTTCCCGCTGAAAGCATTTACCCACATAAAACTGTCCAGGAATATACATGATAGTATGTGTCTGTACACCTAGCACTGGAGGGTGGGATAAGAAAGAGGCAGATCAAGTCTATTCTGATGGCTATAACCAGCAATAGCTGAAAATGGTGAGTAAATTCCAGATTCAGTGAAATATTGTGGTTCAAAATTAAGTAGAAAGTAGGAACCAGAGGAATGACACTTGGCATAGTCCTCTGTCTTCCAAGGATACAAGCATACCACACATATGCACACACACACACACACACACACACACACACACACACACAGAGCATAGGAAACTGAGTCTAAGGTTGGTTGCTACAGTAACTGACTTAAAAAGAATAGTTCATCCCATTCTCTGTTGTGGAAGAAACTACTAAGCAATTAACCATTTAAAGTTAAGCAATTAAGAATTTGAAATAAGTATGGGATGAAAGAAAACACAAGCTTGTCCAATTATCTGAGTGTGTATTACCTAAAAAAAAATTCCTGTGCTGTTTGGCTCATACTGAGTCATAGAGGCTGCCTAAGACATGTATTCATACATGGAAAGAAGGAAGCCTAGCCAATAGCCATGTTAAAGAATGCTTGAGAGTAAGAGATTGAATGACCAAGAGATCCCTTCCTCTACCAGAGAGCAAAGTTCCTGTTTTCTGACCGACAAGATATGAGCATTGCTGAGGTTATATGGCCACTATTGTTTGCCAATTGAAACTTCCCCAAAGAGGAATTTTAAACTCTCTCTTCACACAGTGACTTTATCAAGTTATATCTGGATGTACTCATAATTCAGATGCCTATCAAGACAAGAAAATAGATTATCATAAGGTGATCAAAAGAATTACACACCATGTGAGAAGTAATCTTTGATTTGAATATGCTCCCACTGTTTGGGTTTTGCAAATGAAAAAATAACATAGAGATGTGTTTTAGAGAGAAAATAATGTACAGACAGAAACATCTTTTTGTTTTCAGCTGTCCTGGATTGTTTTATGTCAACTTGAGACAAACCAGAGTCATCTGAGAGGAAAGAGGTAGCCTCAATTAAAAAAAAAATGTTTCCATAAGATTGGGTTGTGGGCAAGCCTGTAGAGCATTTCCTTAGTCATTGATGTGGAAAGGTCCACGTCATCTTTGTGGATGGTGTCAACCCTAGACTGGTTGATCTAAGAGCTTAGCAAGCCATGAGGAAGCAAGAGAGTAAGCAGCTCTTCTCAACGGCCTGTGCACCATCTGCTGCCTCCAGGTTCCTGTCCTATTTGAGTTCCTATCTTAATTTACTTCAATGGAGATCAATGATATGGAAGCATGAACCAAATAAATCCTTTCTTCTTCAAGATGTTTTGGTCATGGTGTTTGATCATAGCAATAGTAACCCTAACTAAAACACCAGTTCAACATTCAACTGCATCCTTCTAAACATAATACCATGAATTTTTCTTTGCCAAATCTACCTACTTGCCTTCCTTGATCATATTGATTAATCTCCCACATGTTCAGTAGGTTCTTGATAATTTCATAAAGTCAACGAAGTGAGTTCCACTATAGGGGCAACGTAGGAAATGAGATGCCCATTTCTATATAGTTCTGTGCAGCACATATCTATCTCTAGGAAATAATCGTGGCTAAAGTTTAATTTGTCTTGTGGGTCTATGCTTTATAATAAATACTTGAATGATTTCTATATAAATACAAACATGGTGATTAAGCACAATATGTGTGTCCATCTGAAACAGAAACACAAGCCATAATTGGGCATATGAAGTACACTTGTCCATAAAACATATGCTAAAAAATGGGGCCACCAGCAAATAAGGAAAGAGACCTGTGTGGAAAGACAGATCACTCCAATAAATCATCTTCCAGTTTTGACTTTCACTAAGAGTATGAAAAGAAGGCTTCACCGGTAAGAGTTAGTATAGTTCCTTATTTTCCAATAACAACATAAACTTAATGACTTGCAGCAACAGAGATTCATTGTTATTCAGCTTCATTGTCAGAAACCTGATATTTGGTCTTATTAGACTAAAAAGAACAGGGTAATAAGGGTTCTTCTGCTTGTAGAAGCTCTAGTGGGATTCTGATTCCTTATTCATTCAAAATTTATCAAACTTCATTTACCTATAGTTTCAAGACTGGAGTCTCCATGTGTTTGCTCTCTGTTATCTGAGGTCATTCTGAGCTTCTCGAGTCTTCTTCCCAGTATCAAGCCCTCATGTGTTATTAAACCAGCAATAGGAACTGATTTCTCTCTTATACTTGGAAATTCTCAGTTCTTTTTCTAATCCTGCTTCTCTGACTTGCTTCCTGTTTTCCTCCTCCACAGTGTGAGGTGAGACTACCTGGATAATCCCAGGCCATTTCAGTTGCCTTAATTAGAGCTATACAGGCATTTTCCCATGTACATTAGCATATTAACAGATTCCAAAGTTCACGCTATGGATGCATCTTTGAGGATCTATTATTCTACCATCCTCAGTATCACTACTCTAACTTCTACCAGAACCTTAATGGCATGTGCTGTAGAAATGGAATCGAAATGATGAATGTTTATGAACAGTAGCTACATCCAATATCCCCGAGTCAACTCAGTATTTGATGTTTATAGTAAATACACTCTTCTTTACTTAGACCATCTTTATCTCTGAATGACATCTACAGTGCACACTGTGTCACATGACCAAGCAAAGGTTTATGCCTTTCTTCCATGAAGCATAAAATCCATAGTTGGGTAATTCACTTTAGATCACTGAAGCAAATACCCATGGATTATTCTCTTCTGCCTGGCAAATGATAACTGTCCTGCCTCCAGATTCAATTTAACTGGACATAATGAGCAAATGTGGCTTCATTTTGGCCCCATTAATTGATTATTTACTTTACATCCTGAGTTCACCATACCTCACCACTACCCCCCCTTTTTTTTCTCAGAGAAGGAGACATCTCCCATGGATATCAACCAGTCTTGGCATATCAAGTTTCAGTAGCACTAGGCACAAGCATTTTTACCTATAGAAGCTAGACAAGGCAGCCCCATTAGGGGAATCAAAAGGTAGGCAACA